>CM033472.1:168762781-169395598 GCA_019447015.1 Hymenochirus boettgeri
CAAATTATCTCAGAAAATGTGATACACATATCTAGTTGGATTTATTAATTATTCAAGTGTTATTTACCAAAAGATACCATCCTCCTGATTCACTATTGTTTTCAGGCATTAGTTTCCCTTTATATTAAGAGTAATTCCCAATTCTTTGGCACTTCAGATGTTTGTAAACTACAACTCCCAGCATGCTTTATTTGCTGGGAGTTGTAGTTTACAAACATCTGCAGTGGAACTGAAACCCCCCCTACCCAACCTTCTCCTCCCTCCCTGCCAGTAAAAATAGAGCTGAATAACTAACAAACTGCAGCATTTGGCAACTTTCACTAACTTGTGAGAAGAATCCGGCTGCCGCATCTTCCGAACGTCGCATCCAATGACGTCACTACTCGGCGCTGGGTAGTATGACAGGCGCCGAGTAGTGACGTCAGTGGATGCGACGATCGGGAGATGCGGCAGCCAGATTCTTCTAACAAGTTAGTGACTGACCCGAGTATAAGTCGAGGTTCAGTTTTCAGGCTGTTTTTACTTATACTCGAGTATATACGGTAACTGAAATATCTCATTGCTGAGCTATATACCAGTTTAATGTTACTGTGATAACTCACCAAACATGATCAAGTATTGGGATTCTGCATTCATCTGCTCCTGGTTCATATCAGCAGAAAATAATTTCACATACCCTCCACCACAGTCAATAGCTTGCTCGTGTTTTACAGTAAACTGAATCACCAAGGTTTGCTCCTCATTGGTGAATGGCTTAAACCGTGCTGAGAGAGCATAAAACTTTCCATCTTGAGTGGTTTGCAGACCTGGAAAAAGTCCTTAGCATTAATATATCATAAAGGTGATATGTAAATTTTAAAGTCATGTGAGAATGTTTCCTATATTGGGTAAATGTTTAGTTTTTACATCACAACAATTTGATTAGGCTTAGGAGAAAATTATATAGTGCATTAAGATTGACAAAGGTGGTATATGAGAGCAGCTGTCTGTACAATTATCATGCAAAGCTTTGCCATTGAAAACAATTCTAGAACAATTCTTTTCCCCCCCCAATTTTTAGAAAAAGTGAACTATTTCTTTAATGTATTGATTGAAGACCGTGAGGTTAAGGAGCTATGCCTTACCCCCCGTTCTTCAATCAATTGAGCAGGATCGACGGACGAAGATAGAAGATATTTACTATATATGCGATCCTCCACTGCAGCGGTGAAAATACCTGACCTCTTCCTGTTCAGAGTAAATATAGCGGGCATTATCGTGCTAGACTTCCTCTGAACCAGGAAGCGGTCGGGACCTGTCACTGCTGCAGCGGAGGATCGCGTGTAAGACAAATATCTTCTTTCTTCGTCTGTCACTCCTGCTCAATTAATTTAAGAACGGGGGTAAGGCATAGCTTCTTAATCTCCATTTAAACCATTTAAATAAAAACAGTTATCATTTTCCAGGTGTGTGACCTTCCATATATTTCTGATTGGATTGTTTTGCTGCATGTCTGCACTGGTTCCAACCAACAGTTGGTAAGGGTTTGATATTACTGAGAATTTACTGATGAAGGGTTGGGTAAATTCCAAATTCCTAAAGGAGACCAGGGTTTACTTTTCAGGCTGATTAAGACTGATTTAATTCAGCCTAGAAAAAGTGTAAAGATCTGTTCCTATGGAGGATGAGTGTGTTAAGACTGAGAGCATAAGTCTGCAGGTCTTTGTGTGAAGCTGCTCATTGTAAAGCTGGGTACACACAGGTGAAAATCTTTCAAAGATAACAGACCGAATCTGCAAGTTTCCTTACAGTACCCCCCCAATGCCCCTCCCATGGAGGGCCACTGGACCCATGCTGCCAGGTCTTTTAAGATATTTTCTAATGAAAGAGACTGACTAGTCTATTACAATGCAAGTCACAGTACTTGACCCAGGATCTTTCTTTGGGGCCAAATCCCTTTGAGCGGACAAAATAAATAAAGAGTTCCACATCTTGTAGAAATAAATTCTACAGTAAAGGACTGAATTCCAATTAAGGCTCTCTCTTGTTCTTTTGTATCTTATGCTTCAAATATTTATTGGCTGTGGAAAGGCCCTACACTGGAGTGTAGAGCCTACTGAATGTGCTTAAGCTACTGGAGATAAAGGTAACATTGCCCTTATACTGCAAATTCTTGTTGTCCTTCAACGGACACAGGAGCTGGAGTTTGAGTGGTAGAGAAAAAAAAGGTTTAATGCGGGATAAGTGGAAGACTTTGGGAATGTCGAATATCAAATAAGCAATAGGAACCAGAAGGACAGGCAACTGTGTTAATAGCAAAAATCACAAGACATGTTTCAGACCAGTGTGGTCCTTTGTCAAGTGTGATATATTGACATTGGGAATGTGCACACTAGGCGGTAATTTAAGGTAGACTGCTGCAAGTACAAAAATGGTGAGTGGCCCAACAAACCCTGGCCCCAATTTTGTAGAGGGAAAACGTGCATTTGAATTAAAGGCAGAAAGCCACACTCTGTCTCCTATGGCAAGTAGGTACTCCTGCGTCTCTGAAGACTTCTGAAGACAGCAATTAGTGGTTTGCCAAATGGACGATTCGGTTAAGGTGTCATTAGCAGCAGGAACTAGTGCAGAGAGAATGTAAATAAGCCGAAGCATACTTTTGGTGAGTCTGAAGAATAATATTTATAATAATATAACATTCTCTGAAAAATTGCTCTGGCCCCTTGCAAACCAAATGGCAGTACTAGACCATCTAGAAGAGAAAAGACAGTGGAAGGAACTTACCTTCAACCTCCATCCACAACACAATAGAAAAGGATCTTGCATACAGCTACCAGATCACAAATGTTAGTGCTGGGTGCCACAGCGTGGTGGCAAACACGTGAACAAATATAGTAAATGCTGTGCACACCAGTTTTAATTGCAATGGGTGTTTATACCCACATCAGTATAACACATGTAACGTTTTGGTTCAGCGCACCTTCATCAGACACATACAAAAGTTAAAATGATCAACACATCCTTAAAGAGACTAGAGACACTGTTGCCATCTAGTGGCTATAAGCCAATAAAACAAACACACAGTTATAGTACAAAATATATCCCAACACTTCTACTACAGATTAATATTAAGAATACATAATTACAGAAAAGAGAACCAAATAGAGCACTTGTATAATTTATTAAACAAAGGTACTTATTTTTTTTAAAGGAAATTTGAAAGACCCAAGTTAACATTTAACCCCTTGGGCTGTACAGCATCTAGGGAGAATATCCAATACGCTTCCCTACGTAGCTAGGCATTGTAACGGTCACCACCTCTCTGTAACGGAGGGATATGGTCAATTACCATCCCACCTCAAAGCCAAACTTGTTAAAGTTATTCACAAGCTTCCCAAGGGTCATTCCTTACAGTACAAGTAGGCCATGGATGCGTGTGAGGAGGCTATGGCAGATCTGTGAAAGACGCTCCAAACCCTATACTGTCATTTGGACACATCCGAGCACCAGCAAATCCAGATAGCACAGTCTAAGGTCTCCCTGGCAGCTCGATTGCCCTCAGCACCCACACCTAGGCCTGTATCTCCTATTCCACCTGATCTTTATTTCCAGAGGGAACTACGTATTCCATCACCTCCACATTACAATGGGAACACACAAGCATGCCATGGCTTTATAAACCAGTGCCAAATTCACTTTTAACTGCAATCATCCCACTTAATTTCAAACCGAGCTAAAATTGGCATCTACCCCCTTGGAGGAAAATAATCCTGTGGTTTACAATATTACTCTTTACCTTGAAACTTTTAAGAAACTTTTCAATGCTCCTGGCAGAACCACCAAAGAGGAGAATCCCCTATAGTCAAATGAACTCCTCAACTGCTGCAAGGACATTTTACCAAGTCTTGTCCCCTGAAACCCGTAGACTTTTTAGCCTAGCTGCAGAAAAGGAGTCTCATCTTGGTACAATTAAAGTTTTTCTTGCCTGTAACTCTTCACTTTAGTTTTAAAAACTTTTCTACTCAAGCCTTTTTGGATTCCAGAGCCACTGGTAACTTAATTGACTCCTCCTTTGCTTCCTTCCTTAGCACACCCTTGTTCATACTTCCTCATCCTCTTATAGTATTGGCCATTGACGATAAACCCCTTTCTTCTGAATTTATTTCCAAATATACTGTAGAACTTCTCCTGCAAGTTAACCAATATATCACCAGTAGAAACTATCCTTAATATTACAATATGAGTGCCCACGTCCCTATTGGATAGGGTAAAATGATGCTACTTTAGGGTCCCTAAGTGGGACACCGTTGGTGATATAAGTTATATTTTCCATCAGCTGCACCGGTACCAAGTGTACCTTAACTGTATACACATATCCCTATTTTTTTTGTAATTTATTATATTACTCGCTATCTTATACATTCCTTATATAAATAAATATAAAAACACTTCGGTTTCCAGTGTTTTTATTTTCTCCAATCAGCATAAAATAGTACAATAGTGCATAAAAATGATAAAATCCAACTCCACTTTTTGGGGTATACTCAGGATCTAAAAAGCACCCTACAGGCTGGTCACATGACCACAAGCTGGTCACATGGCTAAAAATAGGAAAAGTTCAACCAGGAAGTTACATTGCTGAATCTTTCCAGCAATAACTTCTCACAAATTTTATCTAGAGATGTGATTTAGGTTTTATTTTGAAGGTATGATGGAAGGCTTTTTATATAATTATTAGTTTGGAAGAATTTGAGACCACAGTTACCCTTTAATGAGGAATTTCTAGTGCAAATGGATGCTTCTGGTGTTTGATTAAGATCCATGGATCCAAGTTCGTTATAATTCCCAAAGATGATTTGGTGATCATCTTTGGGAATGATCAAAAAAAAAAAAGGGAAATGCACACAAAAAAAAAGTGATACACACACCTTTTTTTTTTTTTTACCCTAAAACTATAAATTAGCAAAAAACTTTGTCTTCTCCAAGCTTCCCAATGTCCCCGGTGATATCGGTAAACTAAACGCGGATCATTTATTTGTTGGATTTCAAGGGAAACTAAGCCTATTTTGGTAGGAAATTTTGCAGAGGTACCAAAAAAAGACCGGATTGAATTTTTAGGATCAGTAAAGTGTGCAAAAACTTACGTCACTCTCCATACTAACTGGTTTTCACTAAAATACCACTAAAAGGGGGAGTGGGGATAGGGGTGGGGGGTGGGTTGTGGCGTTTTTTTATTTTTTCTTGTAATTGCGCATGGATCCCATTTGAGCTAGTTGATAGCCCCGTCTCTGTTTGCACCCACCCATATGGCATACCGTTTGATTCAGGACATGTGGGAGATTGCCATTTAGTGGGTTTTTTTACTTGCCAAATGGGTTTAGGTAGGATTTCAACCATTGAGTCCTCTTATTTTATTTTTTCACAAAATCTCCTAAAAGCACGGAGTTCTATGAATAACAGCGTCTGGAATTCTTCATGTATATACGAAAGCATGATACCATCACGAAGCTGAAGGTGTGTAGCTTCCAAAAATATATAGTTTGTGGGGGGTATTTCCAAGTTGATTAGGCTGTTCAAATTACAGAACACTTTGATTTTTTTCTTGTAATTGGACTTGTGCATGCATCCCATTTGAGCTAGTTGGTGGCCACGTCTCTGTGTGCACCCACGCATATGGCATAACGTTTGATTCAGAACATGTGGGAGATTGATATTTAGTGGGGGGTTTTATTTGTGGGGGGCATTTCCAAGTTTTGGGGGCTGTTGAAATTACAGAGCACTTTGATTTTGTTCTTGTAATTACACTTGTGCATGCGTCCAATTTGAGCTAGTTGGTGCCACGACTCTGTGTACATCCACGCATATGGCATACCGTTTGATTCAACATGTGGAGAGTGATATTATAGTGGGGGGGTTATTTGTGGGGGGCATTTCCAGTTTGGGCTGTTTGAAATTACAGAGAACTTTGATTTTTTTCTTGTAATTACACTTGTGCATGTGTCCCATTTGAGCTAGTTGGTGGCCACGTCTCTGTGTGCACCCACACATATAGCATACCGTTTGATTCAGAACATGTGGGAGATCGACATTTAGTGGTTTTTTTTGCTTGTCAAGTGGGTTTAGGTAGGATTTCAACCCTTGAATCATCTTACTTTATTTTTCACAAAACCTCCTAAAAATACGGAGTTCTTTGGATCACTGGGTCTGGAATTCTTCATGTATGTATGAAAGCATGACATCGTAACATAGCTGAAGGTGTGTCGATTCCAAAAATATATAGTTTGTGGGGGGAATTTCCATGTTTCGGGACTGTTTCCTTAGAAAAAGGGTAGGCTGTTCAAATTACAGAGCACTTTGATTTTTTCTTGTAATTGCATTTGTGCATGCGTCCCATTTGAGCTTAGTTGTGGGGCCACTCTCTGTGTATTCCACCCATAGCCTACCGTTGTTCAGACAGTTGGAGATGAATTTAGTTTGGGGGGTTTTATTTGTGGGGGGCATTTCCAAGTTTTGGGGCTGTTTGAAATTACAGAGCACTTTGATTTTTTTCTTGTAATTACACTTGTGCATGCGTCCCATTTGAGCTAGTTGGTGGCCACGTCCCTGTGTACATCCACGCATATGGCATACCGTTTGATTCAGGGCATTTGGAAGATTGATAATTGACAAGTTTTTTTTACATGACATGGAAATTTGCCATGATTTTTAACTTTGAATTGTATTTTTATAAATTTTTCCTGAAAATCTGGTAAAAAAGTGAAATTTTACATGACACTGCACCCAAACCATTGGTGGTATGCATAAAGGAATCACACCATTGTGTAGCTGAAGGTGTGTAGATTCCAAGAATATATAGTTTTTGGGGGTATTTCGAATATAGAGGGGTGTTTAGTCTGACAAATCTGAAAAGTTGCTGTAATTGGGCCATTGTTCATTGGCTCACTTTGTGGCTAGTTGATTCCACGTTTGCGTGTGTAACCATACATAGGGCATACCGTTTGATTCAGGACATTTAGGAGATTGATATTTGGTAACTTTTTTTTACATTACTTGGGATTTTGGCATGATTTCTACCTTTGAGGTTTTTTTAAAAATTTTTAGAAAATCTGCTAAAACGGCAAAATTCTACGAAGAACTGCGCCCACACCATTGATGGTACGGAATGAACACACTACAGAATTCGTAGTATAAAGGTGTGTGGATTCGAGAAATATATGGTTGTGGGGGGTTGTTTTGTGGGGAAAAATTGCAGACTGTTCAAATTCAGATTTGGATGAATATTTTGCTGTTTCTGAGGCCATTGTGCATTGTTTACACTTTGTGGCTTTTGACTTCCACGTCCGCGTGTTTAACCACACATATGGCATGCGTTTAATTCAGGACATTTGGGAGATTGATATTTAGGAACTTTTTTTTACATTCCATCAGGTTTTGGCATGATTTCTGTAAGGAGACTAACTTACTTCTCCGTCGCTCGGTCCCTCCAAGATGGCGGCGCCCAGTCTCCCGTCCGACCGACGTCAGCGCGCCATGCGCATGACGTCACAAGGGTGGACGGTACGTTGGTGACGTAGTGACGTCACGGAAGTGCGCCCGGCGGCGCGAAGATTAAAAAGAGCGGAAACTGCAGGAGATGCCCGAAAATAGCATCGCTTGCCTGTTGAGCCGTGCTGGGTTCCCTGAATCGATTTGTACCTTATTTCCCATTGGATTCCTGTCTTGCCTCTCCTGTTTCCCCATTATCCTTGCCTGTGAACTCTGTGCCTGGATAATCCTATTATTCCTGGACTTTATTCTTTATCTATATCTGTGAACTGATTCCTGTGGCTTCGCCGTGCTGGTGGTGCCGATTTCTCGTTGGTCCTGACTTCGCCTGTCCTACAGGTAATCATCAGTATTTTCGGGCCATGGACCCACCCGAGGAAGCGGCTTTGGACTTGGGGAAGATCCTTCAAGGCATGGGGCTCGCATGGATGCGTATGAAGCCAGCAGAATCGCATAGGAAGGGCATAGACACGTGCTTGCACGAGCTCCGCCCGCACCTCCTACAGCTGGTGCTGCCTCAGTGGCACAACCCGTTCCCCTATGGAGATCATAAGGAACACGGATTCCTCCTCTCCACGCACAACGGAGACCCTCAAACTTGCAGAGGCTTATAACCAGTGCTGATCCAGTTTGAACTCCAACCCTCCCACTTCGTGTCTGACCGTGCTAGGTGGGATATAATCTCCTTACTGGAAGGTAAACCCTTGGAGTGGCCTCACCCCTTTGGGAGAAGAATTCTCCATTGGTAAATAATACGGTGGTGGGTTCCTTGCCTCTTTTAAAACCATTTTTGATGTCCTGGGCGATCTACTACCGCCTCTTCTCGCCTTTCCAATTGAAACAGGGGGTCCATAATGCCAGCCCATATGCCATTGACTCCGTACCTTGGCGGCAGAGGTCTCTTGGAATAATGAAGCACTAGTAGCCGCTTATTGGCAAGGTCTGTCTGATAAGCTCAAAGATGACTTGGTTTCTAGAACTTACGACTAACTAGATGAACTCATCTCCCTCAGCATCAAGATAGATACTCGTCTCAGGGAGCGTCATTCTGAGAAAGACAATGGCAGGAGATTTCCACCTTGGTCCCCACTTCAATCCTCCTCCTCAGACTTCAGCTGATTTTCCCTCTTACAATAAACCTATGCAGATAGGAAGAGCCCACCTATCCGAACAAGAAAAAACGGAGGCGCACAGCAGGCTTATGCCTCTACTGTGGAGGAGGAAGGGCCATTTCGCAAAGAATTGTTCCCTTAAACAGGGAAATCTCAAGCCTAGATCACGATAGGGTGACCCATCTAGGCGATATTCCTCAATTCACCCTAAAAGACTCTTCCCGTTGTTTCCTCCAAGTTCTTCTTCAAATTAAAAACCACCAAGCCCTGGAACTCTTAGCATTCCTTGACTCAGGAGCAGCCGGCAACTTTATGGACACAACCTTTGCCAAACAACTAAATATTCCCCTGTTGCCACTGCCCAATCCTCTCCGTGTGTTTTCCATTGACGACAAACCCTCTCCTCTGATGTTATTTCCATGACCACCCATCCATTAGCCATGAAGATCGGTCCTCTACATAAAGAAGAAATCTCATTTCTTATCACTAATTGTCCTCCACGCCCCTGGTACTTGGTCTCCCTTGGCTCCGTCTTCAACCCTCACATAGACTGGCATACTAACAGTAAAACCACTGGAGTTCTACCTGCCAGACCAAATGCATATCTCTCTCTATGATTCCTCTTGGTTCTGTGACCCTAGAATCCCTAACGGTTACAATATCAAGAATTTGCAGACGTCTTTTGTAAAAGATCAGCTGAAACCCTCCACCCTCATCGACCTTATGACTGGCCTATTGAATTATTTCAGGTTCTTTTCCCCCACGAGGACGTACCTATCCTTTTCACCCTCCGAAACTAAATCCATGCAAGAATATATTCAGGACAAACTTACAACGAGGGTTTATCCGAACTTCCACTTCACCGGCGGAGCTGGATTCTTTTTGTGGAGGAGAAGGATGGGGGCCTCGCCCTTGCATCGATTACAGAGGACTCAACAAGGTAACCATTAAAAATCGCTACCCTCTTCCCCTGATTGCTGAATTGTTTGATCAATTAAAAAATGCCGTATCTTTTCCAAACTAGACCTCAGTGGAGCCTAATTTAATTCGCACCGACAGGGGGATGAGTGGAAAACCGCCTTCAACACATCGTGACGGACATTACGAGTACCTTGTGATGCCCTTTGGCCTCTGCAAGCTCCGGCTGTTTTTCAGGAATTTGTCAACGGACCTGTTCCGAGACCTTCGGGTCGCTATGTAGTGGTCTATCTAGATGACATCTTAATTTTTTCTGAGAACCTGCTTTCCCATAGACATCATGTAAAGAAAGTCTAGCTCGTCTTCGTCACAAACTCCCTGTATGCCAAATTGGAAAAAAGTATCTTGAAGTCCCCAAGATTCCATTCTTGGTTATATAATTTCTCAAGAAGGATTTGAGATGGACCCAATCAAGATTGCCGCCATAAAGGAATGGCCTATACCTACCTCTACCAAAGCAGTTCAAAGATTCATTGGCTTCGCCAATTATTATAGACAATTTATCAAAGGATTCTTTCCCGTATATCCCCTATCCTCGCCCTTATCAAGAAGGGTGGTAAACCTAGTTTTGGCACAACAGGCTTTGGAAGCCTTCAGCTCTTTAAAGGACTCATTTTCCTCTGCTCCATACTCAAACAGCTAACCCTCTTCTTCCAATTTTCTTGAAGTAGATGCATCCAATATTGGAGCTGGGGCATATTATCACAAAAACACGAGTCGGATGGCAAACTTCACCCTGTGCATTCTTTTCTAAAAAATTTTCAGCATCAGAACAGAATTATGACATTGGAAACCGTGAACTTTTGGCCATCAAACTAGCTCTTGAAGAATGGAGACACTTTTTGGAAGGTTCTAATCACCCTGTCACTATTTTTACAGATCATAAAATCTTGAATTCATTCAATCATTAGAGGCTGAATCCTCGGCAGGCCCGTTGGGCACTCTTCTTCTCCCGCTCAACTTATTATCACCTTTCGGCCTGGTTCTAGAAACAGGAAAGCGGATGCCCTGTCTAGAATTTCCTGGCCTCTGAAGTTTCCTCTGATCTGAAGAACCCATCATACCTTCCTCCAGGGTCATTGCCTCTCTGTCTACTCCGCTTGCCCTCAGCTTCTATCCAGTCAATCCTCGCACCGATCCATATCCTATCGGTTTGATTTATATACCCAGAACACAGACTAACCATCCTCCAACAGACCCACAGCTTAAACAGGCCGGTCATCCTGGAATCCATAAGACATTACAACTCCTGAAGTTGGTTTGGTGGCCGTCCATGACTAAAGAGTAAAAGACTTTGTATCGGCCTGTGTAATCTGTACTACATCAAAATCTGACCACTCCTGTCCCCTGGACTTCTGAGACCCTTACCGATCCCCTCCCACCCATGGACTCATCTGCTATGGATTTTATTGGTGAACTTCCCCCGTCTAAAGGAAATATGTCATTTGGGTCGTGATGGATCGCTTCAGTAAAATGGCACACTTATTCCTCTCCCAAGTTCCCCTCTGCTCCTGAACTGGCTCAACTTTTCATCTCCCATATTTTTCGCCTTCATGGTTTACCTGCCGAAATAGTCTCTGACAGGGGAACCCAATTTGTTGCAAAATTCTGGAGAGCCCTCTGCAAAATCCTAGGGGTTTCACTTCAGTTCTCCTCTGCCTACCACCCCCAATCCAATGGGGCAGCTGAACGTCTTAATCAAGCACTTGAACAGTTCCTTCGTTGTCATGTTTCCCTGTGCCAAGATGACTGGTCTGAGCTGTTACCTTGGGCAGAATTCGCCCATAATAATGCCACACATTCCTCCACGGGTAGATCACCATTTGACTGTGGATGGACAACATCTAGCCTTCCCACAAGATTTTCTTCTTACTGAAGTCCCAGCAGCCAATGACCTTGCAGCCCACATGTCCGCCATTGGAGTGCTACCAAATCACATTTAGAGAGACCTCCTTGATACAGAAGTCATACTCTGATAATAGACGCAGACCTTCCCCTCCTTACTCCATCGGGGATCAATTTGGCTCTTACTAGAATATTAATCTTAAGCTACCATCTCCAAACTCGGCCCTAAATTCATTGGCCCTTCCCATCGTGGAAATAATCAAACCTACTGCCTTTCGTTATCTCTGCCTCCGCAGATGAAGATTCCTAAGTATTTCATGTGTCCTTACTTAAACCTGTGATCTCTAACCACTTTTCTTCTCCTCATTCCACCCCACTATCTATTTTGGTGATGGCCAACAAGAATATGAAGTAGAGAAGATCCTCGATTCCAGACTTTCCAGAAGAACCCTACAGTATCTATCCAATGGAAAGGCTTCGGGCCGGAAGAATGTTCCTGGGTCAAAACAGGTGGATGTTCATGCTCCTCATTTACTTCGGAAATTCCACAAAGACTTTCCACGAAAACCTGGACACGATGGTCCTGAGGCCCCTCTGGGGAAGGGGGTACTGTAAGGAGACATACCTACCTTCTCGTCGCTCCGGTCCCTCCAGATGGCGGCGCCAGTCTCCCGTCGCACCGACGTCAGCGCGCCATGCGCCTGAGTCACAAGGGTGTGACGGTACGTTGCGTGACGTAAGTGACGTCACGGAAGTGCGCCGGCGGCGCGAAGATTCAAAAAGAGCCGGAAAACTGCGGCAGATGCCCGAAAATAGCATCAGCTTGCCTGTTGAGCCGTGCTGGGTTCCCTGAATCGATTTGTACCTTATTTTCCATTGGATTCCTGTCTTGCCTCTCCTGTTTCCCCATTATCCTGCCTGTGAACTCGTGGCCTGGATAATCCTATTATTCCCTGGACTTTATTCTCTATCTATACTGTGAACTGATTCCTGTGGCTGCCGTGCTGGTGGTGCCGATTTCCTCGTTGGGCTGACTTCGCCTGTCCTACAGGTAATCATTACAATTTCTACCTTTTGAAGTTTTTTGTTCATTTTTTCAGACAAATGTGAAATTCTACGAAGAATAAATGAACAAACTACAGTGCTACATAGCTGAAGGTGTGTAGATTTCAGGATATATATTTGTGGGGTTATTCTAAGTTACGGGGGTTGTTTGTGGAAAAAAACTGCAGACTGTCCAAATTCGGAGTTGGCTAAATATTTTAGCTTATTGTGAGCCATCGTGCATTGTCTCACTTTGTGGCTATTTTTCCACGTCCACGTGTGTAACCACACATATGGCATACCGTTTGATTCAGGACATTGTGGAGATTGACATTTGGTAACTTTTTTTTACATTCCATGGGGTTTTGGCATGATTTCTACCTTTTTGAATGTTGTTTGATGTTCATTTTTTTGGAAAATCTGGTAAAAGTGCAAACTTCTACGAAGAACTGCGTCCACACCATTGATGGTATAATGAACAAACTACAGCGTTACATAGCTGAAGTGTGTAGATTTCAGGATAATATAGTTTGTGGGGGGGTATTTTGTGGAAAAACTGCAGACTCTTCAAATACAAAACTGGCTAATTTTTTTTGTCTGCTACGGACATTTGGCACTGGTCACGCTCTGGGTAGTTGGTAGCCATGTCTCTGGTTACACCCATGATGTGGCATACCGTTTTATTCGGGAGGGGTTAGGCTTTCATATTTGAGATGCTTTGAACTTTCCTCCACAGTTTTTGCTGAAATTGCATTTGATTTTGTCTCTGATTTTACAGTTGAGGAAAAAAAGGAAAATGTGAGAAAATAACTTACAAATGGACGAAGAGCTGCGTCCAGGTATTTTGATTGAAACTAACCTCACTCATAAAATCTTGTGGGTGTGTAGTTTCTAAAAATTCTCACTGTTGGGGATATTTTAGTTAATTTGGTAGATATTCTATGTTAACTGTCAGTAATGGTTTTACATTTCAATTTGGTGTAATATTCTTGAAGGTGCAGTTTTAGTTTGGGGGGTGTCTCCTGTACAGGAAAAGTCAGGTACTACATATATCTGGTATCGTTGTACTCGGGAGTATCTGAGCTTTTAGAAACAGTAAGATTTTTGTGTGTAACCTTAAGATAACTATAAGTAAAAATGGGAAAAATCCATGAAAATTTGCAAATGTTTCATTTTTTTACATATTTTACCCATAATTCCAGAAAAGCTACAAAATTCTGTTACCATGTTAAAGTAGACTTTGTGCTGAAAAAAACAATGTGTAATATTCCTGATTTACTGCAAGGTTTCCTACTGTAAAATTAGTCTAAAACGATTAAGGGCAAAATCCTGAAAATTCTTCTGGCAGTTAACGCAAAAAAAAAATGAAATTCTCCTGGCAGTGAAAGGGTTAAGGGGCATGTTTATTACCTGCATTTATAAACAGATACTTAATGATAAGTTCTCGTCCGTTGTGGCAAAAGTATCTGCTTTCTCTTACTGCTCAATGAACTTTTCATAAACGTGAGCATGTGCAGAGGAGGCAACAGGGGAAACAGCAGTCATTCATTGGCTGTGATCTCAGCAGTCATAGTCTTGATTGACTGCATGAAGGGAGAGGGAGGGGGCAGCTAACTCTACCAGAATAAAGGCAATAATTATCCTTAAATATTTGTTTAGTAATGTATCTAATAATGTGCTAAATATATCAGCTAGGGTTGGGGGAACTTAAATAAAGTGACCAGGTTTTTTTGTTGGGTGGACATGCCCTGTAATCTGTAATTAAACACATTAAAGTCTTACCTTTATCCTTCTCTGCATCCCCAAAGAATCTTCCTGATGACAATTGGAATTTACCAAAGTCTGATTTATTTTTTGACTCAATCCACCTTTTTTGCCATTCATCTGTAGAATAATGTTTAATTAGAAAACATAATCATATCCTGCTGTGTTAACAAGTTTGAACATATTAACTCAGTGTAAAATTAGAGATCATGTACAAGTAAGCAGAAATATAAAGTGCAACAAACAAGTTGATGTTTAAAATTATGGAGATAAATCAATGCTGGTAATTAGTGATCAACATGGTGAAGGAGAAGAGGGCATTGCAAGAAGGCTCGGAAACCCACTTTAAGAAAAATAACATATCTGGAAAATCAAACCCGCAAGTCTCTAACAGTTCTTTAAATTTTATCTCCAAATATTCTGTCAGCTGCATACTTGGCAGTATAATTCAACAAAACTTAAGGACTGTACATTTTTACATGTGAGCTCTCAAAATGTCAAAAATGAAAAGTACAATGTACAAAACAGTGTAGTTGCATGGTTGGGCACAAGTTAGTGAATATAAATTAATATTTCACAAATAAATGCATTGGAGAATGTGCAAATGAAATGCAGAAATGGTCTCTAACCTCCATCTTCAAACTGCTCTTGGAAATAAACAATTGTTTCTGCAGAGGCCGCCAGGATTGCAGCTGCCAAGAGTAAGCACCACCTCATTTCTGGTGGAGGAGAAATCAACTCTGTGAAAAAATACAAAACAGAAAGAAGAAAAAACACACATATGTTTGCAATGCACTAGATACAGGATATGTGGATGATGGGTTTTATTCACAAAATGAAGTGATTAGGCAAAAATGAAACATGTATACAATGCAGAAAGATGCAGCATTACAGAGGAACAATATTTATGTTTTAAGGAAAGGGTAATTTGAAATTAATTAACTTATCAAACCATCACTATTTGGCAGGTGTTACTTACAGTATACCAACACAGAAATGAGTGATGCGATCTCCAAGAGTGTCAATCTTTAGTAAAACAATTTGTAAAATAAACACACATGGATTAAAGGAAAAGTGATAGTGAGGGGGATAAAGGAAAGTGATTACCTGGGGATAATCGTTAAGTTTAGTAAAGCGGTTAATACATACTGTTAGTAAGAAAGATTTATACAAAACAGTAGGTTCTTCTGTGTGAGTAAATATGCGAATACCTTCCAAATATTTGCTGCCTTCAGGTGAATCCAGAACACTCTACTCATACGTCTAATAATGAAAATTGTATGCCAAAGTGCTTTATTGTACTATTGGCACAACATGTTTCGGATCTTACCGATTCTTTATCAAGGATTCTGTATGACTCTGGTAGGAAGCAGTGTGGGCAAGAGAAAAAAACTGGTAGAATAAGTAAGGATGCTCTAGAACAGGGATGTCAAACCTATGGTCCTCCAGATATTTGCAAACTACAGCTCCCAGCATTGCCAGGCTGCTAATGCTGGGAAATGTAGTTTTGACCTCCCCAGTAGAAGATGAAGTAGGTAGACTACTACCTAGATGCACCAATACCTAGGCTAGATGCTCAAGAGATGCTGGGATGCTGGGAAGATGTTCAGCTCGATGAGCAATGGGTACTCCAGATGATAGGGAAGGCAGGTTCTAACTACATACTACTACACTCTACTAACCGAGATAGAAGGTGGGTAGGTAACCAGTGGGAGAGGGTCCTCACAATGCAGGGAAGATATGTAGTTATGACTGTGAAGTTCCTATGGTCTGACGTCCAGAGTGGGGAGAAGAGTTAAATGGAATCAGCAGGTAATTCAGCAGGATGAAGAGCTAAATAGTGAGAAGAATGAGAACAGAACAAGTGCAGTTTAGAATACACACAAGCAGGTCCACACTGTGTAAAGATTACAATGTGTGTGTATGAGGGGACAGAACGGGCATTATAGGGAGTCTGGTTACTTACCAGCTAGGTAATGTCCAGGATGCTCTCACTCTACTACTAACACAGATGGCTCGGTCTGATTGGCCCGATGAGCCCTCAGGTAACCAACCAGTGCAGACCACGTGCTGGGAGGGACCAGAGGGATACGAAGGAAAGAGTTATGAAATGATGAAGGAGGTAACAGGTGTTCTATGTCACGTGTGTGTGAGAGATCGTTCCCATGGTGACGGGAATGTACTGAACACGGTACAATGCAGGGAACTGACCATCACTGACAGGCTGGAGTTGGTTTTATGTTCCGCTAGTTTCCTATTCACTAGCTAAAGCTGGTTTCTTATTAGGAACACGAATAATAATCTGGTGTGTTGCAGCACATCACTGAAGGTAAACATCCACGGAGGTCTTCCCCACACACACGTTACCAGTAAATCATATTCCTGTCAGGTAATTCCAACCAATTATATGACAGTAATGCTGACCATTACACATATCAGCTGGAGATATATATATATATATATATATATATATATATATATATATATATATTGTACGTAAGGCGCAGTTCATCACACTCTCGCAGTCTCAGCATCTTTACGTCGCTCCTAGCAACGCTTTGGACCAGCCGAGGAGGGGACACATCACGTACCCCGCCCTGCCGCGCTGCTTCCCAGATGAACCATATGTGGAAAACACGCCCACCCTAACCTCGTGACGTATGACGAACGATCCCGGACGTTGTGTTATTTCCCTGTTCCAAAATGGCATCCATCATGGAGGGACCGCTAAGCAAATGGACAAATGTGATGAAAGGATGGCAATACCGTTGGTTTGTGCTGGATTATAACGCCGGGTTGCTCTCTTACTACACGGTGAGAGTCCCTACACATAAAGAAATGATGTGTATATTCCTGGTCTACTGTTAAACGTTTCTTGAAAATGTCGGGTGGGGACAGCGGAGCCAGTTATTTACAGCCAATCATCGATTCGATAGGATAGCGACAGCCAATTGGGAAATCTCGCACCCGCCGTCCCTCCAATGGCTGAGCAGGTTTGAGGCGTTCCATAGGTCTGGGTGTGACGGATGGAAGCATGTTGTGTGTGTCTGGTAAATAGACATCATACAGGGCATTATTATTTGTTACATGTGTGGTGGTTTTATGTCTTACATTGCTTGTATGTAAACGTTAGGGGCAAACTGAAATACATCTCTTCTAGCAGTGATGGGTGTTTATTTTAGTTTGAAATGTTGTTAAACTGTGTTCAGTTATGGTACAGTATATGGTACATCAGGATCTATTTCTTTATTATGGGGTTTATGTGCAAAGTGCAGCAACCTATTGGATTTATTCTAGCACTTCATAAAAGGGGCAAGTTGAAGGGGAAGGCAGTAGAGCTAGATTTATTTGTAGTGTTAATATTTTATGACAAGCTAATGGAGTAATTCCCACTGGGTAACAGGACTCATTACAGAAATAAATTTTAAAGTAAGCAAGCTAAGGGGTGCATTTATCAAAAAGCAGGCAGTTTACCACTGAAAACATTGTCAGGGTTATTCAATAAAAGTTCTTATAATTTAAAATGGTTCTAATTTTGCCCCAACCTGACATTTGATTGGTTGGGGCAAAATTAGCACCATTATAAACAATAAAAACTTTTATTGAATTACCCTGTGTGCATTTAAATATTGTACTTAAAGGATAACGCTTGTGAAGGTTCTCATTCATCCAGGTCATGGTATATCTGTCGTATTCAATTCGATCAACTGGACTTGAAGTTTAGTCCATCACACCCCTACCACTGATGTTAGGCTTACAGGTCTATAGTTTCCAGGCTGTGAACGACTACCTTTTTTGAATATTGGTATTATATTGGCTTTTTTCCAATCCAGCGGCAACTCCCCAGACAAAAGCGAATCTGAAAAGATGAGAAACAGTGGTCTAGATAGAACTGAACTACCTCTTTTAAAATCTGAGCATGGCAATCCATCGGGTCCTGGGGCTTATGATATTAACTTTGTCTAATTGTTTCCGTACCACAACGCTCTGTTAGCCAATGTGAATATCTTCATTTCTTCTCCCTGCATATTATTACAATCCCTACTGTAAGGACAGGATTCTCAACAGTAAAAACCGATGTAAAAAAACGGTTTAGCATAGCCTTTTCGCATCCTCTACAACCACCTCAGCTCCATTATTTAATGGTCCCACATTCTCAGTCCTCATCTTTTACCATTTATATACTTAAAAAACATTTGGGGGTTGGACTGCTTTGTTCGGCAATCCGTATTTTATTTCTATTTTAGCTACCGTAGTTTAATTGCTTTCTTGCCCTCTGTACAGCTTTTGTACTCCCTGTAAGCCTGTTCTGTGCCCTCTGTTTTCAAAATTTTAAAAGCCTTTTTCTTTTTTTCCATTTCCCTTTTTCCCTGAGCATTAAGCCATGCAGGTGGGACCAAATTTTTTTACACTTGTTACCTAAAGTTACAGATTTAGAAATGTATAGCTTAATATCCCTTTAAAAGTGGTCCACATTGTCTCAGTATCTTTACCTAGAAACAGTTCCCCCCAGTCTATGAGCAGGAGTGATTCCTTTAACAGCATAAAATTAGCTTCTAAAGTTAAAAGTTTTGTTAACCCAGTGCACTTTTTTTTGCAACCTATATTAAATGACACTATATCAGGGTCACAATCCCCTAAGCTTCCCATTACCCTCATCTCCAAAATGAGCTCAGGTTTTAGATATCACCAGATCCAAACAATTCTGTCTATAGGAACTTCTACCACTAAGGAAAATGCTCATATAGGAAATTAAGAACTTTATACCTTTGAGGTGCTGGCAGTTCCCTTACTCCCAATCTATGTCAGGGTAGTTAAAATCCCCCATAACCAGAACATCCCCATACCAGCAGCCTTCGCCAACTGCATATGGAGATTCATTTCCACCTCTTCCCCGCATTTGGCGGCTTATAACATACTCCAACAATTAATTTACCTACCTTCTTGCTTCCTGTACACAGTTCCACCCATATTGTTTCTGCCGTATCGTTTACTCCCCTCCCATCTATTCCATCTTTAAATTTGGCTTCAATTCCTGTTTAACATACATACATACTCCTCCTCCTTTCTTATTAACTCTGTCTTCTAAATAAAGTATCCTTCAATATTACTTCCAGTCATGTGAATCATTAAGCCATGATTCTGCTATACCAATTACATCATACCTTTCCTTTAAGCTATATTTCAAGTTCGCCGGTTTTTTCCAGCCAGACTTCTTGCATTTGTAAACATACATTTTAGATTATCAATTGATTTACTTCCATACATGGTCGTAAATGCCTCATCCTCTACTCGCTCCCCCCTCCCTCCGTTGTGTTAAAAGCCCCCTGATCCCTAACTTCTCTATCACCCCTGTGTAGTTCAACGTACCCTCCCCCCCATACCTAGTTTAAAATCTCTTCCACCCCTAGCCATCTTCTCCCCCAAAAAGCTGCACCATCACCATTGAGGTGCAATCCGTCTCTACTAAAAGCCTGTAGCCAACAGAAAAATCAGCCCAGTTCTCTAAAAACACAAACCCCCTCTCCTTACACCACTCTCTTAGCCACGCATTTAAACTTCTGAGCTCACGTTGTCTCCCGAGCGTGCACGTGGCTGCGGTAGTATTTCTGAATCACTACCCTGAGGTCCTTGCTTTTAACTTGGCCCCTAATTCTCGGAAATCATTTTAAGGACCTCACCCCCACTCTAACTTTGTCATTGGCACCAATGTGAACCAAGACCGCTGGGTCACTCCCAGCCCCACCCAATAATCTGTCACACCATCCACCACATGTCGAACCCACAGCCAGCAGACAACACACTCTTCGGCATGTAGGTGTTTGGCGACAATTACCCACACCTACCCTTCTAATAATGGAGTCCCCTACCACTTCCATCCTTCCTAGCCCCCAGTTCTCCCTCCCTGGTATTGGAGATGGCCGTCCCCTGGGTGCTCAAGGGGAAGGCCGCTCCATAAATGCTGCTTCCGAGCCATCGTCCTCCACATCTTCGCCTAAATAGCAAATCTGTTGGGATCGACCAGCTGGGAAGAAGCGTCCCTATCCTTCCGTCCCCTACTTCCCTGGTGACCCTTCAAAATCTATCTTCCTTTCCCCTTATCGCCCATCTCCACCCTCCAGTTTACTGGCCCCTCAGTACTGCATTTCCCCCAGATTTGCCAAGCCCTGCAATGCTGCAAGTTTACACTTTAGATTCTGGACCTCAGATTCCAAATGGGCACCCACCACTCACATCTGACACATACATAGGTCCCCTGGGGCGGCTGCTCCAAATCCCATACACTCAGCAGGATGCACATTGCGTGGCCCCAACAAAACTGTCCATACTAAATAGCAATACCAGCGAAGACACAGCAATACACAGCAGAGAAACAGCAGTGTTCTTAAACCTTTCTTGTTCTAAACGCTTTTGTTTCTTAACACACCCCTTTAAAACAGAAAATCCCTTGAAGAAAATCGCTCAAGAGCTGATCGCTCTGGAATGACTTAAATGAGGTTCAAAAAAACCTGGTTCAGTGGTCACAACCTGTGACACAGCTGAGTGACTATTATAAGGATATATTCCACAGTAGCTGTTACATTCACACCCTCATTACATGAGGGACTACTTGAGCTTAAATTACATTTATCTTCCTTCACTAGAGTGAAAGTTTCGTCTTCTCCTTAAACATAGTGTGTGACATGTTATGTACAATAATATTCCTTGACTATATTTAAGTGTGCAACTCTTCCAAAAAACCAACAACACACCACTACTTATAGACGACATAAGTCACACTTGACTGTTGAGAAAGGTAGAAGGACACAGCACATCAGAGAAAAGGACAGCTGTGTGCCATTTATCCTTAACACTTCTTTCACCTGTAAGAACTATGTGAGGAATTCATTATCACTCTAACAGGGAGATTCAATAAAATTCTTATCGTTTAAAATGGAGCTAATTTTGCCCAAACCAATCAGATCTTATTTAACATTGAAAGCAACATCTGATTGGTTGGGGCAAAATTAGCACCATTTTAATGATAAGACTTTTATTGTATAACCCTGTAAGAGTTAAGATATGCAGTAACTTATCCATCTGATATGGGGGGCTCCAAAATTAAAGCAATAATAGAGACAATGAGGTTTGAGAGCAGAATGAAATAACCAAATATTAAATCATGTGTGGAATTGAAAAAGGATGGGAGAAAGATTGAATAGAAGAAAGCTGAACAAGGAAAAAATAAAGGAATGCTTGTGGCTAAAAAGAGAGTGATAACACATTGCTAGCTTTACAGGTTTGAAATGACACACCAACATTTGTATTTTACAAAACAGTAATGTCAGGAGGTATAGTGATATTTACCAGCAGATTATATAATCTCACTTACTCTGAGACGGACACAACCTCTCGTGATCCTCTCATCATTTGTCCTTAGACTGTAAAGAGAGGAAAAAAAAAGGATTTAGCTTTTTTATAAGGCATCATTGCCATTAATTAACCATATGCATCAGCACAGTGTATGCTATACTTTAAAAGAGGAAGTTCAGTTGCAAATACATATGCTTTTCAGAAAAAAACAGTATTTTTTCATTCAATGACCTTAATCTGACAATTCAGCATTTTGTCTGTGTATAAATAATGCAATCGAAATTCTGACATCCTGTTTGCAGGACCCCTAGTAGAGACCGTTATGGTCTTGCCCTTGACCCACGCCTGGGTTGATTCAGTTGCTCAGTTGAGATCTAAGCATCTTTACCCATCCACAGCCAATCAGTAGAAATTACTGTTAGGAACATCCAAGTGGTGCATCCTGGGACGAAGAAGGATCGTTAGAACCTGAAATGTCAGCTCACTAATGTCACAGCAGGGAACAGCAAAGGGTATGAAACCAACTGATTTTTAAAATAGGAGAGAATATGTAGAATAACTAAGACGATTACACAAACTAACAATTTAAGAAATATTGATAATTTCCACTGAACAGTCCCTTTAAAGGGCATGTCCACCCCTCAAAAAAACTTTTAATATTTGGTTGGCAACCCCCAAAACCTCGACCATCGTCAAATTATAAAATCCAAAGAGTCTTCTAACACCATGCTTATAAGGTTCTCATTCATCCAGTTCATGGTAATATCTTGTGTATTCAATTAGATCAACTGGCTTGAAGTTAGCTCTTGAAGACGTTCTCTAGTCATCCGACTGGCTTTCTCAATTCAGAAACTTGTACAAATCTGTGGCATTATGTACCCTGGAAAATCCCAATTAGCATATCACAGCCAGTGTTAAGGGCGTGATTAATAGTGGCTAAGAGGTGTTATAGGAATGCCCAGAGTATGTTCAAAACAGCATTGTACATGGCGACAGATGGTGTCGAACCCCCCCACCTCTTTTAGGCTTGGTCTTTTTTTCACATAAATGGCCTCCTTACAACCTCCTTAACCAGTCACGTTCTTTGCCAATATGTTAACATTACTCTTCAAAGTTGTCCTTTATCCTTAAGATCAGGTACACGGCTGAGTCCTGACCCGAGAATTGGCTCTTCTGTGCTGTGCCATACGTTGATGCAGTTGTTGTTTGGTCTCCCCCACATACAATCAGAGCATTCTTCACTGCACTGCACTGCGTATATGATTGCGCTTTCTCGCCATACGTTTTGCTTTAAACCAAACACACACTGAGGCAGCAATTGGTACATCCGAAAGACCCAATACCGAAACACAAGAAAAGCGACATCATATACGCAGTGCAGTGAAGAATGCTCGATGCTGGACGTGATTATTTTGGGGGGGGGGGGGTGAACATTTCCTTAATGAAAGAATGTTAAATTTTAGCTTTAAAGGGTATGTACACTGGAAAATGTGTTTTTTAATTGCCTGTGGAAACTATAATTCATCCCAACTATCACTGTACAGTTTTTTTTGTTGATCTGCCCCCTATTTTTTAGATATCCATCTGAAAATTCTCACAATTCAGCATTTCTAAAGCAGCTTTGCTGTAGCTGGAAAGATTTGACAGTTGGTGTGCTGTATGCAGTATTGAGTTATGCACAGATTAAAGTGCTAATAGTAAGGCGCTTGACCCAAGATCCAAGCAAATTTGTACTTCATAAAGTGCATATATTGTATGAATAATATGTAAAAAAAGTACAACAGTATTAAAAAAAAAGTGGCCTAAAAAGCTAGAAAAGCTAAAAAAATATATATCTCACACTACACACATATGTAAAAAACTATTAGCAGGATATTGTCATAAGATATCTAGAGAACAATCAAGGGATACATAACAGAGCAAAACTGATAATATAATATTAGAACATCATCATCAGTCAGGAGACATTTTAATCCCAGGTTGTGTTTAAAGGGAATGTCCACCCCTCTTTCAAAAAGACATATACGTAGATAACCCCCAAAACCTAAAGTTCATTTTAGTCAAAAGCTAGAAATCGGCTCCCAAGCTATCTATTATCTTACTGCTGTTCCTCGCTCCACCGCCGCGGCTATGCACTTCCGGTAAAGCAGTCAGTGATTGGCCGTGACCGTGACGCCACGGCCAATCACTGACTGTCATTTCGGAGCTCCACTGCGGCTGCTGGGAACACAAAAGAACAGAGCAGCCACAGTGGAGACAGAGAAGAACCCGAAGCGAGGAGCTTGTAAGTATAATAACTCAGGCTGGGAGCCAATTTCTAGCTTTTGACTAAAACGAACTTTAGTTTTGGGGTTATCTACAATATATGTCTATGAAAAGAGGGGTGGACAGTCCCTTTAATGCTTTGGATTGTTAAGTTCCCTATTTGTATATCCAAAGGATTCCTCCTAAGGAGCAAATTGTCAGTTACCCCCTCTCCTTGGTTGGGGTACATGCTCAATGACCATGCCTCTAAGTTCGTTGTCCGCCATGTCCAGCCTCCAAAAGTGCTGCTGCCACTGGAGGTATTTCCCGTTTGTCCATGCAAATAGTTTTTTACATATGTGCAGTGAGAGATATATTTTTTAGCTTTTCTAGCTTTTAAGCCACTTTTTAATACACTGTTGTCACTTTCGGTATAAATTTGCTAGGGTCTTTGGGTCATGCACCTTACGATTATGCACTTTACTGATTAGCACTTTATTGATAGTACATATGTTACATTTAATGGATCTATTTTTTATGACTTGTATTGAACATTGTTGCATATATGCGATTACTGGTTGGTATTCAGGAAAAGTATTTATACATAGTATTCACTTTTTGCCACTAGATGGCTGTGTGTTTCCACATCACTCTATTAAAGGAACAGTTTGCACTTTATGGTTTAGTCTGAAGAAAGTGTAATTTTGACACCAAAACATCACATGTTATAAAACATTGCTTATGATTAAAGGAGAACTAAAGCCAAGTTTTTTATACTCCAGAATCTGAAAACAACTCCCCTAAATACCAATAAGCTATAAAAAACTACTTCAGTAAATTGTATCTGTGTGTATGCGTAGTGTCAGACCACACCTCCTGACCTCAGTCACATGCTTCCTTGCTTTATCTGTCCTGTAAGGATTGGCTATAGATTATTATGGGTGTGACCAACTTTAACAAGTTTCTGCCATATCTAAGGACTGGCATGTGCAGAACATAACGGTCGTTGACCAAACTGTGTGATACTAGAATGCTGTGAAGTAAGCACGAACGATACTGTATGTTATTACGTAAATTTCCCAGCGCCTGATACAAATGAGAGGTAAGACACAGATTACTGGTTTTTTATATCAAGGTGTTCTGCGTTCTGGTTCAGTGGCTTTAGTTGCCCTTTAAGCTGGTGTGCACTGATATTGTGGACATATCTGGATATATACACTTTGGGCTTTAGTGGATCAGTAGCACCCAGCATCAAGACCCAAAAGTGGATGTGGATAGTGTGCGGGACAGCCGACAAATACAACAGTATTGACAAGTTGGTACGGGGGATAATAGTCAGGTCAGTGGTCAGAGCCTGAGCAAAAAAATACTGTATTGAAGGCATGCAGCAACACACACACTCAGAGTAAGTGCTACTAACATGAATTTTTTATAATGACCAAAGTATTTTTTAAGTATACATACACTTTAAGGTTACCACACAAATGTTATCTACTGGCTAAGAATACCAAAATAATCTATTTCTCTACACCAGGTGTTAAACTCAATCCATAAGGGGCCAAAATCAAAAAGACTGGCTAAGTGGTGTAGGATTGGTACCTCTGTCACGCTTGTGCCTGTGGTAGTCTCGGCATGAAGGACAACACACTGTTTTGGACTGGGACCTTTGCCTATGGCACGATCATGTGCTAATGTGGAATGCCCAACTTACCCTCTGGTGCGGTAATGGAGTGGCCAACTCCAATGGAAGGCCCTTTGTCACACCTGCCCCTCCCAGTGCCAGGTAGACACGCGATCAGTTGTTACAGCGTCACTGCATCCAAGCCCTACTACAATGCTATCCATTTGTGCAAGTCCCATTATACAATCCCATGCAGTGTCGTAACTATCGATCTGGCTGCTCTTTTTAAACCCATGGTCGCGTCTATCTTAGTACAGGTGCGAATGATCAGCTGTTTAAAAAGAGCTGATCACTGTATCTAGCAGGCAGATCTTAGTTATGTCACTACTTGGGACTGAACAAATGGATAGCAGTGTGTCTTGGTGCTGTACACCGGGGGGCAACAAATAATGGCCAGATTCGGCCCACAGGCATCATGCTCTCCACAGATGTGAATGTGCTTAATATAGCTTGGGTAGTGAGGAGGCAGTTTTCCGGAACTGCAATATACCTGGATTGCTGTCCTATTTCATTCACAAAACTGCTTTGCTAATCTAAATAATTGCAAAGAGTAATAGCCAGTTTCAATAAATCATATAAAACCCTTTAAAACAAGGCGGCCATGTATAAATTACCAGGTATCTTGCTAACATAGTATGAGGTTGAATAAAGACATACATCTATCTAGTCTAACCTCTTTCTTAAACCCACCTAACCGTTGACCCAAACGAAGGCAAAAAAAAAAAAACAGCTAAAAAGAGGGGAGGAAATTCCTTCCTGACTCCAATTGGCAATCAGAAAGTATCCCTGGATCAACCAGAACTAAAGTACATGTATTATACCAGCATTGTCAATATTTTTTACATTTAGAAACTTTTCCAGACCACTTTGTGGCCATTACCACATCTGCTGGAACAGTTCCACATTTTCACTGTTCTCATTGAAAGAAACCTTTCCTAACCTAAGATGAAATGTATTCTAATCTTAAAGTCTTCTAATATGTCCTATTAGTGACAATGCACCAGAGTTAATTGTTTGAGCCATTAAGAGATTGTAAATAGCTCAACTTTTGCAGCACTTTGGCCTTTTATGCACAGAACGCATACATACGTGCATTTAAAGGAACACTAAATCCGTTTTTTAAAGTATATGCCATCCGTTTCTATTATTGACAGGGAGGTGAGAATGCTTATTCCCACCTCCCTGTGAATAATAGTATGCTCGGGGGACACTGGAACTTATCGCGCGCGCCCTATCTTTTGTATTGGGGCGCATGCACCTAAATAGGGCGCTTGGTCGGACAGAGCGGCTGTCAGTGAAGGACGCTTGCGAGTGGAGCGCCGGTAAGGTAAGTTCCAGTGTCCCCCGAACATACTAGTATTCACGGGAGGTGGGAATAAGCGTTCTCACCTCCCTGTCAAATAGAAACGGATGGCATATACTTTAAAAAACGAATTGGTGATAGTGAGTTAGTGTTTCTTTAAAGGGTTAAAAGAATACATGTTAATTATTGGATTTCTAATGCTAAAGAGATATATAACAAAATTGAACTTTTGCAATACAAAAATGATCCTAGAAATCATATTGTATGTCTAGTTTTAAATAGAGCAATCTCATTAAAGGGGAACTAAAGTTTCCAGACACATGTCCCAACAGACAAAGCACATGCACAAAGAGTCAACAAGCTGTGCCACACCTCTTTTCTAGCTGTGGCTGCTGGAGGATTTATAAAATTAACCTTTCTAATATCCAAAAGAATAAGCAGGAGCACAGTTTTGCAAATGTGACAAAATGTATTAATCCATTTTAATATAAATAATGGCAATGTTTTAGACAAGTCTTTTCCCTTTCTCAAGCCTCAAGAGGCTGGCTTGAAACATTGTCTTATTTGTATTAAAAGGGGTAAATAAATTGTCACATTTGCAACACTGTTCTCTTGACAATTCTTGGATATTGGTATGTCTTTTTATCCACAGACAATGTGTATGTTACCCGGAAACATACTGGGATTTACCACTTGAAATTAAGAAATTAACCTTGAGTACTAGGGGTCAGCTCCAATGATTCACTATAGCTGGGTGCTACCAGCTAAGCTTACACAATAAAAATTCACATGCTCTGTAGCGCTTAACAGATTATGGAAGCTGTAGCCTTGCTGCCTAGAAGCTGACAGACAATCATGATACCGTTCAGACATTCTTCCTCTTCCTGCACAGTAATTTTTGAGGTTTATTTCTTAGCTAGCATGGATGTAAGGCTGGTTAAACACGAAATGATTACTTGTCCTAAGCGAGCGCTCAGCCGGGACAAATGTCCTCGGTCGCGGCAAATTCGGATGCACCGTATGGAACCATACGGAACCGCACGATCAATTGGAATTTACAGACAGGTCTGATCGTTTATTCGTCCGATCCGGATGAATGAACGAACGAACATGGTGGGCCGGCCACCCCACACCAGCAGATATTGTCGGCCCGACCGACCGAAAGTGCTGTGAATTGGTCGGTTGGCCGAAAATATCTGCTGGTGTGTAACCCTGCCTAAGAAACATTAAAATTTAATTGAAAAAGAAAATTAAGTCTGGGGAATTGAACCTACACACCATGAACTATCTCTTACTAAAAGCAAGGCATTATACTATAGTCACTATGTGAACAACAGTATATGTTAATTTTATCTTTTGCTAGGAATATATTGAGAAACAACAAACAAATAAAGGGGCAGTAGAATATATTGTTTCATAATAAGCCGTGGGTGTGTTTCAAAAAATGTAGTGTTTACATGCTAGCTACCAGTTTTACCACATAGAACAAAGGTACATTTAAAATGTTATGCTACACAACGTGCTTTGAAAACTACATGGGCTGTGAGTAACTAAATGCAACTACTAAGAAGTATCTTACAATGTTTAAGTGTTCTGGGAAGAATTGATTTCACATTAGAATTTTAAAAAGTTTATTTCTCCTTTAAGTACAAAAAAACCCAACTAAATACTTCTCATTTCCCTTTTGGATCCTACCTCAGTCATTACTTAGTATTCTTGAAAGCAATGAGCGAGGTTCACACTCCAATGAAAATCATAACTATAATAATGCTTTTCAAGTGTACCTGAATTCACCAAGGGTTGGACATTGAGGAGTAGGCACCCACACTTGGATTTGAGTACAAAAGGACTGTTCTCGCACAAGATTACTTAGTATTCCCATTTAAAACAAGACATATTATTGCTACCAAACATACTATGATTATAAAAGTGACTTTAAAATGGGTGGGCAAATCCAGGTTGCCATGGGCGACTGAAAAATGTTTCCAGGAGACCGGATGTTAAAAATCGGGCAGCAACTTTAATTTAGCTGTTTAGAACTGCTCTCCTCCATTCGTTTTAGCTGAACTATTACTCCCCCATCTATTTATTCAACCGCAATTACTATTTTACTATGTATTTCAGAACAAGGGCCAGGGATAGGGATCTCAGGGCTACCTGTCACAGAGGCTGCTTGCTAGGTTATAATTTGGCAGCAGCTTTAATTTGCATGTTTAGAATTGCTCTCTTCAGTTTTAGCTAAGCTTGAGTGCTTGCTCTCCTTCATACGGTCAGCTGATGAATGCTCAGCTGATGAATACTGATGTAGAGTGAAACTTAAGTGCTCAGCTAAAATGAACAGAGAGCAGTTCTAAAACGGTAACTTAAAACTGCTGGCCAATTTTTAACCCAACGAGCACCTTGACAGAAAGCCCTGAGATCCCTATCCTTGCCACTCTTATGCTGGCACTGAGAATTTATGGTAATACTCTGATGAAGTGTACGAAACACGAAACTCTTCAGGAGTGACTGTGGTTTTATTGTCTTCATATGTGACTCCAATAAAGATTTAATTGCAGTACTGAGATGTTACTGTGGTCGATCCAGGTTGTACAGCTTCTCTTAGTTGTGTTTTGAAGCAGATTAGTTCTGGCCTTGCTAAGGGCCCAGAGCTTAGCTGCACCTGGGGCACCATCCGACATGATTTTTTACCACATTACACATGGTGAAATACTTACCTGAAGCAGTCCATGGATTTGACTAGAGACGAGGGCTGGGGGTTTATCCACCCAATCTACTTTCAGGAAAATAGTTTTCCTCTACTTGCCCCATGAGTAGGAGGGGCCACAGGGGGTTACAAGAGGAGGGGCCATGGGGACCACGAGGTGGAGACAGAATAGGGACACATGGTTTCATAGCAGGAAGTGCAGGTGGATCTGGTGATGCTGCCACCATATCACACACACAAAAAATGTAAATATATTCTACATTATGTAAAAACAAACACAATGAAAGTAAATTGCAAAAATACTCAGTTAAAGCAATTCCTGTCAATTAACCTAAAGTCATTTTGGACAAGTTACCCTTTAAAGGAAAATTATTGTGTGTATAAAGTTTATTTAAAAAACAGTTAAACTGAAAATTACTTGGGACAGGATATAGGACTGGTAATTCTTACTTCCCAAAATTGTTACTGTGAGGAGCACCAGCCCAAAGAAAACTAATTCTGCCAGTCTTCCTCCTGGCTTCAGCACTATTTTTAATACAGGAATAGTCCAGGACTAACCTGGCAAATCTAAACTGTTAGTGCTGTAGCTGCCATGAAATGATATTGTGAGGTAGAATAATCAATCCAACGTTCCTGACCCAGGTACTTTCCATTTTTAAACAGTTAATTTTTAAAGTATAGTTATCCTTTAAATATCTGTTGTATTCAATTTGTTCAACTGGACTTGAAGTTTAGTTCTTGAAGACGTTTCGCTAGTCATCCGACTGGCTTTCTCAATTCAGAATGACTTGTACAAGAATCTTTGGCAATTATGTACCCTGGAAAATCCCAATTAGCATATCACAGCCAAGTGTTAAGGGCGTGATTGGATAGCGGCTAAGAGGTGCTATAGGAACGCCCACAGTAAGGTGTCAAAACAGCATTGTGCATTTGCTGCCTCAGTGTATTGTTCGGTTTAAAGCAGAAAGGGCAGACCGAACAACACACTGAGGCAGCAATTGGTACATCTGAAAGACCCAATACCGAAACACAAGAAAAGCGACATCATATACGCAGTGCAGTGAAGAATGCTCTGATTTGTATGTGGGGGAGCCCAAACAGCAACTGCATCAACGTATGGCCCAGCACAGAAGAACCAATTCCTCGGGTCAGGACTTAGCCGTGTACCTGCATCTTAAGGATAAAGGACATACCTTTGAAGATTGTAATGTTAACATATTGACAAAGGAACATGACTGGTTCAAGAGAGGTGTTAAGGAGGCCATTTATGTGAAAATAAAGAACCAAGCCAATAATAGAGGTGAAGGGTTTTGACACCAACGTCTGCCATGTACAATGCTGTTTTGACACCTTACTCTGGGCGTTCCTATAACACCTCTTAGCCACTCTCCAATCACACCCTTAACACTTGGCTGTGACATGCTAATTGGGATTTTTCCAGGGTACTAATTGCCAAAGATTCTTGTACAAGTCATTCGAATTGAGAAAGCCAGTCGGATGACTAGCGAAACGTCTTCAGGACTGGTATATCTGTCGTATTCAATTCGATCAACTGGACTTGAAGTTTAGTCCTTGAAGACGTTTCGCTAGTCATCCGACTGGCTTTCTCAATTCAGAAAGACTTTGTATCGGCCTGTGTAATCTGTACTACATCAAAATTGACCACTCCTGTTCCCTGGACTTCTGAGACCCTTACCGATCCCCTCCCACCCATGGACTCATCTGCTATGGATTTTATTGGTGAACTTCCCCCGTCTAAAGGAAAATTTGTCATTTGGGTCGTGATGGATCGCTTCAGTAAAATGGCACACTTATTCCTCTCCCAAGTTCCCCTCTGCTCCTGAACTGGCTCAATTTTCATCTCCCATATTTTTTCGCCTTCATGGTTTCCTGCCCGAATAGTCTCTGACAGGGGAACCCAATTTGTTGCAAAATTCTGGAGAGCCCTCTGCAAAATCCTAGGGGTTTCACTTCAGTTCTCCTCTGCCTACCACCCCCAATCCAATGGGGCAGCTGAACGTCTTAATCAAGCACTTGAAACAGTTCCTTGTTGTCATGTTTCCCTGTGCCAAGATGACTGGTCTGAGCTGTTACTTGGGCAGAATTCGCCCATAATAATGCCACACATTCCTCCACGGGTAGATCACCATTTCTGATGTGTATGGACAACATCCCTTAGCCTTCCCACAAGATTTTCTTCTTACTGAAGTCCAGCAGCCAATGACCTTGCAGCCCACATGTCCGCCATCTTGGAGTGCTACCAAATCACATATTAGAGAGACCTCCTTGATACAGAAGTCATACTCTGATAATAGACGCAGACCTTCCCCTCCTTACTCCATCGGGGATCAAGTTGGCTCTATCTAAGATATTAATCTTAAGCTACCATCTCCCAACTCGGCCCTAAATTCATTGGCCCTTTTCCCATCGTGGAAATAATCAACCCTACTGCTTTCGATTATCTCTGCCTCCGCAGATGAAGATTCCTAATGTATTTCATGTGTCCTTACTAAACCTGTGATCTCTAACCACTTTTCTTCTCATTCCACCCCTATTCTATTTTGGTTGATGGCCAACAAGAATATGGTAAGTAGAGAAGATCCTCGATTCCAGACTTTCCAGAAGAACCCTACAGTATCTTATCCAATGGAAAGGCTTCGGGCCGGGAAGAATGTTCTGGGTCAAACAGGTGGATGTTCATGCTCCTCATTTACTTCGGAAATTCCACAAAGACTTTCCACGAAAACCTGGACACGATGGTCCTGAGGCCCCTCCTGGGGAAGGGGGGGTACTGTAAGGAGACATATTACCTTCTCCGTCGCTCCGGTCCCTCCAAGATGGCGGCGCCCAGTCTCCCGTCGCACCGACGTCAGCGCGCCATGCCGATGACGTCACAAGGGTGTGTGACGGTACGTTGGGTGACGTAAGTGACGTCACGGAAGTGCGCCCGGCGGCGCGAAGATTCAAAAAGAGCCGGAAAACTGCAGGCAGATGCCCGAAAATAGCATCGTTGCCTGTTGAGCCGTGCTGGGGTTCCCTGAATCGATTTTACTTATTTTCCCTTGGATTCCTGTCTTGCTCTTCCTGTTTCCCCATTATCCTTGCCTGTGAACTCTGTGCCTGGATAATCCTATTATTCCCTGGACTTTATTTTCTATCTATATCTGTGAACTGATTCCTGTGGTTGCCGTGCTGGTGGTGCCGATTTCCTGTTGGTCCTGACTTCGCCTGGCCTACAGGTAATCATTACAATTTCTACCTTTTGAAGTTGTTTTTGTTCATTTTTTTCAGACAAATGTGAACTTCTACGAAGAATAAATGAACAAACTACAGTGCTACATAGCTGAAGGTTGTGTAGATTTCAGAAATATAGTTTGTGTGGGTTATTTCTAAGTTACGGGGGTGTTTTGTGGAAAAAACTGCAGACTGTCCAAATTCGGAGTTGGCTAAATATTTTAGCTTATTGTGAGCCATCGTGCATTGTCTCACTTTGTGGCTATTTGCTTCCACGTCCACGTGTGTAACCACACATATGGCATACCGTTTGATTCAGGACATTTGGGAGATTGACATTTGGTAACTTTTTTTTACATTCCATGGGGTTTTGGCATGATTTCTACCTTTTTGAATGTTGTTTGATGTTCATTTTTTTGGAAAATCTGGTAAAAGTGCAAACTTCTACGAAGAACTGCGTCCACACCATTGATGGTATGAATGAACAAACTACAGCGTTACATAGCTGAAGGTGTGTAGATTTCAGGAATATATAGTTTGTGGGGGGGTATTTTGTGGAAAAACTGCAGACTCTTCAAATACAAAACTGGCTAATTTTTTTTTGCTGCTACGGACATTTGGCACTGGTCACGCTCTGGGTTAGTTGGTAGCCATGTCTCTGGTTACACCCATGAATGTGGCATACCGTTTTATTGGGAGGGGTAGGCTTTCATATTTGAGATGCGTTTGAACTTTCCTCCACAGTTTTTAGCTGAAATTTGCATTTGATTTTGTCTTGATTTTACAGTTGAGGAAAAAAAGAAAATGTGAGAAAACTTACAATGGACGAAGAGCTGCGTCCAGGTATTTGATTGAAACTAACCTCACTCATAAAATCTTGTGGGGTGTAGTTTCTAAAAATATCTCACTTGTGGGGATATTTTAGTTAATTTGGTAGATATTCTATGTTAACTGTCAGTAATGGTTTTACATTCAATTTGGTTGTAATATTCTTGAAGGTGCAGTTTTAGTTGGGGGGGGTCTCCTGTACAGGAAAAGTCAGGTACCTACATATATCTGGTATCGTTGTACTCGGGAGTATCTGAGCTTTAGAAACAGTAAGATTTTTGTGTGTAACCTTAAGATAACTATAAGTAAAAATGGGAAAAATCCATGAAAATTTGCAAATGTTTCATTTTTTTACATATTTTACCCATAATTCCAGAAAAGCTACAAATTCTGTTACCATGTTAAAGTAGACTTGTGCTGAAAAAAACAATGTGTAATATTCCTGATTTACTGCAAGGTTTCCTACTGTAAAATTAGTCTTAAACGATAAGGGCAAAATCCTGAAAATTTTTGGCAGTTAACGCAAAAAAAAAAATGAAATTCTCTGGCAGTGAAAGGGTTAAGGGGCATGTTTATTACCTGCATTTATAAACAGATATTAATGAAAGTTCTCGCCGTTTTGGCAAAAGTATCTGCTTTCTCTTAACTGCTCAATGAACTTTTCATAACGTGAGATGTGCAGAGGAGGCAACAGGGGAAACAGCAGTCATTCATTGGCTGTGATCTCAGCAGTCATAGTCTTGATGAATGCATGAAGGGAGGAGGGGGCAGCTAACTCTACCAGATAAAGGCAATAATTATCCTTAAATATTTGTTTAGTAATGTATCTAATAATGTGCTAATATATCAGTAGGGTTGGGGGAACTTAAATAAAGTGACCAGGTTTTTTTGTTGGGTGGACATGCCCTGTAATCTGTAATTAAACACATTAAAGTCTTACCTTTATCCTTCTCTGCATCCCCAAAGAATCTTCCTGATGACAATGGAATTTACCAAAGTCTGATTTATTTTTTGACTCAATCCACCTTTTTTGCCATCATCTGTGTAGAATAATGTTATTAGAAAAACATAATCATATCCTGCTGTGTTAACAAGTTTGAACATATAACTCAGTGTAAAATTAGAGATCATGTACAAGTAAGCAGAAATATAAAGTGCAACAAACAAGTTGATGTTTAAAATTATGGAGATAAATCAATGCTGGTAATTAGTGATCAACATGGTGAAGGAGAAGAGGGCATTCAAGAGGCTGGAAACCACTTTAAGAAAAATAACATATCTGGAAAATCAAACCCGCAAGTCTCTAACAGTTCTTTAAATTTTATCTCCAAATATTCTGTCAGAGGCATACTTGGCAGTATAATTCAACAAAACTTAGGACTGTACATTTTTACATGTGAGCTCTCAAAATGTCAAAAATGAAAAGTACAATGTACAAAACAGTGTAGTTGCATGGTTGGGCACAAGTTAGTGAATATAAATTAATATTTCACAAATAAATGCATTGGAGATGTGCAAATGAAATGCAGAAATGGTCTCTAACCTCCATCTTCAAACTGCTCTTGGAAATAAACAATTGTTTCTGCAGAGGCCGCCAGGATTGCAGCTGCCAAGAGTAAGCACCACCTCATTCTGGTGGAGGAGAAATCAACTCTGTGAAAAAATACAAAACAGAAAGAAGAAAAAAAACAACATAGTTTGAATGCACTAGATACAGGATATGTGGATGATGGGTTTTATTCACAAAATGAAGTGATTAGGCAAAATGAAACATGTATACAATGCAGAAAGATGCAGCATTACAGAGGAACAATTTTTTGTTTTAAGGAAAGGATAATTTGAAATTAATTAACTTATCAAACCATCACTATTTGGCAGGTGTTACTTACAGTATACCAACACAGAAATGAGTGATGCGATCTCCAAGAGTGTCAATCTTTAGTAAAACAATTTGTAAAAAAAACACACATGGATTAAAGGAAAAGTGATAGTGAGGGGGATAAAGGAAGTGATTACCTGGGATAATCGTTAAGTTTAGTAAAGCGGGTAATACATACTGTTAGTAAGAAAGATTATACAAAACAGTAGGTTCTTCGTGTGAGTAAAATTGCGAATACCTTCCAAATATTTGCTGCCTTCAGGTGAATCCAGAACACTCTACCATACGTCTAATAATGAAAATTGTATGCCAAAGTGCTTTATTGTACTATTGGCACAACATGTTTCGGATCTTACCGATTCTATAGGATTCTGTATGACTCTGGTAGGAAGCAGTGTGGGCAAGAGAAAAAAACTGGTAGAATAAGTAAGGATGCTCTGAACAGGGATGTCAAACCTATGGTCTCCAGATATTTGCAAACTACAGCTCCCAGCATTGCCAGGCTGCTAATGCTGGGAAATGTAGTTTTGACCTCCCCAGTAGAAGATGAAGTAGGTAGACTACTACCTAGATGCACCAATACCTAGGCTAGATGCTCAAGAGATGCTGGGATGCTGGGAAGATGTTCAGCTCGATGAGCAATGGGTACTCCAGATGATAGGGAAGGCAGGTTCTAACTACATACTACACACTCTACTAACCGAGATAGAAGGTGGGTAGGTAACCAGTGGGAGAGGGTCCTCACAATGCAGGGAAGATATGTAGTGATGACTGTGAAGTTCCTATGGTCTGACGTCCAGAGTGGGGAGAAGAGTTAAATGGAATCAGCAGGTAATTCAGCAGGATGAAGAGCTAAATAGTGAGAAGAATGAGAACAGAACAAGTGCAGTTTAGAATAAACACAAGCAGGTCCACACTGTGTAAAGATTACAAGTGTGTGTATGAGGGGACAGACGGCATTATAGGGAGTCTGGTTACTTACCAGCTAGGTAATGTCCAGGATGCTCTCACTCTACTACTAACACAGATGGCTCGGTCTGATTGGCCCGATGAGCCCTCAGGTAACCAACCAGTGCAGACCACGTGCTGGGAGGGACCAGAGGGATACGAAGGAAAGAGTTATGAAATGATGAAGGAGGTAACAGGTGTTCTATGTCACGTGTGTGTGAGAGATCGTTCCCATGGTGACGGGAATGTACTGAACACGGTACAATGCAGGGAACTGACCATCACTGACAGGTGGAGTTGGTTTTATGTTCCGCTAGTTTCCTATTCACTAGCTAAAGCTGGTTCTTATTAGGAACACGAATATAATCTGTGTGTTTGCAGCACATCACTGAAGGTAAACATCCACGGAGGTCTTCCCCACACACACCGTTACCAGTAATCATATTCCTGTCAGGTAATTCCAACCAATTATATGACAGTAAAGCTGACCATTACACATATCAGCTGGATATATATATATATATATATATATATTATTGTACGTAAGGCGCAGTCATCACACTCTCGCAGTCTCAGCATCTTTACGTCGCTCCTAGCAACGCTTTGGACCAGCCGGAGGGGGACACATCACGTACCCCGCCCTGCCGCGCTGCTTCCCAGATGAACCATATGTGGGAAAACACGCCACCCCTAACCTCGTGACGTAGACGAACGATCCCGGACGTTGTGTTATTTCCCTGTTCCAAAATGGCATCCATCATGGAGGGACCGCTAAGCAAATGGACAAATGTGATGAAAGGATGGCAATACCGTTGGTTGTGCTGGATTATAACGCCGGGTTGCTCTCTTACTACACGGTGAGAGTCCCTACACATAAAGAAATGATGTGTATATTCCTGGTCTACTGTTAAACGTTTCTTGAAAATGTGGGTGGGGACAGCGGAGCCAGTTATTTACAGCCAATCATCGATTCGATAGGATAGCGACAGCAATTGGGAAATCTGCACCCGCCGTCCCTCCAATGGCTGAGCAGGTTTGAGGCGTTCCATAGGTCTGGGTGTGACGGATGGAAGCATGTTGTGTGTGTGGTAAATAGACATCATACAGGGCATTATTATTGTTACATTGTGTGTGTGGTTTTATGTTTACATTGCTTGTATGTAAACGTTAGGGGCAAACTGAATACATCTTTCTAGCAGTGATGGGTGTTTATTTTAGTTTGAAATGTTGTTAAACTGTGTTCAGTTATGGTACAGTATATGGTACACAGGATCTATTTCTTATATGGGGTTTATGTGCAAAGTGCAGCAACCTATTGGATTTATTCTAGCACTTCATAAAGGGGCAAGTTGAGGGGAAGGCAGTGAGTAGAGCTAGATTATTTGTAGTGTTAATATTTTATGACAAGCTAATGGAGTAATTCCCACTGGGTAACAGGACTCATTACAGAATAAATTTTAAAGTAAGCAAGCTAAGGGGTGCATTTATCAAAAAGCAGGCAGTTTACCACTGAAAACATTGTCAGGGTTATTCAATAAAAGTTCTATAAATTAAAATGGTTCTAATTTTGCCCCAACCTGACATTTGATTGGTTGGGGCAAAATTAGCACCATTATAAACAATAAAACTTTTATTGAATTACCCTGTGTGCATTAAATATTGTACTTAAAGGATAACGCTTGTGAAGGTTCTCATTCATCCAGGTCATGGTATATCTGTCGTATTCAATTCGATCAACTGGACTTGAAGTTTAGTCCTTGAAGACGTTTCGCTAGTCATCCGACTGGCTTTCTCAATTCAGAATGACTTGTACAAGAATCTTTGGCAATTATGTACCCTGGAAAAATCCCATTAGCATGTCACAGCCAAGTGTAAGGGTGTGATTGGAGAGTGGCTAAGAGGTGTTATAGGAACGCCCAGAGTAAGGTGTCAAAACAGCATTGTACATGGCAGACAGTTGGTGTCAAAACCCTTCACCTCTATTTAGGCTTGGTTTCTTTATTTTCACATAAATGGCCTCCTTAACACCTCTCTTGAACCAGTCTGTTCCTTTGTCAATATGTTAACATACAATCTCAAAGGTATGTCCTTTATCCTAAGATGCAGGTACACGGCTAAGTCCTGACCCGAGGAATTGGTTCTTCTGTGCTGGGCCATACGTTGATGCAGTTGCTGTTTGGGCTCCCCCACATACAAATCAGAGCATTTCACTGCACTGCGTATATGATGTCGTTTTCTGTGTGTTTCGGTATTGGGTCTTTCAGATGTACCAATTGCTGCCTCAGTGTGTTGTTCGGTCTGCCCTTTCTGCTTTAAACCGAACAATACACTGAGGCAGCAAATGCACAATGCTGTTTGACACTACTGTGGCGTTCCTATAGCACCTCTTAGCCCTATCCAATCACGCCCTTAACACTTGGCTGTGATATGCTAATTGGGATTTTCCAGGGTAAATATTGCCAAAGATTCTTGTACAAGTCATTCTGAATTGAGAAAGCCAGTCGGATGACTAGCGAAACGTCTTCAAGAACTAAACTTCAAGTCCAGTTGAACAAATTGAATACAACAGATATTTAAAGGATAACTATACTTTAAAAATTAACTGTTTAAAAATGGAAAGTACCTGGGTCAGGAACGTTGGATTGATTATTCCTACCTCACAATATCATTTCATTGAGCAGCTACAGCACTAACAGTTTAGATTTGCCAGGTTAGTCCTGGACTATTCCTGTATTAAAAATAGTGCTGAAGCCAGGAGGAAGACTGGCAGAATTAGTTTTCTTTGGGCTGGTGCTCCTCACAGTAACAATTTTGGGAAGTAAGAATTACCAGTCCTATATCCCTGTCCCAAGTAATTTTCAGTTTAACTGTTTTTTAAATAAACTTTATACACACAATAATTTTCCTTTAAAGGGTAACTTGTCCAAAAATGACTTTAGGTTAATTGACAGGAATTGCTTTACTGAGTATTTTTGCAATTTACTTTCATTGTTTGTTTGTTTTTACATAATGTAGAATATATTTACATTTTTGTGTGTGATATGGTGGCAGCATCACCAGATCCACCTGCACTTCCTGCTATGAAACCATGTGTCCCTATTCTGTCTCCACCTCGTGTGTCCCCATGGCCCCTCCTCTTGTAACCCCCTGTGGCCCCTCCTACTCATGGGGCACAGTAGAGGAAAACTTATTTTCCTGAAAGTAGATCTGGGTGGATAAACCCCCAGCCCTCGTCTCTAGTCAAATCCCATGGACTGCCTTCAGGTAAGTATTTCACCATGTGTAATGTGGTAAAAAATCATGTCGGATGGTGCCCCAGGTGCAGCTAAGCTCTGGGCCCTTAGCAAGGCCAGAACTAATCTGCTTCAAACACAAACTAAGAGAAGCTGTACAACCTGGATCGACCACAGTAACATCTCAGTACTGCAATTAAATCTTTATTGGAGTCACATATGAAGACAATAAAACCACAGTCACTCCTGAAGAGTTTCGTGTTTTCGTACACTTCATCAGAGTATTACCATAAACTTTCTCAGTGCCAGCATAAGAGTGGCAAGGATAGGGATCTCAGGGCTTTCTGTCACAGGCTGCTCGTTGGGTTAAAAATTGGCCAGCAGTTTTAAGTTACCTGTTTAGAACTGCTCTCTGTTCATTTTAGCTGAGCACTTAAGTTTCTCACTCTACATCAGTATTCATCAGCTGAGCATTCATCAGCTGACCGTACTGAAGGAGAGCAAGCACTCAAGCTTAGCTAAAACTGAAGAGAGCAATTCTAAACATGCAAATTAAAGCTGCTGCCAAATTATTAACCTAGCAAGCAGCCTCTGTGACAGGTAGCCCTGAGATCCCTATCCCTGGCCCTTATGTTCTGAAATACATAGTAAAATAGTAATTGCGGTTGAATAAATAGATGGGGGAGTAATAGTTCAGCTAAAACGAATGGAGGAGAGCAGTTCTAAACAGCTAAATTAAAGTTGCTGCCCGATTTTTAACATCCGGTCTCCTGGAAACATTTTTCAGTCGCCATGGCAACCTGGATTTGCCCACCCATTTTAAAGTCACTTTTATAATCATAGTATGTTTGGTAGCAATAATATGTCTTGTTTTAAATGGGAATACTAAGTAATCTTGTGCAGCAAACAGTCCTTTTGTACTCAAATCCAAGTGTGGGTGCCTACTCCTCAATGTCCAACCCTTGGTGAATTCAGGTACACTTGAAAAGCATTATTATAAGTTATTGATTTTCATTGGAGTGTGAACCTCGCTCATTGCTTTTCAAGAATACTAAGTAATGACTGAGGTAGGATCCAAAAGGGAAATGAGAAAGTATTTAGTTGGGTTTTTTTGTACTTAAAGGAGAAATAAACTTTTTAAAATTCTAATGTGAAATCAATTCTTCCCAGAACACTTAAACATTGTAAGATACTTCTCTAGTAAGTTGCATTTAGTTACTCACAGCCCATGTAGTTTTCAAAGCACGTTGTAAGCATAACAATTTTAAATGTACCTTTGTTCTATGTGGTAAAACTGGTAGCTTAGCATGTAAACACTACATTTTTTGAAACACACCCACGGCTTATTTATGAAACAATATATTCTACTGCCCTTTATTTGTTTGTTGTTTTCTAATATATTCCTAGCAAAAGATAAAAATTCAACATATACTGTTGTTCCACATAGTGACTATAGTATAATGCCTTGCTTTTAGTAAGAGATAGTTCATGGGCTTGTAGGTTCAATTCCCCAGACTTAATTTTCTTTTTCAATTAAATTTTAATGTTTCTTAGGCAGGGTTACACACCAGCAGATATTTTCGGCCAACCGACCAATTCACAGCACTTTCGGTCGGTCGGTCGGCCGACAATATCTGCTGGTGTGGGGTGGCCGGCCCACCATGTTCGTTCGTTCATTCATCCGGATCGGACGAATAAACGATCAGACATGTCTGTAAATTCCAATTGATCGTGCGGTTCCGTATGGTTCCATACGGCTGCATCCGAATTTGCCGCGACCGACGGACATTTGTCCCGGCTGAGCGCTCGCTTAGGACAAGTAATCATTTCGTGTTTAACCAGCCTTACATCCATGCTAGCTAAGAAATAAACCTCAAAAATTACTGTGTCAGGAAGAGGAAGAATCTCTGAACGGAATCATGATTGTCTGTCAGCTTCTAGGCAGCAAGGCTACAGCTTCCATAATCTGTTAAGCGCTACAGAGCATGTGAATTTTTATTGTGTAAGCTTAGCTGGTTAGCACCCAGCTATAGTGAATCATTGGAGCTGACCCCTAGTACTCACAGGTTAATTTCTTAATTTCAAGTGGTAAATCCCAGTATGTTTCCGGGTAACATACACATTGTCTGTGGATAAAAAGACATACCAATATCCAAAAGAATTGTCAAGAGAACAGTGTTGCAAATGTGACAATTTATTTACCCCTTTTAATACAAATAATGACAATGTTTCAAGCCAGCCTCTTGAGGCTTGAGAAAGGGAAAAGACTTGTCTAAAACATTGCATTATTTATATTAAAATGGATTAATACATTTTGTCACATTTGCAAAACTGTGCTCCTGCTTATTCTTTTGGATATTAGAAAGGTTAATTTTATAAATCCTCCAGCAGCCACAGCTAAGAAACAGGTGTGGCACAGCTTGTTGACTCTTTGTGCATGTGCTTTGTCTGTTGGGACAGTGTGTCTGGAAACTTTAGTTCCCCTTTAATGAGATTGCTCTATTTAAAACTAGACATACAATATGATTTCTAGGATCATCTTTTGTATTGCAAAAGTTCAATTTTGCTTATATATCTCTTTAGTCATTAGAAATCCAATAATTAACATGTATTCTTTTAACCCTTTAAAGAAACACTAAACTCACCTAAATCCGTTTTTTTAAAGTATATGCCATCCGTTTCTATTATTGACAGGGAGGTGAGAACGCTTATTCCCACCTCCCCGTGAATACTAGTATGTTCGGGGGACACTGGAACTTACCTTACCGGCGCTCCACTCGCAAGCCGCTCCTTCACTGACAGCCGCTCTGTCCCGACCAAGCGCCCTATCTTAGGTGCATGCGCCCCAATACAAAAGATAGGGCGCGCGCGATAAGTTCCAGTGTCCCCCGAGCATACTATTATTCACAGGGAGGTGGGAATAAGCATTCTCACCTCCCTGTCAATAATAGAAACGGATGGCATATACTTTAAAAAACGGATTTAGTGTTCCTTTAAATGCACGTATGTATGCGTTCTGTGCATAAAAGGACCAAAGTGCTGCAGAAAATTAGAGCTATTTACACATCTCTTAATGGCTCAAACAATTAACTCTGGTGCATTGTTCACTAATAGGACATATTAGAAGACTTTAAGATTAGAATACATTTCATCTTCAGGTTAGGAAAGGTTTCTTTACAATGAGAACAGTGAAAATGTGGAACTGTTCCAGCAGATGTGGTAATGGCCACAAAGTGGTCTGGAAAAGTTTCTAAATGTAAAAAATATTGACAATTGCTGGTATTAATACATGTACTTTAGTTCTGGTTGATCCAGGGATACTTTCTGATTGCCAATTGGAGTCAGGAAGGAATTTCCTCCCCTCTTTTTAGCTGTTTTTTTTTTTTGCCTTCGTTTGGGTCAACGGTTAGGTGGGGTTAAAGAAGAGGTTAGACTAGATAGATGTATGTCTTTATTCAACCTCAATTACTATGTTAGCAAAGATACCTGGTAATTTATACATGGCCGCTTTGTTTTAAAGGGTTTTCTATTGATTTATTTGAAACTGGCTATTACTCTTTGCAAATTATTTAGATTAGCAAAGCAGTTTTGTGAATGAAATAGGACAGCAATCCAGGTATATTGCAGTTTCCGGAAAACTGCCTTCCTCACTACCCAAGCTATATTAAGCACATTCACATCTGTGTAGAGCATGATGCCTGTGGGCCGAATCTGGCCATTATTTGTTGCCCCCCGGTGTACAGCATCCAAGACACACTGCTATCCATTTGTTCAGTCCCAAGTAGTGACATAACTATAGATCTGCCTGCTAGATACAGTGATCAGCTCTTTTTAAACAGCTGATCATTCGCACCTGTACTAAGATAGACGCGACCATGGGTTTAAAAAGAGCAGCCAGATCGATAGTTACGACACTGCATGGGATTGTATAAATGGGACTTGCACAAATGGATAGCATTGTAGTAGGGCTTGGATGCAGTGACCGCTGTAACAACTGATCGCGTGTCTAACCTGGCACTGGGGAGGGCAGGTGTGACAAAGGGCCTTCCATTGGAGTTGGCCACTCCATTACCGCACCAGAAGGGTAAGTTGGGCATTCCACATTAGCACATGATCGTGCCATAGGCAAAGGTCCCAGTCCAAAACAGTGTGTGTCCTTTCCATGCCGAGACTTACCACCAGGCACAAGCGTGACAGAGTACCAATCCTACACCACTTAGCCAGTCTTTTTGATTTTGGCCCCTTATGTGATTGAGTTTAACACCCCTGGTGTAGAGAAATAGATTATTTTGGTATTCTTAGCCAGTAGATAACATTTTGCTGGTAACCTTAAAGTGTATGTATACTTAAAAAATTACTTTGCGTCATCTATAAACAAATTCATGTTAGTAGCACTTACTCTGAGGTGTGTGTGTTGCTGCATGCCTTCAATACAGTATTTTTTTTGCTCAGGCTCTGACCACTGACCTGACTATTATCCCCCGTACCAACTGTCAATACTGTTGTATTTGTTGGCTGTCCCGCACACTATCCACATCCACTTTTGGGTCTTGATGCTGGGTGCTACTGATCCACTAAAGCCACAAGTGTATATATCCAGATATGTCCACAATATCAGTGCACACCAGACTTAAAGGGCAACTAAAGCCACTGAACCAGAACGCAGAACACCTTGATATAAAACCAGTAATCTGTGTCTTACCTCTCATTTTGATACAGGCGCTGGGAAATTTACGTAAATAACATACAGTATCGTTCGTGCTTTACTTCACAGCATTCTAGTATCACACAGTTTGGTCAACGACCGTTATGTTCTGCACATGCTCAGTCCTTAGATATGGCAGAAACTTGTTAAAGTTGGTCACACCCATTAATAATCTATAGCCAATCCTTTTACAGGACAGATAAAGCAAGGAAGCATGTGACTGAGGTCAGGAGGTGTGGTCTGACACTACGCATACACACAGATACAATTTACTGAAGTAGTTTTTTATAGCTTATTGGTATTTTTAGGGGAGTTGTTTTCAGATTCTGGAGTATAAAAACTTGGCTTTAGTTCTCCTTTAATCATAAGCAATGTTTTATTAACATGTGATGTTTTGGTGTCAAAATTACACTTTCTTCAGACATAACCATAAAGTGCAAACTGTTCCTTTAAATAGAGTGATGTGGAAACACACAGCCATCTAGTGGCAAAAAGTGAATACTATGTATAAAATACTTTTCCTGAATACCAACCAGTAATCGCATATATGCAACAATGTTCAATACAAGTCATAAAAAATAGATCCATTAAATGTAACATATAGTACTAATCAATAAAGTGCTAATCAGTAAAGTGCATAATCGTAAGGTGCATGACCCAAAGACCCTAGCAAATTTATACCGAAAGTGACAACAGTGTATTAAAAAGTGGCTTAAAAAGCTAGAAAAGCTAAAAAAATATATCTCTCACTGCACATATGTAAAAAACTATTTGCATGGACAAACGGGAAATACCTCCAGTGGCAGCGCACTTTTTGGAGGCTGGACATGTGGCACACGAACTTAGAGGCATGGTCATTGAGCATGTACCCCAACCAAGGAGAGGGGGTAACTGACAATTTGCTCCTTAGGAGGGAATCCTTTTGGATATACAAATAGGGAACTTAACAATCCAAAGCATTAAAGGGACTGTCCACCCCTCTTTTCATAGACATATATTGTAGATAACCCCCAAAACCTAAAGTTCGTTTTAGTCAAAAGCTAGAAATTGGCTCCCAGCCTGAGTTATTATACTTACAAGCTCCTCGCTTCGGGTTCTTCTCTGTCTCCACTGTGGCTGCTCTGTTCTTTTTGTGTTCCCGAGCAGCCGCAGTGGAGCTCCGGAAATGACAGTCAGTGATTGGCCGTGGCGTCACGGTCACGGCCAATCACTGACTGCTTTACCCGGAAGTGCATAGCCGCGGCGGTGGAGCGAGGAACAGCATGTAAGTATAATAGCTTAGGCTGGGAGCCGATTTCTAGCTTTTGACTAAAATGAACTTTAGGTTTTGGGGGTTATCTACGATATATGTCTTTTTGAAAAGAGGGGTGGACATTCCCTTTAAACACAAACCTGGGATTAAAATGTCTCCTGACTGATTGATGATGTTCTAATATTATATTATCAGTTTTGCTCTGTTATGTATCCCTCTGATTGTTCTCTAGATATCTTATGACAATATCCTGCTAATAGTTTTTTACATATGTGTAGTGTAGTGAGATATATATTTTTTAGCTTTTCTAGCTTTTTAGGCCACTTTTTTTTAATACTGTTGTCACTTTTTTATACATATTTATTCATAACAATATATGCACTTTATGAAGTACAAATTTGCTTGGATCTTTGGGTCAAGCGCCTTACTATTATGCACTTTAATCTGTGCATAACTCAATACTGCATACAGCACACCAACTGTCAAATCTTTCCAGCTACAGCAAAGCTGCTTATAGAAATGCTGAATTGTGAGAATTTTCAGATTGGATATCTAAATAAATAGGGGGCAGATCAACAAAAAAACTGTACAGTGATAGTTGGGATGAATTATAGTTTCCACAGGCAATTAAAAAACACATTTTCCAGTGTACATACCCTTTAAAGCTAAAATTTAACATTCTTATCATTAAAGGAAATGTTCACACCCCCCCCCCCCCCCCCCCAAAATAATCACGTCCCAGCCAATAAAGAAGACGCTGCCGGACTGGACCCTTTTACTTGGTTCCGTGCACAGAAAAGGCACGGAAGCAAGCAGAAGCGTGCCGGGGGAAAGAAGGCTGAGTAAGTGCTGTTAGAAGTATATCTGTTGTATTAAATTAGATCAACTGGACTTGAAGTTTAGTTCTTAAAGGCGTTTCGCTAGTCATCCGACTGGCTTTCTCAATTCAAGATGACTTGCAAGAATCTGTGGCAATTATGTACCCTGGAAAATCCCAATTAGCATATCACAGCCAGGTGTAAGGGCTGATTAGATAGTGGCTAAGAGGTGTATAGGAACGCCAGAGTAAGGTGTCAAAAAAGCATTGTACATGGCAGACAGATGGTGTCGAACCCCCCCCACCTCTATTTAGGCTTGGTTCTTTATTTTCACATAAATGGCCCTTAACACCTCTCTTGAACCAGTCACGTTCCTTTGCCAATATGTTAACATTACAATCTTCAAAGGTATGTCCTATCTTAAGATGCAGGTACACGGCTGAGTCCTGACCCGAGGAATTGGCTCTTCTGTGCTGTCCATACGTTGGTGCAGTTGTTGTTTGGTCTCCCCCACATACAAATCAGAGCATTCTTCACTGCACTGTGTATATGATGTCGCTTTTCTTGTGTTTCGGTATTGGGTCTTTCGGATGTACCAATTGCTGCCTCAGTGTGTTGTTTGGTTTAAAGCAAAACGTATGGCGAGAAAAGCGACATCATATACGCAGTGCAGTGCAGTGAAGAATGCTCTGATTTGTATGTGGGGGAGACCAAACAACAACTGCATCAACGTATGGCACAGCACAGAAGAGCCAATTCCTCGGGTCAGGACTCAGCCGTGTACCTGCATCTTAAGGATAAAGGACATACCTTTGAAGATTGTAATGTTAACATATTGGCAAAGGAACGTGACTGGTTCAAGAGAGGTGTTAAGGAGGCCATTTATGTGAAAATAAAGAATCCAAGCCTAAATAGAGGTGGGGGGGTTCGACACCATCTGTCTGCCATGTACAATGCTGTTTTGACACCTTACTCTGGGCATTCCTATAACACCTCTTAGCCACTATCTAATCACGCCCTTAACACCTGGCTGTGATATGCTAATTGGGATTTTCCAGGGTACATAATTGCCACAGATTCTTGTACAAGTCATTCTGAATTGAGAAAGCCAGTCGGATGACTAGCGAAACGTCTTCAAGAGCTAAACTTCAAGTCCAGTTGATCTAATTGAATACAACAGATATACCATGACCTGGATGAATGAGAACCTTCATAAGCATGCTGTTAGAAGCATCTTTGGATTTTATAAACTTTGCGAGGTCGAGGTTTTGGGGGGTTGCCAACCAAATATTAAAAGTTTTTTTGAGGGGTGGACATGCCCTTTAAAGGGACTGTTCAGTGGAAATTATCAATATTTCTTAAATTGTTAGTTTGTGTAATGCCTTCTTAGTTATTCTACATATTCTCTCCAATTTTTAAAAATCAGTTGGTTTCATACCCTTTGCTGTTCCCTGCTGTTGACATTAGTGAGCTGACATTTCAGGTTCTAACGATCCTTCTTCGTCCCAGGATGCACCACTTGGAATGTTCCTAACAGTAATTTCTACTGATTGGCTGTTGGATGGGTCAAAGATGCTTAGATCTCTACTGAGCAACTGAATCAACCCAGGCGCTGGGTCAAGGGCAAGACCATAACGGTCTCTACTAGGGGTCCTGCAAACAGGATGTCAGAATTTCGATTGCAATTATTTATACACAGACAAAATGCTGAATTGTCAGATTAAGGTCATTGGAATGAAAAAATACTGCTTTTTTTCTGAAAAGCATATGTATTTGCACTGAACTTCCTCTTTTATAAGTATAGCATACACTGTGCTGATGCATATGGTTAATTAATGGCAATGTATGCCTTATAACAAAGCTAAATCCTTTTTTTTCCTCTCTTTACAGTCTAAGGACAAAATGATGAGAGGATCACGACGAGGTTGTGTCCGTCTCAGAGTAAGTGAGATTATATAATCTGCTGGTAAATATCACTATACCTCCTGACATTACTGTTTTGTAAAATACAAATGTTGGTTGTGTCATTTCAAACCTGTAAAGCTAGCAATGTGTTATCCACTCTCTTTTTAGCCACAAAGCATTCCTTTATTTTTTCCTTGTTCAGCTTTCTTCTATTCAATCTTTCTCCCATCCTTTTTTCAATTCCTCACACATGCATTTTAATATTTGGTTATTTCCATTCTGCTCTCAAACCTCATTGTCTCTATTATTGCTTTAATTTTGGAGCCCCCCATATCAGATGGATAAGTTACTGCCATATCTTAACTCTTACAGGGTTATACAATAAAAGTTCTTATCATTTAAAATGGTGCTAATTTTGCCCCAACCAATCAGATGTTAGCTTTCAAATGTTAAATAAGATCTGATTGGTTTGGGCAAAATTAGCTCCATTTTAAACGATAAGAACTTTTATTGAATCTCCCTGTTAGAGTGATAATGAATTCCTCACATAGTTCTTACAGGTGAAAGAAGTGTTAAGGATAAATGGCACAGCTGTCCTTTTCTCTGATGTGCTGCCTGCTACCCTTCTATTTCTCAACAGTCAAGTGTGACTTATGTCTCATAAGTAGTGGTGTGTTGTTGGTTTTTTGGAAGAGTTGCACACTTAAATATCAGTCAAGGAATATTTATTGTACATAACATGTCACACACTATGTTTAAGGGAGAAACTGTCCCACTTTCTAGTGAAGGAAGAAATAAATGATAATTTAAGCTCAAGTAGTCCCTCATGTAATGAGGGTGTGAATGTATACAGCTACTGTGGAATATATCCTTATAATAGTCACTCAGCTGTGTCACAGGTTGTGACCACTGAACCAGGTTTTTTTGAACCTCATTTAAGTCATTTCTCCAGAGCGATCAGCTCTTGAGCGATTTTCTTTCAAAGGGATTTTCTGTTTTAAAGGGGTGTGTTAAGAAACAAAAGCGTTTAGAACAAGAAAGGGTTTAAGAACACTGCTGTTTCTCTGCTGTGTATTGCTGTGTCTCTGCTGTGTATTGCTATTTAGTATGGACAGTTTTGTTGGGGCCACGCAATGTGCATCCTGCTGCATGTATGGGATCTTGGAGCAGCCGCCCCAGGGGACCTATGTATGTGTCAGATGTGAGTGGGTTGCCCATTTGGAATCTGAGGTCCAGAATCTAAAGTGTAAACTTGCAGCATTGCAGGGCTTGGCAAATCTGGGGGAAATGCAGGTACTGGCAGGGGCCAGTAAACTGGAGGGTGGAGATGGGGCAGATAAGGTGGAGAAGGAAGATAGATTTGTAAGGGTCACCAGGGGAAGTAGGGGACGGAAGGATAGGGACGCTTCTTCCCAGCTGGTCGATCCCAACAGATTTGCTATTTTAGGCGAAGATGTGGAGGACGATGGCTCGGAAGCAGCATTTATGGAGCGGGCCTTCCCCTTGAGCACCCAGGGGACGGCCATCTCCAATACAAGGGAGGGAGAACTGGGGGCTAGGAAGGATAGGCAAGTGGTAGGGGACTCCATTATTAGAAGGGTAGGTAGGGTAATCTGTCGCCAAGACCCTACATGCCGAAGAGTGTGTTGTCTGCCTGGTGCTAGGGTTCGACATGTGGTGGATGGTGTAGACAGATTATTGGGTGGGGCTGGGTGTGACCCAGCGGTCTTGGTTCACATTGGTGCCAATGACAAAGTTAGAAGTGGAGGTGAGGTCCTTAAAAATGATTTCCGAGAATTAGGGGCCAAGTTAAAAGCAAGGACCTCAAGGGTAGTGATTTCAGAAATACTACCGCAGCCACGTGCTACGCTCGGGAGACAACGTGAGCTCAGAAGTTTAAATGTGTGGCTAAGAGAGTGGTGTAAGGAGATGGGGTTTGTGTTTTTAGAGCACTGGGCTGATTTTTCTGTTGGCTACAGGCTCTTTAGTAGAGACGGATTGCACCTCAATGGTGATGGTGCAGCTGTTTTGGGGGAGAAGATGGCTAGGGGGTTGAAAGAGATTTTAAACTAGGTATGGGGGGGAGGGTACGTTGAACTACACAGGGGTAGATAGAGAAGTTAGGGATCAGGGGGCTTTTAACACAACGGAGGGAGGGGGGAGCATAGAGGATGAGGCATTTACGACCATGTATGGAAGTAAATCAATTGATAATCTAAAATGTATGTTTACAAATGCAAGAAGTCTGGCTGGAAAAACCGGCGAACTTGAAATAATAGCTTTAAAGGAAAGGTATGATGTAATTGGTATAGCAGAATCATGGCTTAATGATTCACATGACTGGACAGTAAATATTGAAGGATACTCCTTATTTAGACATGACCGAGTTAATAAGAAAGGAGGAGGAGTATGTATGTATGTTAAACAGGAATTGAAGCCAAATTTAAAAGATGGAATAGATGGGGGAGTAAACGATACGGCAGAAACAATATGGGTGGAACTGTGTACAGGAAGCAAGAAGGTAGGTAAATTAATTGTTGGAGTATGTTATAAGCCGCCAAATGCCGGGGAAGAGGTGGAAATGAATCTCCATATGCAGTTGGCGAAGGCTGCTGGTATGGGGCATGTTCTGGTTATGGGGGATTTTAACTACCCTGACATAGATTGGAGTAAGGGAACTGCCAGCACCTCAAAAGGTATAAAGTTCTTAAATTTCCTATATGAGCTTTTTTTTTCACAGACGGTAGAAGTTCCTACTAGACAGAATTCGTTGTTGGATCTGGTGATATCTAATAACCCTGAGCTCATTTTGGAGATGAGGGTAATGGGAAGCTTAGGGGATTGTGACCATGATATAGTGTCATTTAATATAGGTTGCAAAAAACTAAAGTGCACTGGGTTAACAAAAACTTTTAACTTTAGGAAAGCTAATTTTATGCTGTTAAAGGAATCACTCCTGCTCATAGACTGGGGGGAACTGTTTCTAGGTAAAGATACTGAGCAGATGTGGACCACTTTTAAAGGGATATTAAGCTATTACATTTCTAAATCTGTAACTTTAGGTAACAAGTGTAAAAAAATTAGGTCCACTCCTGCATGGCTTAATGCTCAGGTAAAAAGGGAAATGGAAAAAAAGAAAAAGGCTTTTAAAATTTTGAAAACAGAGGGCACAGAACAGGCTTACAGGGAGTACAAAAGCTGTAATACAGAGTGCAAGAAAGCAATTAAACTACGGTAGCTAAAATAGAAAATAAAATACGGATTGCCGAACAAAGCAAGTCCAACCCCAAAATGTTTTTTAAGTATATAAATGGTAAAAAGATGAGGACTGAGAATGTGGGACCATTAAATAATGGAGCTGAGGTGGTTGTAGAGGATGCCGAAAAGGCTAATCTGCTAAACCGTTTTTTTACATCGGTTTTTACTGTTGAGAATCCTTGTCCTTACAGTAGGGATTGTAATAATATGCAGGGAAGAAATGAAGAGTATTCACATTGGCTAACAGAGCGTATGGTACGGAAACAATTAGACAAAGTTAATATCAATAAAGCCCCAGGACCAGATGGATTGCATGCTCAGATTTTAAAAGAGCTTAGTTCAGTTCTATCTAGACCACTGTTTCTCATCTTTTCAGATTCGCTTTTGTCTGGGGATGTGCCGCTGGATTGGAAAAAAGCCAATATAATACCAATATTCAAAAAAGGTAGTCGTTCACAGCCTGGAAACTATAGACCTGTAAGCCTAACATCAGTGGTAGGGAAGGTGATGGAAACTTTGTTAAGGGATCATATCCTTGACTTTGTCTCCAGAGATCATCTTATTAGTAGTAGTCAGCATGGATTTATGAGAAATAAATCATGCCAGACAAATTTAATTGGTTTTTATGAAGAAGTGAGTAAGAAGTTAGATTCAGGCACAGCAGTGGATGTGGTATATTTGGATTTTGCAAAAGCTTTTGATACTGTGCCACATAGGCGACTAATGTATAAACTGAGGACTGTTGGCCTTGAAGAAAACATTTGTTCATGGATAGAGAACTGGTTATTGGACCGCAAACAGAGAGTGGTGGTAAATGGAGCTACATCTATGTGGGCTAAAGTTCTAAGCAGAGTGCCTCAGGGTTCTGTACTGGGCCGCTTCTGTTTAATCTGTTTATAAATGACTTAGAAGGGGGCATTGAGAGCAAGGTCTGTGTTTGCTGATGACACTGAACTATGCAGAGCTTTGGAAACTTCCAATGATGTGCAAGTGCTGCAAGCAGACCTAGATAGATTATCAAAATGGGCAGCAGAATGGCAGATGAGATTCAATGTTGATAAATGTAAGGTGATGCATTTGGGATTTAATAATCCCTGTGCCACCTACACCATAAATAACTCTGTGTTACCGTAAGTGCATCTGTAATGGAAAAAGATTTGGGGGTTCTGGTAGATAACAGACTTAGCTATAGCAAACAATGCCAGGTAGCAACGGCTAGAGCTAGCAAGATATTGTCTTGTATAAAAAGGGGAATAGATTCAAGAGAGAAAAATATTATTCTCCCTCTTTACAAGGCACTGGTAAGGCCTCATTTGGAATATGCGGTGCAGTTTTGGAATCCCATATACAAAAGGGACATCTTAGAAATTGAGGCAGTTCAGAGAAGGGCAACTAAATGAATAAGGGGAATGGAGGGGCTTGAATATGCAGGCAGATTAGACAAGTTAGGGCTGTTTACATTGGAGAAGCGACGTTTTCGTGGGGACATGATAACCTTATACAAATATATTAATGGCCCATACAATGAACTCTCTGGTTCATTGTTTACTAATAGGTCATATCAGAGGACTCATGGACATCCTTTAAGGTTGGAAGAATAGAAGTTTCATCTTCAGGTTAGGAAAGGTTTCTTTACAGTGAGAACGGTGAAACTGTGGAACTGTCTTCCAGCAGATGTGGTAATGGCAAGTTCATTGAATAGCTTTAAAAAAGGCCTGGATAAGTTTCTAAAACTAAAAAATATTGAGAATTACTGGTATTAATAATATAGATCTGGTTGATCCAGGGATACTTTCCGATTGCCGTTTGGAGTCAGGAAGGAATTTTTTCCCCCTTTTTAGCTGGTTTTTTTTGCCTTCCTCTGGATCAACTGTTAGGTAGGGTTAAAAAAAAAAAGAGGCTGAATAGGTTGGACTTGATGGACGTTTGTCTTTATTCAACCTTAATTACTATGTTACTATGTTATTAATTAATTACTATGTAACCCCCCCCCCCCAAATAAATATAAGCAAAATACATATAACAATAAAATGAAATTAAGTTTCCCCTAATATAAGAAACCTGATTACTAGAGGTTGCCAGTATGCAACAATTTTAAATTAACTGCAAAAACACAAAAAATAGAGCTTGCATAATAGCAGAAATTTCCCTTGCCATCACATATAAGGATATGAAAAGACTCTCTTTCTGGTTATCGTGTTTTCTATAGCTTCATAGACAACACTATTGAATTGTGTAAGGTTAGGGGCCAAATAAAAATTTGGTCAGCAGTGCAGTGTTTCTAGGGCTGGGGCGATTTTGGGGTACTGTTTTAGACTCCTAAATTTCAAATGTAAAGAAAATACAAATTATTTTCCATTTAACTGTCCTAGTAAAGTCTCACTGCTGTAAGAATATGGGCCAGTGCATAGAATAAGGGTCAGATTCCCAAGCAAGTTCTTTGGTTTGTTCACAATAGCAGACACCATATTTGTATAGTTTTAACATTACATAAGTATTAGCTAACTCTAGTTTGTTGTGTTCTTTAAAGGACAATTATACTCTCCTCACCCTCGTTCCTTTCCCCTCACTCCTGCAAAGTACCTAGGGTGAGGACCTAAAACGCTAAGTCCTCACCTCTGGGTACTTTACAAAAGTCCTGCACTACTTACTTGTAATCTCCCTCGTCGCTCCGGTCCGATCCTCCCCACTGGCACTTTGAGTGACAGGTCGCGAGGCAGCCAATGGGAAGACGTGCTCTGCAAGTAGGCGTGTCTTCCCATGGGCTGCCTCCCGGACTGTCACTGACAGTGCCAGTGGGAGGATCGGACCGGAGCAACGAGGAAGATTACAAGTAAGTAGTGCAGGACTTTTGTAAAGTCCCCAGAGGTGAGGACTTAGTGTTTTAGGTCCTCACCCTAGGTACTTTGCAGGAATGTATCCGGGAAATGGTAAGTATAATTGTCCTTTCATACTGCTTCTATACTCCGGCGGCCCTAATAGCACCACTTTAAAGAGACATAGAAGACAAACGATTGCAGTCCGACTTCTTAAAAAATATAAACTTTTATTGATGCATCTTTAAAATTGCTTCTTAGCAAACACAATAAGGTATAACATCGGGGTCTGATGCGTTTCGGATCTGCGATCCTTACTCATAGAACCAAATAGGATAATCCTGCAGGTCTGAGAGTAGAACCAGGCAATCCTGCCACACTGGGGTTGAAGCAGGTATCCCACGGCTCCCATATTGCAGTAAATCCTTGGTATACCTGCCTGGCTTTACCACTAAGCAAAAGGCTAAGGACTTGCAAGCATGCACCTTCATCCCAACCATTAATAGTGTCTGCCAATTCAAATTGTTGTAGCCAATCAGTCCACTACCTAGTTACCCCATCAAATGGATCAGGTTTAAAAATAGGCAATTGGGCCTGCTAGAGCTACTGAGTCTAATTGGGGCATTTCATCTGCAGGTACAAGGACAGGAGGATTTTAATCAATACTATCAGTAGCAGCTTCCATAGCTTTATACAGAGAACAAATATACAAAGAAAATAGGGAGAATAAATGGTATTACCAGCACCGCTGCCACCAATTTGTACCAGATTGCTGCTTTATGGGATGATTATGGGTAGCATGGCACACAGTGGGTTACACTGGTGGTCTGGTACAAAGCAGACAGTGCACATAAACAGGTTCCCCATATAACATATGCAGTAATCAGTGGTGTCCCTGTCTATGGTGCACCACTTTGAATATTAACCAGGCCTGTATATTGTGTGTCCTTGTAAGTTGGTGTACACTTATCTGTTACCTCAGAGTTTGTATCCAATAAGGTACATTTTCTGTCAAATAATCTGTCCTCCCAACAGGTGGTAACAGGATCTTATACACAGGGTCTTATACACAGGATCTTGTTCTGCAGTCAATATCACTCCAAAACACACATCACAATCTACTTTCACTTTCTCTCCTCCTAGCCATAGAGAGCAGGGATGTCTTGTCTTTTATTACTCACTGACACCACCTGCAGGCTAGAGGTGGTATATAAGGAGCCTTGGTGTATATGTCCATTACAATACACATCACGGACAGAAACTTTTTGGGGATTACCCTTCATTTCATATGGAGCAGACACAGGAGTCTGATTTAAGCTGCCATTTGACCATTCCATTTTGAAATGGGGATCTCAGCTCTGTAAGTAAGTTTATGTATTTTGTATATTTTGTGTTGTACCTAATATAAGTCAGTGCTATTCTTTATATACATTTACTGATGGTCATTAAAAATGGTAATAGTGAGTATACATATACACCTTTCCTATATGTAATATCCTATACCCCCACCACATTGGTAGCTCCTAAAAAGTCAATGCAATCTCCTATGAAGATATAAATATATTTATATAATATAAGGGATATATATATACATCTCACTGGCCAAATTGGACAAAAACGGAATGCACAGGTTTTTTTTGTCCATTTTCAGCCATGTTAAGTGGTCACTTTTTCCTGTATTTAAAATAAGAACAGGTCAGTTTTCAGGCAGAAATACACAAAGCAGCGAGACCAGATCATTCCTAACCAGCAATTATATGATGGTGAATGACGTAGAGTATGTTAGAGTAAGGAAGGTGCAATGTGCTTTTGAGCTAAAAGCTAACTTTTAGTAGTAACTTGTACTTCATCAAGGGCTGAGTACTATCATCTAATGAGTTTGCTTTGAGACTATTGGAGGATTAAGATACATGTACGTGGATTAAAAAAATGTTCTTTATTACATTGCTTTTTTGTTTTTTGTAAAAATGTTGCAAACTGATGGACCAGGGTCTTTAAAGGGACAGTTTAGTGGAAATTATCCATATTTGTTAAATTGTTAGTTTGTGTAATGCCTTCTTAGTTATTCTACATATTCTCTCCCATTTTGAAAAATCAGTTGATTTCATACCCTTTGCTGTTCTCTGCTGTGGACATTAGTGAGCTGCCATTTCAGATCCTAACTGTCCTTCTTCCCAGGATGCACCACATCCTTGGAATGTTCCTAACAGTAATTTCTACTGATTGGCTGTTGGATGGGTCAAAGATGCTCAGATCTCTACTGAGCAACTGAATCAACCCAGGCGCTGGGTCAAGGGAAAGACCATAACGGTCTCTAATAGGGGTTCTGCAAACAGGAAGTCAGTATTTCGGTGGCAGTTATTTATACACAGACACAATGCTGAATGGGCAGATTAAGGTCATTGGGAAGAAAAAATAGTGGTCTTTTTTTCTGAAAAATACATGTATTTCCACTGAACTTCCCCTTTAACCCTTTCACTGCCACAGATCGTATATTCACGATCTGTGCATGAAATGCTTAAACTGCCACAGATCGTGAATATACGATCTGTGACTTCCCCTTTAAAAAAATTAAATTGCCCCGAGCTAGGGGTGATCAGGGGGCAGCATTCAATTGCCCCCCTATCCCCCTCGATCCCCCCTCGGTTTTGCCCAAATCCGAGGTGGGGTCAGGAGATATCAGCCCTTTTCTGAGGAGCCAGCAATAGGCTGCCGGGAGCAGGAGGAAGTCATGCGATAAGGGAGACCACGGTGATATCACAGGATTTCTTTCTTCACCGGGGTCTTCCCTTAGGCTTCCCCCTAGATGCCCCTAGTGGTCTAGTGGAGGTACTGCACTGCGATCTCCATTCAGATCACAGTGCAGTACCTGGTATAGTAAAGCTGTGAGTGTGACAGCTTTACTATACTTTTTGTGAGTTCCATTCACAAATAGGATTTTTTCTAAGTCTTTGCTACTTAGCAAAGACTTAGAAAAAAAATGGGGACAGAGATCAAAATTTGGTGATCACTTCTGATCACCAAATTATTGATCTTTGCCAATGAATGAAAAATCATTTCCGGGAAGTGATTTTTCCGATCGGATTTCGAATTGGAAAACAGGCATTTATGCCCGTATTCCAAGTTCGTTATCATTCCCTAAGACGATCTGATGATTATCTTTGGGAATGATCAAAAAAAAGGGGGGAAATGCACACAAAAAAAAAAACACACCCCACTTTTTTTTTTTTTTACACTAAAGCCATAAATTAGCAAAAAAGCTTTGTTTTCTCAAGCTTCCCAATGTCCCCGGTGATATCGGTTAAGTAAACGTAGATACTTATTTGTACAATTTCAAGGGAAACTAAGCCTATTTTATAAGGAAATTTTGCAGAGGTACCAAAAAAAGACTGGATTGAATTTTTAGGATCAGTAAATTGTGCAAAAGCATGCGTGACTCTCCATATTAACCGGTTTTCACTAAAATACCACTAAAAGGGGGAGAGTGTGCGTGTGGGGGGTGGGTTGTGGTGTTTTTAATTTTTTTCTTGCACTTCTAAATGCGTCCCATTTAAGCTAGTTAGTGGCCTCGTCTCTATTTGCACGCACACAAATGGTACACCGTTTAATTCAGGACATGTGGGAGATTGCTATTTAGTGAGTTTTTTTGCTTTTCAAGTGGGTTTAGGTAGTATTTCAACCTTTGAATCTTCTTATTTTATTTTTCACAAAATCTTCTAAAAGCACGGAGTTCTATGGATCACAGCGTCTGGAATTCTTCATGTATGTATGAAAGCATATCACCGTAATGTAGCTGAAGGTGCATGAATTCCAAAAATATATAGTTTGTGGGGGTATTTCCAAGTTTAGGGCTGTTTCCTTTGAAAAAAGGTAGGCTGTTCAAAAATCAGAGTACTTTGATTTTTTCTTGTAATTGCATTTGTGCATGCGTCCCATTTGAGCTAGTTGGTGGCCACATCTCTGTGTGCACCCACACATATAGCATACCATTTGATGCAGGATATGTGGGAGATTGACATTTAGTGGGTTTTTTTGCTTGTCAAGTGGGTTTAGGTAGGATTTCAACCCTTGAATCATCTTATTTTATTTTTCACAAAACCTCGTAAAAACACAGAGTTCTTTGGATCACTGGGTCTGGAATTCTTCATGTATGTATAAAAACATGGCACTGTAACGTAGCTGAAGGTGTGTAGATTCCAAAAATATATAGTTTGTGGGGGGAATTTCCAAGTTTTGGGACTGTTTCCTTAGAAAAAGGGTAGGCTGTTCAAATTACAGAGCACTTTGATTTTTTCTTGTAATTGCACTTATGCATGCTTCCCATTTGAGTTAGTTGGTGGCCATGTCTCTGTGTGCAACCACGCATATGGCATACCATTTCATACAGGACATTTGGGAGATTGATATTTGGTAACTTTTTTTTCATTACTTGGGGTTTTGGCAGGGTTTTTAACTTTGAAACTTGTTGTTCCTTTTTTTTTTCCAGAAAATATGCTAAAAGTGCAAAATTCTATGAAGATCTGCGCACACACAATTGATGGTATGAATTAAAAAATGGCAGAGTTGCTTAGCTGAAGGTGTGCAGATTCTGAGAATATATATTTTTGGAGGGTATTTTTGAGTTAGAGGGGTGTTTAGATTGTAAAATCTTAAAAGTTGCTGTTATTGGGCCACTACGCATTGGCTCACTTTGTGACTAGTGGCTTTCATGTCCGTGTGTGTAACCATGCATATGGCATACCATTTGATTCTAGTCATTTGGAAGATTGACAGATTCACAAGTTTTTTTTTACATGACATGGAAATTTGCCATGATTTTTAACTTGTATTTTTATAAATTTTTCCTGAAAATCTGGTAAAAAAAGCGAAATTTTACACGAAACTGCGCCCACACCATTGGTGGTACGCATAAAGGAATCACACCATTGTGTAGATTCCAAGAATATATAGTTTTGGGGGGTATTTCGAATATAGAGGGGTGTTTAGTCTGACAAATCTGAAAAGTTGCTGTAATTGGGCCATTGTTCATTAGCTCATTTTGTGGCTAGTTGATTCCACGTCTGCGTGTTTAACCATACATAGGGCATACCATTTGATTCAGGACATTTGGGAGATTGATATTTGGTAACTTTTTTTTACATTACTTGGGATTTTGGCATGATTTCTACCTTTTTGAGAGTTTTTTTTTTCTAATTTTTTAGAAAATCTGCTAAAACTGCAAACTTCTACGAAGAACTGTGCCCACACCATTGATGGTACGAATGAACAAACTACAGAATTACTTAGATAAAGGTGTGTGGATTCGAGAAATATATGGTTTGTGGGGGTTGTTTTGTGGGGAAAAACTGCAGCCTGTTCAAATTCAGATTTGGCTGAGTATTTTTGCTGTTTCTGAGCCATTGTGCATTGTCTCACTTCGTGGCCATGTGTAACCACGCATATGGCATACCGTTTGATTCAGGACATTTGGGAGATTGATATTTAGTAACTTTTTTTACATTCCATGATGTTTTGGCATGATTTCTACCTTTTGAAGTTGTTTTTTGTTCATTTTTTCAGACAAATGTGAACTACGAAGAACTGCGCCCACACCATTGATGGTATGAATGAACAAACTACAGCGTTACATAGCTGAAGGTGTGTAGATCAGGAATACTGTATATACTCGAGTATAAGCCGAGGTTTTCAGGTTCTAAAATTAGCCTGAAAATGTAAGCTCGGCTTATACTCGGGTCAAGTTCCTCCCAGGAAGCAGCAAGTGTTAACCTTCCTTGGCAGCAGGGCCTTTTGGGCTGGGTAAACTGTGCAATTGCCCAGGGCCCTGACATCTTTAAGGGGCCCCACTGGGAGGGATTCCTGCATGGCACCGCTTTCAAATTTTTCTCTGCCTGGCTGTCACGATCCCCTAGCACCAGCTGCTCCTATCGGTGTGCCTGTGCGTCCATTCCATACACAGTGTGTTAGCTGCCTAGTTCACTGAACACTCTATTGATTAGGTCTGCTGCCCCACTCCTGGTCTCCGTCCTGGCAGCAATGCAGGGGGCCATTTTTATGGGTTTTTGTCCATCACGATCCCCTAGGAGGTTAAACGATCTGCTGTAGTAAGACAATGACTTTCCCCTTCAGAGCGGCCGGTAATAGCAACATTGTTTCATCTATTCACCTTGCTAATCAGCACTTGTTAGATGAAACAATGTTGCTATTACCGGCAGCTCTGAAAGGGGAAGTCAGTGTCTTACTACAGCAGATCGTTAACCTCCTAGGGGATCGTGATGGACAGAAAAACCCATAAAAATGGCCCCTGCATTTGCTGCCAGGACTGAGACCAGGAGTGGGCAGCAGACCTAAAGCATTAGAAGTGTTCAGTGAACTAGGCAGCTAACACACTGTGTAGGAATGGATGCACAGGCACACAGAGAGCAGCAGCTGGTGCAGCCAGGAGAGACTCTGCTAGGTACAATAACAAGGCATATTTGGTACCGAACGCTGTATGGAAATTACTGGTAACCTCTCCCTCACGCTGTGGGTAAGAAGCCAGGACAGGGGTCGGTTAGGGAGTCGGGGGCTCTGCAATGTCACTTTTTGATGAGATGGTTATACATTGCTAGCGGGATAATTACAGGAGGACATGCCCCTAGTTTGCCCACCTGCCCATGCCACTAGACCCAGGCTTCCTTAATGGCAGAGTCATAAAGTGTTGACTTTCTTTCTTCTGCTGTCCATAAAGGGCAACTTAAGCCTCAAAAAAAATACAGAATCAGAAGGCAATAATGGTCATAATTTCTACCCTCGGCTTATACTCGAGTCAATCAGTTTTTACGTATTTTTCAGGTAAAAATAGGTACCTCAGCTTATACTCGGGTCAGCTTATACTCGAGTATATACAGTATATAGTTTGGGGTATTTCTGAGTTATGGGAGTGTTTTGTGGAAAAAACTGCAGACTGTTCAAATTCAGAGTTGGCTAAATATTTTAGCTTATTGTGAGCCATCGTGCATTGTCTCATTTCGTGGCTATTTGCTTCCACGTCTGCGTGTGTAACCACACATATATAATATACACAAATTTACCCAGCACCAGTATGGTCAGCCCCTATAGTGGGGAGAGGTGCCACTCAGTTGTCAAATATATATAAACTCAAGGGGAAAAAGAAACTACTGTGACACTCAAAATACAGTTTAAAAAACCTTTATTAAATATACAGGGTTTCATTTAAAAACATTAAAAATACATCTATAAGGCTACAAAATTAAGACTAAGCATGTACAATCGGAGTTAGTCATGAAGGTACTATAGAATTAAAGTGTAGGTGCAAAGGTATAGATACCAACTCCTCATCGTGGTGTCGTAGACGTCATATGTAGACCTTATGTGGGACCGCGAGCAGACGCGTTTCGCCCCATAGCAATATGGGGGCTTCCTCATGTGCCCCAAAGAGAGAGAAAGGTCCCTACTCGCGGCTGTTGAAGTACGCTGCATCAATTCGCCGCCTAATGATGATGTCTGCGCGTAGGTAGCGTCATACGTCGTGAGTCACGTCCAATCATAGCGCGTTTTAGCATTATTTACGTGAATGACGTGTAACATCCGGTACCGGCATCTCACCAGTCCCTGCGATAGCCGGTCGCTAGGGACCTATATAACATTCAAACCCTGTCATGGTCCGTCACTTGTCACAGTTATAATTCATGGTTAAATGCACAAATAAATGCAAAATTAAAGCAATCTAAGTGGTCACACTTGTATGTATATCATATAACAATATAAATAATATAAAGCTACAACAGTTTAGAAAATATTTTAGAAAACATTTTTAGAAGATATATAAAGTTAATCCACATGGGGTAAAGCAATCTTAGTATTCACACACCTATATATACATCATAGAATGATTTACAAATGTATGGCCATTTAGGAGGGCAAAGTACATATTACGCTCGTCTGTCCTAAACAAAATAAAGGTTGCTCATCTGTCCCAAATTTGCCCAGTACAATGCACACGGTAAATGCCTAATGAATTTGGTGATAGTCTACTGAAAATATATAAAGATGGTGATATATATTTTCACTTACACCTCCTTATTTGTGCCAGTAAAATAGTTCCGATTCCGCTGTTCCAGCTAGGGGTCTGTGAGTGATGGATCCAATTCAATTAAATACCCATACGATGACTATGTTCGTCAAGTAAGAGGAAACAAAGTATATTCCTATAAAAGGTAAAGTTTTTTGGTCCCAACATCCTCTAGGCAACTTTTCGTTTTAGGTATGGTTCCAGTCTCATACAATTCTGTAGATCCTCCAGTAACATATAACTTCCTCATTGGAATCGTCAATGGTAAATGTTAAGTATTTAAGACAATGTCTCCTTGTTTTATTCAATAAAATTACCTATTTAATAGTTCCAGCCGTGATGTCAAGATCGTAACTGTTCAATAAGAGTCGATAGGCTTAGGATAGATCCTTATTTTGCCGGTAAAGAATATTTCCGATCCCGCTGCCAGCCACATTTTGGAGTCGGTGTAATGTATAATGAGTATAAGGCTTTTTTCTTGTTTATATTCTTCAGTTTGGAGTCCATATCTTACTGGTTATATTAATCTATGATAAGTAGGTTAAAATTGAGTGAATGGGGTAAAGTCCAATGCTTCATTAGCTCATTTTGTGGCTAGTTGATTCCACGTCTGCGTGTATAACCATACATAGGGCATACCATTTGATTCAGGACATTTGGGAGATTGATATTTGGTAACTTTTTTTTACATTCCATGGGGTTTTGGCATGATTTCTACCTTTTTGAATGTTGTTTGATGTTAATTTTTTTTGAAAATCTGGTAAAAGTGCAAACTTCTACGAAGAACTGCGCCCACACCATTGATGGTATGAATGAACAAACTACAGCGTTACATAGCTGAAGGTGTGTAGATTTCAGTTTGTGGGGGGTATTTCTGAGTTGGGGGGTGTTTTGTGGAAAAACTGCAGACTGTTCAAATACAAAACTGGCTAATTTTTTTTTGCTGCTACTGACATTTGGCACTGGTCACGCTCTGGGTTAGTTGGTAGCCATGTCTCTGGGTATACCCATGAATGTGGCATACCGTTTTATTCGGGAGGGGATAGGCTTTCATATTTGAGTTGCGTTTGAAATTTCCTCCACAGTTTTTAGCTGAAATTCGCATTTGATTTTGTCTCTGATTTTACAGTTGAGGAAAAAAAGGAAAATGTGAGAAAATAACTTACAATTGGACGAAGAGCTGCGCCCGGGTATCTGCATTTTGATCGAAACTAACCTCACTCGTAAAATCCTGCGGGTGTGTAGTTTCTAAAAATATCTCACTTGTGGGGATATTTTAGTTAATTTGGAAGATATTCTATGTTAACTGTCAGTAGTGGTTATACATTTGAATTTGGTGTAATATTCTTGAAGGTGCAGTTTTAGTTTGGAGGTGTCTCCTGTACAGGAAAAGTCGGGTACCTACATATATCTGGTATCGTTGTACACGGGAGTATCTGAGCTTTTAGAAACAGTAAGATTTTTGTGCATAACCTTAAGATAACTATAAATAAAAATGGGAAAAATCCATGAAAATTTGCAAATTTTTTATTTATTTTTTTTACATATTTTACCCATAATTCCAGTAAAATTTCCAGAAAAGTTACAAAATTCTGTTACCATGTTAAAGTACACTTTGTGCTGAAAAAAACAATGTATAATATTCCTGATTTACTGCAAGGTTTCCTACTGTAAAATTAGTCTAAAGCGATTAAGGGCAAAATCCTGAAAATTCTTCTGGCAGTTAACGCAAAAAAAAATTAAATTCTTCTGGCACTGAAAGGGTTAAGGGACAATGAGCTGGATTAAGTAAATTGATGGCAAGTAAATCCTTAATTCACAGAAAGGTGAGATCTTATTTCTACTTCCCTGTGCAACAATACAATTAAACTGGCAGCTTTCAATGTACTGTACTAGCTGATCAGCAGGCTGTCCTGACATCTCTACTTTTGCACTTGTGTGTCTATTATAAGGATAGGAGGGACATCAGATCAGCACAACGATAATCTGTTTAGAAGCTGCAGCCTAATGCTTGTAGGTGAGTTGAAAGCTGTCATGGTTTCTTGCATAGCATACATACCTTTTTGTGAATTATAGATCCAATTGCCACCAATATACTATATCCAGTTTAGCAAAACTTACACATGGCAAATACACTGCTATAGCCAATATTTTAGTAGATTGGCCCCAGATTTTGTCTGTAATTTCAGACATGGTGGATCACTTCGATATTTAGGCAGAATCAGTCAGTCTAAACAATCAGACATGTCAGAAAATTCCAGTCAGTCCTGCGGTTTTTAATGTACTGCAGGATCGATGATCTGGCTAAAATGTATGCACTGGCACCATTTTTTTATCAGTTTGATTGGTAGGTTTATCAGTATGAACATTGTGCAACAATAACTGCTTTCCATTGGTGAACAATTATGGTGCAGGCATTACTTTGAGCAAACAATTTATTGGACCAGCTCAAGAATGATAGAACTATTAATTTTGGGAAACCGATACACACTTGAGTCCTGACCCGAGGAATTTGCTCTTCTGTGCTGGGTCATACATTGCTGCTGCTGTTTAGTTTCCCCCACATATAAAATCATAGCACTCTTCACTGTATTGTGTGTATTATGTTGCTCTTCTTGTGTTTTGGTATTGGGTCTTTTGGATGCCCCAGTTGCTGCCTCAGTGTTTTGCTGGGTATAATGATGGCAGGGATATAGTGTCTTTTGAAAATTCTGTATGCCCTATACCTGTAGATTAAATGACAATTATACTTACCATTTCCCCGATCCAGTCCTGCAGAGTACCTAGGGTGAGGACCTAAAACGCTAAGTCCTCACCTCTGGGTACTTTTACAAAAGTCCTGCACTACTTACTTGTAATCTCCCTCGTCGCTCTGGTCCGATCCTCCCCACTGGCATTGTCAGTGACAGTCCAGGAGACAGCCAATGGGAAGACACGCCTCCTTGAAGAGCGCATCTTCCCATTGGCTGCCTCGTGACCTTTCACTCAAAGTGCCAATGGGGAGGATCGGACCGGAGCAACGAGGGAGATTACAAGTAAGTAGTGCAGGACTTTTGTAAAGTAAGGAACGAGGGGGAGGGGAGTATAATTGTCCTTTAAGGTAAAAGAACATAGATTGAAGACTGAACAAAGAAGGTGTCAAAGACATTTATGTCAAAATAAAGAAACCAATCATGAATAGAGTGGGTGAATAGTGTGTGATGCTGTTTTGACATCATACCCTGGGAATTTAAACAAGATCTACAATGCAAATACCTTGCATTTAGTAAGATAAATGATAACAATATATCCTTTTAATCCTGATGAACAAAGTATTCACCCTTCTAAGTTTAACATGAAAAGGTCTACAAATATAGCCATATAAAGAGTAATGAAATACCTGTGTGTTAAACGGAACTCGCTTAAGGAGTATGATGATCCGGGTGTAATATACCCCAGATCCAGAGCAATAGCCAATATCCCAAAGCGTTGTATACAAGCATAATTTACACGGGAGAAATCCTCCCCAACATTATCTCAGAAATGGCACTGTCCCATGCAGTAATACTCACAGTGAATCATCAGTGAGGGTCTTTAGTCATTCCTTGGAAGCAGCATAGTAATACAGAAAAGCCTGACGCGTTTTGGGCCGACAAACACCCTTAATCATAGGCTTAATATACCTCGGCTCTGCCTGCTTTCAAATAGCCCTCGTAGCTAGAGCACCGCCCACAAAGGGGAGGGATCCGGACCACGCCGGTCAATCGCAAGTGGCGAGGGGAGGAGAAAACATTTGGTAAGAAACAGCAAATATATATACAAAGTTAAAAACATATAAAATGGATATACATCTCAATACATAGTATACCAGCCTAAAAGCAATAAACTATGAAGCTCCCTATGAGGTGATTCAATACATGTCTCCCAAAATGTAAGTGGTAAATACGGAAAGAAATCCGAAAGGGGAGAAAGGAGGAGAGATAAACAAACGTATATAAAGAATGAATACATTGCACCTAAACTACAATGCACCGTAATGTCCACCTCCCTAAAGTAACACTAAGAATACAAGCAGTCAATCATATATGGGACTAACATATGCTAATATGGTAAGGACTACAATACCCATGACGCATAGAGAGATCCGCTTCCCCAACTGACGTAAATATATGGAACTAACATATTACATTGGTCTAAAGTATACTCAATGGCGGTCTTACATACCAACCTACATCAGAACCCCAGGGGATCTTTAATAAGAGTCCAAAACTGGAGCTAGACCTTGCATTTAGGGGTTGCATGACACCTCAGTGTTATATGCTGACCGAGGGCTAGGCCAAATCTCTGGGACGCAAAAATTCCTGTGTCTTCTGATGCGCACGCAATTGCGCATCCGTTTCTGTTTTGGTAACACATGCGATAACCATTTTTTTTGTGCTATCAAATGCGTTACTTTAACCGAAAATGGTCAAATCACATGCATGAGCACGCAACAACTCTTCCGGTGCATTGCAATGTGGCCTCGGCCTGAGTCTTATTCCAGGGTATTTATTGCTAACAGATTCTTGTACAAGTCATTCTGAATTAAGAAAGTCAGTGAGATGATTTGCGAAATGTCTTTAAACGGTATCTCCTCCCTTTAAAAAAAAAAATTGGTCGCTTGTCAGTTACCTGCCCCTGACTGATAAATTCAGCACTTCACAAGATGCATTACTAACCAGATATTTAAATGTAATTTACAATGTATATCAAGGTTTAGGCCATTGCAAAGCTATACCTTTAAATCACACACTGTTACTCTTATTTTCCTTAGCATTGGCAAAGTTTACCTTTCCTTTACTGCTGGCACTTCCTCTTCCACTAAAATCTCATTCAATCCCTGCTCCTGAACGTTTTCTTGAAGAACGGGAGGTAAGACGCACCTTTACCTCCCGTTCTTCAATAAAACTGAATTTCACATTTTTTTTTACCAGTGGAGATACCCTTTAAAGTAAAAATGTGGACTGGAACTGAGACTGGATTAGCAGAGTGCATATATGTATATACTGTAATGCTGTTAAAAGGGCTAACACTGTAGCAAATGAATATTTGTGGCATTGAACCGCAATTGAAAAGCATTTTTATTTTCCATGTATCATTTTTTTTTGTGAGTGTGGAATCTGAGTTGTGTTTTCTTGGGGGCATTGTTTGTCAATAGTTAATTTTGGTAGACTGCAGTACTTTTAAAGTTGGGGGTTATTGTTGTGCAACGTAGTCACTGTTAAAGGACAATATAAAAAAAAAAATATCACCCCCTTTACATGTCCACAGTTCCAGCAGCTGAAATCGCTTACGCACATTTACAACTGTGCAGCCCTCCCTTAGATATCACACGGCAAATATGAATGCTAAAAGCCCTCCTCCTAGATGGCCCATTGTCATTTCTGGTGGGAATGTCTGTTACAACCTCTCTCCTCCTCCTCTGCCAGTCAAACAAACTTGAAATGTCCTGTTGCTAGGATACAGCCTACATAAGCTGATCAAGGGTGGGTGGAGGAATTTTTTTCTCATATGCTACCTTTGAGTGACAGAGGCAGACAGAATTGTTATGCCCCCTTTACAGCATGGCTATTTGAAGGCAAAGGGAGGCTTGAAATCAGGAAAAAATGTATGGGGAGGGCTGCATACCTTTACTCTTTTTAAAGCATTGAAGCATATTGCTAAATGTCCACATTTTGGGGCAAATTATATTTGGGTGTTTACCCTAAAAGAAATTTATGTGAAAAGATGTTGTACCACATTGTTAAAGGGGAAGTTGACATATGCTTTAATGTTAAAGAAATTAATATGATACACTTTAAAGTATATCATATTAACTTCCCCTTTGAAGTGTATTATATCAACTTCCTCTTTAACTTCATTTGCCACAGTGTTAGCCCTTTAAACATTATTGCATTATATAATAGAAGTAGCACTGTGTTAAGAGTCCACAGTTTATTAAAGGGGAACTGTGATCTCCATACAAGGCCAGTTTCCTACCTTTAAAACGAACCATCATCCACCTCTCTACGTGATCCACAGCCCAAGATATAAAGAAATGACTGACCAGAAAATTAATGTGTGGGAGGCTGACTTGTGACATTCCACAAGGGTTCTCCTGCACAGTGCCGCCAGCGAGCACAGCCTCAGACTCCCTCAGTGTGTGAGGGAGACAGGAAGTCCCACTTCCTCTCTGCTGTATGAAGTCCTGACAGAGAAGTTAAGGGAATCTACAGCCCTTCTCTTTCACTGAGTTCTCACCGTTCTTCCACAGTTTTCTGTAGGGGATGGGGTCTGAGTAACCCACGGTGCCTGCAAGTGGGCGGGGCTTGGGCGTCCATGAGGTGGGCGTTGCTTGGGTGTCCACGAGGGGGCGGGGCCACTTGGGACTGTAAGATAATGGGCCATGGGGTCCATGAGTGGGAGGGACCAGGGGGGCTGCAAAGGGGAGGAGGAGACACAGGACAGATTGACTGACCGTTTCAGAGCAGGAAGCAGGAAGTGCAGGGGACCTGGTGATGCTGCTGCCATATCACACACAAAAATGTAAAAATCTTCAAAACTATGCAAAATAAACAATGGAAATACATAGCAAAAATTCTCAGGGGAGCAATTCCTATCAATTTACCTCAAGTCATTTTTGGACCACAGTTCCGCTTTAAAGTAGAAGTTCAGTGCAACTACATATACTTTTAGGAAAAAAAGAGCAGTATTTTTCCATCCTAATGACCTTAACCTGGCCATTTAGCTTTCTGTCTGTTTATTAATAAACTAGACATTAAAGGGTATCTCCACTCGTATTTTCAAGATTTGGTAATCCAGTTTTATTGAAGAACGGGAGGTAAAGGAGCCGTGCCTTACCTTCCGTTTTCAATAGAACAAACGGAGCCAGGAGAGAAGGTAAGAAACTTACCCGCTCGCTCGCTCCCCGGCGTTAGTCTGACGGTCCCGACGGACCTTTTCTTCTATGTGCATAGAAGACAAGGTCCGTCGGGACCTGTCAGACTACACGCCGGGGGAGCGAGCGAGCGGGTAAGTTCTTACCTTCTCCCTGGCTCCTGTTTGTTCTATTGAAGAACGGAAGGTAAGGCACAGCTCCTTTACCTCCCGTTCTTCAATAGAACTGGATTACCAAATCTTGAAAATACGAGTGGAGATACCCTTTAAGCCTGTTACAATAACGGGAGCTAGAAGCCCATAGTGCCCCCTTAGTGTTCCAAGGCCATAGCCCCTCTCCTCCATTCCAAGGGCAGAGTTTCCTCTTAGTGTCCCAAATCCAGGGTCCCCCCTCTGTCCAAATCCAGGGTCCCCCCTCTGTCCCAAGTGTTCCAAATCCAGGGTCCCCCCTCTGTCCAAGTGTTCCAAATCCAGGGTCCCCCCTCTGTCCCAAATGTTCCAAATCCAGGGTCCCCCCCTCTGTCCCAAATCCAGCCCCCCCATCCAAATTGAGTCTTCAATATAGCATGTATGAAAAAAGGGGGTAAGGGATTGTGCACACCTTCAATGTTCCCCTGCAGGCAGACACCCGTTCACTTTAGTAGCGATTTCCCCTCAGCTGTCTATACACAATTGGCCTCTATTGCAACCCTGTGCTTCCTTTCCGGCGTGTATCTTTTGTGCAAGATAATAAGGATTATATTAAGGCAACTGTGGTCTCTGAACAAATTAAATACAAGTTTTGGGGTTTTCCTTTAAAATTACCCCTGGATTACATCTCTGGTTGCAGCATTCAGAATTTTGTCTGTGTATAAATAAATGCTTCCGAAATACTGACATCCTGTTTGCTTGACCCCTAATAGAGACTGTTATAGTTTTTCCCTTGACCCAGCGCCTGGGTTGATTCAGTTGCTCAGTAGAGATCTGAGCATGTTTAATTTCTACTGATTGGCTGTTGGATGAGTCACTGTTAGGAACATTCCAAGATAGTGTGCATTCTGGAAGAGGAACTGTTAGAACCTGAAATGTCCGCTCACTTATGTCAACAGCAGAGAATAGCATGGGGTATAAATTCAATTGATTTTTTCAAAACAGAGAATATCTGTAGAATAACTAGGTATGCATAACATAAACAAAGAATTTTAAAACCAATATTTTTCCTCTGAACTTTCCCTTTAATAGCTTCAACAATATCACCTGACCCTCTGCTGCTCCCCTACCCCTGTGGTCTGAGCATGCTCGCTTGGAAATTCATTTTTTAAATTGCCCATTATTATTACTTTTGTATTATTAATATTTGTCAGATACCCCTGAAGTTAATTACCTGAACCGGTCCCTTGCCGCCTCTGCTCTGCGGCTAACAGCCGCTCCCTTACTGGTTGCGGCTGTCTGGAACATTGCAATATGATGTCATGCCCGATTGCCTGACAGCCTTGACCAGGAAGGCGAGCGTCTGTCAGCGCAGAAACCCTCTGGCCCTGTTTTTGCTTGACACAGGAGCAGGGGGTGGCACCAAGCCGGCGACGGCCCGAGTCAGGTAAGTGTCTTCAGGGAAATATTTGGCAAATATTAATAATGCTAAAGTGGGGTTTGAGAGTGTCCTCTACATTTCTAGCTAAACATATTTTTTGACTGGACATGCCCTTTTATAGTAGCCTTATAAAAAGACCACAGTTGCCCTTTATGGAGCCATCACAAGTCTTTTACTACTTTTCATCACATACAAGTCCCTGACGCCCACAAATGATCAAAATCTAGAAGTAAATGTGAAGGTTCGGGATCTGGGGGAAATTAAAGAAGTTTTTTTTTTTGCTATTTTAAATACCGTATATACTCGAGTATAAGTCGATCCGAGTATAAGTCGAGGTACCTATTTTTACCTGAAAAATTAGTAAAAACTGACTCGAGTATAAGTCGAGGGTAGAAATTGTCACCACTACTGCCTTCTGATTCTGTGTTGTTTTTAGGCTTTAGTTGCCCTTTAAATGGACAGCAGAAGTCCCAGACATGAATCCCATACAGTAATAGCCAAATCCAGTAACCGTAACCTCCAATTCTTTGGCATTCCAGATGTTTGGAAACTACAACTCCCAGCATGCTTTGTTGCTGGGAGTTTTAGTTTCTAAACATGTGGAGTGGCAAGGTTCAGTAAACTTTTAATTAAGCTTACCATCATTTACAATTCTCCCGAACCCCATATAGTAAAGGGCCCTCTGACCCCCATATAGTAAAGGGAACTCTGACCCCCATATAGTAAAGGATTCTGTGTCCCCAATAGTTAAAAATGTCACCTGAGAGTTGTAGTTTCAATCTGTCCTTTGCACTGAACAAGCAGCAGTTTTTTGCCCCAAACTGAGGAGACCTATCAGATATACAGCATCCAGTGACAGTGCTGCCAGAAGTGTAAAGGCAGATCAGCTCCTGTAACTTTCTATGCAGGTTAACACAGCGCCACCTACTGGTTACTATCTGTAATTGCAGAATTTGGATCTAAATTAGGACTTGACTCGAGTATAAGTCGAGGTTAGGTTTTCAGGCTAATTTTAAAGCCTGAAAAATTTGACTTATACTCGAGTATATACGGTAGCTAATTTGAAAAGCAGTAACATAAGTTGTGCTATTTTGAACAAGCCCACTACAATATATGTGTAAATGATTTTGGTGAAAAAACTACCAGTATATTGGCAGCTGTGCCATGAAATACTTCATTTGCTTTTTTTTCTTTCCGAATGCAGATCTCCGCCTGCATTGATTTTTCTAATGATCTTTTTCACATTTCCTGTGTACCTAGCTGTGACTCAACAGGCAGAACTGTTTTATGTTAATATAGTTTAGTTGTCATAACTGGTTTTATTTTTACATCACATATTCTATCTATTTTGATTTGTAAATGTAATTTTTTTCCATGCAACCATGTTCTTCTGACAATTTTTTTTTAATTGTAAATATCCTGTTAGTTTTTGCAGCATACATTTCTACAATTAATACATTGTCTTAAGATTTTTTACACAACTTAAATGTTGGGTAAAAAAACAATGAGAAGCAGAAAGCAGGCTGTCGCATTCTTACTGCCTCACTTCGTGTTGACGGAAGCCTGCTAGATAAATGCTAATTTCCCAACCTTTCTGAGTGCTGTACTGCAGTGCTGTAGTGATACTGTGTATGCAGCTGATGTCACTACTACTCTGCTCAGGATTTTGCTCTTTGTTTCACAGGGGGCTGTGATTGGTATTGACGATGAGGACGACAGCACCTTTACTATAACTGTTGATCAGAAAACATTTCATTTCCAGGGTAAGCTAAATTTAATTTTCCTCAGTACTTCATTCTCAGTTCTCAATTTCAGCAGCATTGGTGCGTATGAAGTGAAAACTGTTAATACTTACTGTAGGTCCATGCATGTTGTTGTTTGATGTGAATAGAACTGCACTACGGTAAAGACAGTAAAGAAAAATCTGCATAATGTTTGCTGCAAGTGAGACACTTATATAATACTGCATGTTTTTTTTTAGAGGAGAATATTCATGCAGTGCAAAGAGTAATTATTGTAATGTTCAAATTACTGTTGTTAGAGTTCACTACAACTGCATTTTCTGTCGCAAGCTCTTTTAACCCTTTCTGCCAATAAAATACAAAGCCAGTTTCAGATGTTATTGCAAGGCGTCAACTTTATACCAAATCAATTAACATCAACAAAAAATGAAAAAGTACCGGTATTCAGGGGTTTAACGTAATTGTTAAAAAGTTAGTTTAAGTTAATAAAAGTTTTTTGTTCTCCACATACTGTATTATCTAATTTAAATCAATGTCCATTCCATTTATTTTATGTATACGTTTATTTATAAAGAGCTGTTTTAAGAATGCAGCACTGTAGGATGTTAGTTTATATACGCAGCACTGTACATTTTAACAATTTTTTTAAAAAAACTGATTATTTAAATTCGCAATCTGGTCTTTCTTGAAGAGCGCACACGTAAAGTACATAAAATGTAGAAATAACATAATATACATAAATACATAATAGTTGTAAATAAGAATCGATATTTCATAATAAAACTCTTTGAAGCCTTAAGAGATGAGAAAAAAGGTCTCTTCCCCTCGGAGCTTACAAACTACATGGGTGGAACAAAAACAAAGTGGTAGAAATAAAGCAGAAAAAAGCAAAACAAGCAGTGTGGATTGCTAGTTTGCCAAGAGAACCCAGCACACCCAGATAAGTATTTGAACTCAAGAAGAAATATAGGGATCTGCAGCAGTGAGAGTTAAAGAACGATCTGTGAGCAAACACACACCAACACTCTCACTGGTCTTCCTGATATAGTCCAAAAATGATTAATTGCAAATGATTAGTGTTCCCCCAGGACTAGGCCAGCATCTGTATGTATAAATATAATTACACTATACATTGTAGTGGTGGAGGACAAATTTTCAGGTATTTATTGCCATTTCCATAAAAAGTTAGTTGACAGGTGCTACCTTGCTTCTGGGGTTGGTTAAAAGGGTATTTTCTCTGAAAAAGTGAACATACCCTTTTTCACATTAATTGAAGAATGGGAGGTAAAAGAGCCAAGTCTTATCTCCCATTCTGCAATTAACCAAACAGAAGCTGGCAGGGAAATTGTTGAACTAAACCATGATTGCATGCATTTGCTGCTTCCTCTGAAAAATACTGACTGTGTCTGCGCTTTCCAATACTATATTCGCAAGTGCGCTATATAAAGGGGAGTGCGGATGCCGTTGGGAAATGTCGGAGGTGGCATCAGAGCCACGCGATTGTAAGTTTAACACTTTCCCTGCCAGCTCCTGTTTGATTAAATGTAGCAAGCAGTGTTAGGCAAAGAGTCGGCAAGATATTTGCTCTTATAAAGGGGTATGGATTCAAGGGAGAAAAGTATTATTCTCCCTCTTTACAAAGCACTCATAAGGTCTCATTTGTATTATGCAGTGCAGTTTTGGAATCCTGTATACAAAAAGGACATCTTGAAAATGGAAAGGGCTCAGAGAATGGCAGCTAAATGAATAAGAGGACCCGGGGACCTTGAAAATAGATTGGATAAGTTACAATTTTGCACACTAGAGAAAAGTTGCTTGCGTGGGCATATGATCACTATGCATAAATACATTTATGGACCGAACATGTCAGAGGACTCGTGGACATCCGTTAAGACTGGAAGAAAAGAAGTTTAGAAAGGGTTTTTCACTGCTATAACTATAAACTATAAATAACTAAACTATAGCTAATGCATGCTATAGTTTAGTTTAAGCTGGAAACAGTCGGGACCTGTTAGAATAGCCAGTGTGAATTTGTGAAAATATCTGTAAACAATGTAGGAGCATCTGGGAAGTAATGCTGGCCAGTTACTTTAGGCTGTAGGTTTCTTTTGTAGGGTTATTAGATGTTTATATATTTAGTGTCATCACTGTTAGCATAAAAAGCACGCATTGGCGAAGATCCTGGGGAAAAAAAGGGACATCACAAAACCTGAAATGGCAACTCACTACTAGCACAGGCAAAGTGAAAGATACTGAATCAATTATTTATGGCACACCGCTGTGGTCACCTAGAAAGGTGATAGCTAAAAAAAAAAAAAAAATCCTCCTTCCTGCAATACCACAACATTTCAGTTCACAGAAAGAGAAGAGAAACGGGGGTGGGTTGTGTGTGTGTGTGCTTCACCTTATAGTGCCTGCACCTGGGAATGGATCAGAATGGACAGTAAGTTGTAGTTGCAACTAGTAATACAATATTGTACAGGTGACCGAGTTCCACAGTGAGTGGGACTGAACACACTTCATTGTGGTTGGGACTGAACACATGGTGCTGACAGACACTTTCTGGTGGGGGGGGCAGGGTTGAGGCCAATTTATGAGCTGCCTGGGCCCTAGGTTATAGTGTCGGAATGGAGAATGATGGGAACTGTGGTTAGGGAAAAAATTGTTTAAATTAGTTACCCTTCTTTATGCATGTGTGTTTGTATTTGTGTGTGTGACAGTATCTCTGTGTATTTGAGTGTTTCTGTATGCATGTGTGCCATTATGTATGCATGGGCATCTTATATTTTATAGTCTATATTGTGGGCATATTTACCAGTTCACCAGACCTCCAATTCACCAGCCAGTATAAAGTCAGCCCTTCAGTCCCACAAAACATGGCCACCTTTACAAGCCACACCCTTTTCCCCAATGAAGCCATGCCCACTTAACAATGGTGGCTGTGAACAAATAGTCTGCCTATAGGTGCCATTCAAAAAATACCACGGTATTTATAATATAATTTTTTTTTATTTTTTACTACTGAACATCTCCTTTAAATCCTTTTACATGACTGATAGCTTGAAGATATTAATAGGTTTAGGCCCAAGAGTTCTTTATTTCTTCCTTGAATTAGTGGGTTCTTGTCGGTTTATCAAGTGTCCTATTCTTGATACCCATTCAATTTTCCACTACTAGAATATAAAATGAAGGGAGTTTGGATCACTTAAAGGGGAAGTTCATTGAAAACACATATACTTTTAAGAAAAAAGAGCAGTATTTTCCCATCCTAATGACCTTAAAGGAACTGTAAACCTAAAAAATAAGTGTTTGCCAATCGTTTCTAGTATTCACAGGGAGGTGAGAAAGTCTATTCTCACCTCCCTGTGAATAATAGTTTTCTCAGGGGACACAGCCGAACTTACCTTACCTGGTGCTCCACTCGCTCCTTCGGATCTGACAGCTGCGTTGCCCCTGCGACCAGGGACGGGTTTATACTTTTTTCTCCCCTAGGCCAGCTAACTTGTGGCCTAGTGGGAAATCTGGCCCTGCCTGCGACCACTAATACAAAAAGATAGGTGCGCGATCGGGAGAGCAGGACAGCGCGGCTGTCAGTTCAGAAGGACCTGCGAGTGGAGCGCCAGGTAAGGTAAGTTCGGTTGTGTCCCCTGAGCAAACTATTATTCATAGGGAGGTGAGAATAAGCGTTCTCACCACCCTGTGAATAAAAGAAACGATTGGCAAACAATTGTTTTTTTAAGTTTACAGTTCCTTTAACCTACCTATTCAGCAATTTACATAGTAACATAGTAATTGAGGTTGATTAAAGACATCATATGGTTCTCCTTTAGTCCCCCCCCAAAGTCCCAAAAACTGCCCACCAGGAGGATAGCAGAGTCCATATTGGACTCTGCCTCCTACCTTGCCTCCGGGAGAAGTTTGGCATGCGTACTGCAGCCCTTCTCCCCCTCCCTCTCCCGATTCCCTCCCCCTAGCTTTAAACCCTTAATGTAGAAGATTCCCCCTGGTCTCCCAGCCCCAACCGCTATATTTATATTTTAAGAAAGCTCCCCAAACTTTACTTACCTCTCCTCTTTCCTCCGCCGAAGGAAGACGCGGCTGCCGGTCCCTTACCCCTCCGCGGGTAAGTGTCTCCTCCTCTCCTGTAAGATTTACTGAAGAACGGCAGGTAAGAGATAGTGCATTTACCTCCTGTTCTTCAGTAAATCAGATAGAAACCAACTTTTTTTTTGATGGACATACCCTTTAAATTAATATATATGGTCACGTTTAGAACCGTATGCGCCAAATACTAAGAGTTCAGCTTGCTTAACAAAAAAAAACAAATAAATAATTGGATACCATTTTGGTCATACCTCTATATCATAGATTCGAGTGATCTGAATATTGAAAAATGTTGGAAATAGGATAGAATTTTTAATTTCAAACAAAACGATTCATTTTTTGTCATCTTCTTCAGCTAATGAATGGGCTAGCCAGGAATGTCCTGAGATAGTCAGAAGGTGAAGCCACTAGTGGTCTTGATACTTAGAATTGGTGGTCAAAAGTTTAATCTCTTCTGTGTCTCACAAGTGTATAGCCATTAGATTGTGTAACGTCACATCTATGTAGTGTCTAATAAATCTAGACCCAGGCTATACATTTATGTCATATATAATGCATGTTCATTGAAAAAGGGTTTATCTCCAGCCCATGAGATGACCCCAGAGTTACAAACACTGCACAGAAAATCACTGGAGAAGACCCTACTTAGATTATGTTTAATGATAATACAAAGAATGAATGGCACTCAATGCATGTTTATGTAGAACAAAAGTTGATAATACACAGAATTTTTTCCAAGGAAATTTTTTTTTTTTAGATTTGTCTGTGTGTTCTTGGCTATTCGGTCCTACTTAAAGGGCAACTATACTGGATTTCCCCACCCCCTCACAATAAAATTACCCAGGGCAAGGCCCTAAACCAGTAAGTCCGCAGCTCTGGATTTACCTTATTTCAGTTGCACTAGGCAAGTTGCTTTCCTGGTCCTAATTCACCCCAGGAGTCAGCCAATGGGAAGCTACGCTTTTTGTCTTCTCATTAGTCAGGCCCTGGATACCACTGGGGTGGCAAAGCGAACCAGAACCACAATCGCAGGAACAACTGAAATAAAGGGAACACCGGATTGAGGAACTAGCATTTTAGATCCTTACCCTGGGTAATTTCATTGGAAGAGGGGAGAGGAAGGGGGCCAGTATACCCAGGTATCCAATGGTGCTCTTCCCCACTAAGGGAGGACATTGAAATCTATGTGGATGTGCATGTCCCAATCTCTGCAAACTGCCAGTGGATTTCATAGAAACCTGTTGTGAAATTTCCCTTTGTAATGAGGATTCATATCATCAAGTAGAAATGTTACATTTTAGCTCACTGTTTAACTATATGAACTACAGTGGACACGTTTTAAAATATCAAGTAGAATGTGTTTTTCATCTATAGAGGTAGAAATTCATTTTAGTGGCAACATTTAAAAGATTTGTCGTTGGTAAACACTGCTACATATATACCCGTACATGTTTTTTAATTTCTCCCTTACAATATTTTTATTTTTTCAGGCTGGGGCATGTTTTTAAAACATGAAGGATAAGTAGCAGATGTGGAGACTATGAGAATTAGTAGTAGAATTAACTCTCTAAAGGCTTTTAGGTCGTCTTTTGAAACCTATATTTACATCACTATGGTAGGCCTTGAAGAATCTTAAATCCATTCAATCACAGCATTAAAGCTTCTTACCATGGGGTTAAATCTGGCCCTAAAAAGTACAATGGTTTAAAAGCAGCTATTGATGGTATTTGAAAATATCAGGCATTATGCTATTTCTGGAAAGATAAGAAATGTTACATTTTCCACATTAATGTAAGAATCATTTATTGCACATCAACTTGATAATTCTGTATTTTAATTTAAATCAGTGGCATAAAAATCATTTTCTATAAGATATATTTGAAGCTGGCTCAATTGTTTAGGAGGACAATTTCTTGATTGGTTGATACCCACTAGTTATGGTATCTTTGTTTCGTTGGGCCCCATGTAATGCAACAATCTGCCCATATTGGTGGACCCTTAACTTTCATGGGAGCTGGATTTCTGAACCTCATGTTAATGGATTCTTGTGGGGTTGGGAAAAAACCCTGAGGTTTTCATGTTGCTTTAAAGCTGGGATTCAGCAGGATATTTAGTAGAAAATACATTCACCCCTCCCTTTAAATGACATGTCCTCGGGTCACAAAAAAATATAAAAAAAACAATTCTATAAATACAGTTGAGGTTTAACAACAGGTAAACTTTGTGAACTTGCAATAATGAATATATATTAAACAACAAATGTGAAATTCTTCTTATAATGCACCCCAAACTTTTTGGGGAAGGTGCCACCACTTAAACCTGTGTAATGTAATTTTAGCAGGCTGTATGAATAGTTTCTTCACATGAATGTCCTGGAGCATTATAGCTAAGTCTTTGAGGGGCTTTAATCAATTTTGGCACTTTTTGAGCAAACGAAAGTAGAGCAAGATAATCCATTTCTTGCAGAATTATAGGAGATCTCTCCCAATGAAGAGTCAAAATCAGGCTCTGATGATTCACGCCTCTCAAAGCAGTCATGCCCATTACCTCTCCCTTCAGATTCAGAGCATTCATTTGGAATATATTCAGGAGCTGCAGCGTTGAGTGGACAAAGGGGTGCTGTAGAATTTGGCTGCGTGTTATCCCACTGAAATACATGACATAGCCCCAAATCACCTTCAGTGTTGCTGTCTTCGAGGAGCCCATCTTCATTTTTTGCAGACAAAAATTTAACTGGTCTACCTCGGATCTGCCTTAATCTTCTGAGCCAATTACTAGAAGGCACAGCAGCAGTTGCTGACGGTGGCATCCATATCATTTTGTCTAGAGGCATAAGATGGTCTTGTTGGGACCATGTCTTCCTTCAGGCTGAATTTGATAAAATGGAAGTCCTGGGAGTTGTTTACATATGATGAAAACTTGGGAACCCCAACGATCAGCCAATTTGTGTTTTCCTGCTGGCCCCCAAATTTTGAAGTCTGTTATGTAGTTTCGGTCATGCCATTTAACCACCTGGTCATATCTTTTTTGTTTTGAAAATTCTTGTTTTCAGCACTGGCCTGAGCTCAATGAAAAGAGTGTCTGAGATTTTTCTTAAGTCTCTCCACATAGCTCGCATGTGAGGTAATTGGTGTGTCATCAGATGTGACCCCCAAATGCAAGGTCCACATGTAGTCTTGCATCTCTCCCAAACATGAGATAATATGGAGAGTAACCAGCAGCATTGTTATTTGTGCTATTGTAGGCATGTACTAAGGAGGCCAAATGTCTACTCCAGTGGATCTTCTTGTCCTCTACCAAAGTAACCAGCATATTTAACAGAGTCCTATTGAATCTCTCTGGCTGAGGATCACCCTGGGGATGATAAGGAATGGTATGACTTTGTACACCCAAGGAAGAAAGTAATTTCTGAATAAGCTTACTCTCAAAGTCCCTGCCTTGATCTGAATGTATTCTTTTAGGGAGCCCATAATGCACAAAGTAACGTTCCACTAAAACCTTGGCAACAGAGAGAGCTTTTTGATCTCGAGTGGGAATTTTAAATGAGTAAAATGATCTGTGATCACCAGAACATTCCCAATTCCTCCTTTATCTGGATCAATAGACAAAAAGTCAATGCAAACCAAATCCATAGGCCCTTGGCTTTCCAAATGTGCCATGGGTGTGGCTTTGGGTGGTAAGCATTTTCGCTGTAAACACCGAATAGATGACTTGCAGTAGCTCTCCACATCTGCCTTCATCCCTGGCCAGTAAAACCGGTCCCTTATTAGGCCAAGTCTTTTCAAACCCAAAATGCCCATGGTCATCATGCAAAGCTTTGCATACTACTTCCCAATGTTTTTCAGGCAAAAGTAACTGCCACTTATCTTCTGAAAACTCTTTACCTCTTAGTCTGGAAATAAGGCCATCACGTAGGAAAAGGCACTCCCACTGTTTAGCTAACAACTTGGCCTCTGGGGGTTGATCCATTTTAAGGATTTCTTCTTTTTCAAAGCCTCTAAAGCCAGCTGACCTAAATCATCTTCTTTCTGATCCTTTTTTAAAACAGGCAGACTCAAAAGGGGCAACTCAGAAGGTGTAACATGCACCATATTACAGTAATCTTTTGGAAGACCGTAAGTAGGCAAACCCAAGACTTCAGCCAACACTAATCCATGGCCATTGCACCATACTTCTTGGCATGGCTTCAACTGGGTAGGGGCCGTCATGAGGTCAACGGCCTCCTGCATCTCCATTATTACGACCCAGGTGATACTTTAGGCTAAACGTATAGTTAGTCAAAGCAGCCAACCAACCATCGGTGGCATCAAGTTTAGCAGTAGTTGTGATGTACGTGAGGGGATTGTTGTCCGTGTGTACCTCAAACTCCGCCCTATACAAATAGTTGTGTAGTTTGTCTAAAACTGCCCATTTGAGCACCAAGAACTCCAACTTGTGAGTGGCATAGTTGCGTTCCGTGAGTTATAAACCTCTGCTGATATATGCCACTGGTCTCAGCTCTCCTTCCCCTGCTGCTGGTATAGCACTCCTCCCAATCCATTATGACTGGCATCCACATGGACTACATGGCTTTGCTGGGTCTGCATAGGCCAACACAGGGGCATTTGTTAGGCGGTATTTTAACTCTTGAAAGGCCCTCTCACAGTCTTCACCCCAGTTGTCTTCAATTGATTGTTTAGGTCTATGTCCTCCATTGTTACTGGAATAGTAACATCTTGTATGCTCATTTTCTTTCAAATCCAACTGTAGAACTTGATTTAGAGGTCTGGATATTTTGGAGAAACCATTAACAAATCTTTGGTAATACCCACAGAACCCCAAAAAGGACCTTAGTTCTGCAATTGTGCAAGGTTGAGGCCAAGAGGTCACAGCCTCTATCTTGCTGGGATCAGTGGACACTCCGTTTGCTGATACTACGAGGCCCAAGTAAGTAACTGAAGGACAGAACTGACATTTCTCAAGTGATAGTTTGACCTTCCTGCTTGAAACGGTCTAGAACCTTTAAGAGTCGGTCTTCACGTTCTTGAAGTGTCTTTCCAAACACAATCACATCATCTAAATAGACCAACACTTCTAATAGCATTGTGTCTCCCATTGCCTTCTCCATGGTCCTCTGAAAAGAGGCTGGCGCTCCACTTAGATCATGTGGTATTCTCTCCCATTCCCAAAAGCCCAAAGGGCAAATAAAGGCCGTTTTCTCTCTGTCCTCAGGGTGCATGGGTATTTGGTAGTACCCACTTTTCAAATCCAGCACGCTAAACCAGTGGCTTCCAGCCAAGCAGTGTAATACATCTTCAACTCGGGGATTAGTCTATTGGTCTACTTTTGTTCTTCGGTTCAGAGTTCGATTGTCTACACACATTCTAATGGTGCCATTCTTCTTTCTTACCACCACTATCGGTGAAGCATATGGACTACGTGATTCTTTGATGATACCGGCCCCCTGAAGTTCCTTCAGATGTTTCATGAGATCTTCCAGATCACTGGCTGCAATCTGCCGGGATCTCTCCCTGAAGGGCCTGTCATCGTTCAATCTAATGTGGTGCTGTGTACTGACAGAACAACCCACATCAAAATCATCCTTAGAGAACATATCTGCTTGGGCCTTTTCAGAAAAAAGAGCAGTATTTTTTCATCCCAATGACCTCAATCTTCAGATTCAGAATTTTGTCTGTGTGTAAATAAATGCAACCGAAATACTGACTTCCTGTTTGCAGGACCCCTAATAGAGACCATTATGGTTATGCCCTTTACCCAGCGCCTGGGTTGATTCAGTTGCTCAGTAGAGATCTGAGCATGTTTGACCCATCCAACAGCCAATGGGTAGAAATTACTGTTAGGAACATTCCAAGAAAGTGGTGCATCCTGGGAAGAAGAAGCGCCGTTAGATCCTGAAATGTCAGCTTACTAATGTCAACAGCAGGGAACAGCAAAGGGTATGAAATCAACTGACTTTTCAAAATGGGAGAGAATATGTAGAGTGACTAAGAAGGCATTACACAAACTAACAATTCAACAAATATTGATAATTTCCACTGAACTGTCCCTTTAAGTGTTTCCTAAGACGAACCTTCCATTCTTCGGGTATAGGAGCCTTTTCCAATTGGTCTTTATTCTTGTGCAGATCATCACTCTTTACACTGGGAGTAAGCACTGGTGTGGCTGCATACACTTTTCCCAACAATGTCTTAGGGGAAATGACCACTGATTCATTTGTAATATTCTGGAATCCAACAATAATGTTACCCTGAGCTCTTCTCAAAATGTCTACAGGAATAGCTTCAGGAACCATTTTCACCCCTTTGAGGGAGATTTACTCCCTCTTCCCCCTCTACGACTAAATGGGTGCCAATGTTATCATGGTTGAGTCTGACTTGTGCCTGCATACATGTGACTGTTTCAGGAGGTACTATCAGACCCCGCTTCCTCAGAACCAAACATTTCCAACTCCATTATCTGTAAACTTGGCCTTCCGAATCAGGAAAATTAGTTGATCCTGCAGTAAAGTATGAACAACTGGCTGGACCTCGTCTTCAGTGGTTACTATAGGAGCAAGTAACCTCTTCACTAAACTGGTATAGGTTCCCACAACCAATGCATTCTTTCCAGCACCGGGGCGTTTGGGGCAAGCTATCGCCAAAGCTTCTGTGCTGCCAACGGCCCCCTTAACCAAATTAGGAAACTCAATTTGTAGTTTTAGGTACCCTAGGTAAGGTAGCTTGTTGTTTCCCAAGCCCCATATTTCCAAATGCTTTAACATCTGTAGTGGGATATGCTGCAGATAATATTTGTAGAAGTCTTCAAACAGTAGGGTCACCTGAGCTCCAGTATCAAGCAAATCTTCTGCCTTGATGCCCTCTACCACCACCGATACTATGGGAGAAGAGCCTACCAGACCATTGGGGCCATTGAGAATTTGAGGATGTTCTGCCCCACCTATATTTTCTTAAGTATACAGACCAGAGTTGTGTCTCAATTGTTCAGGGTTGGGTGGTTTAACTTTTTTCTTAAGCTTTTTTGGAGCGGCTCCCCCATGGGTTCCCAGTTTGCTCCCTCACTGGGACCCTTTCCCTGATTAGCAGGCCGATCTCGTCTATAGATCCACCCACTTGACTCTGACGGGCACTCTTGTCTATAACGCCCTACTCTTCCACAGCGATAACAAGTGATCTGTCTAGGATCTCTCTCTATCTTTGAATGTTGAACTGGTTGTAGGTCGTGGGAAAGATGGCAGCTCTGTTTGAGAAGGGGACAAAACTTTTCTGTGAGAATCCTCCATTTGGATAGCCAGCTGGTTAAACTTTTCCATCAACTGAGCATGATCCTGTGCTCTTTGTTCCAGAAAGTTTGCTACCTTGGTTTCTAATTGGTCTAGACCTTAATTTGGGTCTATTAGCCATTCTAATACCCACAGAAACAATTGGGTCAGGTCTAACCCTATTTTCTCTAGCCTGAAGAATGGCTTCCTCTTCCCTAACCAGTCTTATCAAATTAGGGGATTTTAATGACTCTCCACCGCCCATTGTTTTTAACTGAAACTTTATAGGATCAAGAGGATTAGCCCCCCTTAGTATTTGTTTGATTCGAGAATGATCTGTCGCTAATGATTCAACCCCTTTCTTTAAAAGGATTTGATAAAGGATTCGGTCAAGGCGTTGAATGTACTCTGACATCTTTTCCCTTTCTTCCTGCAGTGTGTGCTGAAGCTTGTACTGTAATTCAGCAATAGACTCAGTGGGACCAAATGCTTCCTGTAGGATCTCTAAATAATTGTAAGGAGTGCAGTTTGGTTGACTGTGCTTTAAGCTCCTTACTGAATCAGCAGTCGGGTCTCTTAAACTTTCAACAATTTTCTGCTTCTTTTGTGACTCAGGTGCATCCCATTCTTCCAAAGTTAGTATTGTCTGCTTAATCCAAGCTTTCTATTCTTCTTCTCCTGTTGGCAATGGCTAAGTTTCAGAAAAAAATCTTAGCTTGCGATAACCAGAACTAGTATATATATGTCCCGGCTTTTACACATTTCTTAACCAAGCTACCTAAAGCAGCAGAGGCAACAGGTGCAGCAGGTGGAGGGATGGCATCCTTCACTTTTAATGATGCAGACTGTGTTGGTAAGGGGCGGATTAATTGAATTTTGTTTTCATCATCACCCAGATCCAGAAAGTAAGGTAGGTCTATATCAATGATGGGGCTGTCCCATCCCTATAAATTTGTGCTTAAGTTAAATCTGTGATGGGAAACGGCAGTGCCAGTGAACAATTAGATTTAGCCTGTACATTCTGGCACCATTCTAACACCTCTTGAGGATCCATCTCATGCAATTAATAGAAAAGGGGTGTGTTCTGAGAAGGGGCGGAACTTTAAATCCCGGACGAGCCCCCAATTGTAGCCTCCCTTTTGGGATTGGCCAAATGTTTTACCGTAGCGTATAAATATATATAAGGCAGCTTACTCGAATGTTTGCTGTATTTTGGTTTTAGCTCTAGCCCCAGTGATGACACCTTTTTCTCCCTTTAATCACACAGTAAAATGAGAGTAGTATAACAAACAGACACTGTCTGTATTTGTTTTACTAAACTGATAATAAACTGATAATGAAAGAATAAAATGATTTAAACAAATTATACATTCGGCATATATATATAGATTCTTCTCTATACACACATATAATAGTGCTTATTGTTCCAAATATTTTCTGTATTCCAATAAACCTAAACGTACTGGTTCTTTAAGAGAGCATTAAACAAAGTATATTTTTAGGGCAATTTGGGTGTGTACCCCTAAAGTGAAAATCCCTGCATAGTGGTTGCAACCAGGCCTTATGTTGGAGCTCATTCAAAATTTGTAATCCAGAAAGTGTAATTAGCAACACAGTCACCTGGACTAGAGAAATCCAGCAATACAAATTATACGGCAAACGCTGTTTCCAGAAATAATGAACTTTGTTATTGGAGATTATAAAGTCTCTGAAACTGGAAGTGAACGGGTCTCAGGAACACCTGTATATATGTTTGGGTTCTTCTGTGCTTAGCAGAACCCCTATGCAGCACACTACACTACTCCCAGCTGTTAGTCACTCTGGATGGTCACACAGCTAGACTCAGAACTTTACAGTTTATCACCAACTTTCTAAGGCTTGTAGCTTGTCTCAGTCAGCAGCAGCTCCTTCCAGTATCTCCCTGGTTCAGCACATGGCAGTCTCCATCATGTCCCTCCTCCCAGGATTCCTTAGCTCTCCTCCTTAAATTCAATAGTCCTTCCCATTGGTCTGCTTCAGTCATGTGACAGCTTTAGCAATTGCCATATTGAAAAAGGGAATACCTTCAATTTAATCTTTAAGATTTGTTAGTGTTTCTAACCCCAGAGAGATTGGCCGAATCTTATAATGTCCAGACAGGTAAGAGAAGTGTAAGTTCTTATCATGAGCACATTTAACCTGCAACAATAAATTAACAGTGTTTTTCTTTAAAGAAACAGTGGTCTACCGTATCTTTTATTTTACGGGGGGTTACATTAGTATATACTGTAAAACCAAACAGTCATGGAGCAACAGACCATTATGTACTTTGGCAGTCTGGAAAGCAGCAGGTTGGAAATGTTCCGCTCCAACCCCTGAATATGTGGAACTTCCTAATCTCACACTGGTCTTCAGTTACCCCACAGAAGATTTTGTATAATTATGTGCAGTGACTTGTAACGGGGGTGAGTGAAATGTTTTTTTACATTTGGCAATTACACTACTCTAGGAGGCAATGTGACTTTTAGTAGCCACTAAAAAGAAATGTGTTATACACATTGGCATTTAAGAATTACAATCAGTATTTATTCAGTATTTCTCTAAATTGTTATACTTATGGAACACTTGAAACTACATCAAGTTTCCGGGAACCCCTACAAATAAAAATGATTATAGCTTATATAGACATAAAGTTAGGCTTTTAACACTGGTGACTTGTAACACCGCGTGTATTAACAGCGATCAACACGTTTTGCCCATATTGACAGCCGTTGGCAAAGTTAAAAATTGTTGCAATTCTTTTATTTAATTACACACCCAGTTTTTTAATTGACCGCATAACGATACTGATCGGTTTATCAAAAAAACACATTTTTGTTGACCCCATCATCCAGTCCCCCATTCTCAGATCGGCGGCACAACATGGGAAATTTTGATCAACCAAAATGATCAAACTCTGATTGGATAAAAAAAACGCCATGTATGACTAGCTTAAGCAATGCTTCAGCCAGCAAAATAGATTTTTTCTTTTATGGCATTTCAATTGCCAAGACATGATAACCTTATAGACTAACCACCTAAATATTTGTACTAAATCCAACATAACTTGATTCCGCTCAGTCTGTCTGGATAGTAATGTCAGAAATTCTGGTAAGCTTTAAGGTTTTTAGGCCATCTGTTAAGGCAATTTGTTCATAATACACAAGAGAACTGTAAAACATGCAGCTCTGGGAATGCTTTGTGGATCAGAGCTATCAGTTACTTTCTTGTGTCATGCTGGTGAATTTATTTGAGCTAGTATGAATATGTCTGATATGCACTTGTCTTTACAGCACTTGTCTCTTGTATTTCACACGCTGCTTCAGGTGTTCACTTTGCTGTGTGATTAGGCTAAAAGTCTTTCCAGCATGCGGTGAGAAGCAATAAAACGGGTGCTAATTATGACTCTGATATCTGAGCCAGTGTGAATAGTTACTCTTCAAAGGCAAAATGCTGCCTCCCTACCCCGTGGCTTCAGATAAGTTATTCTTTTAAAGCCTTTGCTTAAATCTCTATATATAATGTAACATGCAACTATCAAGGTTTGTTGTGGTGCACACAGAAAATATTTCTAATAACAACAGATTGTGGCCTTAGTACAAGGACCCATGTCTGCAGGACCTTGATATAGATGAATGCATTAAAAACATGATCGATTGGAAATCCATGCCTTCCAACACCAGGGAGGACTGGGTCTGAGATTCCATTAAGGGCTAGGCCCCACTAGCCTATTTTGGCGTGCGCCGCGCGCTGCTTTAGCGCAGCTCACACCAATAGAAGAGGATGGGGGATGGCCCCATTACCTCCGCTGCCCTGCGCTGCGCTACCGACCCTTTTCGTAGCGCATGCGATCACCATTCTTGGGGCACATTGCATGTGCTGCGATAAGAATACATCAAAGGAATCGGAACGCACGCGCAGGGTAGCGCGCATGAATCGTGCAATGTTGCGATTTTGCTCCGTCGCGCGATTCATTTTCATGCTTGCTTCCTAGTGGGGCCTTGCCCTAATGTCTGACACCCAGCTCAACCCCAGACAGCCCACACCTCGGCCATCACCACTCATTCCCCCAAGGGAGAAAGTCGGGTCTTCGGGGACACAGAAGAAATGGTGCCAAAGGGGCCCCATCTTTCATATTATTCCTATGACAGGTATAGCCTCCTCCCAGAGAACCACTGTGGATGAAAAATGGATAGGGGCCCCATCATAGTTTTGCAGGGGAGCCCAGTAATTCCTAGTTACGCTACTGCTATCTGTTCATCTTTTTGTCTGCATTTTTCAGTGTATATGTTAAATACTCCTAGCAAACACTTTTCCGTTTTCTTTTTCTGTGTGCAGTTTTTTTTCCTTTTCACTCATAAACATGTGATTTTGGTCACAAATGTCATTCTTTCTTCACTTTTAGTTTGCTTCTAGAATGTAAGAAAATCTGTTGAGGCGTGACTATGAAAATATCTGTAAGATTCCCCCCATGTCCATAATATCTTCCATGGTTACGTAATATGGTGGTTAAACTGCAGACAATGATCCTAGGCAGGGACGGGGTAAATGATTACTTAGTGGTGCTGGTTTCTGAAATACCTTCACACGTATCATTATGATTCAGTCTGTTTTATGAAGTCATCTGTGTCACATTTAGCATTTGGGTGAAACATGGCTATACCAAAGCAGAGTATTGTCAGAGGGGTTTTCTATTTGCAAATTGGTATTTGTTTTTCTTTGGTTACGCCTGTATGTTAGAAAACCCCAAGTAATCCGGTACAACGCAAACCTTATGTCAGATATTCCATCTGATGTTTAGAAAATGTATAAGCATCCCAACAAGTTCTTAATGTTACAACGTGCAGTGGCAGGATATTGGCATTTATACTAAAAATTTATTGTAATTCTCATATATATGTTGTTTTCTGCAGGATGTGGTAAACATGAAAGGTATATTTTTGAGTGTAAAGCCTGCAACACATAGATGTTTCATCCCCTTCGGCACTTCCAAACGGTCGGCCAGGATGAAGGAAGGCAAAAGTAGCAGAGGTCAACAGTTCCATCGGCCATGATTTTTGTGGGAGGGGCCGATCGCCCATGCAGACAGACGATTGGCCGGGCGCCCATCATGGCCATGCAATTTTTTTGGTCGATACACTGAACACTGATCGGTCAATCGGCCCAAACAATTGCATGATGTGTACACTCTCTTAAAGAGAGAGTTAAGCTAACACCGGTTAGATAAATATAATTGGGAGCAATTGTGTTAGACAACTGCTCCTAATGTCCTTTATCTAACAATCCCCATTTAGACAGACTGCATGGCAGCAGCCAGGCAAGTTATATGCCTATAAAATGTTTGTTGGTGTATTTTAATATCATATAGTAAAGTAAGTCTAAAGTCTGTCCAACTTCCTTTGATACTGACACAGGCTTGCTCACTGTGCTTCCTGAGATAGATTGTACAATTTATTTTAAAAGATAATAGGGGAGTGAGAAGATGACTGGACTGTCTGCTCTAGGTACAGATTAAGCATATATGTGAAGAACGTCACACATGTGAAACATTGCTGAAAATCATTTTGTCAAATTTTACCCTTTATGTTTTTATTGTAAACAGCAATATCATACCCATTTAATGATAAGGAAACCTAAAATGTATTTATTTGACTTTTAGAACAAAGCTAATTAATTCTTTTTATTTTCCATATTGCTTTGATTTGGATAGAAATGGCAGCCTTTAGTATTAGCATGTAAATTACCTTCTGTTTTAAGATGGCTCTAATGTATTTTATACCAGGGCTTTCTTGCCCATTAAGCCCACATTACCTTTACCATCATAGCTACTGGGTGCCCTTTTAAATTAACAGTATTTTTGGAATAATATCTGAATAAGAAGTCAAAATGGAGGTCAGTAGCACAAACAAAAGCAACTATCAATTTTCACAAGCATTTCAATTCTATTGATGTTAATTTGAAAGGTATGAGTAAGAGCTCAGACACTTTGTAAACCTTAAATGGGCCATGTCTTTCAAATGCTGTAGAAGTATTTTACAAAGAGTTTGGGATCCATAGTACACACCTATGCAGGAATGGCAGGATCAGAAGATTAGGCTTGGCTGTGTAGTGCAAGGGCTGAGACCAATCCAGTTTGTCTACTAAAGTTTTTGTTTCTCATGGATTGTAACAGAACCCTTCCTGCAACCATGATTCATCTCTTGCCTGTAGTGCCTATACAGCCAACGAACGCTGCGCTGTGCAGTGGCTGTAGAATGTCAAGGTTATGTTCAAGGCTCAGACTAAAGCAAATAGAGCTGATTACTGCCTTGTACTCCCTGAAATATACGTCTTTTAGTTTAGTTCTCCAAGCACCAGCAGTGTAAGATCAAAAACACCTCTAAGGGGGAATTAAACCCCTTCCTTCCAATTTGTTTGATAAACTAATCACTGTATAAATATTTCTGTAAAACTTCCCCCCATTTTTAGTTCACTTTATGAATGTTTATTTAACCAATGTCAAAATGTTTATGATGCAGGTAGCACATGTGTAGATTATTGTGTGGATGACTCCTATTCCCAAACTACATTTTAACCCACTACTGGTCCCACTGTGTAGTGTAGTAAAATCCTTACCTTACATCCCTGCTCCAAATAGTTCTCCTGCAATAGCTGCCCTGAGAGGCAGCCAATCACAGACGCGGCTTCCGGCTGTACAGAACGCCGGGGGGAAACAGGCAGTGTATGTACAGATTTTTTTTTTCTGCAAATAACTATGGTGGTTGGGGGTGGGAGAGGGAGCCCTGTACTACAGAAAAAATTGTAAAAAGGGGTGGACATGCCCTTTAAAATTTAATAAAGTCAGTTTTAAAAATTATTTCTGTAATTAACCCTTTCTTTAGCTGAATATAGAAAAATATTGTAGTGCCGTATTAGTCCAATATATAGATGTAAAAAATAAGAGTACTGTGATACTTTTTCTATGGACTAACAGTTTATTTAGTTGACAAGCTTTCGAGGGCTAAACCCTCTTCATCAGGTCAGGGCAGTACTGATTTTAACAAATGTTAAAACATTTTTTCGGCCGACTGACTGTTCCATGGCACTTTTGGTCGACTGGCCGAAAATATCGGCTGGTGTGGGGCGGGCGGGTGCGACCATCATCGTCCGTCCGGATCGGAAGAACGAACGATCGGGCATGTCGGAAAATTCTGTTCGATCGTACAGTTCCCTATGGGAACGCACGATCGATCGTTCGCAAATTTGTCCACGGCCGAATTTGCCGCAGCCGACGGACAAAGTAAAAAGCCAGTTCCAAAAGATAATAAAATAAGCAAAACAAAAAGGGGGGTAGACAGAAAAAATAAAGAAAAAAAAAAGAGCAAAAAGGTGCCAAGGTGCTGAATATGACACCTTCTTTCTGTTAGTCACAAGGGACATTAAAGGGTAAGTTCAGTGCAAATGCATATACTTTTTAGAAAAAAGAGCAGTATTTTTCCATCCTAATGACCTTAACCTGACAATTTATAATTTTGTCTGTGTATAAATAAATGCAACCGAAATACTGAATTCCTGTTTGCAGGACCCCTGACAGAGACCGTTATGGTCTTTCCCTTGACCCAGCGCCTGGGTTGATTCAGTTGCTCAGGAGAGATCTGAGCATCTTTGACCCATCCAACAGCCAATCAGTAAAAATTACTGTTCAGAACATTCCAAGGAAGTGGTGTATCCTGGGAAGAAGAAGAACCGTTAGAACCTGAAATGTCAGCTCACTAATGCCAACAGCAGGGTACAGCAAAGGGTATGAAATTGACTTTAAAGCAAAATGATTGTGCCTTTACAAATGCCTATTCAAACAAACTTTTATTAAACTTTATTTCTCTTAATTATTTAGTTGTCCTTCTTAGACATTCTCAGTTTGCCAAACTAGGATACTGGACCATTTCAGATGTTGAAGCAGGCCAAGTACTAAGTGATGCAGTAGCTTTGGAATTTCATGAAAAGGAATTATGTGACACTGGCCTAAAGGTGGGCATACACATGCAATTACGATCGGCATGTACGCCAACAGATAACCGTGTACACGGCCCCGACAATCCACCATACACAGTATGGGGATTGGTCAACCGTGCACCCATTCACAGGGCTAATCTTATTGGCTCCCTCTACTTAAAGTAAATAACAATAAAACTGATGGCGATTGTCGGAAATTTTCTATCAGGAACAACCAACCGTGATGCAGGCTGCAGTAGTTTGTTTACATTTTTGTCGGTCTTTCTGTCCATCACACTCAACGTGATTTGTCTAACATCTGCCATATGGCCACCTTTATTCTATGCACACGCATAAGCTGAAGATCATTAGGAATGGTCAGCAGTAGCTGGGCAGCCTGTTCTATTCTATGGAGAATGGAGGGGGGAACAACTATGGGATGACAACTATGTATGAGACATACCATGGCGTGTGAGAATAAATGCCATTGCTCCGCAACTATTTGTTAAGAGATCACTAAACAAAGTTGACAAAAACCTGTACACATACTTGATTGTCGGACTAAGTGGTTGGTTGTTGTCCACTTTGGCTAACATGTACGGGACTTAAAGGGGAACTGTGGTCTCCAAACAAGTTGAGTTTAGATGAACGGCCAGTTTCCTACCTTTAAACGAGCCATCAAACACCTCTCTACGTGCTTCACAGCCCAAGATACACAGAAATGAAGTGGCTAGGGGGGGTGTCAGAGTGGCCCACAGCACCTTTGGGGGGGCTTATGCACCACGCAGCTGAAGGTCCTTCACACAGCAGAGAGGAGGAGGGACTTCCTGTCTCCTTCACACACTGAGGGAGTCTAAGACTGTGCTTGCGAGTGGGCGGGGCCACGACATCCGTGAGTGGGCGGGGCCACAGCATCCTTGAGTGGCCTGCAACTGGAGGGACCATGGGGTCCATGAGTGGGAGGGACCAGGGGGGCTGCAAAGGGGAGGAGACACAGAGCAGATTGACTGACATGGTTTTAGAGCAGGAAGCAGGAAGTGCAGGGGACCTGGTGATGCTGCAGCCATATCACACACAAAAATGTAAATATCTTCAAAACTATGTAAAATAAACAATGGAAATAAATTGCAAAAACTCTCAGGAGAGCATTTCCTATCAATTTACCTAAAGTAATTTTTGGACCACATTTCCTTTTTGGCTGCCATACACATGCTTTAAAACTAAAGCATTTTTATTTCCGTAGATTGACTATGAAATGTTATATTTTCACTGATTTCTACATAGGGAAGTTGGTTTAAAGGGTATGGCCACATATTGTAGACCACCTCAGCCCACCCCCAACTGCCAATTTCGTTTTGTAAAACAAGCAGCAGAAATGTACTTACACTGCTTTGTTCCCTCGGTGCTCTGCTCCCGGCTCCCTGTTTGCTGGAAGTTGCAAACGGGCCAGGCCGGCAGCCGCGTCTGTGATTGGCCGAGGGAACGAAGGAGCGCAAGTATGGTACATTTCTGCTGCTTGTTTTACAAAACAAAGTTGGTGGTTGGGGGTGAGCTAAAGTATGGAAATACTTTTTTTGTAGGTGGGGGATGAAGCAGCCACAATGGATCCAGAGGATACCTGAGTCCTTACTGAGGACAAGGAAGAAGAAGGAACTGGATGACTCACTGAGTGCTCCTACATTTTGGAACGTTGGACAGGTACTGCAGGAGAACCAGAAGGAGCTGAGGACTTCGGTAAGGATTTTTTAACACTACACAGTGGGGCAAATTTTAGTTTTGGAGGTGGACATGCCCTTTAATTTGAAGAGAGAAATTGCTACTTTTTTGTCTTTAAATGGAAGCAATCCAGCACAAATAAAACAACTGCAGTTTGGGCAATTACATCAGATTTTCCTAGCACTGGCCATACACATGCCAATTTTGTCACAAATTCTCAACATATTCCTTTAGATAATTCAGGATGAATTGCAGTCATTCCATACAGATGGAATGTCAGCAAATCATAATCCAATCATATTGTAACGTTTCCAGCTGCTCTAATGTCTCTTGCATTTGACTTGAATTGTAATATCATTTTTGGATCTCATAAGCTGTAACTTACTGTTCATGTTAAAGAAATAAATGTATTGGAGTGAAATTATCTGAGACATTGATATTTAGTTGGTATTTAAGGAGTCTGAGTGGAACAGTTGCTGTTTAGATAAGACTATGAACAGTGAGGTATACTTTACTGCTTTGCAGCATGACTTGGGTCTCTCCAAATAAAGCAAAACGTTTATCACAATTGTCATGCTAACAAATAAAGAATGTAAAAATTGCTCACAACCCATGACCAAGTGCTGTGTCATGGGATCAAATCCAACCAGAAAGGAGTTTGTATATTCTGCCTTTGCTTGGTTTCAATTCCTTTGGTTTATCTATTTTATTCCTATAATCTTACAAATTTGTACCCCCTACAGATATGAGATGTGCGTCAGCTGCAGGTGTCGACAGGCAAAACAGGCATTTTGGTGATCAGCGATGCCTGGCCTAGCAGCTACACACAAACCGCTGTCAGACACCAATTCATTTGCATGCTTCAGCCATTATATTCCTGTTGAATATGTCAATATCCTATATCAGGGTTTCCCAAAGAATGTGCCAGGGCCTCAGAATTATGGTAGTGGAAATGTTTTCACAAGTATAACTTACATTGTTATTATTCTGTACTCTTAAAATTATGATAACATTTCAACACTGCAATGTAACGTGTATCAAATATGGGTAATTACAAAAACTCACTAGTTTAAAGTACTTTGCTCAAACGAGCACAAGACCTGCCTCAAGCACTTGTATATTTCATGATGCACATATTTATTTACATATTTATCTATTTATTTTTAGGCCCCCTTGTACGGCCGTTTGTATTCTATATCATACAGCGCTGCGTCCCCAAGTGGCGCTATATAAATAAACATATACATACATATACCCAGAACCTTAGACACAATATTGAATCCCAATATGGGGAGCGCTTGTGGTTCTCTGTAATTGAGTCCCATGGTGTCTTCTGTTTACACTGTGGTAGTTGTTTTTTTGAGCATTTATTACTTTTTTACATTTGGGTACCTCTGGTCGTCTGGGCCAGTTCTCGCTGTAAGGGTAACTAAATTCCCCTGTAACATGAGCTAGGAGGCAGGTCATGTGGCCAGCAGGGGGGCTTTCATTATCCCAGAAGAATTGATGCATTAAAAACATTTTTAGAACTTGATGCCAACAAAAACTACCATCTGTGATATCGGCATCTGTCTGTTCAGCCAGAAAATGTCCACTGCATTGTTATCGGCTCCCTTAACTAAAGTATAGGGAGTAGATTGTTAAATGTTTTTGCGAAACGTTGCAAATTCATGACCAGATTCCAGTGGAAATTAGTTGCATATGTATGGCTACCTAAGTAATAAATCAAAATCAGGTTAGGGAACCTGTCCCTAAAATATTCATTTTATTTCTCGGTTCTTGACTACTTGTACATCAAAATAATATACAAATTGTATTACTAATTGTAGCCAACTGGGACCATAAATAGCAATGAATGCCTGCCACCTATAAAACTCTGAGCTAGATGTGAAGATTGAAGAGCAGGTGTTTTTGTAAGGAATATTTGAATGTTGTTGGCTGTTAAATCTCTGTAAAACACAGGAGCCATATCATAAGATATCCTATAGCTAGCCATAGACAGGTCTTTTTAGTACCGTACACAGTAGGGAAATGGACCTATCAGAAAATGTTCTGGCTTTTTCATCCATGCCTTCTATATCTTGGGATATCAGATTCTAAGATGAAATCTGCCCAAGATAGATGTTGAAATTTGGTTTGGGGAGTACCAATAGGCTGAACCATTGTGCAACCATCTACAGTGTATTGCTGGCATTATAAATGGTGCTTAGTAATCTCATTGTTTATAATTGTGGTTTAGCTATGTCATCAGTGGCTTATTTGGCATAGTGAGAATTCCATTTCAAACCACCAGTGAAAAAACTTTTCAAAAAAATAAATAAACCTGTATAATATGATTTTCAGCACCTTGACAGCTGGTTAAAGGGCATGATCAACCCCTTCACAAACTTTTAACCATAGATCAAGTACCCCATAAAAAACACTGTTTTTCTCGATATTTACCTTTCTCCCTGGTGTGCCTAAATCAAGATAATTTTACTATACAATTTGCTGGTCCCTCACTGCTCTCTGACTCCTCCTTTAAGGCTTTGTGAGCTCACACAACCTTAAAGCTGCTGTCTCAGACAGCAGCCATAAGTCTTTGGCCGTGACTAACTGGCAGGTACCACCCAGTGAGGAACTTGAGGACCTCAATGTAAGATATCTGGACTGAGGAGCACCGGAAAGAACCGTAAGTACTGTGAAAATGGGGTTTAGGGGTTACTATGGTTAAAAGTTTTTGGAGGGGGGTGAACATTGCCTTTAAGTAGTAAAGAACTAATTGTAAGGGTTCAATTCACTTTGAAGTGGTTAGCAAAAAAGTTCCTCCAATTTATTGTGATTGATTTGACTATTGCAGCATACCAAGTATGTGTAAATGATTGTTTTTAGATTACTATTTATTTGCATTGGCAAACATCTCTGTCTTTGCTATGATTTTGCTGATTCTTGCCACCTTGTAACATCCAGGAAACGTGGGAGAATAGGTTAGATAAATAGTGTGGAAGGCAGGACGTGACCTTCCTAAGGCTTATCATTGCTGTAATAAAAGTAGAAACAGATACATCACAGGCACCGCACAGTTTGCCTTCTGAACACACCCCGGGAAGAACTTTCTTTCCTTTTATTACTGTTTAAACAAAAGAAATAGTTTTATAGCTGAGCTACGTGCAGCTGCTGGCAGGGATGATGAAAAGTGTAAAGCTGGGTACACACTGTAACAATCTTTAAAAGATGACAGACAGACTGTATTTTTTTAAAGATTAGGCTACACACTGTCCCGAGCCTTTTCTCGTTATAAAGTCTAGAAAGAAGTTCGGGACTTCACATTTCCTTCAGCTGTGACCGACTCCCTATATTTTAGTACAAGGGGCCAACCGTGGGCGAGGGAAATTTTCGGTCACTTCTGATTATTCCCGAGGATGACAGTCCAGCGTTATCCTTGATAATGCTTGTTTCTGTGCTACACTCTTTAACGATAAAGGAAAGAAATTACACCACGGATGGTACAGTGAGTGAAAAGTGTGATCACAATGCAGCACATTTCAAGTTGTCAACAGAAAGAACTTGGAAATATTATAAAGTAAAAATAAACACAGGTTACATTGTAGATTAAGTACCAGCCCCTCGCATAGCACAGTCTTGTCCTCACAGTAGGGTATTGTGGGGTGATTGACAAGTATGACAAATCTCTATAAATCTAATATAACTTGAGCAGCATCTCTGAACCAATGACACCAGCTTCCCGCTATTTCTCGCAGGTCCACGTCGTGTTTTGAGTTATTATAAGGTAGTTTGATTATTATAGATGCCAATCTGTTGACTCATATTCTGTCCCATGTTGCTTCTCAGCAGATCAGTCCCTTTTTTCTAGCATCTTTCTAAAGTGCAACATTTGTTAGGACCAAGACTCATGTTTCACACTAAACAATGACACCATAATACCCCTGTAGCGGATGCTAATCTCCCTGTGTGACAAAGCACTGACAGTTGTGCTGCAACAACTGTTAGTCTGATGCTATATTTAGCCATTTGATACCTATGAGCTACTTTTATTAGGAAGCGTCAAAGTCCACATTTCCAGGCGATAATGGGAAAATATTAAGTGATTGACAGCGATTCACAATAAAGCATGCGATGATGTGAGGAAGCATGGGGAGATGTGAGGAAGCATGGGGTGATGTGAGGAAGCATTGGGTGATTAAGAAAGCATGGGGTGATGTGAAGAAGGATGGGGTGAGTAAGAAAGTATGGGGTGATTAAGAAAGCATGGGGTGATGTGAGGAAGCATGGGGTGATTAAGAAAGCATGGGGTGATGTGAGGAAGCATGGGGTGATGTGAGGAAGCATGGGGTGATGTGAGGAAGCCTGTACTGAACCTGGGCAGTATAATACCAAGGACAATATTCAGTCATTGGCTCTGGAGGGGCATAGGAAAAAAAATGACAATAGGTTTTTTTAAGCTGCAGCTTCCACCTAAACTTAACTTGATTGAAACTACAGCTTACTTCTCCTTTAAGGGAAAATGTGTATAGTGTATCTCTAAGTTGCTTGAGCAATTAGTTGAAGGGTTGTGGTAAATTTTTTTGGGAGGGTGACAGAAAATTCTTATATATACAGACATATGCACTAACTGCCTAAAACCAAACATTTCTTCTTAGCATTGCCTTTGCTGTAAATGATACTAAGGCTATCTGATTTTAACAATTAGTTATTATTCTATAAAGTTCTTGCTCACCTAATGAGGAACATTTTGGTCTGTAATTTCTGTCTTTTTGCCAAAGCTAGTGCAGTTGAGTTGAAACTTTTTTTTGGGGCAACAAAATAAGTTGTTTGCTGACCCAAGAAGGGCCTGAACATGTTTATAGCTGTGTGAAAAAAGATGTTCTGTGGTCTCCATACAAGTGCCTTTATTAAAAAAGCACAGTCCGACCTTTAAATTGACTCCAGGATCTTGCTTCTATTTGCAGTCTATCCAAACTTACAGAAGAATAAATGGTGGTGTTTCCAGCTAGCACCATTGTTCTGCCCCCAAGTCTCAGGTTTCAGCATGCCCACTTGTGTCCTACTGCTGGGGCAGAGCATCAGCAGCTATAATTCTGAACGCCAGGAACCCTCGAACTCCAGAGGTGAGAACTACCGGTTTAGGCCTCACCCTGGTATCTTTTAAAGGGAGGGGGGTTTCCACAGCAGACACTACATTGTCCTTTAGACACTGACTTCACAAATGAAAGGCAAATTCCTCATACCAGACTGTGACACATTTAACAGAACTGAGAAGTACACAAAAAAAGTCCAGAATAACCTATAGGACAAAAAAGTAAGTAAAAAAAAAAAATTTTAATAACCAAACAATACACTAAAAACAATAAAAATGCCTATTTAACATAATAATGTAATAAGCCAACTGCAATGAAATAACTCTGTATATGGGGAATATCAGGACTCATTTATAAAACTATTACCAGGGGCGTATTTAGGGTCCAAGAAAGCTAATTGGGCATCTCCATGTTTTTTAGGTCACACCTCTTTCTCTCTCCCAATTAAGCCACACCCACTAGGTAGTTTCATAAGACAGCCAAAAAACATATACAACAGCTAGAAAAAAACAAACTAAAGATACACAGCCAGATGTTATACGCTACAAAAAGACATAAATAGACAGACAATAACAGATCATCTGTCCTATCGTCTCTTCTATACAACTATCCTCTCTAAACTCTGTCTATCATCTTCTAACTCTTCTGTCTAATCGCTTCCTTATCTACTAATCTTATATCTAACTGTCTACCTATCTCTCTATCTAACTCTGTGGTATCTATCTACTTAATATATCAACTGTGTCTTTCCTATCTAACTCTCTCTCTATCTCTGTCTGTCTGTTCTATCTATTATCTCCTCTCGTACATATCTCTAGACTGACATTCCTGGACAGACTGACATTCGTGCTTTCATCATGACCTGTCACCAACCTGCTGCTCTCCTCCCTCCCCTTACTCAAATATGCAGAAGCACTGAACCTCTTTCTTCCTGCAGACCTACAGTGCTTCCCATGCGTTAGTTTCAGATCCAGGTGGAAGCAGCCTAGGATCCTCTTCCCCCCTCGCTCCAAGCTGCCCCTGCTTCTCCGATCTCCACCTCTGCTGCCCCGACCGGATCTCGCTACTGCAGACATGATTGAGTTAGAGATCAGGAGTTTTTTGAAGAATCTCAAAGCTCTCCTCTGCTGCACGACTTTGATAGGAGGGCGGGAGCGCACATTGGCTGGCCTGGTTCCGGCAGGTTCGTCATGACGACTGAAAAATCTTTCTGGCAACCTGGCAACACTAGGATGTTCCTATGGGATTTGCCCAGCCCTACCTTAGGGAGAGGACGAATATTTTGTCAGGCTTGTGGCTAGCGTTAAAGGGCACCTATACCGAAAAATAGGTTATTTTTAAAATTGACCATACTGGAAACTCTAATTCTTCCCAACCACCACTGTATCATTTTTTTGTTGATCTGCCCCCATTTAGATTCCAATCTAAAACTTCTCATGTTTCAGCTGTCCATCAGTCCTTTCTCTCACTATTCTTTGTTAGTAGTTTTACTGTAGCTGGAATGGTGAAAGATTTTTCACAGTTGGAATGCTGTAGGCAGTGTGCAGGCCTTGACAGTTTTGGTTTATTTTGGGGGAAAAAGTCCGGTCATGTGAAAGTGGGAGTGGTTAAAAAACGAGTGGTTAAAAGAGATTTACTCTCCTAAACCAAAATGTGTGCTGGATTGAAGGCATGCAGCACCAGCACACACACAATCAGAGTAAGTGCTACTACAAGTATTCAATTATAGATTAAGGGCAACTATAGTGAAAAAAACTTTGTTCTGTTATACAATGTATAGATCCTTATATAAGCTGCACTTACTTTCATGTTTCTTGGTGGCTTTTACTTTCTTCACACTGGCGAAGTTTGTACACAGCTGTCGAGTCCCCCTCCCCTTCTCTGTCTAACCGCCCCCTCAAGCGAAGTGACGGGGCTGTTACAGGTCCGAGGCATTGGTCGTTGAAAGGACTTTAAATAAGAAGTGTGACATCCTGTTGACCCCTCTTCCAGAGCTAGACTGCAAAGAAATCAAAGTGTGGAAATTATCGTAGCAATATGCTGAAGGGAGGGCAGAGGGGAGAGAGGAGACAATGTGTGCTGAGATACTTTACAAGTAAGTTAGCTGAACTCTCCCTCTTCTCTAACTTTGCTAATTGTATTTTACTTTTTACCTAAAGTTTATGATCTCATGCTAACATGGGGGAGAGATATAGATCACTGAAGAGAGTCGTGTAACACCAGCTTGTGTATGAAACCTTCACAAACAAGTGACCTCTGCTTGTTGTCCTGTTACATTCAGTTGCTTTGTCTATAATATTTCGACTTGCACTGTGTGTCTTGTTTGGTATATAGTTTGTATTACTGATTATAATACTGGTAGTGTTTCCATTTGAGTCACTGGTTTTGTATGTAATAAGATTTTTTTGGGGGGAGGGCTGTTTTAATATTGTGTTATGCTCAATTACTGGGTTAATGGTTTATTGTGTTAGCACTACAGCATTTGCTAATGTTGCACATGGTACAATAGTGTGGGTGAGAGAGTGTGTGACAGTACTGCAGGGAGCTTTGGATTGTGTGGTGTGTGCCTTTGAGTGCAGATGAGGTGTAGCAGCTCCTACAAATCACAGCATATTCAAAGGCTTATACTCGGGACTATGATAATTTAAGAAACTAAAGGTACCCTGGTGCGGGATGACTTTATAGATACATTAAGAAATTAAAAAAAACATTTTTCCACTATAATTGCCCACTTTGAGAGATGAGGGCAATCATTTTTTCAGTATCGTGTCCCTTTAAAGTGTAGGACGATACTAAGATGCCGCAAATTGGGGGCAGATCAACAAAAAAATGATACAGTGGTGGTTGGGAAGAATTATAGTTTCCAGTTATGGTCAATTTAAAATAACCTATTTTTCGGTATAGGTGCCCTTTTAAAGCTAGCCACAAGCCTGAAAATATTCTTCCTCTCCCTAAGGTAGGGCTGGGCAAATCCCCTAGGAACACTTCCTAGTGTTGCCAGGTTGCCAGGAAAGATTTTTCAGTCGTCATGACGAACCTGCCGGAACCAGGCCAGCCAATGTGCGCTCCCGCCCTCCTATCAACCTGCCGGAACCAGGCCAGCCAATGTGCGCTCCCGCCCTCCTATCAGAGTGTGCAGCAGAGAGAGCTTGAGATTCAAACTCCTGCTCTCTAACTCAATCACTGTCTGCAGTAGAGCGATCCGGTCGGGAGCAGCAGAGGTGGAGATCGGAGAAGCAGGCAGCTGTGGAGAGAGGGGGGAAGATCACTGTCTGCAGTAGAGCGATCCGGTCGGGAGCAGCAGAGGTGGAGATCGGAGAAGCAGGCAGCTGTGGAGAGAGGGGGGAAGAGGATCCTGAGGCTGCTTCCACCCTGGATCTGAACTAAAGCTATGGAAGCACTGTAGGTCTGCAGGAAGAAAGAGGTCAGTGCTTCTGCATATTTGAGTAAGGGGAGGGAGAGAGCAGCAGGTTGGCTGACAGGTCATGATGAAAGGCAGAATGTCAGTCTGTCCAGGAATGTCAGTCTATAGATATGTAGAGAGAGAGATAATAGATAGACAGACAGACAGAGATAGAGAGAGAGTTAGATAGACAGACACAGTTAGATATATAATTAGATAGATACACACAGAGTTAGATAGAGAGATAGTTAGACAGTTAGATATAAGATAGATAGACAGAGATAGACAGACAGAGTTAGATAGATAGATAGACAGAGTTAGAGAGATAGTTGTATAGATAGAGATAGATAGACAGATAGATCTTTATTTCTGTCTATTTCTGTCTTTTTGTCTGCTTATCACTATCTGGCTGTGTATCTATGTTTGTTTTTTTTCTATCTGTCTGTCTATGTTTTTTTGGCTGTCTCTATGAACTACCTAGTGGGTGTGGCTTAATTGGGGCGGAGAAAGAGGTGTGACCTAAAAAAACATGGAGTGCCCCATATCTTCTTGGACCCTAAATACGCCCCTGGTAATAGTTATAAATGAGTTCCGTGATATCCCCATATACAGAGTTCTTTCATTTGCAGTTTGGCTTATTACATTATTTATGTAAATTAGGCATTTCTTATTTGTTTTTACGTGTATTGTTTGGTTATTTAATTTTTTTTTTTTTACTTACTTATTTTGTTTTTTGTCTGCTTATCACTATCTGGCTGTGTATCTATGTTTGTTTTTTTCTATCTGTCTGTCTATGTCGTTTTGGCTGTCTCTATGAACTGCCTAGTGGGTGTGGCTTAATTGGGGCGGAGAAAGAGGTGTGACCTAAAAAAAACATGGAGTGCCCTATATCTTCTTGGACCCTAAATACGCCCCTGGTAATAGTTATAAATGAGTTCCGTGATATCCCCATATACAGAGTTCTTTCATTTGCAGTTTGGCTTATTACATTATTTATGTAAATTAGGCATTTCTTATTTGTTTTTATGTGTATTGTTTGGTTATTTAAATTTTTTTTTTTACTTACTTATTTTGTCCTAATAGTTTATTCTGACTTTTTTGTGTACTTCTCAGTTCTGTTAAATGTGTCACACTCTGGTATGAGGATTTGCCTTTCATTTTGTGAAAGTGTCTAAAGGACAATTGTAGTGTCTGCTGTGGCAACCCCCCTTCCCTTTAAAAGAACCCAGGGTGAGGGCCTAAACCGGTAGGTTCTCACCTCTGGGTTCAGCTTCTAAGTCTTGTACTTACCTCTAGAATTTTCAATGTTTTCCGCCTCCCTCTGGATCATCTGTTAGGTAGGGTTAATGAGTAGAATATAAAGGTTGGACTAGATGGACATGTGTCTTCATACAACCTCAATTACTATGTTACTATGTAACTGTTATACAGACATTATGGGTAGGGTATAAAGGTTTTATATTTTGTTCTAATCGACCGAGCCATGTCATATTGTTGTTTTCCGCCTCCCTCTGGATCATCTGTTAGGTAGGGTTAATGAGTAGAATATAAAGGTTGGACTAGATGGACATGTGTCTTCATACAACCTCAATTACTATGTTACTATGTAACTGTTATACAGACATTATGGGTAGGGTATAAAGGTTTTATATTTTGTTCTAATCGACCGAGCCATGTCATATTGTTGCATACTTTGGATGACCACAGTTCTAGACCTGTGTGTCTTGTGTAATGGGCAGGTCTTATCTAGAATAGGCAGGGCTGTGGGGTTGGGCGAAGTTATATAAGGGTGAGGGCAGGTCACATGTCAATTGAGGGCAGGTCACATGTCAATTATGGTATGAGGTTGCTGGCTCCTAACTTTTTGGAGCTGGCTCCTAGATATTTGTTCTAATCGACCGAGCCATGGTATATTTGTTGCATACTTTGGAGGACCACAGTTCTAGACGTGGTCTTGGTATGCGGCAGGTTTATCTAGAAAGGCAGGGCTGGTGGGGTTGGCGAAGTTATATAAGGGTGCGGAGGCAATGTCAATTCATGGGATGGTATGAGGTTGCTGGCTCCTAACTTTTTGGAGCTGGCTCCTAGAAATTTTAATGATTTGTCCAGCCCTGCCCTAAGGTGTACATAGATAGAGGAAAGGACAGAGAATAGTTGCAGGTCTTAAAGGGTATCTCCACATAACAGCAAAATGAAAGGAAATGAGTAAGGAAATACAAAAATATTTGTTCTAATCGACCGAGCCATGGTATATTTGTTGCATACTTTGGAGGACCACAGTTCTAGACGTGGTCTTGGTATGCGGCAGGTTTATCTAGAAAGGCAGGGCTGGTGGGGTTGGCGAAGTTATATAAGGGTGCGGAGGCAATGTCAATTCATGGGATGAGGTGGGGGCTCCTAACTTTTTGGAGCTGGCTCAGGAAATTTCATGATTTGTCCGCCCGCCATAAGGGTCCACGTAGAGGAAAGGAAAGAGACGAGTTGCAGGTCTAAAGGGTTATTCCACATAACAGCAAAATGAAAGGAAATGAGTAAGGAAATACAAAAAAAAAATCTGTCTATTTATGTCTCTAAGTATCCATTTCCACTGCTTTAATATTGATGTTATTGATAACAATAAGCGGCGAAGGATAGAGGCATGGTAATTAAAGATTGGGGCACTTTCTGTAAATAAAAGTTATGCGGTTGGGGCTGGGGGAAGGAGCAGTATATATAAAAAGTTTACTACAAGGGTGGACATGCCCTTTAAAAAAAATAAGTTGAGTCCTCCTTTAAATTGAGACTGCTTAAGTCCTCATTATGGCACAAAATATATACAAAAGGGACATCTTGGAAATGGAAGCAGTTCAGAGAAGGGCAACTAAATTAATAAGAGAAATGGAGGGGCTTAAATATGCAGGCAGATTAGACAAGTTAGGGTTGTTTACATTGGAGAAGCGACCTTTGTGTGGGGATATGATGACCATATACAAATATATTAATGGGCCATGCAATAAACTCTCTGGTGCATTGTTCACTAATAGGTCAGAGGACTCGTGGACATCCTTTAAGGTCGGAAGAAAAGAAGTTTCATCTTCGGGTTAGGAAAGGTTTCTTTACAGTGAGAACGGTGAAACTGTGGAACTGTTTTTCAGCAGATGTGGTAATGGCAAGTTCATTGAATAGCTTTAAAAAAGGCCTAGATAAGTTTCTAAAACTAAAAAATATTGAGAATTACTGGTATTAATACATATACTGTATCTGGTTCATCCAGGGATACTTTCCGATTGCCGTTGGAGTTTGGTTGTGTAAGGAGAGTTTGGTTTTTTTACCCGAGTCTTTAAATTGTCCAATGTTTCATAAACTGCCATAAGTTCTTCCATCCTCATTGTGGAATTTAGTTTTCATTAATTTAGTATTCATTCATGTATAGGTGGGCTTATGTTTTTTTCCAATGTCTTTGTAGGACTGCCTTTCCTGCTATCAAGTAATCGCGTAATATTCTGGTTTTGGGATCCTGTGTTGATCCAGGGATAATAGAAGGACTACAGCTGAAGTGCATGGGATTTGCCTGGCTAATAGGTCCTTGTACAAATCTATAATCAACTCTCAACATGGTTTTACCATGGGACAATCAACCAAATTTGTATATATGTTCCTCAAGCTTGTTGGCACCTCCAGCACATCTTATGGAGTAAGATGGGGCATTTATACCATCTTTATAGGATTTTGTATATATTTTTTTCTTGTGCTTTATAGGCAATGGACTTTTTTCTCTTACAGCCTTAGGGGGACCCAGGAACGCAGGGGTTAAGTACCTCTCTTCAGGAGCGGACACTTTAAAATTGAAGACAGTGAGGCTCCCGGTCTTCTTGGGGGCGGGACTTCCGGCAACTTCCGCTTCGGCTCTTCCACGCTGATCTCCCGCTCTGTTCACCGATCGCTCTCTTCTCAGCAGCGTGCACACAGCATTGGGAGCCTCTTAGAAAACAGCAGCACTGCAGAACAGATAAGTGTATCCTCTTGGGGATACCTTCCTCCTAATTTTCACTTGGGGGTGCCTTGTTTTTCGGGGATTTTTCCCTTCTAAGGGTGGGTGCTTATTCCCTTGTGGAACCTTACTCTCTCCCCAGCCCTCCCCCCCTCCATTTTCTTTGCCTTCAAGTCAGCATGTCAACCAAGGAGAATTCTGCTCCCCCCTCCAAATCAGCAAAATTGGCACAGGCAATCTCCTACGTCTGTGCCTTGTGCCAGACTAAGTTGCCAGCCGGCCACTCTGGACCACTTTGTGGAGCATGTGGCCCAAACCAAGAGCCCCAGATAACTCAGACTACCCTCTGCAGTCAGGAACCCGAATGGGCAAAAACGCTTCAGGCTTCCATAGATTCTCTTCAGAATCCACCTCCGGGTTCGGTCCTGGCCCTTCCTTCTGGCTATTGCTTCCATCAGACGAGCTTCGGAACTGGCGGCACTATCCATGGAACCCTCATGTCTCTCCTTTTATTCCGACAGGGCCGTTCTCCGACCTCACGTCTTCTTTTTGCCTAAGGTGGTCTCTTCTTTCCATATCAATCAGGAAATTATTGTTCCAGCCTTCTTTCCCAATCCTTCTTCTTCTAAGGAGCGTGGATTGCATTGCCTCGACGTGGTCAGAGCTCTAAAAATCTACATTGCTCGCACAGAAGGTTTCCGTTCCACTCCGGCTTTGTTCGTCCTTCTGGCGGGGCCGAAGGTTTCCGTTCCACTCCGGCTTTGTTCGTCCTTCTGGCGGGGCCCCGCAGAGGGTCCAGGGCCTCTCCTCAAACCGCTGTTACTTAGCGGTTGGAGCCGTTCCTCCCATGCGGGTTACGGCTCATTCTACGAGGGCAGTTGGAGCCTCTTGGGCGAGGGACCCGGTCAGGTAAGTCCCTTCAGGGGCATATTTGGAAATTATTGTTAACGCAAAAGTGTGGTTTGGGTGGGTGGAGATCATTTATAGCTGAAGTTATTTTTTGCCTGGACATGCCCTTTAATTCACGGCTATATTAAATACTATGGAAACAGCTGCACTGTTTATGAGGATTCAGCAGTGAATTGGTTAAGCCTTTTAGAATCTTAATTTTTTGTGATACAGTTACCTTAGATATAAATTGCATTTGGTCTCTCTGCAACAACAAAGGCATTTTTTCTGTTAATTTAAGTACACTAGGATTTCAAAAACAAACACTGCAAAATCTGTCAATTAAATTTTCCATTTTTTAAGCTTGCAGATTTATACAGGCTCATGTCAGCCACAGATCAAATGTACTGTAATTATGGCTTATTTACATTCACACAAAATATTAAATCAATATGTAAATGTAATGTTTGTTGTAGCTAATGCTGCAGGAGGTGGCACATTTGGTTCAGTTGGTGATCACACAAAATGTGAATAGATTTTAAATCTCTTGAGTCTGTATAAACTGAAATCATTTCCATTAATGCCACACAGAGCAAAGAGCAGTCAGCTCTTCTCTAACAGTAGGATTTTTTTCTTAATATGACTCTCTGTCATTATTATATAGGAAGCACATACAGAAAAAAATGGCATGAAAAAAGTTGTAAAGGATCCTCTGCCTTAGGGAAAAATGCATTAATAAATAAGATGTCAAACTTGAACCCTCCAAATGCAAGCATAAAATGTTTTCGGCAGGCGGTAAAAGATAAATGAGAATACCTCTGCCACGATAAAATGGCACCATTTATTTACCATTTATGTGTCTACTTGCCTCAGAATTGGGCCTCTTATAAGGTAACTATGGCTTACATCAACTGGCAGAAATAAAAGCAACTTCTGGGTGCCATCACTTATAGGAGTGTTTCCACAGTACTTGATTTGTATGTAAAAAATAAAACCTAAATCACATCTCTAGATAAAATTTGTGAGAAGTTATTGTTGGAAAGGTTCAACAATATTACTTCCTGCTATAACACTTCCTGTTTTCAGCCATGTGACCAGCCTCTGCCTGCATTAATAGGCTCCTCTTCTCAAATGCCAATTTTTTTCCCCAGGTACTTCCCGATTTCCTCAGCATTTAGTCTTTACTGAGCATGCTTCTCCCCCGGGCAGAGGTAAGGTGATGTCACTTAACCTACTGAAAGTAGCATGTGTGAACATTCACCCCAATATCATTTTTTCACAGGCTGAAGCCAGAGATCTGATTGTCGGCTCATTATAAAGGAAACACTGCAGGCTTTCATTTAATCCTAACTTGTTTGGAGACCACAGTTGCCCTTTAATTGGAGGTTCCATGACTTTGAGATAAAGCATTGGATGGACAGCCTCTTCCCTCATTTTAAAAAGCCAAAGGGCTGGTGTGAAAGAGTGCTACATTGATCCAGTGTGCAAGTATGAGAAATGCAAAGTTTGCTAATCGTAATTGAAGTAAAAGAAATTTAAAAAGGTTAGAAGTTAGGACCTTCCAGACTGGGGTTACCCTTGACGTGGTTGGAAGGTTTTTCATTCATGTGATCACAGTAATGTATACTAAAACCCCTTTGTTTATAAAGTATGCCAGCGTGCAGATAATATGATATTGTATGGGGCCTAGGAATGTGCATTGATTATCTTTTCTATGTTTGTATAAATGTTTGACAAGATCAGTAGCACTTCCGCTAAATGTAGTTGTAAATTAGCCCAATTGGAGTGCTTCCACAATCCTTGTATTGAATGTATTTATTGGGAGGCCTGGTCAAGCCTCCATGTGGTAATAGCACCCACAACATGCCCCTTTTATGGGAGGTCCTATGCCTTTAATATAAAGCACTGGATGGCCTCTTCACTCATTTTAAAAAGCCAAAGGGCTGGGGAGAAGTGTGAGAGCCTGTTATATGGATCCAGTGTCTAAGAATGAGAAATGCAAAGTTTGCTAATCGTAATTGAAGTGAAAGAAATTTAAAAAGGTTAGAAGTTAGGACCTTCCAGACTGGGGTTACCTTGACATGGTTGGAAGGTTTTCATTCATGTGATCACAGTAATGTATACTAAAAACCCCTTTGTTTATAAAGTATGCCAGTGTGCATATAATATGATATTGCATGGAGCCCAGAATGTGCATTGATTATCTTTTCTTTGTATAAATGTTTGACCAGATCAGTAGCACTTCGGCAAAATGTAATTGAAAGCACTCCTTAGGATAAATTACACAGTCCTTCTATTGTATGCATCACTTCTAGGACCTCCATTCTGATGGACCATGCACCTTTGCTTCTATTCCATCATGAAATGCAATGCAATGGTGCATGCAACCACTATCAGAAGGGACATTGGCTATTTTTTCTTCCATCTGTGGATGGCTATTTTTTCTTCCATCTGTGGACATTCTGAGGTTTTATTTTTCTGGCGAGAAAGCAGTACCAGGTGGATAGATGTAAATGTAAGACAAAGGAGTTTCATAGGAATGTATCTTGTCCACTGATTTGCATTATCCAAACCAGAAAATGACCATGAATTACTTCAACTACCAGTGGTAGAAAATAGGATTTAACAGGTATCTGTATGGCTAAACAAAGCATGGTCCATCAGTAGCCTCAAGGAGCTAGTTGGCACCACAGACACATTTAGTGCAATATATATTAAACATTTTAAACCCTCACACAGACTAGTGAACAGTAGCAAATCCATGGTAAATAGACCTAGAGAATTGTTAGAGGGTATTTTTTGGTTTTGTACAGTGTGTACATAACCTTAAAAGGATATGTCCAAACCCTACAAAAATCTATACTTACCTTTCTTAACCCCCCCCCATACCCCAAGATTATTATACATCCTCTTGGTCCCTAAAGCCACTTATACTTCCCCTGGCAGTGGTTATATAATGGTGAATGGGAGGTTATTATAAAGATCTCAGAGTTTGGAAAAATTGGATGGTAGGTATAGATTTTAGTGTTGAAGGTAGACATGTCCTTTAAATCATTTCTATTATACAGTATGTTGTTTCAAATAAATATAAATAGTGGGTAAAGCCCAAAATTAATTATTGTTTTTCTAGAATTTTTACTGAAATTTATCCATTTCACTTTAACACATGGACAATTTTCTTTAGGCAACTTGAAAAATTTTATGAAAAAAATACAGTAGAGAATAATGTACATTTTCTTTGCATTTGAAGTACAACAAATGGTGCAGACGTTAGTTGAGTAAAGGAGGACCGCCACCTGCTGGTTTAACTATGGAAAAGCCCTCTAAAAAAACTTTCTGAAATCTCTTTATTATTTATGAAAACAGATTAAGTAATATTGCTAATGTACACTAGTGGTTCTCAAACTTTTTAAGAAAGGAGCACAATTTATATTGCAATACATACCTGCATGTTGGACTCATTGATGTAATTACCTTATATTACATTTTATGTACTTTAAAGTGCATGTCCAACCAAGGCTGTAACAGGGACTTCACCATCAATGACTTATAACGGCTTTTTGAGCTGGCTGCGCAAGCTCACTGAAAATTCACAAACCCATAAAAAGGACTTACCTAATAACATAGTAACTGAGGTTGAATAAAGGCATACATCCATCTAGTCCAAACTTTAACCCTATATAGGAACAGAAGGAAGAAAAAGACCAGGCACTCAACCACCAAATTAGACTAGAAATAAAATAATCCCTTTATTGTGAGACACTGGAAAGCATTATGCGATAGTGAACAATTTAAAAACATTTAAAAACAACACATAACATGTGTCCTCATTAATATGTATAACCCAGAAGTCCAGGATGGCCCATCCCCCTAGCCCATATAAAGTAACTTTAAACCCATATAATCATCTGTCACATAGTAAAAGTCTCGGTCACCAGTCAACACGGGGAATCATAAAGCAGGGCATCAAATTGGGAGGCCAAACAATCCGAGAGGAATCACATGGAAGAATCGCAGGTGTAGACGCTGGATGCGTTTCGCACCACAGGTTTTCTCAGCAATGTAATAATGACTCATACCGGCGGCTATTTGTACCCTGCAACCGTCACAAGGCAATGGTGTCATACGCAGGTGATGGTACAAGTCACCCCCGTCATGACATTACAACAACACACATTGTCTTACCTCGGCCCTTACAGGGGCTATCATGGGAGTGTGTGGGTCCCTAAGCATGTAAACACACACTAACTACGCCCCATATGAGTCGTATAAACATAACTGCGATAGTTGAAAACAACAATATTGCACAAGTATATGTAACACATAAGAGGAGTATTCCTTAAAGAGGAAAATATATGTACAATATACACATTAATATAGAGAGGTATAGCAACATAGTCCATCATCATGTAAGACTGTACAGTATGCAGCAATGTTGATCCATCCATTCTGATTCTAATATAGATAAGTTAAAGGGAAACCAGCCTTCTATATACTCAATAGTAATGGAATTTCAATCCATCCAAGGCAAATTACATATCAAGCTTAAGGAGAAGTTAATATGGTGAGACCTAGAGAGAACAAATGAAGGGAGAAGGAAAGTACTTTGAATGTCCAACCCACATGAATGCAAGTCTTTTCCTTTTGTCCTAATTTGTAGGATTCCAATAATAATAAAAAGCTCATACCAGAATCCATCCAGATGCCTGTTCTCTGATGCCAATCCGTGGAGTTATCATGTTGCATGGCACATTGATTTGTGGATAATTGATCTTTTAAATACCTCTATGGATTCTGGATCCTTTAAATATCTTTATAAATTTTTATAATTATAATTATTGGAACCCTACAAATTTTGGCAAAAGGAAAAGCCTTACATTCATGCGGGTTGGACATTTGAAGTACTTACCTTCTCGCTTCATTTGTTCTCTCTTGGTCTCACCATACTGACTTCTCCTTAAGCTTGATATGTACTTTGCCTTGGATGGATTGAAATTCCATTAATATTGAGTATATAGAAGGGTGGTTTCCCTTTAACTTATCTCTACTAAAATAAGAATGGATCAACATTGCTGCATACTGTACAATCTTACATAATGATGGACTATGTTGCTATACCTCTCTATATTAATGTGTATATTGTACATATATTTTTCTCTTTAAGGAATACACCTCTAAAGTGTTACATATACTTGTGCAATATTGTTGTTTCAACTATCGCGGTTATGTTTATATGACTCATATGGAGCGTAGTTAGTGTGTGTACATGCTTAGGGGCCCGCCCACTCCCCTGATAGCCCACCTACGGGCCGAGGTAAGACAATGTGTGTTGTAACGTCATGATGGGAGTGACTCTTGTAGTGTCTCCTGCATATGACGTCATTGCCTTGCGACCGATGTAGGGTACAAATAGCCACCGGAATGAATCATTATTACGCTGCTGAGAAAACCTGTGGTGCAAAACGCATCCAGCGTCTACACCCGCAATTCTTCCATGTGATTCCTCTCGGATTGTTTGGCCTCTCGAATTAATGCCCTGCTTTATGATTCCCAACGTTGACTGGTGACAGAGACTTTGACTATGTGACAGATGAGTACATGGGTTTAAAGATACTTTATATGGGCTAGGGGGATGGGCCATCCTGGACTTATATACATATTATACATATTAATGAGGACACGTTATATATTGTTTTTAAATTGTTCACTATTGCATAATGCTTCCCAGTGTCTCACAATAAAGGGATTGTTTTATTTCTAACCTCATTTGGTGGTTGAGTGCCTGGTCTTTTTCTTCCTTCTGATCCTATATATGGCTATTAACAAGAACACCACCAGTCCAATTGGATATAGATTATGCTCTGTGCACTGAATATATCTGTTGCAAACTTTAACCATACTCTTTAACCCTACATAACAGTTGATCCAGAAGAAGGCAAAAAAAAAAAAAAACAGCTAAAAAGTGGATGGACATTCCTTCCTAACTCCAAACAGCAATCAGAAAGTATGTATTAAAGGGGAACTATGTTCCAAAAATTTTTTTCATTGTTTATTTTGCATAGTTAAAGATATTTCCATTTTTGTGTGTGATATGGCAGCAGCATCACCAGGTCCCCTGCACTTCCTGCTTCCTGCTCTGAAACCATGTGACAGTCAATCTGCCCTGTGTCTCCTCCTCTTGCAGCCCCCTTCTCTTGCAAGCCCCCCGGTCCCTCCCACTCATGGACCCCATGGACCCTCCATTTGCAGGCCCCCCTTGGCCCCTTCCCTTAGAGCCCCATGTGGCCCCGCCAACTCGTGGTCACCTTAACCCCGCCCACAGAAAACTGTGTGAAAACAGCCTTTTCAGGCAGAGTTAGAACTCTGCCTGAAAAGGCTGTGCTGTTTTCACATAATGGGAGGGTAGGGCTGTAGATTCCCTTACCTTCACTGTGGGGATCTTCACACAGCAGGGAGGGACTTCCTATCTCCATCACACACTGAAGTCTGACGCTGTGCTCGCTGGCGGCGAGGTGGAAGAGCAGCCTTAGGAATGTCACATGTCAGCCTCCCACCCATTAACTTTCATTTCTTTATATCTTGGGTTGTGGAGCACGTAGAGAGGTGGTTGATGGCTCGATCAACGTGTATGGAGACCACAGTTCACCTTTAATACGAGTAATTCTCAATATTTTTTAGTTTTTGAAACGTACAACCTATCTAGGCCGCTTTTAAAGCTATTCAATGAACTTGCAGTTTCACCGTTCCAGTTTTACCATTCTCACTGTAAAGAAACCTTTCCTAACCTGAAGATGAAAGCAAGGCCACAAGTTCTCTGATATGACCTATTAGTGAACTGCACGAGAGAATTTATTGTATGGTCCATTAATATATTTGTATAAATTGATCATATCCCCATGCAAACTTTTAGGTCAGATGTTAACTAAGGAGCACTGAGGAGGAAGTAAGCAAAAGTATTGTGAAAATGAGGTTTGGGGGTGGGCTTAGTCTATACAATCAGAATGGACTCATGAGAAATAGATCTTTTCAAACTAACTTGATTTGTTTTTTATGAAAATGTGAGTAATAATTTAGATTCCGGCATAACAGTGCATTTGGTATACTTAGATTATGTTAAAGCTTTTGATACTGTGCCACAGGTGACTTATGTACTAACTAAGGACTGCTGGCCTTGAAAAACACATTTGGAAATGGATTGAGAATTGGTTGATAGATTGCCTACAGAGAGTAGTTGTCAATAAGGCATTATCTATGTGGACTAAAGTTCTAAAAGGGGTGCCTTAGATTTTATTTAATCTCCTTATAAATGACTAAGAAGTGGGTATTGAGAACAATTTCTCTGTGTTTGCTGATGAGTCAAAACTTTGCAGAGTGTTGGAAATGTAAAATGATGTGCAATTTTTGCAGTTGGACCTAGACAGATTGTTAAAATGGTCAATAGAGTTGCAGATAAGATTTAATGCTGATAAATGTAAGGTGTTCCATTTGGGGTTTAACATTACTTGTGCTCTCTGTTCCATAAATGGCTTTGTGCTCTTGAAAATCTTTGGGGGTTCTGGTATAAAAGAATGTAGCAAACAGTGCCAGACAGCTACAGCCAGCGCTTGTACGATATTATATTGTACCAAGAGGGGTAAACTTCAAGGTAGAAAAATGTTATTCTCCCTCTTTACAAAGCACTGGTATGGCCTCATTTGGAATATGTGGTGTAGTTTTGGAATTCTGTAAATAAAAGGGACATCTTGGAAATGGAAACAGTTCAGAAAAAGGCAACTAAAGTAAAAAAGGGTCGGAGATTGCACAGAGCTATCATCCCGTTATACAAATATATTAATGGGCCATACAACAAATTCTCCAGTGCAGACATTACCAATAGATCATTTCAGACGACTTGCAGACATCTTTTCAGATAAAAGTTTTTATTTCCAGGTTAGTAAAGGTTTTTTTACATTAAGAATGGTAAAACTGTGGAACTGTTTTCCAGCAGATGTGATTACGAAAAGTTCATTAAATAGCTTAAAAAGTTAAATGGATAAGTTTATAAAATTCAAAAATATTGAAAATTACTGGTATTAATACATTTAGTTCTTGTTGATTTCCGATTGCCACTTGGAGTCGGGCAGGATTTTTTTCCTCTTTGCACTATTTTTTTGGGGGGTGGAAGTCGCCTTCCTTCCTCTGGATCAACTGTTAGGTAGGGATCGTTGGTAGGCTTAAAACCTTGAAACAGATTGACGTTTATGTCTTTAATCAACATCCAATACTATGTAATAATGTTAAAGGTTTTGTCAAGGGGTTAATATGCACATTCTGGTATTGATCATATCACACTTTTTAAGTTTCAAAGTTTACCTAGATTGGCTTGATAGAGAAGGAAGTTGCAGCTCTGGCGTGAGAACATAAAGGCTATTGTGTTTTGGCAAGTGAAGACTCCTCAGAACGGTCTGTAAAAATAATATGTCATTAAAATACTTCAAAGTTTATCAAGCATACCAATAGAATACAAAATGGCACAACAATATTCTACTTTTATAACAAAGAATGCATCTTCTTTAAATCAGTATTTTTCTTTCAAACCAGAGAGGGTTCTTGCATACCTATGTGTTAGTACTTATCTCAAAGGTATTTATGGTGCAGTCGGTATTTGTGTACAGAACTTCCAATACATATCCATAAAAAAAACAAAAAAAAATCAAAACTTTATTCAAGCAAAAAAGTAATGTTTTGGTGTGGTTAACACTCTTTTATTAGACAAACGTGTTAATAAACAGAAAAGAGGATTTTTACGTCTTACTCCTGTAAAATCCCTTTCTCTGAAGCCGTAAGGGGGACCCAGGAACGTAGGGGTTAAGTACCTCTCTTCAGGAGCGGACACTTTAAAATTGAATACAGTGAGGCTCCAGTGCTCCTCCCCTCCTCTATAACTCACCAAGCACCGGAAGCCTCCTTCAGTTGGTCCCAAAGAGGTAGCGTAAGCCAAAGAAATAGTAACACAGAAAGAGTAAACAAGAAACTTAACAGGAAACAAGCCACAAGACACTCATGTCAACACATAGGGAGGGAAGCTCCTGGGTCCCCCTTACGGCTTCAGAGAAAGGGATTTTACAGGAGCAAGACGTAAAAATCCCCTTTTCTCTTACAGCCTTAGGGGGACCCAGGAACGTAGGGGACGTCCCAAAGTCCCTAAATAGTTAGGGGGGGGATAAAAAAAAAATACATATTCACAATTCAGCGGTTTTCAGGATAGCGCCGATTAAGGCTGTATCCCTTTCCGCAAACACTTGGAGATGGTAAAACTTAATAAATGTGTGGATGGAAGACCAAGTTGCCGCCCGACATATCTGGTCCACCGGGGCTCCATGTCGAGCCGCCCAAGAGGCTCCAAATGCCCTCGTAGAATGAGCCGTAACACGCAGGGGAGGAACGGCTCCAACCGCTAAGTAGCAGCAGACAATAATAGAACGAATCCACCTAGCCAAAGTTTGAGGAGAGGCCCTGGACCCCCGGGGCCCCGCCAGAAGGACGAACAGAGCCTGAATGGAACGGAAACCTTCCGTGCGAGCGATGTAGATTTTCAGAGCTCTGACCAATCTAGGCAATGCAAGCCATGCTCCTTAGAAGAAGAAGGATTGGGAAAGAAGGCTGAAACAATTTCCTGATTGATATGGAAAGATGAGACCACCTTCGGCAGAAAGGAGACGTGAGGTCGGAGAACGGCCCTGTCAGAATAAAAGGAGAGACATGAGGGTTCCACGGATAGGGCCGCTAGTTCTGAAGCTCGTCTGATGGAAGAAATGGCCAAAAGGAATACAGTCTTCCAGGTAAGGAGAGACAAGGGAATAGAACTCAGAGGCTCAAAAGGAGGCCGCTGAAGGTTTGGGTGACGAAAAGGACCTTGTGAGAGTAGATCTGGACTTAGCGGAAGAGACCATGGTTCCCCGACTGACATGGAGAGCAGGTCCGAGAACCAAGCCCCTCGTTCCCTCTTTATCTTTTTCAGGACCCTGGGAATCATAGGCGTTGGAGGAAAAACGTAGCCCAGCTGAAAATTCCAAGGTACTACTAGTGCATCTATAAAAGTCGCCAGAAGATCCCTCGCCTTGGCGCAAAAGACCGGGGCTTTGCGATTGTCTCGAGAAGCCATTAGGTCGATGTCTGTTGTTCCACATCTCTGCGTCAGAACTTAGAAAACCTCTGGATATAATGTCCATTCTCCGGGGACGAGAGTGACTCGACTGAGGAAGTCGGCTTCCGTGTTGAGAACTCCTGGTATGTATATTGCCGATAAAGCAGGTACATATCCCTCTGCCCAAGTCAGGATTCAATGAGATTCTGCCATCGCCATGTCGCTTCTTGTGCCCCCTTGATGATTTATGTACGCCACAGCCATGGTGTTGTCCGACTGTATGCGAACGTTCTTGCCCCTCAAAAGATCTGTCCAGTGAGACAGGGCTAGAAAGATTGCTCGTAATTCGAGGACGTTAATTGGCAAATCGGGACTCTTCTTTGGTCCAGAGTCCCTGGACCTGTTGAGAGTTGCAAACTGCTCCCCATCCCTGTAGGCTGGCGTCCGTGGTTACCACTGTCCAAACTGGAACACACAGAGTTTTGCCCGCTGATAAGTGGGTTTCTAGGGTCAACCAGGATAAGGAAGCCAGAATCGGAGGCAGAAGGTGGATCCGGGAGTCCATCTCTGGAGGAGGCGGAGATAAAAAAGTGCGTATGGAACCGCTTCCACCGAGGATACCATCTTTCCCACCAGGCGCATAGCTTGTCGGATTGAAAGACTTTTGGAGGCTTGAGCCTAAATTACCAGATTTCTGAGGGCCGAAATCTTGTCGTGGGGTAGTATGATTTTGTGAAGGGCCGTATCGAAGAGCATCCCCAGGAAGATCATGCGTTTCGATGAAGTCAATGTGGACTTCCCTCGATTTATTAGCCACCAGAAGCGAGAGAGGGTTGTCATGCACAGAGACACTTGGCGTTGTGCCTGAAAGGACTCCGCTTTCAACAGAAGATCATCTAGATAAGGGATGATGAAGATCCCTTGGAGACGGAGAAAGGCGGCTTGGCAGGTCATCACCTTGGTGAAAACCCGGGGCGCTGATGCTAGTCCGAAAGACAAGGCTGTGAATTGAAAATGCCGGGGACCTATGGCAAATCTGAGGAACCGGTGGTGGCCGGACCAAATGGGGATGTGTAGAAACGCGTCCCGGATATCTAGGGATGCGAGGAAGTCGCCCGGTTCGATAGCCAAGATGACGGAACGCAGGGATTCCATCTTGAACCTGACTGTGCACATAGAGATTGAGTGCTTTGGAGGTTCAAGACAGGTCAAAATGTACCGTCCTTCTTTGCCACTAGGAAAAGATTTGAATAAAATCCCCGGAACTTCTGGTCTCCAGGGACCGGGGATATAACCTGTTCTTGTAGGAGAGATCGCACACAATCGTTGAGAGCCTTGCGGCGCTCGCGGCATCTGGGAATCCGAGAAGGAAAGAAAGGAGGTGGAGGCAGGGAAAAGAATTCTATCCGGTAGCCGTTGGTCAGTACCTCCATAGTCCAGGAATCTGTGGACGGAAGTTGCCATTCCTTGTGGAAAAATTGAAGGCGACCCCCGACCCAAGTTGGGTTTCGGTAGTCATGCCTGTTTGTGTTTGTCTCCCCCTGATTTAAAGGCCCCTCTTTTGGAGGGCCAGGGAGAAGAAGGTCGGTTTCCCTGATGGGTTGGGAAAACGTTTGTGTGCGGTTTGGAGGACAGGAAGCTCTTCATGGAAGAAAGAATGATGATCGACGAAAGGATGGAAAGCGGCGTGCTCTGGCCTGCGGAAGGAAGGTACTCTTACCTCCTGTGGCTTGGGCAATAATCTTTTCCAGTTCAGGACCGAACAGGAGGCGCCCCGCAAAGGGTAGGCTGGTAAGAGCTTTCTTAGAAGCAGGATCCACCATCCATACTTTGAGCCATAAGGATCGCCTAGCTGCTGTAGCAGCCGCTGACGATCGGGCGATCATACGGCTGGTCTCTAAGGCCGCATCACCAATATAAATGGCTGCGTCCGACAATTGTTGGATGATGTCAATCAGATGACTATCAGAAGATTCCTTAGCCACCGCTTGGTAAAGTTGGCCCAGCCATGCCTCCATAGCCTTGGCTACCCAAGCGGAGGCAAAAGTGGGGTGCAGGGCCGCACCAGAAGCCACAAATGATGTTCTTAAAAAACCTTCCAATCGTCTGTCCGTGGGATCCTTAAAAGTGGCGGCCTCAGCCAAAGGAATGGCTGTGGCTCTGGATAGTCTCACCACTGGCGGGTCGACTACTGGAGCCGCATCTCCCTCAACCCTCTGTATTTACGGAGCGGAAGCAGCGGCCGACCGCTGGTTGCTCGCTCTGGCGGAGGGTCATGATGGCCAGCCCTTCCGCAGCATTTGCATGGGATTTGTCCCTGCAAAATGCTAGTCCCACGTCGGGAGCCTGTGGACTGTGTATCAAGAGGGATTCTTACCTTCTGTTTGTCCTGCCACCGGCTCCTTGCTGTAGTCTGGAAGATCCAGGGAATGTCAGTGGAGAAGTCCTCACTCCTGAAGCGGACACTTTAAAACTGAAGGAGGCTTCCGGTGCTTGGTGAGTTATAGAGGAGGGGAGGAGCACTGAAGCCTCACTGTCTTCAATTTTAAAGTGTCCGCTCCTAAAGAGAGGTACTTAACCCCTACGTTCCTGTGTCCCCCTAAGGCTGTAAGAGAAATGTTCTTATTTGTGTTAATACAGTGGATCCTTTTCCAAAGGAAACTTTATTGGAGATATAAGCTTGATATCATCCAGCCTTGCGGGATTTATATCTGTGCTTTGAAAATGTGTTAACCACACCAAAACTTTTCAGAATTTATCTTTCTATTTGCACATACAGCAAAATTGGACTACCAAAGTTAAAATACAAAGCTTTACAGTGCAATTATTAATAACAACTTCAAATCTAATTAGCCTAACACATCCAGCCATTGGGATTTCCACCCATTCCAAAAGGAGAAACTGCTAAAGCTCCTTCAAGTTAGATAGGTTGTTTTGGTGTAGAGCAATCCTCCGTAAGGCACGTCACATACTGTATTCTCTGCTGGATTTAGGTGTTGGCTTGCATCGCTGAAGACCTGAGTTCAAATCCACCCTTGAACACATCTGCAAGGAGTTTGTATGTTCTCCCCGTGCTTTAATTTTTTGCCTTCTTTTCTGGCCCTTCATAAATCCCCACTCTTTACCCTCTCCAATGTACAGATGCCCCCATCTCTGCTGTGCAGCTAATTTAGTGTTATCCATGGTGTCTTTGATGCATTTCAAATAACTATCCACCTTGCCCAGTCTGTGAGTTTTGGTGGACAGCCTTCTCGTCTGATTTTTTTGACCAAGGGAACAATTAAATTTCAGTCATTTACTGCTTATAAGCTGATACGTTTTCCATTGTTATTAAAGACTTAAGGATGTTTTAACCTATTGTTATTGGCAATATATTCCCTAATTGAGGGCACTTCTGCCAAATTTTTTTGCTGCTGTCCAAAGTAGATATTAGAAACTGCTAAGGTTTTTTTTGATTTAAGAAAACACCAACCCCTTCTAAACAGCCCTATTTGTTTCAGAACATAGACTTGTCCTTACTTAGAATTGTACTAGGTGTTATTCTACTAACAAAATCAAGGCTAACATATAATGTCTAAAATTTCAAGTATTATGTCTGATGGGCGTTACATTGATTTTTAGGAACCTAAGAAAGCTAGCACATCTATAACTATTAATTCACCTAGTGCTATTGCTATGTCCAGAAAGGTCACAAGCAATGTGTAAAGGAATAGTTGAAAGAAAGCAAGATTGCTAACAGGGCTTTTAAAACCAGAAGGCTAGATTACAGTGATGAGATTTAAAGGTTTTATGTACAAAGATATAATTAAAAAAAAAAAATTTGGCTTTTATCTAAATCTAACCTTAGGTGTAAAAACAACAATTTCCACCGTGCCATTATTTATTGTCCACTACACCCTGTAATTTTAAGGAAAGGATCAGCCACCCCCAACCCCCCAGGCATAAATCGCTCTATCCTTACCTTTAATAAAAATTCTATCTTCTACTTACAGACCCTGATCCCTCCTTTTTTTTATTTCTTTTTAAAGAGGTGGTAACAGTTGAAATTCTTATTCCTCAAGTGCATTTAATGGGCAGCATCTAGCTGCTTCTTACCCTATTTAATCCTTATTTTAATCCTTACCCTATTTAATCCTATGTAATCCTACATTTTTGCTAAAATATTAACAAAGAGGGGGTGGGAGGATGTAATAATAGGATATAATAATCACTATTATAGGGTTCTAAACCAATGGATAATAAAAAAAAAGCAAGATGTACATAAATGGGAAATTCTTGGCTTAAAGGGCAAGTCCAGCCCCAAAATGAAAACTTACATACAGGTAAATCACCCCCCAAAACCCTAAACAGTAATAGTTTGAAATCTGAAATATATAAGTCTAACCTGAAATCCTGCACAATGTCCTGTTGCCCGTTTCTGCTTCCTGGTTCTTCCAGTTAGTAACTGTCAGTTTGGATTTGACAGTTGACATCACAGCCAATGACTGAATGTAAATCCCCTGTCTGTCTCTTCTGAGCATGCCCAGGCTCAGTACAGACTCAGTACAGGTTTCTAAATTGCTCAGTTTCCATGAGGCATCCAGAAGCATAGCAGACATACAGTAATGAATTCATAGTACAAACTATGATATATCAACATATTTTAAAGAGGCCATTCTTTCTAAAAGATGTTCTTATGAGGGTGGAGTTATCCTTTAAAAAGTACTGACAGAAATTAGTAATAATGCCTGAAAGGCGTCATGGAGACCTGTAAGTGTTGAAAGATCTTGAATAGAAGATGGATTTTTATAAAAGAACACGAAAAATACTGATTATATTTCCAATAAAATTGAACTATACTCATTATTAAATAATTATGTGAGGAGACAATGTACTCCGGGTTTGAGTCTTTCAATTCTTGTTTGATATCAGTATTGTTGCTGGTCAGACCCACCACACTGCATAAAATAAGCTTTTTTATTTTGTTATAATAGTTATTGTTATTACAGCACACATAAGTGTCTATGTCCTTGGCTTTATCTTCTTTGGTGAAATGCAGCAAGAAGCCCCTTGTTTTAAAGCACAAAAGTAATAGGAAATTAAAAATTTGTGAACTGCAGTTACCCTCAACTCAAATAAATATAGGAAACCTATAGGTCCCCTATAAGCACTCAAACCCTTGTGGTCGTAAATATACATTCAATATACAACATGTCAAAACATCACAAAATAGCCATATCTAATAAACTTTATTAACATCAAACAGTAAACCGATAAAAATCTGGCATCCTCGATATAGGCCTAATCACATAAAAAGTCCTGGTATCAACCTGATGTCTCTCAAATAGGTAATAATGGTATATTATTGTAATAGTATCTAAATAAATCCACATGAACAAGAGCAATGGAGATCCACCTATGTCCCAAACAGCAGTTATAGACAGTCTCCTGGAACTAAAGTACTGAGATAGTAACATTAGTTAAATACAGTTACCCTGCCTTAAAGGACAACTCCACCCTCATAATAACATCTTTTAGAAAGAATGGCCTTTATAAAATATGTTGATATATCATACTTTGTCCTATGAATTCATTACTGTATGCCTGCTATGCTTGCTGATGCCTCATGGAAACTGAGCAATTTAGAAACCTGTACTGAGCCTGAGCATGCTCAGTAGAGGCAGATAGGGGATTAACATTCAGTCATTGGCTGTGATGTCAACTGTCATATCCATAACTGACAGTTACTAACGGGAAGAACCAGGAAGCAGAAACAGGGGTTAGACTTATATATTTCAGATTTCAAACTATTACCGTTTAGGGTTTTGGGGGGTGATTTACCTGTATGTAAGTTTTCATTTTAGGGCTGGACTTGCCCTTTAAAGTCAGATGCTTTTTTTTTATTTTTCAACAGACTTTCCTAATGTGTGTGTCCAGTTTGTTAGGGATTTTTTTACTGGTCTCAAAAGAGCTGCTTTTAGGGACAGCAGGTATCTTTAAAAGAACAGTATCTTTATTCAGAAACTGTGACTATTTAAAGCTGTGGCTTTCTAAAAATAGTCTAATTGTCCATTTAAATGATAGGCCTACATACTGAAAGACTATTTAGTTGACCACTGTAGAACACCCCTAAGATAGAAGCTTAAACCAAATATTCTTTAAAGTGTTCTGTGCTAGAGTCAGCTATGTGTTACTGCCTCTTTGAAAAATGGTCGTATTCAAAAGCAATGAAACTTGCATACTAACCACTAGCCTTGCCCAGAATAGACAGAAGATATAGGCAGCATTTTATTCTGAAGACCACCCAGAGAACAGCAGTAAAATTATGTTATGCTTTTCTAGTCTAGAGCCCTCACTTCCTTTTCAGTGTTGTTAATTATTAGTTTAAAAAATGTTTAATATTTTACATTGCTAGCTTAGGTACAGCCATTTCAGCATACAGAAACCTACAACATACTTTGTCCAAGTAAATATATATTTAGGTTATAAACAAGAATTGGATGTGATCGGTCAGCTACTGTAAACCTCAATGTCAATGCAATAAATGCCAACCCTGTCCTCTCGTGCATCCCATGGAAGAGGTTTTAATCCCTGCCCCTCCCTCACAGCTGACTTTGCAACTCCTTTTCCCATCTCCTAAACATATGCCTGACTAAAGGTTCATACACGTACGATGTGTGCACAGAGCCATGACCCCCCAACCACGCCGCCTTCGTGCAACGAATGGCTGTTTCAGCCGAGAATGGCACGTGTGTATGCATTTAGTGGGGGATACACATGTGCTATTCTCGGCCGAAACAGTCATCCTTCACACAAATGCATAGAGTCGTGGCTCGGTTCCAATTCATACGCATCTCTTTACTACCACTACTAATCTAGTCCAGAAGCCCTGTGTTGGATGGACTGCTCATAGTGTGTGCTCGGCTTATTATTGGGGGGTATCTATACTATTACAGAAAACGCTACATGTTAAAAATGATCTTCATGGTTTTTATGTTTATGTGGTAGCTGAGATTGACTATATATAACCCCATGGCTATGGGTCTCTCTGTTATAAAAACTATAGCCCCCTTGCTCACACTGTACCCAGATGCGCATATTGTATGCATGGGTAATTTTAAGTAATCTGCCTAAAGGATTGTTTTCTACCACCAACATCGCCGCACCCACCATACCCTGCAGAGCAATAGACATTACTAACGAGTCTATGTTTGGAGGACAAGATTCCCAGACACAAAAGAATAAACTTGCTATTCACCCACCTATAATACTCTAATCGAGAATTCTTTGTGTTTCTCACAAAGAAATCTGTCCCATTTGTCTCCATAATCTCACACCTACCACATGGAATCTCAGACCATTCTCCTCTACTTCTAAGCAATACACTAACAGCCTCTACACACACACCTGCACTGGAGTACGAACCAGGGTCACAAAGGTTGCAATCGCAACCGTGCCCATGAACCTGAAGGGTCTGCTGCCTGCAACAGCCAGTCTTTGAGGTTCCGCTTCCGCCTGCGCTTCTATTAGATGAACTACGGGTGCCTCACAGGGCTGGTGCGCACTGCTTGCTATCAGGAAAGCAAGAAAATCAAATGCCAGGACGGTCAGGTAGCAGTAATGTGGGAGGAGAGGGTAGGAGTGCGCACCACAATGACTATCTGCTACTACAAACCTGCAAGTGCTCAGCCTCAGGCCCCAAGTAATTTTTTCCTTCCAATGACATCACCAATGCTCATTTCCTGTGTGTGCTGCCAGTGTAAGTTCCTCCTGCTGCCTTACGTTTTAATGTCACACTAGCCAAGATGCCAACAATAAACCATTTACAACTGCCAATTATCCAGCCATTTTACCCATGTCTGTTTACCAAGTTGGTATACAGACATTGGCAACATGGTTGGAAAATTGGCAGTGGTCCGTGTGCCCAGCACTTTACCCGTGGTCCGTGTGCCCAGCACTTTACCTGTGTCTGTGTGCCCAGCACTTTACCCGTGTCTGTGTGCCCAGCACTTTACCCATGTCTGTTTGTCAGTTAATTCAAAAAAGTGTAAGGATTATGGTGGTCATAAAAAGATCAATGTTATCGGGTGATAATATAATTTGCCCAAAAAGTTTGCTCATGCAGATAACAAAATAAGCCCAATACGATTGCCGGGCACCAGACATGGCCGACTGTATAGTAGTAACGCAAGTCTATGGCCACCATAAGTTTTGAAATGCTGTTGAAATCGGATTGAATAGTTTTTTTTATGGGTAAAGTATGTGCTTTAAAGGGTATGTCCACCCTAAAAACTAATTTTTGATATATGATTGCCCCTGTCCCCCCAGCCCCAACCGCTATATTTCTACTTTTAGAAAGTGCCCAGAACTTTACTTACCTCCCCTCTTTCCTCCGCCGCGCTGCCGGCCCTCTGCTTGCGAGAAAATGCAAGCAGAGGGTCGGGACCGGCAGTCGCGTCTGTGATTGGCTGAGCGGCAGCCAATCACGGACGCGGCTGCCGGGAGTTCATTTCGGCGGGGGAAAGAGGGAAGGTAAGCTAAGTTTGGGGAGCTTTCTAAGAATATAAATAGAGCGGTTGGGGCTGGGGGGACAGGGGCAATCATATAGCTAAAGGGTTTTATGCTAGGGGGAGGAAATCCTGAGAGGGAGGGAGAGGGAGGGGGAGAAGGGCTGCAGTACGCATGCCAAACTTCTCCCGGAGGCCAGGTAGGAGACAGAGTCCTATATGGACTCTGCTATCCTCCTGGTGGGCAGTTTTTAGGACTTTGGGGGGGAGGAACTACAGGAGAACCTTATGGAGCTGGGATGTGAGGTAAGGATTAAACTACACTACATGATGGGGCCAGTAGATGGGGGGATTATAGTTTTGGGGGTGGACATGCCCTTTAAAAATATATATATTGATATTGGATGTTTTTCATAGGAATTAATATTTGGTTTGTGGTGCGGCCATCAGTGTGTGAAAGAAAACATACAACACGGCACCTCAACCAATGAAAACCGCTGGGCTATATGCCCAGTCTCTCTATACCAATATGATAGTTGAGAAAACTAAATGTAAGCAATACTTCACAAGACAAAATTTCTTTGGAAATGGGGGTCACTCGGGCAAGCTGTTAACCTTTTTGATTAAAGACTACACTCAATATAATACTCACTATCCAGGCTCCCACGAGGATTTTAGCAACATTTGACGTCTTATATAACAACTTATACTCACGCTTAAACTTACACCTCCTCAGAGATTGCAGAATACTTAGAACACACAAGCTTCCCAACCCTATCGACGGAGCAAAGATTAGCACTCAACTGCCCTCTATCTCTGCTAGCAATACGGGGAGCCATGGATACTATGTCTCCTAACAAGACTTAATATTGAAATATATAAATGCATTATAGCAAACACAATTACTGAAACCACTATTAGACATGTTGAACCATGCATTTCCCACAATCGCTATATACTGCACTTCTGGTACTTCCCAAGCCAGACAAGGATCCCCTTGAGCGTGGATCCTACAGACTGATCTTACTCTTAATAACAAAATCCTGAGTAAGGCACTAGCACAACATCTGAAATACGCAATACACCCAGACCAAACAGGCTTTATGCCTGGCAAGTCCTTATACATCAACCTACATCGCACACCAATACAAACACAGACGGCCCACGACAATGCCGGGGAATTGTCTGGCTTGGGAAGTACCAGATTGTTGCAGTATATGGCGATTGTGGGAAATGCATGGTTGAACATGTCTAATATTGGTTTTAGTAATTGTATCACTTGATGCCAATAAGGCATTTGACTTGGTCGAACAGCCTTATCTCAATGAAGTATTACGATGCTTTGTATTTGGATCTAATATTTTATATATAACGGGTTCAGCTCCTCTACACTGAAATGGCAGTTGGTCTGAACAATGCTCCTGGTCAATTATAGCCTCAGGTCCTGGTCAATTATAGCCTCTCCTCACTCTCCCCCTACATAGGGGTCTCCTCTAAGGCGGTCCCCTATCTCCCTACCTATTCTATTAAACCTCTGGCCACGGTGCTATGCACTGACTTGGCCGGCAACAAAAGAAGACATGTTCCTCAATCTATGGGTCAGGATCCAGTTACTTAAAATCTTTCTGCTTTCCAAAATAAAAAAGACCACACAACATTTCCTAACCTACCTACCACAATCCTTCTTTAAAACACCTATTAAAATAATTTATATGAAAGAATAAGAGACCCAGGCTTAATCTTACCAAACTCCAAGTACCTAAAACTATGGGGGGCCTCACTCTCCCTAATATACAGTTGTATTACTGGGCATCACAGCTTAGATACCTCCAATGCTAGACCTCTCCCTCCTTCCACTTGTCAGCTTCAGAGCTCATGATGTCAGCATACCTCTCTGGACCCTACATGGCATAGATGCATCAAATCTACACAATATAGGCACCAGGATCTGACTACACAAGCAATCCCATACAATATGGCATCTAACAGATTTTGTAAGAATTTCGGGGATATATACAATATGGGACTGTGATTCCCTTTACAGAACTATGAAAAAAAGGCCCAGAAGCTGAATTTAAAAAAAAAAAGTTCTTGGGTTAAAAATGAATTAAATGCAATATAGACAGTACTATTAGAGAGCAAATAAAACTATAAAAGATATTTTAAAAATATTTTATCAAATGGTCCAAGAGTTGTCAGCAAAATATACTAAACAAAAATGTAAAATCAGTTTGCTTTCTGCCAAACTCCACCAATTGCAAATCCACTTATGCTAAGCGCATGTTTTGTGCATCACATACAGGAAAAGCAAAATAAGAGAATGCAATTGACCCTTAAAATGAAACATTTAGATATTAAATTATTTTCATACTCACGCTGTCCTCAACATCACCAGATTTCCAACCCTTCAATAACATTTTAGATGCCGGAACTTGAAGCTCATTCTCTAGGATCTGCTTTATGTCCCCTAAAAGTACAAAATTAGCAGAAGCAAATTTAGTAGTATCATTTATTGAGATGTACATAGCTCTACTACTTCATCTACTGTATATAAAAACCATGGGAAAAATTCAAGAGATACTGAATGTATACATGTATGAGACAAAAAGACAGCAACGTTTTAGGCAGTGCTCCACTCATCTCTTGTCTCATAGCATGGGTGAATAAATTATCACTTTTTCTACAATGACCTAATTCTATGTCTGACCCTGGTTAAGAATTTTTGATTGTGATTCTACTTTATAATGCAAACTCTGAACCGGTAAGGCATGAAAAAGTAGCTCGGTGGGACAAGACGAGGAAATTCCGTGGTGGGGAAAAAAATCTGATCTTATTTTTACTAGTTAATTAGTATTAATTATTTTCCAACCCTTTTAAGGTTTGACATGCCCTTTAAACTCATGAAGTGTAATTAATTTAAACCAATACAGCCTTCTTCATATTCTAATGGGAATACTGATCAGCCTTGCATCATGCTCATTATATAGGTCTAACTTTGGCCCAATAGATGTCTGAAAACTAAAACTTGGTTGCAGAATGCAGGGAGTTGTAGTTTTACAACATCTAAAGGTAGCTCAGATGTAACATGGCAGCACAAGCACATGTGACCCACATGCAGGGTGCATTGCAGGTTTGCTGTGCTACCTTTTTGCGGCCTTGGGGATCTTGCAAAAAACTATTTAACACATGCTAAAATAATAGCGCTGTTAAAGAGGGGTCTTGTCCGGGTAGTTTTGGCGGGAGTTTTTAGTGACCTATTGGCAGGCCTATGAAAAATACATCTAAATTCTTTTTCAATTACAACAGTGTTCTCTCAAGAAACATTTCCCAGCCGGGTGGCATGAAAAAGTAGCCAAGTGTTGATTTATATTCAACATATAAATCATATCAGTGTTTATAATTATAAATCAGCAGTGTGCTGGAGTGACTTTGGACTGTATTTTGATACTTTTGAACTAATCCAGGGGTGTAACTACCAGGGGGGCTCCAACTTCTATTTTCCTATGACAGATATAGCCTCCTCCCAGAAAACCAAGATGGAGCAGGGGACCCAATCATATTTTTGCAGGGGGGGCAGGGATTTCCAGTTAGGCCACTGATCTGTGTTCCATTTTAGTTTACTAGCATGTAGGTTAGCATGCCAGTTTACAAAAACCAAGGAAACATATAATTCAATTAACAGGAGCCTTGAGCTGCAAAGTCTTACCTACAGTGCAGCTGTCTTCCAAAACAACATCTGCTGTCTTGTCTCTATACTCCACCTTAAAATCCAACATACGGGACACTCGTTCCATGACCTGCCGATTTGAAATCACAGGACGAAAAGCTGAAGTGGAAGATGAGGGAGGGGAAGCAGATGTGGTAGCTGTTTGGGCAACAGGACCAAATACTGGGGAAGCCATGGTATCTCCACTAAACTCACTGCAAAAATGTGCAAAACAACAAAAACAATTAAACTGCAGTGCAGTAAAGAGAGCAATATGTTAGGGAGGGGACAATAAATCATAAACTCTCCAAATATTATAAGAGAAATTTATATGTGTATATCAATAATTATAAATTTGCTATTATACACTAAAAATCTTAGTAAACAAAAGATTTCCGATAGACACACTTGTACTCTCAACAAATCCTGATGTCCAGAATATCTATGTATTGCTGTTAACAATGTTGATATTTAGCCTGTGTTATGCTGTCCAAAAACGTATTAGACATTAGATTGATTTAGTTCTATTGTCAAATCTATCAAATGTCTAAAAAGCCCAGCAGTTTTAAATCCCAGAGAAATTTCCTGTCCTGGGCCGTTGTTTTTTCCACACATTGTCACACCAGGAAATAACAACAGAAAAAAATAGTGTTTATAGTCAACTGTATACTGTATAGCTCAATTTTATATTGCCCATCAAGTTTTTTGCCACAGACATTTCTTAGCTAGGACTAGGTGACCAGGCTGTAACCACTGTTACTCTTATTCTATATACTACCCGAGAGGGGTAAATATGCATGGATCACGGACGCATTAGCATTAGCTCCCACTGTGCACACGCCACTGCCGTTGGAGAAGCGAGGGGGGGAGAGATAAGGGAAAAAGAGGGAGGGGAGAGAGAAGAGGAGAGAAAGAGAAAAAGGGGGGAGAGGTCTTTAAATGCAGGGTTGAACGATTCTTTAAAATATCTGGGGGTTGATAGTTATCTCTAAATTTGGCTACGCGCAGTCCCAATGTGTTGCAGATCACAGACAGATTCCATTGGATTCAGTCTGTGGTCTGCTACAGTTGTGTCAACACACAGTACCGACTGATCTCCCAATGAAGTATAGGAAAGATTGTTGAGTTGGTCACATATGAAATGCTCACTTTCCTCTCCATATAGTCGACAGAAATTTCAGTCAGAACCAACATTGTGGCTGATGGTGGCAGTTCTCTCAAACATATGGGCGATAATAGTTTAATCCTGACAAGATGGGCCTATTATCGGTACCATGAGGTGTGTACCTTAAATATAGCCGATATGTCAAAAGTTAAAAAAAAAATTTCTCTGGGTTAGAGAAATGCAGAATCTGTAAAAAAAACCTTACAGAATAACAGATATTTTGTGTGTGTGTGTGTGTGTATAAAGGTGGCCTTACATATATACAATTTTCTTACCCGACCGAATGCTCCCGCAATATGTGATCGATCATGCCGGCAGAGGCAGTTCAGGCAGAATCGGGTCGAAGGTCGCATGAGTGCTCGTCGGGTAAGAAAATATATACATGTATGGCCACCTTTATACGTTCACTCCCATGTGTTATCTGTGATTTACGTACCTCTGTAATATACCATTTTCTTGTGGTATCACACCATTTATTGCTGCCTGCAAACAAGAAAGATGGCATTAAAAGATTGGTACAAAAATTGCTAATTTCTAAAGGCAAAACACAGAGGGTGAAAATATTTTGGTGATTCAAGTTGATTAACAGGTGATTAACAAATATCTGCTATATAATAGTGACATTTACAAATATATCAAGGATGTAACAGATGACATCACAGTCAATGACTGAATGCTAGTCCACTAGCTGCCTCCTCTGAGCATAAAGAGAAGATGGAAACTTTTTAAGAGAAAGCGAGAAGGGGGAGAACATAATTTTGCTTCATAACAGATTAGCCTTACATTGGTCAGCTTTCTAACTATTGTAGATTCTGAATGTAGCAACATCCTTGATTATTTAACAATAACTTTCAGCAATTAAAGGGCATTCCCACCCCCCAACACCGAGATTGTTAAAGTTACTTACATACCCACTTGTCCCTAATGCCCATAAAACTCTCAGCTGCAAGAAAGCCTGCATCTCACGCAGATTATTGCTTTCTTCATGTCATGGCGCTGATGTCATGGCCAATGACTGACTGCATTCCAGCATGCTCTGCTCTCTGAGCTTACAGAGGAGAGTGGACATGCTTATTAAATCACAGTCCCATCTCTAATTGTATTTAGTTTACACCAATAATAAAATGAACAGCTCAATATAGCTATTTTGCCCCCAAGCATCTGCTAGAAAGGTGAACTTGTAGAGGAGCTTCACCATTCAGCATTACAATGACTTAAAAGAATACATCTAAAAGGTTCCCCTACATGGATTCGCGAACATTATACCTGTGTAAAGCATAAGGAGAAAGTTCACGAATTAGCATTTCCTTCAGCTGCGTCGATTCCCTATACTTCAGTATAGGGAGAAAACCAAGACCAAGGGAATCTTTTGGCCAGTTCTGAGCGATCCCAGGCCTAGGGAATGCTCGAAACTGTGGTTACACACATTAATGATAAAGGGCCAATCCCCTCAGAATGGACTAAAGGTGGGCATACACGGTCCAATATTCTTCCGATTGGATTTGCGATCGTCCAAAACGATCATAAATCCGATCAAAATAACTATCCACACCTTGCACAATAATATTCCATAGATTTCAGCTTGATAGACCAATCAACAATATCAATCGAATTGATCGGATTATCGAAGACACTTTTCCTGGTTTTTGATAGACCAATCAGCAATATCGATCAGTCTTTTGAAAACCAGGAAAAGTGTCTTCGATAATCCGATCAATTCGATCGTTATTGTTGATTGGTCTACTGATCGAATTGATCAGAATATCGATGCCGTTTATGCCTACCATAACACGGCTACAGCTATCTAGAGTACAAGATAAAAATACAACCTTCCATTGAATGAAATGTACAGCAAATACATGCAATGGGTGTAAACATTATATTTGGTAACGTTGCAAAACTGCTTAAAACGTTCTGAAAGAGACTAGGGGTCTGAAGTCTTGTAGACATTTCAAATTAAAGTAAAAAAGACAACAATAATTGCTTTACTGTATTACCTTATGGTAAATTGACTCCTGGAAAATTACTTCAAAAGAAATCTTTATGCTTAAATACAATTTTAACTGACTAGGCCCCACTACACAGCACCAAGTATCAATGCATTTTTTGGAGAGTTGGGCTGTGCATTTCTCTGCACTTAAAATAATAGCATGAATGCCCACCAAAAATGGTAATCACATCGCACTGGGAAAATGGATTGCAGCGCAATGCAAATAAAATTGTCATGGACACCGTAATTTGTATGTTATTGTAGAGTCCATGAGATCCAACATGGAAGCAATCCAAAAAACACATTTTAAAAGCACAGTGGGGCCTAGCTCTTATAACCAAGAAACTAGTGTTAAAAGGGCATGTCTACCCCATAAATAACAATCTTGGTAAGCACACCCACATTAGCAATTTCACAAAAACTTGCCTTTACCAAAGACATCTCTAATGCTACTTAAGGTGGCCATAAACATGTGATTTCCATTGCATTGTGCCAACAGATCACATTGGTATCTGTCAGCACAATGCGATGGGAACCGCACACATGGACCTGACCAATCGCCCATTTGTGGTATGGGGAACAGTCAGCCATGCCGCCATACACGGGCCAATTGTATCAGTTATTTTTGCTTACAGTAAAGGGATCTGATACCGACAGAAAGAAGTTCGGCAGCATTCCCGTCAGTCAGTTTTGGCCCCTACACACTGCCCACTACAGGGTTTACCTAATATTGCTTATGTGTACGGCCACCTTTACACACCCCAATCCTCTGCTGGCACTGACCCAGCCCTCTGCTGCTGTTGCACACTGGTCTTAAAGAAGAAAATGATGCAATAAGCATTAAAGAACAACTAAGCTTTATATTTAACTTTTTAAAAATGAAAAGTACCTGGGGCAAGGAGGCAGGATTGTTTATTTCCTCCTCCCAATATTGTTAATACAATTTTCATCTGTCAGGTTAGTGTCCTAATGATATTGCTGAAGCCTGGCAGAAGCAGTCTTCTTCCTGCTGCCTCTATTCATAGAAATCGTATTGGGAGGTAGAAATTACCAATCCTTCCTCTCTACCCCAGTTTGAAAAAATCATTTATGTTCCAAAAAAGCAATGTGTAGATTCATTAGGCTTTTTTTGAGTATCTAAATCTAGTTTTATACCAGATATCTATTTTTACACATTTATGACAGCATTTACATACATGCAAATTGAACTGATCACAAAGGACTGAAAATAAAGACATTTTTCAGCATTTTAAATGTAAGCATCGATGGGCATAAAGAATTTATGGCTATAAATGTTAAAATAATTTTATTTCACATCTTCACATTACTGCTCATTCTAAATGGATTATAGCTGCTAACCACACAATAGCCTGCTATTTGATCAAGTCAACTCAATTAAACAGCAGGTCTTTGCTTGGTTTCTCCAGTCACCACCATTCACAAGTCCACAAGTCCATTTGATCGCAAAGTCATATGCCAAGGTGGTTGTATGTTTGCTGTCCAAACATTCAACCAATGTGCATTAAAGTTAGCCATGTCTTTTACATTTGAAATCAGCAGAATTGTTAAAGAATAATTCGTTATGGTACCCATACACGGGCAAATGTTTTTCCGATCAGCTGAAACAATCAAAATACTTGAAAATATTGACGCCGTATATGGGGGGAGGATTAAGTTTATAGCCAGTAAGTACAGCCAATAGCTACTTGACAGTTTTGGCAAAGGGAGCATGTGTCTTGTACCTTGACAAGCAAGAAAGACAACATTAACAGGCTGCAGTAACATAAGGAAACCAAAATGATTTCCCTGCAAAGCTGCTGGCATTAGAAAGGAATAACACAGCTGTTAAAAATTCAAAAATTCATTCAGTCTCAAGTACATTTTAGCTTTGGTTTTTCTTTAAACGATGCAGCAAGGTAAAGCTCTGTTCAGTTTGTGGCACAAAGAGCCCTCTATTGGCAAAAATAAAAGCAGTTTTATTTTTTTCATTGGTGGAACCAATCTATTCACTGAATGATGACTTTGCATTTTTACACTTGGCAATTGTGCAAAAAAAAGAAAGAAAAAAAAAGAGAGGACATTCACGAGTTCTGCAATACAAACAGCTACTATTTCCATAAATTAAATTTTTTTAAAAAGTGATGGCTAACAGTTTCCTGGATGTCGTGAAGAAACAGAACACTGGATGTGTGTGGTTTTATATCTTTACAAAAATGCAACCACACACAGTAAAGCAGCAAACAAAAGAAAAATTAAAAAGAAAGGGTTTTTTTTGACAATATTCCAGTCATTAGTCATATTAAGTCATTAAAATTTAAGATTAATACTCTAAGAATTATTGCATGAATGTTTTATTTAATGTATTTATTATATTATTATTTGAAATCATTTCAAGAAATCCATTTTCTTGAAATGATTTCAAATAATATCATCATTCTTTAATTTAAGTGCAGTTTAATAATGACTTTAATAAACAACACCCAATGGATGTAGAGCAGTTAGTATAAATTTAAGTTTTACTTCAATATTCATGCTATTGCTGCAAAGTACACTTACGGTAATATAATCATACAGCAAGCAAATATTTTCGCTTACCAAAAGCAGATTTGCAAATGTTGGGTTATTGGGTATTAAAGAGAATTATGTTATATCTGAGTATACTGAATGTAATGCACAGGAGCTCATGACTTCAGTTTGGCACAGTTTCACTAAATAGAAGTCTCCCAGCCAGAAAATTCAGTATAGGGATTGCTGAACATGATAGCGAATAAGGAAATGCATCTTGCAACAGAACCAACATGGTTACAGCCACAGACCCCATTTTCCCATAAAGCGTTACTACTCTGGGAGAACGGGTTTCTGTGATCAAGGCCCATCAAAATAAGGTTGTCAATATTTTCACCAAGTAGAAGCAGAACAGACGGAATTAAGCATGAGGACATTAGATCTCATCGCAAGAATCTCAGAATAACCCGAACAGGTTACTAAATTGCACAATACCCCTAAAGGCTGTTTCAGATGTTGTCCCAAGATGTCTAAGACACCCAGACCTAGCTTTTGATGGACATAGACCCCCTAACCCACCGACTACCAGCTAACCAAGAAGGGGCTCTTTGCGATGTAATAGTGCAGCTTCACTATTTCCAAACAAAAGAACAGATCATGCAGGAAACCAAACTGCATGACCCCTCTACTGGGATTACACCCAACTGCCAATATTTTAAGACTTTGTCCCACATATCCCACATACCCATCCCAGAGACTAGCAATGAAACTAACCCACAATTTAAGTGGGGATTCCCCTTTAGACTGATCACCACCCATAATGTTAAGACAGCATAGGCAGGATAACCTAACTAGGTCCCCACCTTAATGTACAAGTTGGGGATTGTCACATTCAATGGGATAAGGTAAAAAGGGTGAGCCCACCACCTACTGACAGGAACTCTATCTCCTGAGTAAGGTTCCTCCCTCTCAGGCCAGTTGCAACTGGTTAAACTTTTATAGAGGTGACCATGGAGTCTGGATCACATCATGGCCAGATATTTAGTGACACTCTTGGAATGTTACACTCTTGGAGTGGGAGACTGTGCCAATGGATTTAGGTCAGGTTATAGATCTAGTACACTTCTACTTCATAGACTTTATAGGTGTAACCTGAATACTATTAACTGCAAAGGACACTTACAGAAGACTTTGACTACTCAGAATCTAGCGTAAGCATAATGAACATTACTGTCCCAAGGTCAGTCATGACCTTCCCCAGCGCACCATTATGAGACACAAAAGTACTCCAAGTACGTTCCCTCGGAACATCACTTAACTGATAAAAGCGATGGTTAATCTGTTTTGTAAATACCTTGCAACCTTACTGATAAGATTATCAGGGCTATTCAATAAAAGTTCTTATCATTTAAAATGGTGCTAATTTTGCCCCAACCAATCAGATTTTAGCTTTCAAATGTTAAATAAGTTCTGATTGGTTGGGGCAAAATTTGCACCATTTTACACAATAAGAACTTTTATTCAATCTCCCTGTATGTTTAGTGAAGTCCCTCCAATATTTGCTAAACTACAATTGTGAGCATCTTCTGACAAGTGACTATTGATTGTAGGGGCTAAGACATGGGTGGGCAATTACATTTCACAGCGGGCCGCATGAGAAACCTGGGTTGTCACAAAGGGCTGGACCCATATGTTCAAGTCAATTCGCAATATAGAGAAGATTTTATCAATATACCTAGTTCATTGGATGTTATTTTTTTACTATAAGTTGCAATGTTTATAGAAGGTGTGTGATATTTAAGATCCATTCCATCCAATTCAATTAATCAATTCATCAGGTCATTTTTTTTTTATAAAATATACTAAATACAATTCAGTTCTTCATTCAAAGAGTAAAACAAGAAAAGTGGGTCCAATATTGACCCTTAGTTACCCATTTAAACTCCCCTTAAGGGGAGGCATTCCTCCGAACAAGTAAAGAGGCCATATTGCTCCAGAAGAAGGAGCAATATGGCCCCCGAAACGCACGTCGGTCAGTGTGGTGTTTTTTACCTAGTCTTCTATGCTGGACCCAACACGTATGGTTACCAGTCCGCAGTGGTTCTAATTCCATGTGGCCACAGCTACTGTCCCCTGCTCGGCCGTTGCTTGGAGTGGGAGGTAGAGACCTAATCCGGGTTTAGGTTGGGAGCGGGTGAGTATCACGTGACTTACTCGGTGCCCGCCCCCGGCGTGTGTGCTCTACCGGACTAACTGTGTTTAGAACGTTTGGAGATATCTGGAGAGGCATTGCCACTACTTACAACATCATGTAGCGGTTTTCCACTTATTGCAACGTATCTGTGAGATATACAGAGGCTGGATACATAGGTGGTTACAATGTATCAACTTACCGTGCACCTGTTGCACATCGGACTTTCGTTCCTCCTGGATGGGTGAGACCGTTTCCGATATATTAACTTATTTTGACACTTGTTCTCTACTGTGTTGGTAACATATACAGCCTCCATTTACTCCTAATATGACTTTAGACCTACCTGTTGGGATATATTTATATACTTCTTTTCCAGCTTGTCTAGGATGTGATTTTTATATATTTATGTGTGTATATGTATTTTTTCTATTATGACTAAAAGTTTGGTTGGGGGGAAGCGTTTGTGCTTTTTATTGTAAGTAGAATAAAGATCTTGTTTTACCCACCGCATTGGTTATGACTGTTTCAGTCACAAATTTAGTCTATATGACACATATCTATGTATGTAACAGCGTGAGTGCCCCTATCTATTTGATTGGGTATTGAATGGTACTAGGGTATCTTTGTTACCTTGCTTATTATTTTTGAAATAATGATAATTACTGGCTAATATTGTATTAGGGCAAGCAATAAATAAAGAGTAAAAACTTCAAGGGCTTTATTGATATACACAACTGAGCACTAAAACACTAACCATAATAACAAAAAACACAAAAGGTACAAATATTAAAACACACTACAAAACTAGGTGTCCCCAAATAATAAACCTAAACACAGTGCGATCATATAACCCAGAAGAAGGAAGTTTAACTTCCAAAACGTACGTCAGTCATTCTGATCAACTTGAAATAAAGTTCGGATCATACACTACTTACGGAGCAATGGGGGACTATATTCAGAGACCTGCTGATATCCGTGGTATCAAAGATGGTAATGAGATCGGAAATGGAGCAGCAGGAAGCGGCCAGAAGTCTAAGCATGATCAGCGTCCACAGAGTGATCTGAAGGAGCAGTATTGTATGATACTTACCTGTATTACTAACTCGCTTGGCCATACAGCTTGTTTGCCCACGCTTTTAATCATTAATTGCCTGCTTGCATCAACTAACTAATACCTTCTGGAGCAAGTACATGTCCAAAGATATTTAATCTTATTTATTCATACTGGGTGCTTACTCTGACCTCCACTCACCAAGGGGGTTGCGTGAAGGGGCACTAGGATACCGGACCTCACCTGCTCCAGACCCATTACCTCTGCCGCACATTATATGATTGCACTGTGTTTAGGTTTATTATCTGGGGACGCCCAGTTTTATAGTTTGTTTAAGTATTTGTACCTTTTGTGTTTTTTGTTATTATCGTTAGCGTTTTTATTAATAAATCATATCATTATTTCCCCTTTTTACTTGTTTGGAGGAGTAAAGTGGGTAACTAAGTGTCAATCTTGAACCCACTTTTCTTGTTTTTCCCACTATCATATAAACACAAGAATAATACATACTAAAGCTGACCATACACATGCAACTGTTGTCACATTTTGCAGAAGATTGAATCCATTTGCAATATAGAATGACTGACCTCCCACGTTCTTTTGGGGGAAGGCAGGCTGGGTGAGCCATCTAGATAGACTGCATTGGCTCCTTCTGCTTTAATTTCCATTCGGACCGATCCTCCACAACACCAACGGTCGTTGTTTGTTTGTATTATGGAGGATTAATTTGATACTATACACATTGGCGATATAGGGGAAATCCCCCTATATCTCTTGCCCCCATGTCTGGTTCTGGCTGTTGAAAATGACTTAGGGTAATAAAGGCATTAGAAAAAGGTTCTACAAAAATGAAAGCTTGACACATTCAATCAGAGGAACAACAAAAACATTTAACAAAATCTGGACCCTGTGTATATGGAAAATGGGACATGCTCCCTCCCCCTCAAACAACCAATAGCAATTTAACGAACAATTCAAGAGACTCCTTGGTATCTTCACATACCCTTCAATCCCCCCCCCCCCCGTTTTTCCTCTTTCTCTCCTTCTCTTTTCTTCTACCCACTTCTCCTACCACTCTATCCCTCTTCTCGCCTTTTATACCAATTCCTTTATCGCTACACCTCTCCTTATTTACAATCTTTAACCCCTCCCCCCCTCCTGCTTATGAAAAGAACCCACTCATACCTCTCCAGCAGCTAGGTAAGGAACATAGAGACTCAAGACAGCATTACACTCACGAGAAGGGAAATACCTCACATACAGCATTTCCTACCTATACCCACAATATCAGTAAATTCAACCAAAGATATAAAGGAAACTGGAAAAGGGTAATTCATTGTCAATAGCCAAATGTATAACGTATATACTAATAACTAATTAATTAGTATGCATAAAAGATCATTTTGTATTTTATGATGAGCAATACTAAGAATGACTTTGAAGTTAATGTAAATGTAATTAAAGTGTTAATAATTAATAAAAAAGATTAAACAAAAAAAAAAAATTTAAAAAGTGTGAGTGTGGCTGGGGGGTTAATTAATTTTACATTGAAGACCTGGTAGCCTCTCGAGTCCATCATTTTTTTTTTATGACTGCACTTTCCTTTTCAATTGTTTTAGTTACCCAATAAAAGTTATTTAATTTTAAACTTTATTTTTAATATATCTTTACTTTCACCCGCTTTAAATAGAAGATGTGTTTAAAAATGGGGGAAAAACTTACTACTAGATCCCAGTTGTTCTGTTCAAGCAGAGTTATAGCTTCATCAATATTTTCAATGCCAGTGCATGCCTGAGGGATATGGAACAAAGAAGAGAACATTCAAAAAGCTACTCCAGCATAACTCTATGTTACCTTTTGTTCTATTTAACAAAAGACCTATAGGCAAGCATATCTTTTTTTGTGTACATTTAAAATGAAAACACATGCATTAATGACCAAAAATGCATGCTGCATGGATTGTATGTCTATGACAGGGAACCTGGTGTGTACAGTGTAATGTACGAGGTCTGTGACATCAGAGAAAGGGATTTTACAGGTGAGTAAGACGTAAAAATCCTCTTTTTATGAGTAAGAAAAAAGCTTGTTGACCATTGTTCATCATTGAAAGTGCATTGCCAGTCTTTCCCATTTGATAGTAAAAATGTTTTCACGGTGTCCCCTTAAAAAAGAGTTCTTGAGAGCGTCCTGGGATAAAAGCAAGATTGGAGTCATTTAGCTATACTTTCCTGAGAGTTTAAAGAATCCGTTTGTAAATCCCAGGTTCATAGCACATGTTTAGTAAAAATGTAAGGGAGATCCATATCTTTGCGTATACAGGTTTGGTATACACGGTTAAGTTTTTAGTGGAATTGGAGATTGAATATTGGCTTCCTCTACTCATATCTTATTGTCCAAATTATGCAACCAATCCAGTATATGGGTTAAAATTGATGCTGTATGGTATTTAAAAAATAAATCTTGTGCATTCAACCCTCCTGCGTCTTTACTTCTGGGCAATGTTGAAAACTTGAGCCTCTGGACTTTGTGTCCCCTTATAAAACTTGTCATATGTTAATGCACAGAAGTAGTAAAAAATGTAAAAGAATATCGGTATTTGTTGCAAAAGTGAGTGTCATTTTATCTCTCATAGATAATATCTGTAATTGCAGATATTAATTTTCAAATTATCCCACTTTATTGTCAGCAAACCAATATGGCATCTCCCACTTAGTTCAACCCAGAGGCACTCACATGGTTAAAATGTCTCTGGATTTACACAAGCTCTCTTTTTTTCCTATCTCCATATGCTTGTGAAGGTTCTCATTCATCCAGGTCATGGTATATCCCCCCACCTCTATTTAGGCTTGGTTTCTTTATTTTCACATAAATGGCCTCCTTAACACCTCTCTTGAACCAGTCACGTTCCTTCGCCAGTATGTTAACATTACAATCTTCAAAGGTATGTCCTTTATCCTTAAGATGCAGATATATAATAAAGAAACCAAGCCTAATAGAGGTGGGGGGGTTCGACACCAACTGTCTGCCATGTACAATGCTGTTTTAACACCTTACTCTGGGCGTTCCTATAACACCTCTTAGCCACTATCCAATCACACCCTTAACACCTGGCTGTGATATGCTAATTGGGATTTTCCAGTCCAGTTGATCTAATTGAATACAACAGATATACTATCTCCATATGTTTATTACAAAGGATCTAAGCTCAGCAGGGTATCTAAGGTTCAAAGGGGCACGGTGTGAAGTCACTGTAAAATGCAAAGAGAGACTTTTGGGCACGATAACAGCAGGAGGCACAGCTCTTAAATAAAGCTAAAGGAAATGATGCCATTTCAAAGTCGGTTAATATTTCATAATAATTCAGGGGAAGGAATTGTGTAATATTTCCCAAAATAATGTAGTTTATTGCTGAAATCAAAACTTATCTGCCCATACCTTGTATCAGATGATATCAGAAAAGGAACTTGAGATATTGGTACTAAGACATCATATGTATATTGTGTTAGGTATCTTTTGGATTGTATAAAATCAGTGGATCACAAAACTGTTAATATGTGGTATGTGAAATGTGCAGTAACCGCAATATAGAATAGAGGCGAAATAGAGTTTAAAAGTTTCCCTCCAAAAAGCAGGATACACCTCTAGGGACCAAGCTGCTCCCATTCTCAGGAGAAGGCATAAAATAGGGCAATAGCCTCAGCTCAAGCCAGGGGCGTAACTGCAATAGAACCCCAATAGAAAGAGCATATTCACAAATATACCAAAAGCTGTATCTCACCTATCCCTTGGCTGTGGCTGCTGGGTGATTATTAAATAACTTGTGGATAGGAGTCAGCTCCAAATATCCACTTAAGTTGGGCACACCCAGCTTAGTGTAAGCAGTTCACTTCACAGGAAGCTGCAGCCTTGTCAGCCAATCATATTACAGCTCAGGGATCATCCCTCCCTCTTGACACAGAACACAGTTTTCAGTGCAGTTTTTGTGTAAACGCATTACAAATGGTTCTGTCCCTAACAATGATTTACTTACAAAAAAAGTAGTCTTTGCAGTTTATTTCTTAGCTAGCATGGATGTAACCATACTGTTAACATTGTACTAAAAATAAAAGTAAGCCTGGGAAGGAAAAAGTGATGTATCCTATTTCCCAGCAGTTTCTGGCAAGAAATTAAAGGGCATGCCCACCCCATTTAATAACTTTTGGGGTATAGTAGGGCTCCCTCCCCCAGCCCCAACCGTTATACTAGTTTTTACAGAAACTCCCCCGATCATTACTTACCTTACCTTACCTTTTTCCTCCGGTGTACTGTCCCGGCCCTCTGCTTGCATGAAACTGCAAGCAGGGGGCCAGACCGGCAGCCGCGTCTGTGATTCGCTGAGAGGCAGCCAATCACGGACGTGGCTGCTGGCAGTGGAGAACGCCGGGGGAGAGAGGTAAGGTAAGTAATGATCGGGGGAGTTTCTGTAAAAATTATTCTAGCGGTTGGGGCTGAGGGAGCCCTACTATACCTCAAAAGGGTTACACACTGTGCGCATGTCAAAATTCTCCTGGAGGAGAGACTGGAGACAGCCCTATATGGACTCTGCCAGACTCCTGGTGGCCAGTTTTCTGAACTTTGGGGGGGGCATTGCAGGGCAGCCACTTAGAGCTGGGATGTAAGGTAAGGATTTTATTAAACTACACAGTGTGGCCAGTAGTGGGTTAAATTTATAGTTTTGGGTGTTGACATGCCCTTTAAACATTTTTAGATTACTAATCGGCAAATGTGCATATTTGAGGTGTTTGTATAGAGTCACTTCAGTTAGAAATGTTGCACCTAACTGCTGGAAGGACCTTCACAATCTACACTCACCCAGTTAGAACAGGTGGACTTTTCAAATTGTGACTTTTCTGATCCATACTGTAGATTGTATTGTTTATTAAACTCCAAGAAGGCAGGCCACCATACCAGGTTAGGATAACAGCAAGTATATGTTCAGCAATAATTATTGTGAAATATTTAACAGTAAGATTATTTTGGTCAGGAATAATTTACAAAGGCAACTGATGCACTGTTTCAATTAACATTTTCTAGCTAGGCTTTAAGAAAATGTATTTTTAGCTTTATTTGTAAACTTGTTGAAATGTAATTACTGCATATATTTAAAGTTTAATTTCCTTAAAAGTTTTAAAGGTTTTCCTATTTGGCATAAAGAGTAAGAATTTGCATTCTTGTTTGAGCAATTGTACACATTGTTTCTAGAATAACTGCAATAATTTGTCATCTTAAATAGTTACTTTGGGAACATACGAAAGTTATTGGTAAGAATGTAGTTCCTTAGAAAATGCATTACTGGAAATGTTTCCATTATATTTCACTGTTAACACCTTTGTACTATCACAGAAATTGCAGTTTTTTTAAAAACAATATGACATGAAGAATTTAGACATAAATATTGATTAGAAGTATTTTTTTTGTTTGTTAGCCAGAGATGCTGATGAACGTGAGAAGTGGATTCATGCCTTAGAGGAAACCATCTTACGCCATACACTACAGCTTCAGGTATGCTCTGATAAGTGTTAATAATAATCCTACTACTTTTTGTTTCTTTCCATTCGCTCAGGTAAGTTTTGCTATAGATACAGTTATTTTTGTATCAGAAATTACAGGCAGTAAACCAATAACTGAAGCAATTTAATAGTATGTAATCGAATTTAAAAAAATTCAACCATTTGTTCAAGGTGGATCAAAACAGGCCCGTTGTTTTGTGGATGCAGAGCAAACAATTGTTAGTTTGTTGTAGGTTATTCTGGTTTCAGTGCCTCCTGGCTCTCCCTCCTCCCATGTATGTGCACCTTCTAAAAGATTAAGAAAACAAGGTGAGTGGACAAGCTGAATCCAGAAGTGCTCACACAAAACTTATTAGTGCCAACATTTCTGTATCGCTTTACAATTACATGTATACATTCACATCAGGCCCTGCCCTGAAGAGCTTACAATCTAAGCACATTTATTTGACACATGCAGCCTGTCGATATGTCTTTATTATTGTGGGAGAAACCGGAGTGCCCGGAGGAAACCCATGCAAACATTTGACACAAAAAGGATTATTTAAAGGTTTGTGTAACAGAGAGAACTTAAAGGGCATGTTCACCCTTAAAACAAAAACCGGGTCAATTGTCAATTACCTCTCCCCAACCCTAACGGATATAATTTGCACCTTATTACCTGCATTACTAACCAGATATTTAAGGATTATTTCCCTCCATGCAGTCAATCAAGTATGTGATTTCTAACATCACAACCAATAATTGACTGCTGTTTCAGCTTCTGCCTCCTCTGCACATCCTCAAGTATATTAAAAGCTCTTAAGGTGGGTACACACGATGAGATATTTCGGTCCGATCGACCGATAGTTCAGTGTATCGGTCGATCGGACCGAAATTATCGCATCCGAATGTGCCCATGTCGGATCGACCGTTCGTCCGAAAGGACGATCGGACAGGGTGGAAAACCTCGTCCGATCGTGCAGTCCGCACGATCGGTCACGGTGACTATCGGACGCGGCTGCTTTTTCCGCGACCGACAGTCCTTCCTCCTGGCCGACCGTTCTCACCTGCAAGTGGGCGGGGCTAAGGGGCCACATGGGGCTGTAAGGGTAAGGAGCCATGGGGGGGGCCTGAAAATGGAGGGGCCATGGGGTCCATGAGTGGGAGAGGAGGGGGGCTGCAAGGGGAGGAGGAGACACAGGGCAGATTGACTGTCATCCACTGGCAGGGTTTCAGAGCAGGAATCAGGAAATGCAGGGGACCTGGTGATGCTGCTGCCATATCACACACAAAATTGTAAATATCTTCAAAACTATGCTAAATGAACAATGAAATAATTTGCAAAAATTCTCAGGAGAGCAATTCCTATCAATTTACCTAAAGTCATTTTTGGACTACAGTTGCCCTTTAACAAGGTCAAGGGAGAGTGATAGAGGCTCTTGGCACATTTAACAAAATTTTGAAAAAAATATAATTTATGTGCCTTTATGGCATGAATTGCATTTCATCTGCATACCCTTTAATAGTTGTTTATAGAGGCCACACAATATAGATCTGCAGAGGGAGGACAATAAGTGAACCTGATCTTGGCACAGCTCTGTGCAATGCATTTTTCAATAGTATCCAGCTAAAGGTAAATGAAACCTTCACTATATGAAGGCGAGTTAAACCTTGAGCAGAACAATCCAGCTCCACATTTCTGTTAAATACCCAATTAAGCATTGACATGCTGACGGAGATATAGTCCTGCTGGCATTCAGTGAGATTTCATGCTAGCTCTCATTCTATGATGAATTCGAGACTGGAAATAGTGATAAAATCTACTATTTACAAATGACAGGAAAAAAATTAACAAAGCAAATGAAAACTTTAAAGTTAATAAAATACATAAGGTGAAATAAGGTGTACACGTCCTTTAATTTTCCCTCGTCTGCTTGGTCCAGTTCTGCTTTTCAGTTTGTTGACAACTGCATTTGAGAAGAGGTGCTTGTCAGGAAGCATGCTATCCCATTGGTCAAATTATGGAATGATGATGGAGGAAGGACTCGACCAGACCAGAGATGTTAAGATATAACAGATGTTGCAAACTTAACCCGGGGATGAGGACCTAGCAGTTTAAGTACTCACCCTCTGTATTTTAATGGTGAGAAAATAAGGGAAATAGGGGAGAGCAGTTCTCCATAGAGCTGTTAACCGAACAGTCCTCTTTCGAAGCTTTTTCTTGCTCAAGTTTTAAACCAGCCTCATAAATATTTTTAATTTGTTATTGGCATTTCATGCTTTATCTTTTTTACAATTAACTTTATTGTCTAACAATACTATGTAATATCAGTAACCGTTTTAATACAAAACTAACAAAAATTTACTGGAAACAATTATTAAATTCGTTTTCTTTTGAAACGTTGACCTTGGTGTCAAGGGACTTTGTGTTATCATAGTAAGGGCAGTGAACTGGAAAGGCTCTTGTAGCAGTTGCTAAGTCAGTGTGGAAAGATTTTCTTGTCCCAGCATTGTGCCTTAAAGTTTTTATATGGTGCTCTTTGTGCTTTACCATCCTTTCTAAATGTACCCATTTTTGAGCACCTGTTCTATGTTCCCTGATCAGTTGGCAATCTCCAAAGCCCAACCTTTTTTTTTTTAATATTAACTAAAGCATACAATAAAACTAGTTTGAAAGACCAAAAGGCACAACATTAAAAAGGAGAATTTACCCATAGCCGCATTCGCTTGGGTCCCCTTCCTTTAATACAGTGTGCAGTGATCTTATCCTTACATAATTACATTATTGCTCTTTGTGCAGAAGATTTATGCATGTGGTGCTGATTATGTTTAACATCTACACACCATGCCAACAAGAAATTTGGGTTGATTAAAATTTTCTAGTGATGTTTTAATATTGCCTTAAAGCTTAGTAGATAAGTAAGATTATGGGCCCAACCCACGATGCGTGTGTTCCGTACAGCTGTTTCGACTGACTATTGCTTAGTTTTTGGGTGCTTGGTCAACATCGACTGAACGCACACCCATACACTAAGCAATATTCGGCCGAAATGACTGACTATGGGAAGACACTTGTGTGTCTCGGTTGGGCCTGTGAACGCACATGTGTATGGACCTTTAGTGTGCTAAAAATAACATCACACCAAAGCTTTGCTCTACTGATTTGGGCATAAAAGGCATGTTGCCATCTCTGCGCATTCTGGCAGTGCAGCCAGGTAAACCCAGAGCCAAGATTGGATTGGCACCACAAAACTGGTTTAAGCTGGGTACACATATTACCAAAAAAGTGCTAATCCCATCGTACCAACGTGTTCTTTCCTTTTTTGGAAATGTTTATAGGTGCGAACCAGGGGATGCTTGGACGACTTTTTGTGCTTGCGTTCCAATAAAAAAGATGGGTATAGTATTGCAGCACACAAAGCTTTTCATGCACAGTAGTGTATTGCAAAAATCCTGCATGCACTGCTGTATATGATAGTGGGACCTAAGGCTGAGGCCACACTATGCTGTCCAGCAACGCACAAAGTGCACATTGTCGTCTGCTTGCACTGCAATCTGTGCAGTGTTGCACAATTGGAGCGTATGCGATTCACAAAAAAAATGTGAATGCATTCACTCCAGAGCAGCGGATGCAATGTAGTTACCCACAGTGACGTGCACTGCTCTGTGTTTCTCGCATTTTAACGGATCGCAAAATGCGATTGGAAGCACTCGAGGAACGTGCGGTGTGGCTAGGCCCCAACAGTTTTTTCTACTGGAAAAGTACTAAAACTGGGTGTGTGCTCCATTAAATATAAATATTTCCTCTTGTAAAAGATAGTTGTATTATGCGGTTACTATATTTCCCTTTAAAGGGCAACTATAGTGAAAAAAAAAAATTGTTTGTATACAATGTACAGAATCACTAGTATAAGCGTCTTACTTTCATGTGCTGTGTGGCTTTGTTTCTTCACACTGGCAGAAGTTTGTACCACAGCTGTGTAGTCCCCCTCCCCTCTCTGTCTAGTCCCCCTCAAGCAGTAAAGGGCTGTATACAGAGTCCGAGCATGGTCAGTTGAAAGGACTTTAAATGAAGTGCTGACATCCTGTTGACCCCTACCTTCCAGAGCTAGACTGCAAGCAAACAAAGTGTGGGAGAAAGTAGCAATATGCTGAAGGGAGGGGGAGAGAGGAGGACAAGTGGTGTGAGATTCTTTACAAGTAAGTTACTGAAATTGCCTGTTCTCTAAGTTTGCTAGTTGTTATTTATTTTGCACCTAAAGATCATATCTCTTCCCCTGCTTAGCTGAGATCATAATCACTAAAGACAGAGTCAGTGTAGCAGCAGCAATAGTGAGACCTTCACAAACACAGTGGAACTGCTTGTCATCCTGATACATTTCATTTGCTTTAGTCTATATATCTGTTGTATTAAATTAGATCAACCGGACTTGAAGTTTAGTTCTTGAAGACGTTTCGCTTTTTTTCACCTGTATACCCACCAAGGAGGCTGTTGTCATGGTGAGAAAACGGCTAGGCCAAGACAGCACTCTCACCAGCAGAACTGATCTCAACCCAGAACAGGTGTGTGCCTTACTGGACTTGTGCCTGAATACCACCTATTTCAAATACAGGGATAAGTTCTATAAGCAAAAACACGGATGTGCTATGGGATCTCCAGTTTCACCCATTGTAGCAAACTTACATGGAGGAGGTAGAAAAAACTGGCGCTTAATACCTTTAAGGGCATAGCATCCAGCCACTGGTTCAGATATGTGGATGACACCTGCGTTAAAATCCACCAGAAGGAAGTACAAGCTTTCACAGAACACATAATGCGGTAGACCAAAACATCAAATTTACAAGGGAAGAGGTACAAAACAAACAAACTGGCTTTCTTGGACTGCTTGGTAGAAGTCAGGGAGAATGGTAAACTGGAAGTAGAGGTTTACAGAAAACAACACACACAGATCAGTATTTGAGTTGACTCCCACCACCCTTTAGAGCACAAGCTGGGGGTCATCAGAACCCTGCAACACAGAGACTGAGAACATCCCCACTAGCACAGAGGCGAAGGCCAAAGAAATGAAACATTCAGAGGAGCCCTTAAAACTTGTGGATATCCAGACTGGGCCTTTGTCAAAAGAAGCAGAAGGAAAGAAAAAAGAACACGAATACCAACAGTGAAGGGGAAAAGCAAGACAGGAGAAAGAACATGGTCATCCCATAGTAGCAGGGGTCTCTGAGAAATTAAGAAGAGTTTTCAAAAAAACACCGTATCCCTGTCTGCTTTAAACCGAGCAACACGCTGAGGCAGCAATTGGTACCCGAAAGACCCAATACCGAAAAACAAGAAAAGCGACATCATATAGCATGCAGTGCAGTGCAATGAAGAATGCTCTGATTTGTATGTGGGGGAGACCAAACAACAACTGCATCAACGTATGGCCCAGCACAGAAGAGCCAATCTCGGGTCAGGACTCAGCGTGTACCTGCATTTAAGGATAAAGGACATACCTTTGAAGATTGTAATGTTAACATATTGGCGAGGGAACGTGACTGGTCGAGAGAGTGTTAAGGAGGCCATTTATGTGAAAATAAAGAAACCAAGCCTAAATAGAGGTGGGGGGGTTCGACACCATCTGTCGCCATGTACAATGCTGTTTTGACACCTTACTCTGGGCGTTCCTATAAACACTCTAGCCACTATCTAATCACGCCCTTAACACTGGCTGTGATATGCTAATTGGGATTTCCAGGGTACATAAGTGCCACAGATTCTTGTACAAGTCATCTGAATTGAGAAAGCCAGTCGGATGACTAGCGAAACGTTTCAAGAACTAAACTTCAAGTCCGGTTGATCTAATTGAATACAACAGATATACCATGACCTGGATGAATGAGAAACTTCACAAGCATTTAGTCTATATATTTCATAGATTGCACTGTTTGTCTGTTTGGTATATAGTCTGTATTACTGTATTATATATACTGTATTAGTGTTCCATTTGAGTCACTGGTTTTGTATGTATATAAGATTATTTTTTGGGGGAGGGGCTGTTTTATAGTGTGTTATGCTCATATTGCTGGGTTAATGGTTTATTGATTGTGTTTAGCACTACAGCATTTGACTGGTGTGCACATGGTACTACAGTGTGGGTAAAGGAGTATGTGACAGTATTGCATGGGACCTTTGGATTGTGTGGGTGTATGCCTTTGAGTGACAGATGAGGTGTAGCAGCTCCTACAAATTACAGCATATTCAAAGGCTTATATCTGGGGGAATTATGAAGAATTTAAAGAAACTAAAGGTACCCTGGTGGTTTGGGATGACTTTTCTCACTATAACTGCCCTTTAACTATTTAAGTGTTAATTTAAACAGTTGGGGAGTTCCATTTTTCAGCTATAAGTATCTCTCTTGATTTTCCATGGTGCTTAGTTCTTTAGGCTGGGTAGACATTTTCGGCCGAAAATATCTGCTCAGACGATCGGACGTGTCGGTAAATCCCTATGCGAATGCACTCGCATTCACGTGTTTCAGTCCTACCAATGAATATAGATACAAGGTTACAACTACGAAAAGATAAAGATTGGTGCACTCCAGGGACTCCTTTTGAAAGGAGTGTTTTAGCGCACACACATTTGTTGTATGTTCAATGCCCAGGTGCTTCCCCTCTGGAGCCAGTATACAATCATAGAAGTGTGTGTGCACTCCACGGTCTGCCGTATGTACCACTTAAAGGGCAACTATAGTGAAAAAAAAACTTTGTCGTATACAATGTATAGATCACTTAGTATAAGCTGCCTTACTTTCATGTGTTCTGTGTGGCTTGTCTTCTTCTTCACACTGGAAGAAGTTTGTACCAAGCTGTGTAGTCCCCCTCCCCTTCTGTCTACTCCCCTCAAGCAGTGGAGGGGCTGTATACAGAGTCGAGCATTGTCAGTTGAAAGGATTTAAATGAAGTGCATGACATCCTGTTGACCCCTCCCTTCCAGAGCTAGACTGCAAGCAATCAAAGTGTGGGAATAAAGTAGCAATATTGTGAAGGGAGGGGCAGAGGGGGGAGAGAGGAGGACAATGGGGCTGAGATTCTTACAAGTAAGTACTGAACTCTGCCTGTTCTCTAACTTGCTAATTGTTATTACTTTTTACCTAAAGTTCATATCTCTCCCCTGCGTTAGCTGAGATCATAATCATGAGAGAGAGTCAGTGAACAGCAGCTTTGTAGGAGACCTTCACAAACACAGTGACACTGCTTGTTGTCCTGTTACATTTCAGTTGCTTTAGTCTATATATTCATAGATTGCACTGTGGTGTCTTGTTTGGTATATGTCTGTATTCTGTATTATATATACTGTATTAGTGTGTCCATTTGAGTCACTGGTGTGTATGTATATAAGATTTTTTGGGGGGGGGAGGGGCTGTTTTTAGTGTGTTATGCTCATATTGCTGGGTTAATGGTTATTGATTGTGTTTAGCACTACACACATTTGACTATATGTTGCACATGGTAAATATAGTGTGGGTGAGAGAGTGTGTGGACAGTACTGCAGGGGAGCTTGGATTGTGTGGGTGTGTGCCTTTGAGTGACAGATGAGTTGTGTAGAAGCTCCACAAACCACAGCATATTCAAAGGCTTATATCTCGGGGACTATGTAGAATTTAAAGAAACTAAAGTACCCTGGTGGATGGGATGACTTATAGGATACATTAGAAAAGAAATTAAAAAAAAACAATTTTTCACTATAATTGCCCTTTAAATATATATGAAAAAGACTGTGGAGTGGAACATGAAGATCCTGTGTGCACTAACATTTGTACATCTAAGATATTTTTGCCTTAAAGGGGAATGTTGGAGGGTATGCATAACAACATCAAGTTCAACCTCAACTAAGGTCATTTCAAACTTATGCAGTGATATAAAAACTGAATCATTCAAGACAGCAATTAATGCCACAACAATGCATAGTTAAAATTACCCCATATGTTTAAAAGGATGGATCTTCTGACCAAACTAAAAGAGAGAACACAAGGATGAGACTAATAATAAACTGGTTACAAAAAAGTAGATTTATGAATACCCTCCAACATTTCCTTTAATAAGGTAAACTGAAATGCATTGCACAGAGCTGTGTTAGATCAAGTTCACTACACCCCCCCCTGCAGTTTGCACTGTGTTGTTTCAATAAATGTAACTTTTAAATGGGGAATGTTGTAGGGTTTCTTCACATTTTGAATGTGAACATATGTGATACTAATCTGATATAATTTATCCTTTAACAGATCAACATCCCCCTAAAAAATAAACAATGTGCTGTGCAGGGTCTGCATAAAATCTTTACTATTCTGAAATATCAGTTGAAGAAAGGGAATTTAACTAAATACATGGCTACAGACATTTCAGCACATTTTAAAGGTAATTGTTGGAGGGTATATTTTAACCTGGGGCTAGGGCTGCCACCTTTTGCCTATAAGACCCGAACACATATGAAATCTAAATGCTGCAGTGCTAACTGATAAACTTGGGGAAAATGCAGGTACTGTCAGGGGCCAGTAAACTGGGGGGTGGAAATGGGGCAGATAAGGTGGAGAAGGAAAATAGATTTGTAAGGGTCACCAGGGGAAGTAGGAGACAGAAGGGTAGGGTCACTTCTTCCCAGCTAGTCGATAAAATGAGGAGGATGACGTCTCAAAGTAGCATATATTGAGCAGGCCATTCCCCTGAGTACCACAGGACCACTATCTCTAATACAAGGGAGGGATAACTGGGGGCTAGGAAGCATAGGCAGGTGGTAGTGTTAGGGGACGCCATTATTAGAACATTTGATAGGGTAATCTGCCGTTACGACCCTACAGGCCGAACAGTGTGTTGCCTGCCTGGTGCTAGTTTTCGTCATGTGGTGGACTGTGTAGACAGATTATTGGATGGAGCTGGGAGTGACCGTGTGGTCTTCGTTCACGTTGGTGCCAATGACAAAGTTATAGGCGGATGCGAGGTCCTTGAAATTGTCAGGAAAGTGTGTAGTGTGACTTGGTAAGAATGGGTTAAAATATGGTATTAGTTCTTAGGACAATAAAAATACCAGTCCTATTGTTATATATACGATTAGTGAAGCATGGAACCAGGTCTCCTTTTCTAGACAATGTGGAGCCGAAGTGCATCTGGAATTCTCTACAGCTAGGGGTCTGGTGGGGACGAAGAGGTCATCTTAAGGACAGTCATTACATGTAAAATAAATGTATTTCGGTATTGGAATGTGAGATAGAGAAACCAATATTATATTTAGGAATGGAACAGAAGGCCTGCAATATGATACCCAACATGGAGCCCTTATTCCCTTGCCAAGGCGAGGTTATTAATATCTGGGGAAATATGGATTACACACAGGTCATATTTGGTATTGGAGAAATTGATAATTAATACTGGAAAGGAATATGTGGTCTTATCCCAATACAATGTACAAATCTACATTTAAATGGAATCTGTCTAACTGAGGGGGAATGAGTGCATTTGGCTAGTCGTAAATTTGGACATTCCTGGACACTCCCACCTCATGTGGAGGGCGTAGTTTCATCAAATAGTTTAAAAAGCCTGGTAGCCCAAATAATGTTGTTCATACTTGGGGACATGCTAAGAACGTGTGTATGGACCCAATGTTTCATCCTGCTTAGGACACTGGACTTCTTCTAGTGAGTAGAGGTCTGTGAATTTATCCTTTTGTATGTCATTTTGTTAACACCATTTATTTTTTTTTGCATTATATGCATGTCACCTTTTGGAATATTAAATCTAAAATTATAAGTAAGTTTTGTCTTTGATGCTCTAAAAGAACTCAGTAGCCTCTGATAAGTTATAGTGTTTGAATGGAGTTTGCTAGTGTAAAGCTAATTAACTCGTGAATGCTTGTGAAGGACTGATGCTAATTAACCAGTTAGTTGCTGGAGTGAATGGTGTAGTGTTAACCATTTAGCTTTTCGGGCGTCTTTAAGGCCGTAACTTAAAGTGGTGGCAGCGAATACCGATTAATTAGTCAGATCACGTGCCCAGCGAACTGGCGTTCGTGACAAAAATGATTTCCGAGAGTTAGGGGCCAAGTTAGAACAAAGAAACTCAAGAGTAATGTTTTCAGGAATACTACCGCAGCCACGTGCTATGCTAGGGAGGCAACGGGAGCTTAGGAGTATTAATGCGTGACTAAGAGGGTGTTGTAAGGAGATATGGCATTTGGGTTTTTAGAGAACTGGGCTGACACTTCTGTTGGCTACAGGCTCTTTAGTAGAGAAGGACTGCACCTCACTGATGATGGTGCAGCTGTTTTGGGGGGAGAAGATGACTAGGGGTTTTTAAACTTGCTATGGGGGTAGAAGGGTATGTTGGACTACAGGGGTTTTTAAACTTGCTATGGGGGTAGAAGGGTATGTTGGACTACATGGGTAGATAGAGTGGGATAAAAAGATAATAGAGGGAGGAGAGGGAGGGGTATGGGGGAGCATAGAGGATAAGGAGGCATCTATGTCCAAGTATGGAAGTATGAAGGCATCTACGTCCAAGTATGGAAGTTAATTAATTGTTAATCTAAAATGCAAAAATTCTGGCTGGAAACACTGGGAAACTAATAGCTTTAAAGGAAAAGTATGATGTGATCGGTATACATAGACAATGTCTGAAATTGCACTCCTAATTTTCAAATTAATTCACTTTATTGGCATGGTCCAGCAGTATGGCAGCCCCACATTATTTCACTGTCACAGGGTTAAATATCCTTGCCTGACAAATTTGTAGAAGACTCTCTTTCCCATAGCTAGCTCCACATGCTGTTTGTTTATCATAGCATAGGGTCTGGTCTTCAAAGAGGCCATAGGTGTGAAACCTCAATGCAGCAGCCAAAAGCCAGACATTGTGGCTGGAGCACAGTATGTGGGCTGCTAGTTTTTGAGCTATACCCAACTGGCACTTCAAAGGCCATTCATATTTCTTCATAATTCAGGATGTAGAAGTATTTCATATTTTCGTAAATACCCTCAGTTTATACGGGAATTAATTCTGCATTTATGGATACCTGACATAATATAATAGCCCGAACCAAACTTGGGATATTATCCTTCTTAGGCCTACGATCTCCAAGATATGTCATATTTGGTCTCATTCTGTTGTGTAAAATTAGTTACGGACAATCCTGCTATTATTTTGAATGTGACATGTACAGTACACGGATTATGGACTAGAGGGGAATTGGAGAATCTATAGGTTTTCAGGTTTTAAAGGCAAAGGTTGCAACCCTACCTGGGACACAGGAAACAAGTGCCTTAGTCCTTAAAGTTTCCCAAAAAAGGGTTTTCCCATGGGACAACTTTAATACCATAAATCTTCACTGTCATTGGGCAGATGCCACACTAAATAGGTGCATTATGTACAATATAATATGTACTTTATTTCTAGCCCAAGTTGTTTTTTCACTTCAGTTGCCATTTAATAATCTGTTTTCTTGATAAAATACACTGCTAAAATGTTAGATTCCTGTTTCTTCCCTTTCTTTTACCTCCAAAGAACATAAGCTTGATTCAGACCAGAGCTGTAAAATGAATTTATGTTGAATGTATTTTACAGTAGGGCATAGCTAAACAGGTGTAGTTTAGATTCTTTTTTAGCAATATATCAAATGATAAAATAGAATAAAAATAAAGGATCACTTGTTATATTTGTGTCAATTTTTAAAGCACTTTTTATGAATAATACTTTAAAGCACTGCTTCATAGTGTAAAACATTGAATTTAAAGGGCATGTCCACCCCCAAAACTATAATCCCCCAACTACTGGCCCCACAATGTAGTGTAGTTTAATCCTTACCTAACATCCAGCTCCATAGGGTTCTCCTGTAGTCCCCCCCCGAAGTCCCAAAAACGCCCACCAGGAGGCTGCAGAGTCCATATAGGACTCTGCCTCCTACCTGGCCTCAGGTAGATTTTTGCCATGCGTACTGCAGCCTCTTCCCCTCCCTCTCCCTCCCTCTCCCGATTCCCTCCCCCTAGCATTTAATCCTTTTAGTATAGGCTTCCCACTGGTCCCCCAGCCCCAACCGCATAATTTTTATTTTAAGAAAGCTCCCCAAACTCTTACTTACCTCTCTCTTTCTCCGCTGAAGTGAGCTGCCGGCAGCCGCGTCCGTGTTGGCTGCAGCTCAGCCAATCACAGACGCGGCTGCCGGTCCCGCCCCTCTGCTTGCATTCTCGCAAGCAGAGGGCCGGGGGAGCGCGGCGGAGGAAGAGAGGGGAGGTAAGTAAGGTTTGGGGGCTTTCTAAAATAAAAACTATGCGGTTGGGGCGGGGGACCAGGGGGAAGCTATATTAAAGTTTGATTTAAGGGTGGACATCCCTTAAAGAACTTTTTTTTTTTACTTTAATTGAAGAATGGGAGGTAACTCCTGTTCTTCAAAAAAAGTGATAAAAATTGTAAAGAACAATTTTTAAATGGAGATACCCTTTAACACTAACCTTTTTACCAGCTAAAATTAAGACTAGTAAGTACAGAATAAAAATACTATTTATTACTAACTGAAACAAAATATATCCCCTAGGTGCCTAGCCTATCACATGTAGATTGTTCAGGATAAAATAATTTAGTCAAACGAGTATATAATCCTATGTGACTAAAACCCAGTATAGGTTATCAATGCTCTGGGTATCCAGAAATATACATACCGTATATACTCAAGTATAAACTGACCCGAATATGAACGAGGTACTTATTTTAACTGATAAACTAGAATAACTGCTTGATCCTGTTACTTCTATAATTTTTTGACCTTTCCCTTGCAGTAATTCATGATCTCAGCTAAGCAGGGGAAGAGATATGAACCTTGGGTACAAAAAGAAATAACAATTAGCAAACTTAGATAATTGGCAAAGTTATGTAACTTAAGCTGGGTACACACACTATCGAGCGTTCTCCTTATGTTGTGCATAGGGGGAGCGCTAGGGACTGTGTGTATCCCAATTTTTAAAAAATTACAGATAGGATCTTGCAGATCCTGTCTGTCATCTTTCAAATATCTTTCGGGTGTGTACCCAGCTTTACTTGTAAAGAAGCTCTGCATCACTTGTCCTCCAATTTTTCCTCTGCCCTTCCCTTCAGCACACTGCTTCTTTCTCCCACAGTCTTTTAACTCTGGAAGGGAGGGGACGTGTTTAGTGGGGTCAACACAATGTTAGCGCTTCATCGCAAGTACTTTCAACTTGACTTTGTATATAGTCATTTTTTGCTTGTGGGGGACTAGACTGAGAGGGAAGAGGGACTACACAGCATGGTACAAACTTTTGCCAGTGTGAAGAAACTAAGCCACACATCATAATGAAAGTAAGGTTTTTAAGTGATCTGTACATTGTATATTAACAAAGGTTTTTTTAACTATAGTTGTCCTTTAATATATAGCACGGTCTATAGACTATCAAATAACCACAACCCTAATCGCTATATTGAAACCTTTAAAATCTGCACAGAAATGTACTTGCCCACCTTCGTTCCCTGGGCTACCTTTGCTGATCGGCATCCACATCTGTGATTGGGTGACATCTGTAATCGGGCACTAGATTATGTGAATTTTTAGATTTGGGTTGGAAATACACTTTAAACAGGGAACTCTCAATATACAAATCTTTTATACCTTTCAAACAAGCCTAGATTTTTGGATCTAGTCAATTCAAAGTTATGGGCTTGGAAATTCTCTTTTCCTATTCTGTTTTTGTATTTCTGTGGCAGCAATTTTTTTATAATCTGTGTCATAAGTCCCACCCCAAAAAAAGCCAATAATTTCTGAAGCTAGTTATAGGCTTGCAATCAATATACTGTATATACTCGAGTATAAGTCGAATTTTTCAGGCTTTAAAGTTAGCCTGAAAACTTAACCTAGACTTATACTCAGGTCAAGTCCTAATTTAGATCCAAATTCTGCAATTGTGGATAGCAACCAGTAGGTGGCGCTGTGTTAACCTGCATAGAAAGTTACAGGAGCTGATCTGCCTTTACAATCGTTCCTGCTTCCTGTAGTCTGGCTGCTGGACTCACTCAGCACTGTCACTGCTCACCTGGATGCTGTAAATCTGATGGGTCTCCTCAGTTTGGGGCAAAAAACAGCTGCTAGTACAGTGCAAATGACAGCTTGAAACTACAACTCTCAGGTGACATTTTTAACTATGGGGGTCAGAGTGCCCTTTACTATATGGGGGTCAGAGTGCCCTTTACTATATGGGGGCCAGAGTGCCCTTTACTATATGGGGGCCAGAGTGCCCTTTACTATATGGGGGTCGAGTGCCCTTACTATATTGGGCCAGAGTGCCCTTTACTATATGGGGGCCAGAGTGCCCTTTACTATATGGGGCTCAGGAGAATTGTAAATGATGGTAACTTAATTAAAAGTTTACTGAACCTTGCCACTCATGATGGGAGTTGTAGTTTCCAAACATCTGGAGTGCCAAGGAATTGGAGGTTACTGGTACTGGGTGTGGCTATTCCTGTATGGGATTCATGTATGGGAATTCTGCTGTCCATTTAATGGGCAACTAATTTCTACCCTCGGCTTATACTCAGTTTTTATAGATTTTTCGGTATGTGGTTTCCTCTGCCCATGGACACCTTGGCAAGAGATTTTTTTTTTTTTAGGCTTGTGGCTAGCTTTAAAAATGTTTGGGAGTAGGGCTTGCAGCTGATGATGCTCTGTGCCACAGGCTTGATGGTGCTGGTCATCCATTATACGTCTGTAAAAGTCTGAAAAGACTGCAGCTAGAAGCATCATCATGGAGTAATTATAAAGGTACAAGTGTTCTCTTTTTTTTAATTTTTTTTTTATAGAGGGCACTTGTATGGAGACCACAGTTCCTCTTCAATATTACGGCTTATTTCAATTAAGGTCATCCTCACTATACATGTTATTGGATTACATAGATAATTAGCTTGTAAAAATTGCACATGCATATTAAAAGATCTGTGTAAATCTCTACACCAATTTATTATTTGGAAAGGTCTTTGTTCAGATAACCAAGGGTGCTTCCACAGAATTTCTACTGCCCAACCCTTTAATAAGCTTCATGTATACATGCTACTGTTCTTAAGTGAGATTGGTAATATTATCTAGCTATTGCAACAGCTCCAAAGATTTCTGAACATCTCTGCAACTGCTTTTTACATGAACTTAATCCATCAGATCGTCACAGGCAGCAAATGTGTTGACTGTATCTGCACCAGACTCCACATACTAAGCTAAGCATTATGTGAATCAGATTTGGCATCTTTCCCAGTGCATTGCTTAACAGTACATGTCATCACATGGCATGCAACTCACCAACCAGCATAGCTCTCTTTTATACTGTATGTAAGCTTCTTTAGCCAATTGATGAACAGAAGGAGGTCAGCTGCTGCTTGCTAGTTGCAGAGGAAGTAGCTGGATGTAAGTAAAAACAATTTACTTTGCTAGACGAAGAAGAAAAATGTCGTTCCTGGAGGCTGTCTTACTTTACAAACAGAATGCTGTGTAAACAGAATGGCAGTAGAAGGCTGTAACAGTGTAAGTAATGACAGCCAGCATTGTGTTTTATAAAATGGCAGTGCAGAGATTATTGCAATATTGTTTCTATACGTGAGTTTAACAGGCTGAAAAAGTGCAGTACCTGTAAATGTTCCTTATAAGATGTAACACTGTCCTTGTAATATTAGAAAGTAGAGGAATTCAGTGGGAATCCATGGAAGCATTTTAACAAACTGACTGGTAGAAATCAGATTAGTATTGCTTCACAGAGATTAAGTTAACATATGGCACTTATTCATTTGCATTTTACCTGATATGTTAAGGTTGTAATGCAGATTTTGTCAAAAGGTAATAATATCAATTGTTCTAGTTGCCTACATATCTGAATGTAAATCCAGACAGATAATGGAACAATTCATTTCTGGATATAGATATTTTTTTTGTATTTCTAATAAATACATTATGCTTTATATTCATATAATGGCATATTATGTTGGGTAAGAAGTGATATAATAACTAAGATCAACTAAGATCATATTTATTATTTTGGCTAAGGGTTAAAGGAACCTATAAATTCCATTTACATATATTGTTGTAATTGCAATTTTTTGTAACATATACAGAGATTACATTTTTGGATTTCTTACAAAATACTGCAAAAACTCTGCAGATTTAAACACCCAAATATCTGTGCTTCATCTGGGCAAGGCAAATGTCAGTAATAGTGAATAGTGAAGTTTTATTGTTTTTTTTTTTACAATCCATCCACTGGTAATTTGACGCCTGATAATTCAGCCAGCATTAGATCTGCATAAACAGTCAGCCAAAAAGGACAAAGTCTCAAATCTTTTTTGAATGAATCTTGTATTTCACAATAACACGTTTAACCTTTAAAATCGACAAAACCAAACATGCAAAAAGCCCAGAAACTGTTGATAAAAAAAAATATTTTCCTTTGGCTTCATGATTTAGCAGTGCAAAGACCCCCATGCTTAAGAGAGCAGGACCAAAGAGGACAGCCCAAGGGTGAAAGCAGTATTTTCTATGGAGGAATTAGGATTATCGTGAGCAGTTTTTGAGCTCGGCACACCACCAATATTTTAGCCATGCCCTTTTTTAAAGCCATTCCCATGCTAAATGCTAAAATATACCTTCATTATATTTTTCTTGCTCCTAGACTTTTTGCTGCATGAATATTGCTCCCCTTTATTTCAAAATATAAAAAGATTAGAAGTCGCCATCTCACAAAGTAGATATTTTCAATCCTTTTTTACATGTGAAAACCTCATTATATGAAGAAGAAAAAAACATTGCCTTTAAATCCTTGTTCCTTTCAGCCCTGTATACATAACAATAGTGTGTGTAAGCTCAGTGCTCAGTACTGTGGACAGTAGCTGTTGATATTTTACATTACGCTATAAGAGCAGTAAGCATGAATATGATTAGTTCCCATTTGTGCTACTGTGTGTCCTCTGCAACTCTGTGTTAAGTTACACACCTGGTCCCAAAAACCAGTAATATTACAGAACCAGAAATGTCGGCTCACCAATGTCAATAGCAGGGGCTATAAATTAAACTGATGCGTAATATAAATGAAGAAATGTAAAAAAAAATATATTCCACTGAACTTTCCCTTTAAGAACTATTGCTTTTATCGTTTGATTTAATATTGAAAATGTATGGTGTAGAATTTTCTTTATTACACATAACAATTAGCATATTCATTTTGTACAGTGTATGTAAGCTCCTGTTTGGAAGATTAATTGTGTACAAAATATTATTTTAAAATTGGGTTCTGTTTGGGGCCTCTCTATGTTGTATTCTAAGCTATAAGAGGAGGACAGAAGCAGTATACACATTGATAGTATAGCGTATTATTGTTATACAGTGTCTGTTTGATTCTTTAGTACTTGAAAGGGTATTTTTGTGGAAAGAATATATCTGTAAATTACCCATCGGTCATGGTGTCTTGAAAATAGGAAGTGAGCAATTATTAGTCATTTCTAAAGGAGGGGTTGCTTGCTATTTTCCTCTGGCTTTTTTATGATGAAAAACTTAAGAGGAAATTGCATCTGTAATTTATTTATTTTTTTAAATAAAAAGTTAAACTTTAATAGCCTTAATTCTGTGCCTCATATGATTGTATAATCAATGCTGTATCTGTGTAACCCTCTAAAAGCAAAATATACACTCACATATTTCATTAGAGGGTGTTTGCTTTACTGGGACAGATATAAGGAAGGTTTAATCTGAACAGGAGATCAGTGCCATGTTGACGTCCCTCCAGTCAGGCTGCCAATTAAAATTAGTGTGTATGGGGGCAGAGCTAAGCTGGCTTCTTGAGCGAACGTGTGTAGCAGAGCTCCTGAGCCCAAACTATACCTGTTGACTAGTAACTGCTGCCTGTTACCTACCTTTCTTATAAAAGTACCCTATAACTCAGGATGACCAAACCTAAAGATAAAAAGTATGGACCCGCTTCTGAACGCAAGGAGGCGGCCGACAGACTATTTAAGTTTGTGCGCAACACCTCCCAAGATGGCGCCACCGGCCATGAAACACCACCACATGACCCATGCACCCGGGACCGCACACCACCAACGGCTGATACTAATGCTAGTACCACAGATATCACACTGGCACAAGTGCATGCACAACTACTTATCGCTATACAGGAAAGTAGGGCCTCATTAGCCTTCGTGATAGAGGAGGTCAAAATTAATACGGGCCTACTGCTCCAGGACATACTTAAAATGCGCCACCCCGTGGGCGAGGCCGAAGGAAGGATTTCCCAGATTGAGGACTCCTTAAACCGACTACAGGTCACAGTGCATCAGTTACAGCAGAACCTGAAGGTAATGCAATCCAAGTCAGATGACCTGGAAAACCGCCTGAGACGACAAAACCTTAGATTTTTGAGTGTACCAGAGGGTGCGGAAGGCCGCACTCCTGAAACCTTCATTGAAGACTGGCTCCGGTCCCAGTTCCCAGATCTGGCACAGGCCTCCACCTTCGCGGTGGAAAGAGCTCACAGGATCCCGCCTACACCGCCAGGTTCCAGGCCATGGCCTTTCATCACACGACTACTTGGCTCGAATGCACGGGACTCGATACTGCAGTTAGCCCGCCTCAAAGGGGAACTTAAATTTGAAAATACATCAATACATATCTTTGCGGATTTCTCGATGGACCTACAGAAACGCAGAGTGTCGTTTGTGGAGGTTAAGAAACAACTTCAAGTAAAAGGCCTCAATTACTCCATGCTATATCCGGCAAAGCTCAGAGTGATCGATGGAACAATCACCCGATTCTTCAAAACTCCTGAGAATGCGATGTCTTGGATCTGTACCCATCGTCCTGAAGATGCAAGCTGATGCAGCCCGGAGGCCTGTTACCTCACTCCATCGCCTGGAAGATTACCTCCTGTTGCCTTTTTACCCAACTTGTTTTGGCACGGGACCCCCCCCCCTTATACATAACAACCCCTGCTATATGTGTTTTATCGTGCCATCTGCCTAGGTAACCCATGATATCATCAGGTATGAACACTCGTCGATACGTGAGTATTACCCTGCTACAAACACCTTGCTATGCCCCAAGTGTTATTACACAAAGCCAGGCACTTAGCCTCAGTTGTGACTTTAACCGATTTCAAACTTTACCCATATACACTACGCAGTGACAACTGCCATCTATTGTGTAACCTCAAGTAACCGTAAGGACCAAGAGACTTGCGACCAGCTACGATTAATATAAAACTTAACTACACCACCCAAACGAAAATCGAACAGCCCCCATAATCACCCCCTTTCCCCTGAGTTACATGCCCTTTGCCGGATGGAGTGTACAACTGCCATTGTGACACCCAATCACCACACGCTCCCCAGGTTGAACTGTGGAGGAGATGCCCTGGCATACTAGGTTCTCTGCTATACTTTGCTCTATTGCTACCACTATAAGGAAATGTTTCCTACTATATGTGTTTAGTAATTAATACTGCAATTGTATAATTGATATTTTTTTGGCAATAGATACTCCGACAAGATACTCACCCAGGTTTGGAACATAAAAGGTTATAACTGTCCATAAGTTAAACTCACACAACCCTCCTCCTTCCTTTATCCTCATACACACCTCTATATATCTATCCCCCCACACAAAGATAATGACACTGGTAGAGTGCAAATAATTTTGTCAATACCACTGAAATATTGCATCTCAACCTAAGTGGTCTGATTACCTTTTGTGGATACTAACACCTCTACTAAGCTATCTATAATCCCCTCTTTCTATTGCTAAACAAGCCATTGCTATATGATTACCCAGCTACATACACCAATCATGGTTATGATACCCAATTGTGTGAGTAGTAATATAATACACTAATCTACTGCGATTATAAGTACAAGCTACAGTAACAACTATTTGAGATATATGTTAATGGTATCTGTGCTTTGTTGCTATTTGTTCACCTTTAAAATGTATAATATATAGCTATAAACATAAAGTTGCACTAACCTATAAGCTTGTCCTCTTCCCTACCTTCATGTATACCCTCTCATCTCTGCTACTCCACATGAAAATGATGACACTGGTGGATTACAATGTTATATTCTAGCCTAAGTGGTCTGATTCTTTAATGTGGATACTAACCCTTTGTCTATGCATCTCTCCACCTTAATCTCCAGATAACCATATGGTTACGACCGCAGGGCCACAACAACAATATATAAGACTGTAATGTATGTTTTTTTTTCTTTTTCTCTCTTTTAAGCACTGGCAATGTATTGAAGGTATATATACTGCACCACCACAACCCATACCCTCCTCCCCTTCCAAACCCTTCTCCCAATCTACTGTTAAATACCAGTCACCGAGTATAGCAATACTGAACTATAGTTCTAACCACCCTATATATATACCCACATAACTATGTCTCTCATCCCACTATCGCCCTATAAATTGGATGCCTCTCCTTTCCACTAAACAACCAACATATCACGTCCCATCCCCATTTACTTACACCACATTCCGTAACAGGCCCATACCCCTAAATAAGCCCGGGACCTGCAGTCCCCTAACGTTCAAAACCACCATTATGGTAGTACAGCCCCTTAAACCCTTTCATTACAACGTACTAACAATAGTTCAATGGTTCAAATGTTTATGTTTATATGTTGTTATTTTAGAATGCCCGTTTTCTATTAATGTGAACAGAATGAATACAGAGTACAATCTACTGCAAATGCCTTTATACCACTTCTCTCCCCATTCCTCCCCCCTCCCTATACTCCTACCCTGGGATGCCACCGCCTCAAGAATATTTTCAGCTTGCACCACCCAATACAAACCTATATGACAAAGATATTGACCTGGAATGTGTGAGGTCTCAACGATAAGCTGAAAAGAGCAGCTGTATTTTCTACTTTGCAACAATATATGCCAGAAACAATCTGTTTACAGGAGACCCATTTGACAAAGGATACCGTCAAGTATCTACGGAAAAGATGGATAGGATGGGCGATCCACAGCTATCCTACTTCCTATTCAAGAGGTGTGTCCCTCCTTCTCAAAAACACACTCAGATACCAAATCCATAATACCCTTGTTGATGACCAGGGAAGATATATCTGTGTGGCACTTGATATAAACCAAATCAAATACGTGATATTAGCCTTATATAATCCACCCGCTGCAAGAATTATCAACTCTCAAACACCTAATATACTTCTCAGCTTATCCAAACTCCAGATTGGTGTGTATGGGAGACTTCAACCTGCTAATGGACCCTTCACAAGACAGGCTACAGCCGCAAGCACTCTCTCACCGTGGCAATAACCCCTTATCCCCACTACAACTATTAACAACTGAAATTGGATGGATCGATATATGGCAAAAGCATAACCCAACTAAATCCGAATTTACTTGTCACTTTACCACACACCAGTCACTATCTAGAATCTTTGTAAATACCCTAGCAGCGCCACATATTGAGCATATAACACATATGCCAAGAGGCACCTCGGACCACTCACCAATCCTCATGCAACTTACCCAACCAAATACAACAGGTCCCAAACCCTGGAAACTGAACTCCTTTTGGTTGACACTCCTACCAGAACCCGACCCATTACCCAACACTATAGCCGAATACTTTATATTGAACCAGACAGAATCTCTTACACGCACATATTGATGGTTTCAAAGCTTATTTGAGAGGTAATCTACACTCGGCTATTACCAATATTAAAAGAACCACGAAGCTGGAAGAGGACACTCTAAACACGCAGCTGATTATCATGGAACAGCAGTATGTGTTAAATCCCTCTGAAGAAGCCTATGTTGAATTTTTTACTGCCCAGAGAAGATCTCAATTATATATGGAAGAAAAGGCAAAACGCAAACTTTTTTCCCAAAGATTGCAGTTCTTCAAAGCAGGAAACCAGTCCACCAAAGTTCTAACCTATCTAACGCAAGCTGAAACATCCAATAGATGTATTATCAATATACAGGATCCCAACAAAGGCCTAATAACCTCCACCCCAGAAATTCTACAGACATTCACAGATTATTACTCCGATCTATACACTTCCCGATCTAACTTGACTCTGGACAATATTTTCGATTACCTTGCAGATATTGATTTCCCTACATTGGAGCCAGCACAACTCGACTCCCTAGAATCGGACATCACGTTGACAGAAGTGCAAACAGCGATAGCCAATCTTCACTCAGGCAAAGCCCCAGGCCCAGACGGTCTCCCAATTGAACTCTACAAAAAATATGAAAAAATTAACAACCGTTCACGACTTCCACCCTTTTTCTACGAGGCTAATATCATCATATTACAAAGGCGGCAAAGAAACCATCTGATCTGAACTCATACAGCTATCTCCCTTTTAAAGGGTATCTCCACTCGTTTTTCAACATTTGGGAATCCGTTCTATTGAAAACGGGAGGTAAAGGAGCTGTGCCTTACCTTCCGTTTTCATGACAAACAGGAGCCAGGAGAGAAGTAAGAAACTTGCTCGCTCGCTCCCCCGCCCCGGCGCTTAGTCTGACAGGTCCCGACGGCCTTGTCTTCTATGCGCATAGATCGCGCATGCGCATAGAAGACAAGGTCCGTCGGACCTGTCAGACTACACGCCGGGGGAGCGAGCGAGCAGGTAAGTTTCTTACCTTCTTCTCCTGGCTCCTGTTTGGTTCTATTGAAGAACGGAAGGTAAGGCACACTCCTTTACTCCTGTTCTTCAATAGAACTGGATTCCCAAATGTTGAAAATACGAGTGGAGATACCCTTTAAACCAATGACTGCGCAAAATCCTGGCAAAAGATTCTGGCAAATAGAAAACAGAAAGTAATGTTAGATCTTATTCATCCAGGCCAGACTGGCTTCCTTCCTGGGACCACTTCAATTAATCTGAGGTGAGCACTAATCGAATCACAAATAAACCACAACAACACAGGTGACCGCATAGTGGTCTCGCTGGATATGCAGAAAGCCTTGAGTGGGATTTTTTATGGGCCTGTTTTTACAGGTATGGATTCGGCACTGGCTTCAAAGCCTATATAAAGAACCTCTAGCATACCTGACAATCAACGGAGCAACTTCACAAAAATTCCCATTAACCCGAGGCACCTGCTATTTGCCTTGGCGATCAAGGCCCTGGCACTCAATAAAAGGATTTACACTGTGAGACACAACCGAAATACTGGGACTATATGCTGACAATGTCATTCTATTTCTTGATAATCCACACAAATCTCTCACCTCCCTGGTCCAAATCCTGGATATCTTTGCACCTTACTCCGGCCTGAAAATTAACTGGAACAAATCTGTGCTATACCCCATGGATAACCCAGCCATTGACCCCACTACACTACCTTGCCCCATTCCGTTGTTAGACCATTTTAAATACCTGGGCATATTCATCACTTCACCAACATTCTTCTATAAACTAAATATACAGATGTTATTGGACTTAACGCAAAACAAATTCGCTACCTGGAAAAAATTACCACTCAACCTCCTAGGGAAGATTAATTTTATCAAAATTAATCTATTACCCAAACTGCTCTACACCCATCAACACGCATTAGCATGGGTCCCCCAATATTTCTTCAGAAAACTTATAGTTTAATGACGAGTTTCCTATGGGGCAGTGGCAGAGCCAGAACAAAATTAACAAACTTACAATGCCCAAAATCTCAAGGAGGCCTTGCTTTGCCAAATTTCTATCTATACTTTTTGCAGGACAACTGAGATACCTACAGACTTGGATTGACCCCAAACACTCACCTACAGGCTCCGAAAAAATGTTGCAGCAGTATTTAACAGGAACTCTTGGCATTTTTACAAAACCCAAAAAAGCATCTTATCGGTAGGGGAACAGTAATACACACCTTAGCGGTCAAAACTTGGTCATCCACAAATACTATTGTAAACTACTCTGGGATCCCTCCTGAAACGCCCCTCTGGCAGAACAAAAACTTCCCACAGCTAACAGCACTTGCAAGTAAGAACTGGGAAAACCAACACCCAGCAATTGGCATCCTTCAAACACAAGGTATGCAAGGTCTCACTTCTCGTTTATATACCAAGCTCATCGAACGCCAGTCAAGTACCTTGATTCAAGCACTAACAACAAAATGGCAAAATTACCTTCCACAATTAACCCCGGACTCGTGGACTGATTTTGCGGATTCTCACACAAAAGTCTCTCCCTCCGCCAGTAACAGGTTAATTCAATTCAATATTTTAATTAAACATACCTCACTCCCAAGAGACTGAACCGTATGTCTTCCATAAAACCGCATACCTGCCCAAAATGTCTCCAGGATCAAACAGACTTTTGGCACCTCATTTAGACATGTCCAAGAGTAAGACCTTTCTGGTATCAGTTAGTCTCCTTTCTCTCAAACCTGTGTGATATATCTGAACCATTCAAGGGCAAATCCTGTATATTAGGTATATTTGATGAAGAACATGGACTAAGTACCAAACAATTTTTCTGTGTTAATCTTTATTCTTTGCCTGCAAAACTGTTATACTTAAGTGGATGGCTCCTGATCAACCTACCTTAAAGCAGTGGAAGGCCCTTATTAATGGCGCACTACCGTACCTGAAAATATCAAAACAGAGGCTGCCCAAATAAATTCACAAAGGTATGGAACCCGTGGCTAGATAGCCAAGACTCAGTTTTATAATTCTGCTACGACAGCAGTGGTGTCCCATTCCCACCCCTCCCCCTCCACCCCTCCCCCATTCCCGACTCTGAACAACAATTAATAGCTATATGTAGTCTTTAAAGGAAACTGGCACCCTGTATATAGTTATGTAGTTTATACTGCTTAATAAACAAGTTAAAAAAAAGTGTGTAAAAAGTTTGTGCCTTTCGGATTTCTGAGACTGGAAAATAAAATAAGCAATGATCGTGCCCAAGAATAAATTATTCTTGGACACTCACTGTATGATCTATATATGTGGATAAAAATGAAGTATTTCTAGCCCAAAGTGATGTTCCTTTTGTTCAGAGCAGAGCCGTATACCAACTTTGTGTGCATACATAGCTATAGAACATGCCTTGTGTGCAACATTGCTAAGAAAAATATAAATCTTGGAGCATAGCTGCAGAATTCAAAGCAAATAGCAAACATGCCTTTTTACACAGAGATAATCACATTTCTGGTTAGTTTATAAATTTACAATGAATAACAACGTAGATAAAATATTGTAAATTTATTTATTGACGCAATCACAGTAAATCATCTTAGGCAATCAAGAGACCATCAAAATATTAGTATATGTCTGCACTTCTAGATTGACCTTATTTTATGCATTTTACGGTAATTAATCTACAGGTGCTACAATCCATAATCCACTGTATAAACCCTGATTTTCATCATTATCTCCCCCAACCCTCCTAAGCCTGGGTCAATATTTTTGTATTGTTGTCTGTTTGATAGACTTCCTGGAGATACATTTGAGTCGATTGATAGACTCATTAATCTATTGATGATCAGATTGTTCAGACAATTTTCCAACAATTTAATCTGCGGCAGCCTTATATTGAAATCTGCCCAAGATAGATGGTGCATAGATTATTATGACTTCAATAAAAAAGGTGGGTTATATACAAAACACTCTTTGTAATGAGTGTCTCAGCTATGGCTGCACTGCCCCCAGCCAAAAAATAACACAAAAAAATGTTTAAAAAAAAAAAGTTTATTCACCCATGTTAACAAGAAAAAGACAGGAAACGTTTCGGATGGTGCTCCACCCTTTCTCAAGCCCTTGAGTCGCCTATCCAGAGACAAGGCTTGAATCCAATTGAACATCTCTGGAGAGATTTTAAAATGGCTGTGCACAGAAGCTTCCCATACAAACTGATGGAGCTGGAGAGGTGCTGCAAAGATAAATGGGCAAAACTGCCCAAGGATAGGTGTGCCAAGCTTGTATTCAAGACTCGAGGCTATAATTAAAAAGGTAGTGATTACTTATGAACATGTGAGTTCTCCGGGGTTTTTTTTTTGTTTTTTTTTTTTTTATAAATATCTAATTAATTTGCCAAAACTTCAAACCTTTTTTCACTTTGTCATTATGGGGTGTTGTATGTAGAATTCTGAGGAAACTCAGAGATAATCATATTTCTGAATAGTTTATAAACTTACAATGAATAACACTGTAGATAATATATTGGAAATTGCTTAATTTATTTACTCAATCACAGTAAATCATCTTGGGCAATCAAGAGAGACAATCAAAATTAGTTTATGTCTTATTAGATAGTAGTAGTTGATACAGTAAAAATATTGTAAATTGTCAGTAGTAGGTTAGTCTAAAGTTTGGTACACACTTTTTAATGATAAAGGGACGATTCCGTTGGATCCTATGGAATCATCTCTTTATCGTAAAAGTATTTACCGCAGTACCGCAGTATTCCAGAGGCTTTTCCCAGATTTACTAAGGTAGATTTATTGGGCATGAAGCCTGATTTGTCACTATGAATTATTGAATTTATCACTTTTTGGAGGCAATTTGCCAATATTTTTACTAGGATTGTATAATCCTACTGGCCCCATTGTGTAGTGTAGTTTAATCCTTACCTTACATCCCAGCTCCATAAGGTTCTGTAGTCCCCCCCCAAAGTCCCAAAAACTGCCCACCAGAGTCCATATAGGACTCTGCCCCCTATCTGGCCTCCGGGAGAAGTTTGGCATGCATACTGCAGCCCTTCTCCCCCTCTCGATTAGGATTCCCCCCCCCTAGTGTAAATCCCTTTACATATGTCATTCCCTCTGTCCCCCCAGCCCCAACCGCTATATTTATTTTATTAGAAAGTGCCCCAAACTTGACTTACCTCCCCTCTTTCCTCCGCCGCAATGAACTCCCATCAGCCGCGTCCGTGATTGGCTGCCGCTCAGCCAATCACAGACGCGCCCGCCCCTCTGCTTGCATTTTCTTGCAAGCAGAGGGCCTGGCAGCGCGGCGGAGGAAAGAGGGGAGGTAAGTAAAGTTTGGGGCACTGACCATTAGAGCACGTTAGTCAGGAAGCAAGTAAAATGGGACTTTGAGATATTTACTGTAAGCCTTGTAATCACTTCCTAAACCCCTTATATATCTGCTACAGTTTGTACAGGAAAATGTATGTTGTTTTCCATAGAGAGAGGAAGGAAGTTAAGAGGGAGGGGAATGTATTACTGATCTGCATTGTCTCCTCTTTGATCTTAGAGGGAAGAACAGGGATTTCTTTGTAGAATTTATTTACTTAATTTGGACAACTATGGCTTAAAATCACTTAAATCCACTTTGAAAGGGGGAAATTACTGATGAAGTGCAAACCCTTACTGCTCCGGGATCAAGACTAAGAGGCTGGTATCGCCATTACTGCAGAATATGCTAGTGTTAAACCAGTGAATGTTGCTTAAAAGGAGGATAATTTAAAAAAATAAATAAATAAAAAATGAAATGAAAAGTACCTGGGGCAGGGAGGTGCTGGTTGGTTGGTGCTCCTCATTGAAATGATATTGGGTAGGAAGTAGGAATAATCAATCCAAACTCCCCTGCCCCAGGAACTTTTAATTAAACAAGTTAAAGGGCATGTCCACTTGAAAAACATAGTTTCAATATAATGATGCTTAGGGTTGCCCACCACTATAATAATGGTAAAAAAAACTTACCGAACATTACTTACAGTCCCTTTGCTCCTGCGAGTATCTTCTTCCCTCTCTGCTAACCGGACACAGCAGAGAGGGGCATCCAATCACAGAAGCGGTTGCCGGCTGTGAATATATCAGCATCCCTACTGGAGGCAACACAGGAGACATAGACCATTGGACAGGAAGACAGCCACTACTCTTCAGTTTCCTGGACTTTGGGCATGGACTGCAGGAGAACCATAAGGAGCAGATTGTAAGGTAAGGATTTTTTAAAAATGATATAGAGAGGCCAGCACTTGGGCAAATTTTAGATTTGGGGGTGGACATGCCCTTTTGATTTATAGTTGTCCTTTAAAACCTTTAATTGTTGGAAGAGATACAACTATACAAAATAGTGGAGAAATTTATTAGACTTTTTTTGTGATTCCGTTTATAAAAATATTTGCAAAAGCACAGGCTGTTATGACATTTTATCCATTGTGAAAATGAAGGGGTAAGGTGAGGTTCCACTGTGGATCTTTCAAGTATACCTAATCAGTAGTGCAAAATTTAACTTAAAGTATGTTGCCTCACTTGAGATGCACTGTATCCAAAAAGGCCCTGCAAATTAAGTGAAACTCCAAACTAATTAAACTATTACATCGGCTAGCATTTGTTTTACATACATTTTGTGGATAGCAAAATTTTTTGTGTCTTTTAAAATGTCATAAATAAAGGAAATTGATAACAAAGCTTAAAGGGGAGCTGTGGTCCAAAAATGACTTTAGGTAAATTGATAGGAATTGCTCTCCTGAAAATTTTTGCAATTTATTTTCATTGTTTATTTTGCATCCTTTTTAAGATATTTACATTTTTGTGTGTGATATGGCAGCAGCATCACCAGGTCCCCTGCACTTCCTGCTCTAAAACAGTCAGTGGATGACAGTCAATCTGCCCTGTGTCTCCTTGTCCCCTTGCAGCCCCCCTGGTCCCTCCCACTCATGGACCTTATGGCTCCTCCATTTGCAGGCCCCCCTTGGCCACTTCCCTTTCAACCCCATGTGGCCCTGCCCACTCGTGGGTGCCTTAGCCCTGCCCATCAGTGGGTGCCAGGGTCCCGCCCATCAGCATTAAACTAAACTTGTTTGGAGACCACAGTTCCCCTTTAAATCTCTACAAATGTATGTGGATTCATGCAAGGTTGTACAATTTATACAGGAGCCCCTTATAATAGAAACAAACCTTAGGAGGAAAGGAGAACTAAACTTACATTTTTTAAATCCTAATGGGAAAGCTTTTCTTCATAGAACACCTATACATTGAAAGATTCTTCTCTAGTAAGTTGCATTTAGTATATGTCCGTAATAGATCCTCTAACTAAGAAGGCTTCCATGTTGTTGCCAGTACAACAACCCCAGGATTCAGTCTCTCTACACAGAGTTTCTAGCTTCTGTTTTTAGTGAGATATAATGTTCCTAAATGTACCTGTATTAATTGTTGAGCTGCTGGTGGCGCACCATATAAATACCATCTTTTTAGAAATACACAACCCAAGAAGGAATCATTGTAATAGACAGGAGAATTTGTAGTGTTTACACAAAACTGCACTGAAGTCTGTGTTATGTTTTAGAGGGAGGATGATCTTTGAGCTCTAACATCAATGGCTGTCAGCTTTCAGGACGCAAGACTGCAGCTTCCTGCAAAAGTGGACTGCGTGTTCTCAGCTAAGGTTAATTATGGCTCCGATGACTAAGGGCAGTGGGCCCGAAAACAGTCAGGGATATTTGGTGTTGGTATGTTTTTCATATAATAAATCAAACATTTTACCATGCAAGGCTCCATGTCTATATGCAGTAAATCCGGAGTGCATCTAAGTCCTTCTCTTGCTTGGCTGATTATATGACCCCCTTGTACCCACAGGTTAATTTCGTAAATCACCCAGCATCCACAGTAAAGGGAGAAGTGTATGACTTTATGGTATTTTGTAACTGTACAGCGATGCGTCCCCAAGGGGTGCTTTATAAATAAACTATACATACATACACAGCTTTTTGTATCTTTTTGAATGTGCTCTTTCTATTGGGGAAATGTATTCTGGAGACTTTAGTTCCTTTTTAATTTTTCTTGAAGGAATAAATTGCCGTACGGTTTATTAGGGCTAGGCCCCACTTGCGCGTTTTTGTGCGTTTTGCGCTCGCGATAGCGCATGCGATTTGGCTATATTGGAAATCGCAGGAGCGTAAAAAAAACCCACGGTTTCCTATGCACATGCGATTGTGCATGCGTTTATGTTTTGGTAACGCATGCATTCACCATTTTTGGTGCATTAATGCATGCGTTGCCATAACGGAAACCGGCAAAATCGCATGCGCAAACGAAACACGACAAGAAAAGTTCTTACATTAGAATATGTTTCCACTGTTCAGTGTCAAACTTTATTAGTGGTTATAAGGCACAGGGGAACTGATTTTGTGCTTATATTTTTTGTGTTCTTAAAGGGTATCTCCACTCGTTTTAGAAGTTTTGGGAATCCCGTTCTATTGAAGAACGGAGAGGTAAAGGAGATGTGCCTACCTTCCGTTCTTCAATACAACACACAGGAGCCAGGAGAGAAGGTAAGAAAAATACCGGCTCGCTCGCCCCCGGCGCTTGGTCTGACAGGTCCCGACGGCCTTGTCTTCTATGCATAGAATCGCGCATGCGCATAGAAGACAAGGTCCGTCGGGACCTGTCAGACTACGCGCCGGGGGAGCGAGCGGGGTAAGTTTCTTACCTTCTCTCCTGGCTCCTGTGTGTTCTATTGAAGAACGGAAGGTTAGGCACATCTCCTTTACCTCCCATTCTTCAATAAATGGGATTCCAAAACTTCTTAAAACGAGTGGAGATACCCTTTAATAAATTTAGGTGCCAACACTTTTTTATTCTTTTTTTTCTTATAACAAACAATGATTATCTTTTAGTAACACTTATAGAAACAAGCTATATCCCTCTCAGATTTTTACATGGGTACATTCAAATACTGAATTTTCAGTGCAGGGGCCTAACTATCAGGGGAGCAACCGCAGGGGGGGCTGGGAGTCTAGGGAACCTTGTTGTCTGAATTTTTCCCATGACAGATATAGCCTCCTCCCAGAAAACCACTGTGGATGAAGCATAGATGGGGCCCCTTCATAATTTTGCAGGGGGCCCAGTGATTCCTTGTTATGCCACTGTAACAGTGCACATGGTAATATCCGCTTTTTGACTTTACTGTAGAAATAAAACACTATTAATACATTAAGCAACATCTTCTTTAACAATTTCCACAAAATGAGGCCATGGTATTTGAAACGAATCTTAATCCTCTTGCGTAGAAAAAAAATCCAGCTCTGGGGATTTAGATGAATTGCAAATGTCAAAAGCTATAGGGTTTTTATTGCCCTGTGCCTTTTACAGAGGAGATGGCCTTGCAGTGATTCGGTTTGCAGAGTTTAAAATCAGTATTGACAATTCTTGTGAGTCTAATATGGCTGCACACAACATGAATGTAAAGGTTTAAAGGGTATCTCCACTGGAAAAAAAATTAAGGCAATAAAACTAAATGCCCAAATGTTTATTTTACTGTAGAGATATTCTTTCACTGACCTTACAGGGCTACTAAACCCAACAAACACCTCTACCACTCTGTAAATCTGTAATTCTATGGTAGATAGGACCAAGTATTCTTGACTCCCGCTTTGAATTTATTTAAAAGTATTTATCTTTTGGCACAAGAGTTTGTAGCTGGCAGAATCCTTGTCAGACTATTATTACAAATATTATTTCCATGCCTGTGTACCTACTTGTAACATTTATATTTTATTGGATGTCACTCTGGGAGAACAGGAACTGCTAGAACTAGCAAAACATTAAAAGCAAATTCATTTTAAAAGCAATACTGGAGGTAGAAATACTACATAAAATTAAAAAATCAGGGTCCTTTAAAATACTTATGCCCAGAACAAATTAATTAATAATTAATTTGTACTGGGCATAAGCAATCATACAATACTTTTAACTTGCCAGACAATATTTGGCCAATAGAAGACTGTGTGATGAGATCAAAATTCCTGCTGTGGCTTATCCATTTTTTTTTCCATTCAATTTTAGTGATAAAAATTGGAAGAAAATTTATTTGGAGAATTACTCCTGGAGAATTAGATACCCACTATTGAAGGAGTACACAAGTCACTTCTCTACAAATAACATTCTATCCCATTTAGATCAAATATTCAGAAATAAATTTACTAACTCTTGCACCATTATGGTTATTCACCTGCCTGGAGGTATCTCAGATCTATCTCCAATCTCTCTATTAATATCTATAGAACTATCTAATGCCCTACTCACTAGACGTCACCGTTCTGGCTCACACTTCTTTCCATACTGTACTCAATCCCAGACCAATTAAATTCTATTTATCCTTAAATCATGACCCAGTACCAACCTTAAATCAATGGAATGCATTTAAAGGACAGCTCCACCCTCATAAGAATATCTTTTAGAAAGAATGGCCTCATAGTTTGTCCTATGAATTCATTACTGTTTGCCTGCTATGCTTCTGGATGCCTTAATGGAAATTGAGCAATTCAGACACCTGTACTGAGCCTGGGCATGCTCAGAAGAGGCAGACAGGGGATTAACATTCAGTCGTTGGCTGTGATGTCCACTGTCAAATCCATAACTGACCGTTACTAACTGGAAGAACCAGGAAGCAGAAACAGGGCATTGTGCAGGATTTCAGGTTAGACTTATATATTTCAGATTTCAAACTATTACAGTTTAGGGTTTTGGGGGGTGATTTACATATATGTAAGTTTTCATTTTGGTGCTGGGCATTAAAGCAGTGATGAGGGGCCTTTTTAATACAGCTGTCAGTCACATAAAAAAAACTGCATCACAAGAAGAATCCCAGCTGGCGGCAACCTTAACAGTGGCAGAAACTGCATATGTATGCAGTCCCAATTCAGAGGACAAAAACACTTGGACATTGGCAAGATCTCTGTATAATAATATATTGATTGAAAAGGCACACAGAAAGTAAATTTTCTATAAGCAACGCTATTTTGAACATGGAAACCAGTCAGCCAAATTGTTGGCTTGACTGGCTCTTGGCTCAATGGATCAAAATAATATCGGCCATCCACGCCTTTAAACAGGAGAAACTTTCACCAACACCCCAGACATTTTAGCAGTGTTCACCAAATACTGCAAAACAGTCGCAAGCCGACATCACCTTAACTGAACTGCAAGACATACTTGGCGATACGACATCTGGCAAGACACCTGGTCCAGATGGCCTCCCAGTAGAAATAAAAAAGAAAATATAGTAAACATCTTCTACCTCAACTTTTAACTCCTTAACCCATAGCATGTATGAAGCCCACATCATGTTATTATTGAACACTGACAAGGACCCATACGAATGTGGGCCTATTTTGCTACTAAATACTGACTACAAACTGTTACCCAAAGTGTTGGCAAATAGATAACAAAAGGTACTCCCTACAATTATACACACTGACCAAACAGGATTTATGTCTGGAAAGTTCATCTCCATTAATATCCGAAAAACACTTGATCATGAAAATCCAGACTTTATATTAAATGAAGTTGTTCCTTCTCTTTCCCTTTGGGAAGAGGAACAAGACCAGGCTGTCCTCTGTCTCCTTATTTGTTTGAGCTGGCTTTGGAACAGTTAGTCATAAGACTCCGCTCCTCATCCATTATACAAGGTTTGAGTCTTGGGGCTCCCACATCTCTGTTCAGTCTGGATGCAGATGATTTAATATTATATCTAGGCGACCTGGTAGACTCCCTCAACTCTGCCTACAATATTATAACAAAGTTTGGCCTCTTCTCTGGTTTGCTTTTAAAATTAAATAAATCTTGTGTTTTCCCCATTAACCAACCAATTTCATTACCCCGCATCAATTAGGGGAACCATCCCAGTTGTGCAGGAGTTCAGATACCTAGGAATCATAATTACAAAAAAAACCAACGTGTTACTTCAAAAAAAAAAAAATATATTCTCTACTAGATCTAGTTAAAACAAAACTGCCAATTTGGAAACCATTTCCAGTAAATTTAATCTGAATTATTATACTCCCAAAACTCCTATATGCACTAAAACACAGTTTAGCATTTATACCACACAAATTCTTTCAGACCTTAAATAGTCTATTTATAAAATTTCTATGGGGATTTTGCAGACCCAGAGTTAAGCTTAATATCCTTCAATGCCTTAAGACCCTAGCAGGACTGGCTCTTCTGGATTTCTAATATTATTATATGGCCAGTCAGCTTAAATAATTTCAGAGCTGGGTGATTCCACCTCCCCCCGAGACCACAAGACACTCTACACCCCTCGATATATGATGTAGAGTGTATGTTGCATCCTTACCTGCCCTCGGAACCGATCTTCAAACAAACACGTAATGAAATTGATGATACTAAAATGCTGGTGGAAGTTGGAGTAAGGGCTAGGCCACACTAACGTGCTTTTAAGCGTGATCCGATTGCGATTCGATCCCGCTTTTAAAAGCACACACAAGTGTGGTCCATTTGAAGTAGCCACACTAATGCGCTGCTGTGCATACGTTCTGATAATCGGAGTGCATGTGATCTGCAAATTTTGCGCAATCGTGTGCGCTCAGATTGTGCAACATTGGAGCACGCAATTGCACACAGGAGCACACTGTAGTGGGCCACACCCTTACTGACAATTCCCCGCTATGGGATAAAAAATGTACTTCAGGTTGGTATCATTTGCTGCATCAGAGATATGGAAACACAGTGGTATTAGATATTTTTTGCAAATTATAGAGTATAATATGTTTGTCCTTTCCTGATTTAAAGCAACAAGGTTTATGCATTCGCATAGTAACCCACCCGGATACCGAAAATGGGAGTGGAGAGAGGGCTAATCAGTAGAATATATGTCTGCCTGGCAGACACGAGTTTAGCCTCAGAGACCCCCTAATATAATAAATAAATGGACCAGGCAGAATATTGGGAAGACCTATCGGAGACACACCTCAGGGCATCACAAGCTGCAAATAACAAACTTCCTCTATTTTATATTCTACATCAAGTGTATCTGACACCAAATAGATTGGCCCATATGTCTCCACGATACTTACTTGTCCTAGATGCTGTGAACCCCGGGCTGTCTTCTGGCATCCAATATGCAATGCCCTCCGGTCTCTCGATTATACATATTGGGAATACCTGAGGTGGACTCCTGGTCACGATATCACCTTACTTGATATATCCTTACTTGAGGTTCTTTTATATGCAAGGAAAACTATTCCTACACATGCGCACACATGTAGAGCCCAAGATAAATATATATTTATATATATCTATTGTACAGGATTGCATGGACAGGTCCTGTATGGAAGATCTATTTCTCCTGCCTATATTGTTAGGTCTTAATCCTGTCTGTACCCGGAAATGAGTCCAGGATTTTCGGTTAGCAACAAAAGCTTTCTACTTGTTTAGTATTTTCAGGGCTGGACTCGGGTGAGAAGGATGGAATAGGTGGGTCTCTCACTGGGCAGGAAGCAAAACCCAGATACAGACCGGGTTTTGCTTCCTGCCCAGCAGGAACGCAGATTATGAATCAGGTGCAAACCTGATCACTGGAGGTTTTTTTGGTTTCTGTTAAGTTGCAAGCCGGTGTCTGCAGTAGAGAGCTGCAGAAAAACATTGTAACATTTACCTGGAGTTATATCCCCAGCTTCAGTTGCTGTGGACGTTTGGATATTCCTATATAGCTGAAGTAAGCCCCTTTTCCGTTGTTTCACTGTGCTAAATACTGAAGCTTGTTTGTTTTGAGCATTCAATAAATTGTGATTTATCTGACTGTCTCCTGCGTGCTGCGTCCCTTTTTCCCTGAATATCTGAATCATTCTATCCATCCATCCCGCTCTCTCTATCCCTCTCTCTTTCTCTCTCTATCCCTCTATCTATCCATATATACACACGCGCTGCTTCTAGTGTATTAAATAATTATACACCTTATGCGTTTGAAATAAATAAAATAGTTAAAAAAAAAAAAAAAAAAGTATTATCATGGTCTGTAAAGTACCCAAAGGTGAGGAGCTAGGTCCTCACCCTGGGTACTATTTGGTTGTGGAAAGAGAGGAGTGAGGTGTAGACGAGTATAATTGTCCTTTAAAGATAAAAGAATAATGTCCCACTTCCTCACTTTACCTTAACCCTTATGAGAATGTGTGGGCCCTTCTTACAGGTAAACAGTACACCTCTAAACAGTATGGAAGAAAGTGTTTGCTGCTGCACAAAAAGTTGATGGTCAGCAGATGAAGAAAGATACTTTTATTGGTCACTTTTCTTTGATAATTCTTGAGCTTTATTATACTCACTTTAACAGATGAAAATAAATAAGTGAGTTGGAGACATTTTTTTATTTTCGTTTAGTTGCCTAATAATTTTGCATTCTAATTCTTGCCTAATAAATATGCATAATAATAATTGTGCAAACACATGTATTCTTCTGTCAGGTTTATTAACAGTTTGGATTGACTGATAGCACTGTATTTGTAACATATTAAAGTTAATTCTAAAAATACACACGTCTAATAATTGTGTACATAGTTTCAGAGACCATAAACTGTTTTATGCTTATTCAGGAGACATTAAAGGGTAACTGGTCTCCATTTCTTCCAAACAAGTTAGGGTTGTTTTGGAAAGCCTTCTGTCATACCTTCAAAATGAACCCTAAATCACATCTCTAGATAAAATTTGTTATAAAAAGTTATTGCTAGAAAGGTTCAACTAAATTAATTCCTGCTTGAACACATTCTTTTTTCAGCCATGTGACCAGCTTGTAGTCATGTGACCATCCTCTGCCTGCATTAATAGGCTCCCCTTCTCAGCTGTCAATATTTTCTCAAGGTACTTTTTTCCCCCAGCATTAATTCTTAACTGAGCATGATTCTCCTCTGGGGTCAAGCAGCGGGGCCGAGGTCAGGTAATTTCACACACCCAACTGGAAGCAGGAAATTTGAACATTCAATCCAGTATTATTTCTCACAGGCTGCAGAGATGTGATCTAGGGCTCAAAGTGATCTTTTGATTTTAAAGGGGAACTGTGGTCCAAAAATTACTAGTTTTGAAGATATTTACATTTTTGTGTGTGATATGGCAGCTGCATCACCAGGTCCCCTGCACTTCCTGCTCTGAAACGGTCAGTCAATCTGTCCTGTGTCTCCTCCTCCCCTTTTCAGCCCCCCTGGTCCCTCCCACTCATGGACCTCATGGTCCCTCCAGTTGCAGGCTCCCCATGGCCATTATCTTACAGTCTCATGTGGCCCCGCCCACTCGTGGGTGTCTAAGCCCTGCCAACTCACGGGTGTGTAAGCCACGCCCACTCGTGGGGACTTCTCTTCCCTTCTCTGTCAGGACTTCACACAGCAGAGAGGAGGAGGGACTTCCTGTCTCCCTTACACCCTGAGGGAGTCTGAGGCTGTGCTCGCCGGCGGCACTGTGCAGGAGAAGCCTTAGGAATGTCACATGTCAGCCTCCCACCCATTAACTTTCTGGTCAGTCATTTCGTTATATCTTGGGCTGTGGAGAACGTAGAGAGGTGGTTGATGGCTCGTTTTAAAGGTAGGAAACTGGCCTTTCATTTAAACTCAACTTGTTTGGAGACCACAGTTCCCCTTTAATCTGATCACATTACATATAAAGAATCTCTGTAATGGTATTTATGTAGCAATTAGTTTTGTCTTTTTAAATGAATACGCCTGATAGCTGCATAAGAACATGGTTAATTATGGAGTTTTGTGTTGTACTTAACTGACAATTAATTATTACTGCATTGTGTGAGGCAAGGCATTTCTAGAGGGTAACCGTGGTCTCCAATTTTCACAAATTAGTTGGGGATATACCTTCCAAATGAACCCTAAATCAGATCTCTAGGTAAAATATTGAGTTATTGCTGGAAAGGTTTAGCACTATTACTTCCTGGTTGAACACTTATAGGATCCCCATCTCGATAATTTTTAAAAAAAATCTGTGCAGGTACTTCCTTACCTTAAGCATGCTATGTCACAAAACAAGCAAGAAATTTGAACATTTACTATAATATAACTTATATAACTAATATAACACTGGCTGTAGACAGAAATGAATACAGGACTTCTTTTAAAGGAAAGACTTAATGTAACAAAACATTGATGGGGTGTTAGGTAATTTAACGGTTAACTATTTCTCTAAAAAGAGGAATGGAAATGAAGAGAATCTTTAAAGGGAATGTACACCCCAAAAAAAAATAGTATGTCATGCAGCACCCCCCTAAACCTAGAGTTTGATTAGCTTACACTTCTTAAATCTGCACACAGCATGAGAAGTCATACTTACAAATATAGGATCCTCCGCCACTTCCTGTCCCTGCACTGCCTCTCCACTGTGGCTGCTGTGTTCTTTTTCTGTTTCCGAGCACCCACAGTGGAGACTATTCCGGGAATGGCACTCGGTGATTGGCCATGACGTCACTGTCACTAAGGCTTTTAGTACAGTCCCCCACAGGCAACTTATGTGTAAGCTAAGGCAGAGATAGACAAGCAAAAAACTACAACTCCCAGCATTCTTCTACATGGACTGTTTAGTTAGGGAATGCTGGGAGAAGTAGTTTTAAAACATCTAGAGGTCTACTGATTGCCTATCCCTGAGCTAAGGCCTGTTGGACTTTGGTGGCCCATTTATACATGGGTTGAAAATTGGTTGATGGATCGGATGCAGAGAGTAGTTAATGGTACTTCAATATGCACTAAAGTTGCCAAGTCGTGTGCACCAGGGTTCTCTTTTTATTCTGTTAATTAAAGATTTGGAAGTAAGTATTGTCAGCAAGGTCTCTGTTTGCGGATGACACAAATCTTTGTTGACCATTAAAAGCTTCAGAGGATGTGCAATCATTGCAGGTGGATCTATATAGATTGACACATTGGGCTTCTAAGTGGCAGGTTGATAAATGTTAGGTGATATATTTTGGGCTTGAAAAATCCTTGTGCTGCCTGTACTATAAATGGCTCTATATTAAGTGAATCTCTGTTGGAAAAAAATCTTAGATTTTTGGTAAATAACAAACTCAAATTTACAAGCAGTTCCAGGCGCCAACAGCTTGAGTCAGCAAGATAATTAAGAGGGATATGGATTCAAGGGAGAAAAATGTAATTCTCCCTCTTCACAAAGCACTGGTAAGGCCTTGTGTAAAATGTGATGCAGTTTTGGAATCCTGTGTACAAAAAGGACATAATTGAAATGGAATGGCTTCAGAGAAGGGCAACTAAATTAATAAGGGGATAGGGGCAGCTTGAATATGAAGGCAAATTGGATAAGCTACAGTTTATACACACTAGAGAAAAGGCGCTTGCATGGGGATATTTATTTTGTGGCCCAGTAATGTATTTATACATAATCTGTTGCATTCACCAATAGAACATGTCAGAGGACACACTGACATCCCTTAAGATTGGAGGAAAAGTTTAGTCTTCAAGTTTGGAAGGCTTTTTTCACTGAGAGAACAGTAACACTATGGAACAGTCTTCCATTGGATGTGGTGATAGCAGGTTCATTGGATAGTTTTTAAACAACAAATGTTGCATGTTACTGGTATTGATACATAAAGGTGGAGTTGAAGAAGAAAAAGTGCAGGATTGAGAAAAAATCTGATGACCAAAGTCATCTAATTACTCAATTCCCCCTAACATCATTACAAGTGCCTAATTGTATTTAGTAGGTTTCAACAGCAGATTACACTTCAGATTCCAGAAAACTGTTGCTATTACTACGTTTTCTAGCTGCCTGCTGTACATTACATTTCTTGGCTGTCAGGAACATTTAAACGTGCATTGATTCCATGGTGGTAAACATTTTGACATGCTTATAACCACTGTGAGACCAAGGCACTGATACTAAATCTACTGTTTTATCGTACATCCCATCCTGCAAAAACTAATCTTTGAACATGCCTCTCTGCACCCCTCTCCTATGCTAGAATGTAATTTCTGATAGGTCTACTTGCCAATAAGAGGAACAAATCAGAATACATTTTCCAGTAATAAAGATAAATAAATATTTCTAATAATCTCTAGTTACTGTGCATGGCATGCAAAGAGTGAAAAGGCAAAGAGTTTCTTTGGGGAAGGAGAGTAACAGATTAACGTAATGGTTATGGGACTTGTAGTTATGGGACAATTATGTGTGAGTCACAATTGTTAAGCGAGTATGTCTTCAATTGCTGTCATTCTCAAAATCTGTGATCATTGCCCTCTCCCAGCTATAAAAAAAAATTCAAGCAGATTTTATATAATTTGTGGGTGTCTGGAAGCTGCTGTCAATATTCTGGAGACTCACTGAAGTTTAGAAATAGTTGAGGTGCTTTTATAATACATAAGGCTCTGGCATTTCAATGGGGAGGTGCAGTGGCGAGAATCTATATTGCAATCACTCAGTGATGTCACTGAGTGACTTCCTGTATTCCACTGCACCACCCACTGTCTCCCCCTCCTTGTATTATTCATTTATAGGGGAATCCCTGTTTATTCTTGACAGACAATGTTCGGTTCTTCTTTCTCTTTTCAATAGGAACGGTAATTAACTATTTATGCATTAAATAGGGATTCCTATATAAATAACTAATACAGGAAGGGAGAGACAGTGGTAGTGGATATGCTACCTACAGGTAGCGTTTTATTGAAGCACAAGGACTGTTGCCATGGTCATGAAACTCCTCGGTGGCGTAATATCCTTATATTACACTGTAGTTAGCGTATTATCCCTTATTTTAAACATTCTTTAGGTTTACAGGGTAAGCCTTTTGAAATAAGAAAAATAACAAAAGTGGTATAAAGGTTATACCTTTATTGGCTAACTAAGATAATCATAGCAAGCTTTCAGAACATTTTTGTTCCTTTTTTACAGCTTCATTGTATAAAGGTATCACCTTTATACCACTTTTGTTATTTTTTTATTTCAAAAGGGTTACCCTGTAAACATTTTGACTGGCTAACACTGTACACTTTTCCTACATTCTTTAAGGATACACTAAATATTTACCGTATATACCCGAGTATAAGCCGAGAAATTTTACCTTTAATATCATCCTGAAAGTCTCCCCTCGGCTTATACTCGGGTCTGGCCAGGCTTATCTGGATGCTTGAAAGAGCAGCTGAACAAAATTTACATAGCCCTGGGAAAACAAAAGCTGTACCCTGTATTACACAGAATCCTCTTGATTTGGGTGGGTTAGGCAATTGTTGCCCTGCTCACTCAGATCAGCTCAGACTGCAAGGGAAAGGGGGAAAAAACTATAGGATTCAACAAAAAAACAGGCTGCACAGAAAGGTATGCAGGGCACATCTGTGTAAGGGGCTATGTATAGGGCTGTGTATGGGACTTTCTATGGGGCTGTGTATGGGACATTCTATGGGGCTGTTTATAAGGCTTTCTATGGGGCTGTGTATTGGACTTTCTATGGGGCTGTATATTGGACTTTCTATGGGGTTGTGTGTGAGGCTTTCTATGGGACGGTCTGTAACTATGACGCTGTCTGGGAGAAAGTCGACCCTCGGTTTATACTCAAGTCAATAAGTTATACTAGTTTTTCAGGTAAAAATAAGTACCTCGGCTTATACTCAAGTATATACAGTAAAAAGGCATTTTAATTATTACTTTATTTTACTTACTACTAGTGCAATTTTTGCTGGCTTGTTATTTTTGCATTTAATTACTTTTTCATGAATTCTGTAGTTTAAAGGGCATGTCCACCCCCAAAACTATAATCCCCCCCAGTAATGGCCCCACCATGTAGTGTAGTGTAATCCTACCTCACATCCCAGCTCCATAGGGTTCTCCTGTAGACCCCCCCTAAAGTCCCAAAAACTGTCCACCAGGAGGCTAGCAGGACTCTGCCTGCTACCTTGCCTCCGGTAGATATTTGCCATGCGTACTGCAGCCCTTCTCCCCCCTCCCTCTCCCTCCCTCTCCCTCCCGTTCTACTATCCCCCCCCTCAATAAAACCCCCTTAATATGATGTTCCCCCATGTCTGGCAGCCCCAACCGCATATTTTTATTTTCCAAAAGCTCCCCAAACTCTTACTTACCTCTCCTCTTTCCTCCGCTGCACTGAATGACCGGCAGCCGCGTCCGTGATTGGCTGCCGCTCAGCCAATCACAGACGCGACTGCCGGTCCCGCCCCTCTGCTTGCATTCTCGCAAGCAGAGGGCCGCAGTGCGGCGGAGGAACGAGGGGAGGTAAGTAAGAGTTTGGGGGGCTTTTGGAAAATAAAATATGCGGTTGGGGCTGCCAGACATGGGGAACATCATAATAAAAACAATTTTTAATGGTGGACATGCCCTTTAATCACAGTCACACCTGTGCTTGTTTTGATTTATTTGAATATTAAAAATGTAAATTTAGAGATAAAGATTTACTCACGTCACTTTGATTTTGCAGGGTGCTGATTCTGGATTTGTTCCAAGTGTTCAGGACTTTGATAAGAAGCTTGCAGAGTCAGATGCCTATCTACAGATCCTGATGATCAAATAAAGGTATTAGAAATAGAAATATTAAAGGCTGATTTTTTTTTTTTTTTTTTTTTAATATTTAGCCACTGGCTATTTCGTAGATTGTTTTTCTTTTCTATTCAAACATGTAAATTTCAAGTTGTTTCAGTTGTTAAACTGTATCTAAACGCAAACTTAACAACCATTTAAGTTAGGGCTAGTAAACATGGCCCTAACTCAAATGGCCCATGGCAAAATGGTTGTAAAGAAGGTCAGACAGGACAGTAAATTGTGGGGTTGGTACCAATCACTCAGTTGATCAGTATTCTAAAGGTTAGTAATACCTGGCCAGGATGGGCCTGTTTGTACAATTTAAAAAAAAAAAAGAAGATCCATTCAGTTGAGGGAGCATTGAACCTTGTGTTAAAAAACAAAGCAAAAAAAAAAATTAGGTTACCGGTAGTGTCTTTTTTGTTTTAATTGTTTATGCCAAAGTTTCCATTATCTATAGGCAGAGAGATGCAGTGCTATAGGTTTTAATAGATTAGTAATGGTGTTATATCTTTCCTTGCTCTCACATTTGATTTTTTCTTGTAATAATTTTTTACCACCTTTTTTTGTAGATGCAACTTTTTACACAAGTTAGTATCCAAGTATTGGAATGTATTACAAGACACTCATTTTTGGAATTAGACCTTTAGTCCTAAGTTTTTTATGAGATGGCAAGGAGCAATTGTCAGTTCAAATAAATGGAGAGTGTTGCGTTCCAACAGTTTGACAGTTCTTTATTAAGAGGTTATGAGTAGTCTGCACCCCCTAGTGAGTTATTACTAGACCTGTATTTGCCAAACGAGCATTGGTCCTATGTTTCCTATAGATTTACACCTAGCAAAAGGAAGTGCATATGTTTAAACTATCAGTCATGTTTTAAAAGTGTTGATAGTCTTCATTGTCATGTGGCGCTATTTATATCTCAAATATTTTTATAAAGCATCTTCAAATGATCAATATTAGATTAGGATCTATGGCAACTGCAGAATTGATCATGCTATATATTAGGCTACTTTTATTTAAAGGGCATGTCCACCATTAAAACAAAAACTGGTGACTTGTCCGTTATCTGCCCACCTCTAAAATATTTTTTTTCCATAGTGTAGGGCATCAAAGCCTCCATCAAAGGCAGTGTTTGTTAAAATACTGAAACAAATTTTTGCATCATTTGCCAGTGTTTTTGACCATATTATCCTTGGGCTTTGAGATGGGAACTAATAGTTTTCAGAAACCATTATGTACTCAATAAAACCTCCTATCCCAGCAGAGACAGACAAGATGTTGCACCATTCATTATTTTTTCTATGTTAAGATGCCTTGTGCTTGCCTATAAAATCCAGCCTTTCCACATATGGTGGGAATTTAAATTCTCCTGAAATCCTCAATAACTAATTTACCTTACCCAGTCCAGCAAACACAGCAGAAAGAGAATGGGTAGTAGTATACTTTTCTAATATATTTACTTGGGATGCATGTCTAACTTAGACATGTGTTGATTTCAGTTTAAGTAATGCTGTAAGAATTTTTATATGTGATGGACAATAATTAATTGTAATTGTATACCCATAAGACGTATAAACTTCATAATCATTCAACAGAGAAGGACTATTTATGTAAACAAAGTGTTTCTTTTCTGTATCATGAAGGATTGGGGCAGGTAACTGACAATTAACCTTGTTTAATTTGAAGCAACTAAATATATGATAGAAAGCAAGTTAACAATAATATATCTGCCATCCTTTTCAATGGGAACAGCAGTGGAATATATCCTTATAAAAATTAATCAGTTACGTAGTTGAGGAATATATACCACTGCTGCTTCCCATATATTTGCCTTCCGCTTGAACAAGCACCTTCCACCTTCCCTATCAAACCCTGCAGTAAAAAAGATTGAGGAAACACCTAAGGCCTTTACTTGTCAGAAAATTTTTCTCTCACCCGGTAACTTTTTTTTTTTTTTTTAATAAATATTTTTATTGAGAATAGAGATGGGAGTTTACAGAATAAACAGTAGGTAGCGCAAGTTGGCACAAATATTTGCATAGATATACTCAGTAATCACATAGAAAAAGACAGGTTAGGATATACATTTGTATTAAAGTCTTCTGAGTCATAAAGGTATGCCGGAAATCTCCAATGGTTTGCTCTAGTAGATTGAGTGTTCAGGTTTATTGATAGCTGCTTGGTCTGTAAGAGTTGTTTGTGGGTTAGGGGTTTGAGAGATGGGGGTTTCATCTTCGGATGATACATCATTCTCCTCTAGAGGTGAGGCAGGTAGTTTGTTTGAGTTCTTGGGCATATCCTTATGTCTTTGTGGTTTTGGGGTTTGTGGTTTGTCTTTATTGTTTGAGGTGTTGTGGGTAGCAGTGCCGGAGGAAGTTTGTTGGTCAGCTTTTTTGTTTCTTTTACCCATATCTGAGTTTGATTTTTCTATGTATTTGTCCATACTATAAGTTAGTGGTTTTCCGTGGTGAGATAAATGTGTTTCGATGGTAGATGGATCTTGTAAGATAGATGTCGGGGGCTCTTAGGGATTGTCTATTTACATGTTTAGGTCATTCGATATTTGACATTCTTAATTGGGATTTGTGGGTTCAAGTTGGAGTATTTTGTGGAGAATATCCAGGGTTCTGGTGTATCGTCCTTGTATCGGTATGACTTGTTTCAGTTGGATACAGATGGGGTGGTGACTGGAGTTCAACGTGGGTAAGTACTGTGGGGTGAGGGAATTGGGTTCAGTTATAGATGCGTTAATGGTGGGGGTTCAGCAGAGGTACCTTCAAAGGGGAGTATTCGGAGTTAGATGTAGGTGGTGTGGTGGTCCAGGTTTAGCAGTAGTGGGTATGGGAGTGACAGGTTATTATCACTTTGGTTCGATGTAGGATTCACTTGCGTATAGGTGATGGTGGAGGCGTCTGTTGCTCTTGAGGCAGACTCAGACCCGGCGTGGGTATGATCTGCTTGGCAGCCAGAGGGTAGGTATTAAGGGGTCCACTCGGGACCGCAGGTGCCTCAATTGGTTGTATGGCCACTGGTGTTATAGATGGCAGTCAGTCTTAGTATTGTTGTGAGGCCTAGGCCGCGTGGGCTTGTTCCAGAGTTAGGTTTGGGCCTTGGTTCTGGTTTCGCTTTGGCTCTCACGTGGATCGCGACCCTCCAGTCTCCTGGACGGGGTCGTGGGTGGGTCGCCCCGGGGCCCAGTAGTTGGGCCTTTGGATGGTTTGCGGTGGGGCGCCGCTTGTTGTGCCGGGGCCGGTGGCTGGGACCCCGCGGCGACTCCGGGTCACACGGATCCCCGGACAGTCTCAGTGTTCGTGCGGGTGGGTCGGGTATTAAGTCTATGGGTTGCTGTCTAGGGCCCGGGTCCCACGTGGTCCCTCTTTGGTTGGTCGGAGTCAGGCCTTGGCTGGGTCCGCTCTGGGGGATCTGGCCACGTGGTTAGGGCCTGTGTGCGATGCGGCGAGTACCTGGATTCCAGCGGTGTGGGGTCGGTGTCGGCCGCGGGTCTCCCTCCGGGCCCGGTAATGCAGTTGGGTCTTCCTGTGGGATCCTCGTCTGATGCCGGTGTGGTTGTGAGTTCAGCGGGGTAATGGAGTTGGTGGTGGAGCTCCTTTGTGGCGGGCTCTGGCTGTAGGGCGGGTGTTAGGTGCGTTCTCCCGCTAGCTCAGCCTGACTTCGGGGATGGTGGAGGTTACAGCTGGGTGGTTGTTGATGTTATCTGTTGGGGGGATATCACTTTTCGATCCCTTGCATTGGTTTTTGGCTGTTTTCACCTCTTTGTGCTCCTGGGTGTACGGAGCTCAGTTAAAATGCGGCCGCTCTCAGCGTCCCGCCCCCGGAAGTCATAATTTAAAAATCTAACTGCAGTGGCAGCTAGGGGATTAACATTCAGTCATTGGCTGTGATGTCAACTGTCAAATCCATAACTGACAGTTGCTAACTGAAAGAACCAGGTAGTAATAACAGGGGAAACAGGACATTGTGCAGGATTTCATTTTAGACTTAGATCTGCACTGCATATATGATGTCACTTTTCTTGTGTTTAGGTATTGGGTGAAGGCTAAAGAAATGAAACATCTCAGAGGAGCCCTTAAAACCTGTGGATATCCAGACTGGGCCTTTGTCAAAAGAAGTAGAAGGAAAGAAAAGAACACAAATACCAACAGTGAAGGGGAAAAGCAAGACAGGAGGAAGAACATGGTGAAGTAATATTGCTGAACTTCTCCAGCAATAACTTCTCACAAATTTTACCTAGAGATGTGATATAGGTTTTATTTTGAAGGTAGGATGGAAGGCTGTTTATATAACCCTTACTAGTTTGGAAGAATTGAAGACCACAGTTACCCTTTAAAGTCGGGTATGTATTTATTAATCCTTTTTATTGCAGTGCTTTTAGGGGGGTTTCCTTGTATTTAGTTTAGTTATTGAGTAAAGGGATAACCGCTGGTTAGGGATTTAGTAAAGGGACTACATTAGGAGTCCCTGCCCTGTATAAAAGCACATGGCCAGCGGCCTTGTGCTTCTATATGGTCGGGGAACTCCTCTGTGACTTTATATCCTTATATTACACTGCAAGGGGCATATTATCCCTTATATATATAATACATAAGTGTGATATTTTATAATGGGAGCTGCAGTGGTGTATATCCTTATAAAAATCACTCAACTATGTCACTATTTGATTTATTTATTATATCCCACTGCTCCTCCCATTCCAGTGTTAATGCCTGAACAATTACTTTTTTGCAGTGTTTAACTTCACTAATGGAACCTGCTGGAGCTGCTTCCTGTCACTTCATAACCAATGTCTCTCCTCCTCCTCCAAAAAGATTTGTTTAATTGCATATATGCTGGACTGGGATGTTCCTTTCTACTTACAGAATGTAGCTTGGGGGTTTAAATTAAGGTGGGAATAGAGACAAGTCTAGAATTTAAAATGCGAATGGGGTGAAGGAATCTTTCAGATAGGGGAAAAGAAGGGAATACTCAACAAATAATTGAATATTTCATAATAAGTGTCACTCACCCCGATCTCTGGGGAGCACTGCAGTAGTTTTTTTTTTTTATTACTAAATATTTATATGTTTCCCCTAGTTGTTTGACGAAAAAATCCAAAGTGCAAAGATGATGATCAAGGAAGGCAAGGACCCCCAGCCTGCATCTGAAAACATGTTTCATGGATATCTTTATATTATATTATTTAGTAAAAAAAACCAAAAACCATTAGTAACCCTTAGATCTCTTTTCCTTCCCCCCCCCCAATTTTAGGATTCTTTTGTTCTTTGATTTACCCTCGTTGTCCTTGATTATACATTTTAATCAAATAATTCAGATGTGTAACGTATATACTCGAGTATAAGTCGAGATTTTCAGATTTAAAATTAGCTCGGCTTATATTCGGGTCAAGTCCTAATTTAGTTCCAAATGCTGCATTGCGGGTAGTAACCAGTAGGTGTGTTTAAAAAAAAGGTGAAAAAAAAAAAGTTACAGGAGCAGCTGATCTGCCTTTACACTCCTTCCTGCTTCCTGTAGTCTGGCTGCTGGACTCCCTCAGCACTGTCACTGCTCATCTGGAGGCTGTACATCTGATGGGTCTCCTCAGTTTAGGGCAAAATGGCTGCTAGTTCATTGCAAATGACAGCTTGAAACTACAACTATTGAGGTCATAGAGTCCTTTACTATATCGGGGCCAGAGTGCCCTTTACTATAAGGGGTCAGAGGGCCCTTTACTATATGGGGGTCAGAGGGTCCTTTACTATATGGGGATCAGAGTGCCCTTTAATATATCGGGGCCAGAGTGCCCTTTAATATATCGGGGCCAGAGTGCCCTTTACTATAAGGGGTCAGAGGGCCCTTTACTATATGGGGATCAGAGGGCCCTTTACTATATGGGGGTCAGAGTGCCCTTTACTATATGGGGGTCAGAGTGCCGTTTACTATATGGGGGTCAGAGTGCCCTTTACTATATGGTGTCAGGAGAATTGTAAATGATGGTAAGCTTAATTAAAAGTTTATTGAACCTTGCCACTCCACATGTTTAGAAACTACAACTCCCAGCAACCAAAGCATGCTGGGAGTTGTAGTTTGCAAACATCTGGAGTGCCAAGGAATATGTACTGGTACTGGATTTGGCTATTACTGTATTATGTAGTATAAGTCGAGATTTAGACTTTAAAATTAGCTCGGCTTATTATTTCGGGTCAAGTCCTAATTTAGTTCCAAATGCGCAATTGCGGGTATAACCAGTAGGTGGGTTTAAAAAAAAGGTTAAAAAAAAAAAGTTACAGGAGCAGCTGATCTGCCTTTACACTCTTCCTGCTTCCTGTAGTCTGGGTGCTGGACTCCCTCAGCACTGTCACTGCTCCTCTGGAGGCTGTACATCTGATGGGTCTCCTCAGTTTAGGGCCAAATGGCTGTGCTGCTAGTTCATTGCAAAAGACAGCTTGAAACTACAACTATTGGAGGTCATAGAGTCCCCTTTACATATCGGGGCGCAGAGTGCCCTTTACTATAAGGGGTCAGAGGGCCTTTACTATATGGGGGTCAAGGGTCCTTACTATATGGGGATCAGAGTGCCTTTAATAATATCGGGGCCAGAGGGCACTTTACATACAGGGTCCAGGGCCCTTTATTATGGGGATCAGAGGGCCCTTACTATGGGGGTCAGAGTGCCCTTTACTATATGGGGGTCAGAGTGCCGTTTACATATGGGGGTCAGAGTGCCCTTTACTATATGGTTTCAGGAGAATTGTAAATGATGGTAAGCTTAATTAAAAGTTTATTGAACCTTGCCCCTCCACATGTTTAGAAACTACAACTCCCAGCAACCAAAGCATGCTGGGAGTTGTAGTTTGCAAAAATCTGGAGGGTGTAATAGTGTGCTAGCTGTCGCCAGGTGTTAAAAGACAATGTGAGACTCAGGACAAGTTGGTGTCGAACCCACTCCACCTCTATTTAGCTGTTGGTTTCTTTATTTCACATAAATGGCCTCCTTAACACCTCTCTTGAACCAGTCACGTTCCTTTGCCATATGTTAACATTACAATCTTCAAAGGTATGTCCATTATCCTTAAGATGCAGGTAAACGGCTGAGTCCGAGCCGAGGAATTGGCTCTTCTGTGCTGGGCCATACGTTGATGCAGTTGCTGTTTGGTCTCCCCCACATACAAATCAGAGCATTCTTCACTGCACTGCACTGCATATATGATGTCACTTTTCTTGTGTTTAGGTATTGGGTGAAGGCTAAAGAAATGAAACATCTCAGAGGAGCCCTTAAAACCTGTGGATATCCAGACTGGGCCTTTGTCAAAAGAAGTAGAAGGAAAGAAAAGAACAAAATACCAACAGTGAGAAGGGAAAGCAAGACAGGAGGAAGAACATGGTCATCCCATATGTAGCAGGGGTCTCCGAGAAATTAGAAGAATTTTCAAAAAACATCGTATCCCTGTCTGCTTTAAACCGAACAACACACTGAGGCGCAATTGGTACATCCGAAAGACCCAATACCTAACACAAGAAAAGCGACATCATATATGCAGTGCAGTGCAGTGAAGAATGCTCTGATTTGTATGTGGGGAGACCAAACAGCAACTGCATCAACGTATGGCCCAGCACAGAAGAGCCAATTCCTCGGTCAGGACTAGCCGTGTACCTGCATCTTAAGGATAAAGGACATACCTTTGAAGATTGTAATGTTAACATATTGGCGAAGGAACGTGACTGGTTCAAGAGAGGTGTTAGGAGGCCATTTATGTAAAATAAAGAAACCAAGCCTAAATAGAGGTGGGGGGGTTCGACACCAACTGTCTGCCATGTACAATGCTGTTTAAACACCTTACTCTGGGCGTTCCTATAACACCTCTTAGCCACTATCCAATCACCATTAACACCTGGCTGTGATATGCTAATTGGGATTTTCCAGGGTACATAATTGCCACAGATTCTTGTACAAGTCATTCTGAATTGAGAAAGCCAGTCGGATGACTAGCGAAACGTCTTCAAGAACTACATTTCAAGTCCAGTTGATCTAATTGAATACAACAGATATACCTGACCTGGATGAATGAGAACCTTCACAAGCATATTCATTAATCTTATTTACTACAGGGTTTGACAGGGAAAGTGCTGCTTAAAGGGTAGGAGGATGGAATGTAAAGCGACCAGGAGAATTCTAGAGGAAAGGCGGCCAGGAGGATGTCCATTAAGAAGCTAAAGGGCAACTGTGGTCTCTAAGCAAGTTAGGGTTAAATGAAAGCCTGCAGTATTTCCTTGATAATGAGCCAACAATCACATCTCTGGCTTCAGCCCGTAAGAAATGATATTGGGGTGAATGTTCAAACTCACTTCTGCTTCCAGTAGCTTTAGTGACATCACCTTACCTCTGCCTGTCCCTCTGCCCGCGGGGAGAAAGCATGAAAAGGCTGGGAAATCAGGAAGTACCTGGGGGAAATATTGACAGTTGAGAAGGAGCCTATTAATGCAGGCAGGGCTGTTCACATGATTACAAGCTGGTCACTGGCTAAAAACAGAAAGTGTCCAAGCAAGAAGTAATATTGCTGAACTTCTCCAGCATAACTTCTCACAATTTTCCTAGAGATGTGATATAGGTTTTATTTTGAAGGTAGGATGGAAGGCTGTTATATAACCCTTACTAGTTTGGAAGAATTGAAGACCACAGTTACCCTTTAAAGTCGGGTATGTATTTATTAATCCTTTTTATTGCAGTGCTTTTAGGGGGGTTCCTTGTATTTAGTTTAGTTATTGAGTAAAGGGATAACCGCTGGTTGGGATTTAGTAAAGGGACTACATTAGGAGTCCCTGCCCTGTATAAAAGCACATGGCCAGCGGCCTTGTGCTTCTATATGTCGGGGAACTCCTCTGTGACTTTATATCCTTATATTACACTGCAAGGGGCATATTACCCTTATATATATAATACATAAGTGTGATATTTTATAATGGGAGCTGCAGTGGTGTTATCCTTATAAAAATCACTCAACTATGTCACTATTTGATTTATTTATTATATCCCACTGCTCCTCCCATTCCAGTGTTCATGCCTGAACAATTACTTTTTGCAGTGTTTACTTCACTAATGGAACCTGCTGGAGCTGCTTCCTGTCACTTCATAACCAATGTCCTCCTCTCCCCTCCAAAAGATTTGTTTAATTGCATATATGCTGGACTGGGATGTTCCTTTCTACTTACAGAATGTAGCTTGGGGGTTTAAATTAGGTGGGAATAGAGACAAGTCTAGAATTTAAAATGCGAATGGGGTGAAGGAATCTTTCAGATAGGGGAAAAGAAAGGAATACTCAACAAATAATTGAATATTTCATAATAAGTGTCACTCACCCCGATCTCTGGGGAGCACTGCAGTAGTTTTTTTTTTTTATTACTAAATATATTATATGTTTTTCCCCTTAGTTGTTTGACGAAAAAATCCAAAGCTGCAAAGATGATGATCAAAGGAAGGCAAGTACCCCCAGCCTGCATCTGAAAACATGTTTCATGGATATCTTTATATTATTATTAGTATTTAAAAAAAAACCAAAACCATTAGATAACCCTTAGATCTCTTTTCCTCCTCCCCCCCCCCCAATTTATAGGATTCTTTTGTTCTTTGATTTACCTCTCTGTTCCTTGATATTACATTTTTAATCAAATAATTCAGATGTGTACCGTATATACTCGAGTATAAGTCGAGATTTTCAGACTTTAAAATTAGCTCGGCTTATATTCGGGTCAAGTCCTAATTTAGTTCCAAATGCTGCAATTGCGGGTAGTAACCAGTAGGTGTGTTAAAAAAAAGGTGAAAAAAAAAAAGTTACAGGAGCAGCTGATCTGCCTTTACACTCCTTCCTGCTTCCTGTAGTCTGGCTGCTGGACTCCCTCACACTGTCACTGCTCATCTGGAGGCTGTACATCTGATGGGTCTCCTCAGTTTAGGGCAAAATGGCTGCTAGTTCATTGCAAATGACAGCTTGAAACTACAACTATTGAGGTCATAGAGTCCTTTACTATATCGGGCCAGAGTGCCCTTTACTATAAGGGGTCAGAGGGCCCTTTACTATATGGGGGTCAGAGGGTCCTTTACTATATGGGGATCAGAGTGCCCTTTAATATATCGGGGCCAGAGTGCCCTTTAATATATCGGGGCCAGAGTGCCCTTTCTATAAGTCAGAGGGCCCTTTCTATATGGGGATCAGAGGGCCCTTTACTATATGGGGTCAGAGTGCCCTTTACTATTGGGGGTCAGAGTGCCGTTTACTATATGGGGGTCAGAGTGCCCTTTACTATATGGTGTCAGGAGAATTGTAAATGATGGTAAGCTTAATTAAAAGTTTATTGAACCTTGCCATCCACATGTTTAGAAACTACAACCTCCAGCAACCAAAGCATGCTGGGAGTTGTAGTTTGCAAACATCTGGAGTGCCAAGGAATATGTACTGGTACTGGATTTGGCTATTACTGTATTATGTATGGTAATTCTGCTGTCCATTTATCATAATGGACAGCAGAATTTCTACCCTCGGCTTATACTCGAGTAAATCACTTTTTACAAATTTTTACAAATATAGGTACCTCAGCTTATACTTGGATTGACTTATACTTGACTATATATGGTACATTAAATTTAGCCAATCTTACCAGCATCAAATACAATCTATGAAAAATATATAGCTGGGTTGGTCTAGGTAGTCCAGACTTTGCAGCATTCATTTCAGTTTCCCGATGTAGAAATCGCAAACGTTTTTATACATATTTCACTCATTTCAGTGCACATTAGTTAATTACAATAATAAACCTGTCTAACTTTTTAGAAATAGCCTTTGGGAGGCAGGTTTGACTATTTGCAAAAGACATCATGAATAGAAATGCAAGAGTCTACACTGCTAAATGCAAACCCCTAGACACAAAAACTGGGTGGCCAGATACAGCTTGATAAAAAGCATTTAAATGAGCCACGTTTTAAAGTTAAAGAATAGAAATAAACAGATATAGCAGCTAGTTGTAAAAATATTACTTTTACAAGTAGTATAGTTTAGTATTTATATATCTGTAAAATATTATACATTATAGGTCTGTATTATTAAAACAGAAAAAAATATTTGAAAAATATAAGTACTCCTGGCTGTTTCATTTTCTCTTATTGCAAATCTTACAGTTAAACATACTACCAGTTTTTCATGTGGGGACATTTCTAGATTGACTACCAAGTATACAACTTTTGTAGAAACCACATATGTGCAGTTTTCTTTTTTTCCAATTTAAGTTCTGTCTTTTCTCTGCAGAAAATTGAAAATCTCAAGGATACTACATGTGTAAGTTAATTCTTCTTGTTAATAGCTGTGCTCATCAAGGATTACTATACTCACCTCCACCCCGTTCCACCGGACCCAGCAGTCAGTAGTAAACATAGGGAGGACCTAAACTGCTAGGTCCTCACTGCTGGCTTTGCCTCCTATCTTCTGCAATATTTATTTAAAGTTTTCTTTGCGGCTCTGACTCCACTTCTACCTTTGCAATCCCAGCCAATGAGAAGACACGCGTCTGCAAAGCGTGCCTTCTCATTGGCGGGAGTCACTGACTAAGGACAAAGCCACGAACAAAACTTTAAGGAAGTATTGCAAGTTAGAAGGCAAACCCAGTGGTGAGTACCTGGTGGTCCTCTCCCTGGTTACTAAACATCGGTGGACAAGTGGGTAAGGTGAGTATAGTTGTCCATTAACATTAAGACTGGTGTTTCCGCACAGATGTTTTATTTCCAAACATACCAGTATCACAAGTGTGGTCACTAACCATTGTGTTCTTTAGAAATGCTCAGTCCCAAGAAACTGCAAGAACTTATTACAGGTGGTCACACCTACTAGTAGCCTCTAGCCAATCCTTTTACAGGAAAGATTAAGCAAGGGAGCATGTGACTGAGGTCAGCAGTGGGGCCAGTCATTTATAGGGGATGTTTTCAGATTCCAGAGTGTAAAAATGTGGGTTAAGTTCTCCTGTAATATTCCAATCAAGCTCCTCAGACACTTATCCAGCTAGAATTAGAGCTAGAATGAGATTTGACTTAAATCCAGTGTATGAAACTGCTATATTGGTAAATAAATCTGGAAAAAGGGATTAAATTTATTTACAAATGCCAGGGGAAAACAACGAACAATGGAAATAAAAACTTTGACTTTAGGAAAAAGACATATAATGAATGTAGGTGTGTAGGAGAGTGAATTTTGCACCTTGCAATTTGCTTATAGCAACAGTCACCATACGAGTTACAGCAAAACTGCACACAGAAGAAGTGTTTATGATGTCGCCATACCAGTTACAGCAAAGCTGCACACAGCAGAAGTGGTTGACAATACATCACTTAATTGACCGTTGAAATGTAAAATGCTTCAGATATTTAATGGAGGCCATCCTGATAAAGTGCAACGTGTATGTTGGGTTACCCCATCATCTGACAATTTTCCCTCCTATCAGACCAACTGGATAATTTTTATCAGACCAATAATGACTGTACAATCCGTATTGGTCCATATATGTGTCCCTTGTATACATACATTCCAGTGACACTGATATTACCTCACCCATAATAGCTGCACCACCATCAGTGAGGTACAACCCATCTTTACTAAAGAGCCTGTAGCCGAATGAAAAAGTCTTTACTGTGATGTGTAACTATGCCTTTTTGTCTTCTAGAGTATGGTAGAGTCCATCAAACACTGCATAGTTTTACTACAGATTGCAAAGGTGAGTTAAAAAAGGATATAGATTATTTTTATTTTTGAGATGCATAATCCAGTTTACACTATCATTTTGAAAAGTTAGTTCTCTTGCTCTTACCATTTTTTAAAGGAATTTTTTAAACTATTCCTTAAATGCATTGATTGAAGACTGGGAGGATAAGGAGCTATGGCTTACTTTCCTGTTCTTCAATCAATGCAAGTGGAGCCAGAAATGAACTTACCTGTTACACAGTCCTCCGCAGCAGCACTGACAGGTCCCAACCACTTCCAGGTTCTGTACAGCTATAGCGCGCATGCACAATAATGTACGATAATAGTTTAACAGAACCCGGAAGCGGTCGGGAATTTCAGTGCTGCTGCGGAGGGTCACGTAACAGGGAAGTTTGCTCTAAGTTAATTCCTGGCTCCACTTGCATTGATTAAAGAACGGGAGGTAAGGCATAGATCTTTATCCCCCTGGTCTTCAATCAATGCATTTAAGGAATAGTTCACTTTGGTAGAGCACTAAATGCTTGAGTAAATTATTTTTCAAAAATTGCAGCAAACCGATTTCTGATGAGTTGTAAACATTTGAACTTTTTGAAAAGTAAAACTACAGCAATTAAGAGGGTGTTAACTTGTGTCCTAATGGAACAAGATTGTATGTAATGTATGCTTTGCTACAGGGGCAGGTCCCTTTATTTTGGAGTTTCCAAATTGTAGGTTTACTGTTAAGTTCTGTCTAGGCAAAATATCTTTTTAGACTGCACTATTTTCGGGTTACATTTAGACTACAATTTATAGCACAATCCTGCTTTATTATATATTATATTTAAAGGGCAAGTCCAGGCATGAAAGGAAAACTTACAGGTAAATCACCCCCCAAAACCCTAAATGGTAATAGTTTGAAATCTGAAATCCGAAATCCTGCACAATGTCCTGTTGCCCCTGTTTCTGCTTCCTGGTTCTTGCAGTTGGCAACTGTCAGTTATGGATTTGACAGTAGACATCACAGCCAATGACTGAATGTTTATCCCCCTATCTTCCTCTTCTGAGCATGCCCAGGCTCAGTACAGGTTTCTGAATTGCTCAGTTTCCACAAGGCATCCAGAAACATAGCAGGCATACAGTAATGGATTCATAGGACAAAGTATGATACATCAACATATTTTAAAAAGGCCATTGTTTCTAAAAGATGTTCTTATGAGGGTGGAATTGTTCTTTAAATAAACTCCTCTGGTTAGCTTACAGTACTATCATCACTAACTGTAAACAAGGGAATTAAGTGCAGAAAAGAACAACATTTCTGGCCTATAGGTCAGGAAAAATGTCATTTTTTTTTACATAGTTTGTTGATATTGATTTTTTTTATGATGCATTTTTTAAATATTTATGGGGCTTATTTTAATTTAGGAAGCCACATAACTGTATATATATGTTCTGTGTTAAAAATGTCTGTTTTTGCAATTTTTTACTTTTTGTAGTCTGCTGTAAATTAAGAATTCACTGTAAATGTTAAGAATTGTTTATTTAATAAGAGACTAGATTGTGCGGCCCTAACCTTGACTGTTGGTAGCTATAGATAGGTGTTCCTAATGTGGATAAACTTGTTTGTTACTTTAGGGGTTAGTCAGACAGTAAAGTTACCTTTAAAAACGTTCTTTAGGTATTAGTTTCTTGGCACATTGTCCAACTTGCACCTTGGATTTGGTTAGCCCTGATGTGAGTAATCAAAATCACACAGGAGTGTAAAGTTATCCCTTATTGATTAGTGGGTGCCCATAATCATATATTGGTGGGTACACACCTGCCAATATTTTCACCCGACCGACCGATTTACGGCACTTTCGGTCGATTGGCCAAAAATATCGTCTGGTGTGGGGCGGGCAGCCGCGACCGACATCTATCGGACGAACGAATGCTCTGGCATGTCAGAAAATTCAGATCGATTATGTGGTTCCCTATGGGAACGCACTATCGATCATCGATCGTTCGCAAATTCGTCCACGGCCGAATTTGCCGTGACCGACGGACATTTGTCCCGGACGAGTGATCGGTCAGGACAAAAAGTCCCTCTGTGTGTACCCAGCCTAAGTTTATGTATAATAGTCCTTTAATGTGAACATATACATGCAACTTTTTGCATACTGTAATTATATTGTAATCTGTTCCTGAATGTGTGAAGATTTGAAAATACATTTCAGTTATCTGCCTTCCTATATTCTGTTTAGGGAGTGATTGTTGGCTGCACTCACCCTAAAGTTATTGGCTCTCTCTCCTTTTTAAAGGCTGCTATTTCACACTTCTGATCGTGGAAGGGCTGGAAATACAATAAACTCAATATATTGTGAATTGATCATAAGTGAACTTTGAGTTTATTTAACTTAAATTCATCTTCACATGTTTCTTCATTATAATTTATTTTCTGTATGGACCTTCAGGTACCCACAAACAATCTCTTTTTTGCTGCAATCCGCCATTAATAAACGTGAAATATCCCATTTTCTTTATGTAGTTTCACATCGGTAGAATGTACCGTATATACTCGAGTATAAGTCGATCCGAGTATAAGCCGAGGTACCTATTTATACCTGAAAAATTTATAATAAACTGATTGACTCGAGTATAAGTCGAGGGTAGAAATTATGACCGCTACTGCCTTCTGATTCAGTATTGTTTTGTTGCTTAAGTTACCCTTTAAATGGACAGCAGAATTCCCATACATGAATCCCATACAGTAATAGCCAAATCCAGTACCAGTAACCTCCAATTCCTTGGCACTCCAAATGTTTGGAAACTACAACTCCCAGCATGCTTTGTTGCTGGGAGGTTGCAGTTTCTAAACATGTGGAGTGGCAAGGTTCAGTAAACTTTTAATTAAGCTTACCATTATTTACAATTCTCCTGAACCCCATATTGTAAAGGGCCCTCTGACCCCATATAGTAAAGGGAACTCTGACCCCCATATAGTTAAGGGCCCTCTGACCCCCATATATTACAGACTCCTTATCCCAATAGTTACAAATTCCCGAGTATAAGTCGAGGTTAGGTTTTCAGGCTAACTTTAAAGCCTGAAAAATTTGACTTATACTCGAGTATATACGGTAGGTATAGCAAATATAAAGGAAATCATGGCTGTTCTGGACATATACATTTTTTTCATTGGGCAGCTATAACTGCAGGAAGGCTCTTGTGTTTTTGTTCTCTGCTGTGCTTTAAAAGTGCTTCATTACTCCATATAAATAAAATAAGTGCAAGTTCTATCCTTAAATATATTATAAACATCTGCTTATAAACTGAGAAAGGAATTAATCACTTCATTTACTTCCTCAGGGAAGCTTAAAATCAACATTTCCTAGTGCAGATTAAAAACATGGTTATGTTAATCCAAACATATTTAATCTACCATTATGTATTTTGGATAGGATAAGGAAATGGAGTATTCAAAGGGAACACATGGAAATGCAAGAGTACTACTTTAAGTTAGATTAGGCCATAAACATAATCAAACCCATAGCATCCATTTTTTACACTCTATCAAATACTTCAAATTCCGGCTAGATTTCAAACCGTTTTTGTTTGCTTTGTATTTGTATATAGATAGAGGCACCTGGAAAGGGCCAGGTCAGTAACTATACAGCCTTGACCCAATATTCTTCATTCAGAAAGACCTACTGTTTAGGATTGGTAGACTGTCAGTCAGGTATGAAAGAAGTCCTGTTAACATTTTGGCCCAACGGATTTTCGTGGTTCATTGGAAGACCTTGGAATCGACTAAAATTTACTTACATGTCAGATCACTTAAAGCTACAGATGTCGCCTTAAAAATTGTTGAACGCAGTTGGAAATTAGGCCTGGTACACAGGGTATATTTTTGTACCTGTCGTGCCAATTTGACTTGTCATGTTTCAAAATCAAATATATTAAAGGGCATGTCCTCCGTAATTTTAAACTTTTATGTTTACAGTTTAACTGAAGGACAGGAGGTAAATGGGATATGTCTTACCTCCTGTCCTTCAGTAAAACTTACAGGAGAGCAGAAGAAACTTACCGCGTATCGCTCCAGCGCAGGCTTTGCTGACAGTCTCCGCCGCGTCCATGCTCCTATGCACTGTGTGCGCACGCGCACACAATGCAAAGGACTGTGGATCCGTCGGGGAATGTCAGTGTAGTCGGAGGCTGTCGGCTTCTTCTGCTCTCCTGTAAGTTTTACTGAAGGACAGGAGGTAAGACATATCGCATTTACCTCCTGTCCTTCAGTTAAACTGAAAACAAAAGTTTCAAATTACGGTGGACATACCCTTTAATGTTAGTGCAGTATAATACTGATTTTACAGTAAACTAGTTACAGAACATTATTTAATAATAGTCTGGGGCTTCTGGCAATAATTCTTGGACTTACTGATTTTTTGAAAAGGTAGCTGTACATTTCTTAAAGGATACATATGATTAAACAGACATTTTCAGGACTTAGGGCTAGGCCACACTGCTGCGTTTTTTTGCGATTGCGATTGCGCTTGCGATTTTTCAAAATTATTGAAAACGCGGCAACGCAAAAAAAGGCGCGTTTTTCGATGCGATTGCGTTTTGCGTTCTGCATTTTTAATCGCAATCGCATGCGTTTTCCTATACTTATTGAAGAAATCGCAATCGCAAACGCAATGAAAATCGCACATGAAATCGCATGCTATTGCGTTTGCGTTTCAGTGTGGCCTAGCCCTTAAAGCCTATAAAGGTACTTTTAGTTAACCCTAATTAATTAAGGCACACTAGACAATGTTACGCTAACCTATTTTATATACTGTAGATAGACTTTAAGAAGGATTTGCACAGGTGGTGGCGTTTTGCAAAAGTGCAATGCAAACCAATTTGATGTTGGTTTTGTGTCACAAGGTGCAATCAAAATTTTAAATCAGCACACATATCACTCTTAGCTACGATTGCAGCTATCCGTAAATGAGGCTGTATGCATTTTATACCCAAGTTGTTTCTTCACAGAGATCACTACTGCTAATTTTGGATAATATTTTATAAGCCTGTCTGACAAGTCCCTTTAGCACAGATTGAAGAATGTGGTCAGAATATGTAAAAATCAGTCAGAAATACTTGTGATGCTTTATTAAAATCATTCATTTCTGGGCACTAGTCAGTAAATTTAAGCCCATCTATGTCCTTAAACTGACATTAAAAACATAATAGTAGTTTTTCTCAAATACACCCCTCTCATGCATAAGAGAGGGGTGTATCTGAAGTGCCGAATTTCCTAAGCATGTTTGTGTTGTAGACCTGTTTTTGTGTGTTCTGCTGCATGCGCAAAACTATGTGAAAATCTGTCCACATTTAAGGGACTCTGTCTTTAAATATGTTTAATTTGATTTTACTGTTTTAACACTTTATCAGGGTTATTTAATAAAAGTTCTTATCGTTTAAAATGGTGCTAATTTTGCCCCAGCTAATCAGATATTATTTAACATTTGAAAGCTTACATCTGATTGGTTGGGGCAAAATAAGCACCATTTTAAACGAAAAGAACTTTTATGAATCTCCCTGTATTGAATCTTTCCTACATGTTTCTATAAACAATCCTTGATTTTATGTTTCTGTGCTTAATATATTTTAACAAGGAAGAGTGTATTCAGGTCTTGCTTAGATGGTAAATAAGCTTTGTGCATACAGTGTTACACAGTAATATTAATCCTATGGAAGGAAAACTATAATTTGTACATTTGTCATGCAGTATTGTTACAGATGCATTACTACCAGGGGAGCAATCGCAGGGGGGCCCGGGAGCCAAGGGAGCCCCATCTTTTTATTTCTCCTATACCAAATATAGCCTTCACCCAGAAAACCACTGGATGAGTCACGGATTGGGGCCCCATCATAGTTTTACAGAGATCCCAGTGATTCCTAGTCACACCACTGTATTTTTACAAATGCTCATATTTACAGGACTAATACAAAACATTGTTTTGATTAAGACGGAGTCTGTTTAAATGGGTTATGACAGATTTACTGCTTCAAGTTCGCACAGGTTAGTTCAGGTCTGGTCAAATACCAGGAGCCAGAAATCTAATGCACCTAAAAATAGAGCTGGCTACCAAGAAAGAAATTTCACTGGCTCCTATCATTAAAGAAAATTTGTCCACTCCTGGGTTACCAAAAATACAGCATGTTAATTTGAAATGTTTTTTATTGTCCTGCATTGAAACAATATTTAAAGGAAAGCTATACTTACAGGTGGAAATATTGCCCTTCTGTAATTATATGGGTGTCAGGAACATGATGACATGGAGATTTCCATTATTCTGTATCTGGTCCTTTAATACTATATGCTCATCTGCTCACTGTTGTCTTAACCAGAAATGTTTTATTTGTTAAAAGCTTGCTGCATGTTCATGTTGTTAACATTTGTTTTCTTAAGGACCAAACTAATGAGGAGAAGCACGCAGATGGACTTATAGTAAGTTTTCACCTAATGTTTTTATTTTCTTTTAATGCTTCAAACATTAGAGTGAATTCTGTTAAGCTTAATGTATTATTTTTACATTTGTGTTGTGCTTTTTTGCATACCCATTTCTCCAAAATCAGTATTGGTTTTCCAATATCCAAAAAGTGTTTATTAGAAACTAGCAAAGAGCAATAAAGTAGGCACAAATTGATGGGGATAATTAAGAAAACTTGCCATCGCTCACCCCACAATTAATTTACCAGAGATTTAGGCTAGATACAGAAAGGATCCTGCACACTCCCAGTCCAATATTCGCACTAGTAAGGTGCTGGGTGCTCCAGCTTAGTGGCAAACTTCACATATATCGCAAGGAATGCTGTGCACACCAGACTTATAAAGAAAAGGTGTTTATTACATCAGTAAAAAACCTTGTAACGTTTCGGCGAAATAATTTCCGCCTTCATCAGACACATACAAAATCACAAATGATCAATTCGACCTTAAATAGAGTGGAGACACTATTGCCATCTAGTGGCCAAACACATATTGATTACAATCAATACATAAGTACAATTAAGCATATACCATATACACTCCAACACCTCTTGTTACTGATAGATTAGATACATATACCCCCAAAGTATATACACAAGGCCCTTATTTTTTAGAGAGAAAACACGACAGACCCAAGTTGACATTCAATCCCTTAGGTTGTACTGTACCTAGAGTGAATATCCAATACGCCTCCCTGCGTAATAAGACATTATGGCGATCACCACCTCTAGTCAGCGGTGGGACATGGTCGATCACCATCCCACGCAGGTCAGATACTTGGTGCTTGGCCATACAGAAATGACCAGCAACCGGTGGATCATCATGCTTCTGCGTATCGCCTACTTTGGCCAATGCAATACGAATATCACTCCTATGTCTCTGAAACCTGCGTTTAAATGGCCCGATGGTTTTCCCAATATACAGTAGTGAACAGGGGCATTTTAACATATATATACAAAATTCAGTATTGCAGTTGACATAAGCTGGAATTTTATATGCACGCCCTGAGTGCGGATGTGAAAATGACTCCCCCACAATCAGAGCATTACAGATATTGCAATTACTGCATCTATAACAGCCCCTCCGGGCTGAAAAAGAAAATGGAGCCTTTTAATACTTATTAACCGGATCCGCCTGGATCAAAATACTGTAAAGGGAACGCCCTTTTGTGTATACACATAGTGGTTAACGACGTGTGGCCTCACAGTGAGTATCACCTATCCACGCGGCCATGAATCTATCAAGGATTTATCTTTGATTCATTGTGACCGGTTGTAAATTTTTGTACAAACAGCGTACTTCAATATTCATTTTTCTTTTTCTTTGTGTGAGCAGTCATATGTGCCCCCATCACCGCTGCTATTTCGTTAAAAATGGACGCTCGGGATACTGTCGTCGTCTGATTATCACATGCAGGTTGGGGTTGGTAATTGGCAAAATCTCTGTCCTCATTTCTTGGGACACCCGAGTAAAGTGTGCAGAGTGTTAACTGGTAAACCGTGCTAAGAAAACATCATAGCTAGAGGTGGAAACGGGTCTATGTCCAATGAAGGACAGAGTGTTACGATCGTGTATGAAATTTGATATACAGAGAGTCGTGTTGTATAATAATGTCATTTTTGAATCATCACGGTTAACGATTCCGAAATGGATGTTAAAAGGGAAGCACGTCTTCCGTTCGAGAATTCAACAATAGATTTGATATTTCATCCATGGTGTTAAACGACTGTAACAAACGTCGCCAAGAAAAGGGGCTGTATCCATAGTTACCCTGAACCGGAGTAAAAATAAACAAGAAGTGCCAGGTCTATATAACGCGCAGTATTTCGAACATACATGGGAACCGAAAAGAAATAAGGATCCTAGTATACAGCTCTTACAACCTAAACAAAAACCCAAATATAGCAAAACTTTGCATAAATAGAGTCGCGGTACGGGAACTATGCCCATGGCAAAGTCACGAACCAGGGAAACCCATGTAAAGAAAAAAAAGGAAGAGAAAAAAAAAAGTACTCCTGTATCAAACTTAAAAGTAGCTGTTGTGTACAAAAAGTAGATCTAACATTAAATTAGGAATCGGCAGGTGGGAGCCTGTTATCTACCTCCAAGATGATACTTCATCGCGTGAAGCCCCTTTGGAATGTTCAATATTATATAAAGGGAGGGTATATCACCGGGTGATAAATACCAATCACTCTGCCACTGACCCACACTGTACAATTTCTCAAGAGAGTCCCAGTGGGTCCTCACATAGGATGTTAGATGAGGACACTAAAGGTTTTCAAAGAAAAAAAAATCAACATATTGTGCTAAAAGATTGAAATAACCGATCCAATGGCGAGACACGATCGGCGAAAAGGAGGATTTTTCTCATCCGTGTGATCTTAGGAAGCCCCATACAAAAAACGGGATCTACGCGGATGTTCCTAACCAAAAAATACCCAAGAGTCTTTGGGTGTTTGAATCAAATCCAATTATGCAGCAAAATGCTGCACATTAAAACCAATGACTTAACCTTAGCTAAAATTTCAACAGTGGATCCTACTCAAAGGTAGTACATAGGCCTTAACTCATTAATATGTCGTCTCATACCTGCACTGTAAAAGCCATATGGCCATCAGGTACAATTGCCGTCCCTTATAACGCCCGGACGCGGCGGTTTGAGGAAAATAAGTAGAGTCTGTGGTCAATGATCTAAGTAGCCAGATTTCGCCTGCGGCGTCAAGTCGTATCGCGGCTGTATTGGCATGTGCAGAGCTGGTATGGGACTTCACAAATCACAAAAATGTGTCATCCATAGATACTAACCAATAGAGAAAAATAACTTTTAGTTAAAGGAGAAATCACATTACTGTTATCTATTTTTCAAGAGTCTTTCAATTTTAAAGATTGTTTGCCAATTTGAACAGTCATTCCACCTCAAAGGGCCAAACCTATCAAATTGTTTCACAAAAGTTGAAATGATAATCTACAGGTAGTGTGGGAAGGGACATGAGGGGGAATATTCAAGTGATGACTTTTTTGTAAGAGTTAGTGTGGATAGATTAAATATTACTTGTTCCGAAGCTTCTGTATGTCCGGGCGCCCGTTTCCGCCCCCCCCCCCCCCCGTCTGATCCTCGTGCGTTTCCTAAAAAAGGAGCTGTTTTCGGCTGTGCGCAGAGATCGAGTCACGCCACTGCCCCCGCATTGTTGGAAGTCCGAACCCGAAGTGTCCGAATCACGTTCCCAGATGAGTCCTACGTAATGCACGTTCCGATCCGGATAGCATGTGTTGAAGCGTTGTCCCTACTCCGTGGCCTGCCGACCACGTTGTCTCCGATGTGTTGCCTAGCGTGACCAGCGTAAACTTGTTGTCGTTCGTGTCCCCGTGAGCCAGAACGTTCCAAGTCCCTCCCCATAATGTCATTGCAGACCCTTCGGAACTTGTTTCTTTTATTGGCGCAGCGTGTTGTGAACTTATCCATTGTCCTGTATAATAGACAGCGATCCAGTATCCAGTATCTTGGGGACATCATGACCATCATCTGTCCACCCTTCTTTATTCGCCTCAACTCGGTCCACTGTATCGAGACCTCTTTAATTACCAGCACGAATCAGATCCAGGGAGGCATCGATTCAGAACAGACACCATTTTTCACAAAAAGGTTTGTTGGTTCTCCCATGGTGGGCTGATTACTAATCCTAAAGCCAGACCACGTGGTTATCCTTTGATTTTTAATAGTATTCCGTCAATGTCAGGCCATGTAGTGTCGTAATCGACCCTCTTTACTCTTGGTCCTTTTAAGTTTCATTATAAGAGTCCTTAATGATGCTTTCCCAAAAAGAAATTCAGTGTATCAAAAGTTGAAAAGAATTCTTTTGTGCTTTTCCTCAGTGAAGGTGAAGGTAGTCACCTGCTGAGATAAATTCAATGTCAATCCAGCAAAAATACTCATGTCTAAAGGTGCGGTCTCCAGTCGGAGGTTGCAAGGGATCAAGCCAAAAAACATACGTCCCGATAAGAAATGACCTGCACACTCCAAGTCCAATATTCGCAAGCTAGTAAGGTGTCTAGGGTGCTCCAGCCGTAGTGGCAAACTAATCACATATATCGAGAATGCTGTGCACACCAGAACTTATAAAAGAAAGGTGTTATTACATCAGTAAAACCCTTGTACGTTTTCGCGAAAGTAATTTCCGACTGTCTCAGGCACATACAAAATCACAAATGATCAATTCGACGCTAAATAGAGTGGAGACACTATTGCACTAGATGGCCAAACACAGTAAAAACAGAAAAGCAAACATAGCCATTATTGATTACAATCAATACATAAGTTACAATTAGCATATGCATATACAACCTACCACACCTCTTGTTACTGATAGATTAGATACATACCCCCAAAGTATATACACAAGGCCGTCTTTTTTAGGGAGAGAAAACACGACAGACTGCCATGACATTCAAAATCACCTAGGTTGTACTGTACTAGTTGGAATATCCAATAGCTTTCCCTCTGCGGATAAAAAACATTATGGCGATCACCACCTCTAGTCCCATCGGTTGGGACAGGTCGATCCACAGTCCCAAGCAAGGTCAGATACTTGTGTCTGGCCATACAGAAATTACCACAAAAATTTACAAGGAAACCGGGTCATACAAGTGAATCAAGAGAAATCTTATAGTATTCGTCGGCCGTCATAATGAAGGTGATCTACCACCTGGGTAGGCAACCACGTCCCGGTTAACACTATGTGTCTAACAAAAGGGGCGTTCCCAATGTACATTATTTGATCCAGGCGGATCCGTTATAAGTATTAAAAGGCTGCCATTTTCTTTTTACGCCGGAGGAGGGGCTGTTTATAGATGCAGTAATTGCAATATCTGTAAATGCTCTGATTGTGGGGAGTCATTTTCACATCCGCACTCAGGGCGTGCATATAAATTCCAGCTTAGTGCAACTGCAATCTGGATTTTTGTATAAAATGTTAAAATGACCCTTCACTCATGTATATTGGGGAAAACCATCGGCCAATTTAAACGCAGGTTTCAGAGACATAGGACGTGATATTCGTATGCATTGAAGCCAAGTCAGGCGATACTCAGAAGCATGATGATCCCCAGTTGACTGGTCATTTCGTGTATGGCCAAGCACCAAGTATCTGACCTTGGCGTGGATGGTGAATCGACCATGTCCCAACCGCTGATAGAGGGTGGTTGATTCACGGGATCGATTCACAGGGTAAGGTTGTTGACTATTGGTACAGGACCCCAGCTGACCTGTGTGGGCGAAGCTGTTTTCTCGCCACCTGGACGGGCAGATCCGTATCTGTGAAGCGCCTGGACCCACGCACGGAACAGCTGAAAGTTAGATAATATCACAGCGCTGAATGTGTCCATTGGCCATAAGTGCCAAAAGGAGGTATCCCACAAAACATGGCGAGTCCTCTAGAATCGTGTATGATGGAGATTTGGCGAGCCAATGGGAAGTACCTTAAAACGAAAACCTGAAGGGGTAATATGAGGATCCCGGCACGAGCACTTGCGTCTATGATTAAGTCTTAGCAGAGAGCGAAACGCGTCAGGGGTTTGTTTGTTGTGTGAATTTGTAAAGACCAACTCTTTAGCTTAGCTATTTTTGATGTGAGCCAGTATGTGTAAACTGTTTCACACTAATAAGCTATGCAGGTTTTAGCCTAACGCATACCCTATTTAGGGAATATGGTTAGATCTTAACCTTAGCTTTTTAGATAATCTGGCATCCATTTATTGTTAGGGTCCTGGAGATTAGCATTAAAATCGAGTAGAGAGAACTGATGCTTAGAAGGATTTTTCCTCTGCCCTCTATTTCGAACTTGTGGGGTGGAGAGGATTCTCCCATGCCCCATTCTTTGGGAGGCTGTGTACGATGTGCGGTGTGACTACGCTCCTCCGATTATATTTGCTCCTCCCTACCTAGGTATTTTAAGCCAAGATGAGAATTTATATGGTGTAGTGATATGACATTTTTAATATATGGAGAAAAGTTATATTTTAATTATCCCATATTTCTTACTATATGTACTGTCGCCACCACACTAGCTGGATGCAATGTGAAAGGAGGTTTTTTCCTATTCTTCGTCTTATATTTTAGAGGTGGTGATCGCCATACTGTTTATTACGCAGGGGAAGCGATATTGGAATTCACTCTATGTACATTACAACCTAAGCGGAAATTGAATGTCAACTTGGGGTCTGTCGGTTTTCTCTACAAAAATCAGGGCCTTGTGTATATACTTTGGGGGTATATGTATCTAACTATATAGTAACAGAGGGTGTGGAGTGTATATGGTCTATGCTTAATTGTACTTATGTATTGATTGTATCATATGCTTAATTGTTTGCTTTTCTGTTTTCGGTGTTTGGCCACTAGATGGCAATAGTGTCTCCACTCTATTTAAAGAGATTTAGGCTAGGTGCACTCAGGCAAATATTTTGTCATAGCCAACAATTTGCTGCTATTGACTATTTGGCTGGGACAAAATATCATCGGTCACAACGGTATTTCCAGTTGTCCCCAAACGAAAAAAGTATTTGCCAATATTTTGGGTTGACTTTTTATTGTAAAATATTGCTCGTGTTTACCTAGCCTAAGCTGTAAATTATTGGAAGTGATAGCTTTAACTAAACCTATCCTAACCACTTTCTGGACTATTCCATTACCCAGCTATGCAAGCGATGGTGTTTCTGTTGTCTCGCCTTTTTTTCTGTGTGCGTTTTCCATTCCGCTATTCTATTTTGTTTTTAATGGGAATCACAGTAACCAGTTCCCACAGTGTGCATTGAGTTCTAATACTTTTTTCAAATAGATGTGTGCATTACTTTTAGCCCCTTTGTAACTAAAAGTTCAGGAAATGCAGAACATGAACTATGGAAACTATGGAAAGTGCAGACATCGGACACGAGGACACAAATGCACTACTAATGTTTCTGCTTTTTACCAAAAATACTTTGGCGGATATGTTGACAAACAGGGACAAGTGCATATAAGATGCAAACAAAGTCAAATAAGGCAAAGAGTGCAGACAAATGCAAACAGCCATTGAGTTTTTTAGTGCAGTGGGACCTAGCCCTTACACGGTGAACTCATGGTTGTATTTTTTTTATTGGTCTGTTGGCTAGATTGGCTATAAATTGCAGTGTTATAGCTTCCATATGAAACTTTGTTTGGCTTACCCCTACCCTTAAATCATCTGCATTAAGTTGCTTTTATCCATTAGCATAGAAAGCAACTTTCTGGAGGAAAGAATGAAAGGAACAATGCAGCTAAATGAATTTTAAGTATTAGAGGCAATGAAAAATATGTTCTTGGTATCGTTAGGAGAAGTTGTAAGGGTCTGTATACACAATAATCAGATGAAAACTACCAGTATGCCCAATCTAATTTTCCATAGGTTTAGCTGAAAAATTGGCCAAATGTGTTTTGCTGCAGCAAAAACATAAGTCGATATTTTTGACCGAAATATCACACCAGATGATTGATTGGCACAAATTATCTTCCCATGTGTACCAGTTTTGACATTTGGTTGCATTATTATTTTTGTTTTATGGTAGTCCATGAAATTAAACCGTAAATCTCTGTCAGGGCATGTATAACTGTTTAAACCAGTAAATTAAAATACTGTGCTTTTGCATTAATTAAAAAATTGTACAGAAAGATTACAGCAAATACAGCATAGTAAAAGGCTTATATATAAGGTTAGTTTCTATTTTTATGCAACGGCAATGCATGCAGGATTTTTGCAATGCTTTGCCATGCATTATTTACTATGTGCACTGCCCTCCAATACATATTTGCTTTATTGGAACGTATGCGTTAAGCCCGAAAAGTCGTGCACGCATGCATTCCGATAATGGGTCAGAGCGCATTGCACATAGTGGGCCCACTCCAATTGCATTGCATTCCAATTTGTCACCTATATAATAAAAGCCCTAATGTGCGTCTGTGAATCCGTGTGGGCTTTTTGTTTCTCGCATGGCGCGAAGGATGAGTTTCCGTTTCTTCTTCGCATGGCAGGACCTATGCGCGATCAGCTACTTCCACTCATTGAACCGGACCTTCCTAATCCAGATGAGAGAGAGAGAGACTGACTCTGTCTAGCACCTTTATATAAAGGCTTAACTGTCTAGTTGGAAATAACTTTCGAGCACAAATACGCTCCAAATCCTGCAAATTGCCACCTGTGAATTTTTACATGGTGGCCCATTTGCAATTTATGAAGCTGCAGTGTGTTGGTTGCTCTCTTCTTCTGGTAAGTCTTATTTTTACTTTTGTTGATCACTGACTTTAGCTGCTAAACGTGTCCATAGACAGCTATTTGGCAAAGCATCTGGAAGAGGATCAGTAGCAAAACTGCAAAGCGGCCAGCAATCAGCTGTTTTAACACAGTTGATTGTGCATATGTTAGTAAGGTGCTTGTGATCAGCTATTAAACATTGGTTCTGGACCGGCAGTATTTTTTTTATTTTTGAAAATTACGTTTTTTTTTCCAAATATAACTATTCCATATTCAAAATTCTGTACCATTGATATTCATAAACGTTTTACTTTTACGATATAGTATTGTACATGTCATTATTAATTATAGTTACAAAATTCTGGTTATTATAGACAAATACTAGAAAAATTATCATCTTAGTTCTAATTTAACTTAACTTTTGTCGGGACGTCTCTCCTAGGTGCTTTTGGGTTTAGCTTTAGCTCGTCTATGTGGTGGCGGGCGCTGCGCCCGGAGGATGGACGGACCCCGCCGCCGGGCTTCAATAGTGCCTTTGGGGCCTGTGGCCCTTTTGGTGTGCAGTTGCCCGGTCGTCCGGCCGCCCGCCCGCCCCCGAGACGCCCCCCTCTCTTCTTTTTTTGGGGGGGGGTTTGGCTCATCCTCCGCCGCCGGCGCCGTCCCTCTCCTCCCCACCAATTAATTTACCGAGATTTAGGCTGTGCACTCAGGCAAATATTTTGTCATAGCCACATTTGCTGCTATTGACTATTTGCTGGGACGAACTTCAGCGGTCACAAACGGTATTTCCAGTTGTCCCCCAAGAAAAAAGTTTTGCCATCTTGTTGGGTTGACTTTTTCTTATTGTAATTTGCGCACGTGTTTACCTAGCTAAGCTGTAATTATTGGAAAGTGATAGCTTTAAACTAAACCTATCCTACCACTTTCTGACTATTCCATTTCCCAGCTATGCAGCGATGGTGGTTTCTGTTGTCTCGCTTTTTTTCTGGTGTTCGTTTTTCCCATTCCGCTATTCTTTTTGTTTTTAAATGGGATCACATATACCAGTTCCACATTGTGCATTGAGTTTCGTAATACTTTTTTCAAATAGATGTGGGTGCATTACTTTAGACAGCCCCTTTGTAACTACAAGTTCAGGAAATGGAGAACATGAACTATGGAAACTATGGAAAGTGCCTACATGCGGTACACAAGAGGACCAAATGCCACTACTAATGTTTCTGCTTTGTACCAAAAAATATTTGGCGGATATGTTGACGAAACAGGGACAAGTGCATACAAGTGCAACAAAGTCAAATAATGCAAGAGTGCAGACCCATGCAAACAGCCATTAGTTTTTTTAAGTGGCATTGGGAGCCTGCCCTTACACAACGGACCTGAAACTCATGGTGTATTTTTTTTATTGGCTGTGGCTAATTGGCTATCTTGGCAGTGTTTATAGCTCCATATGAACTTTGTTTGGCTTACCCCTACCCTTAAATCATCTGCATTAAGTTGCTTTTATCCATTAGCATAGAAAGCAACTTTCTGGAGGAAAGAAGAATGGAACCCTGCACTAAATGAATTTTAATTATTAGAGGCCATAAAATATGTTCTTGTAATCGTTAGGAAGAGGTTTTAAGGGTCTGTATCACAATAATCTATGAACAAACTACCAGTATGCCCAATCTAATTTTCCAGAGGTTTAGCTGAAAAATTGCCAAAGTGTTTTGCTGGCAGCAAAAAACATAAGTCGATATTTTGGACCGAAAGTATCACACCAAGATTGATTGCACAAATATTAACTTCCGCATGTGTACCAGTTTTGGACCATTTGGTTGTATTATTTTTGTTTTTATGGCTAGTCATTAATTAAACCGTATAACTCTCTGTCAGGGCATGTATCACTGTTTTAAAAACCAGTAAATTAAAAATACTGTGCTTTGCATTAATATAAAAATTGTACAGAAAGTTACAGCAATACATCATAGTTAAAGGCTATATAAAGGATTAGTTCTATTTTTATTCACGGCAATGCATCAGGATTTTTGCAATGCTTTGCCATGCATATTACTATGCGTGCACTGCCCTCCAATACATAGTTAGCTTTATTGGAAACGTAATGTTAGTTAAACCCTAAAAGTCGTGGCACGCATGCATTCCGATATGGGGTCAGAGGCATTGAACATAGGGCCCACTCATTGCATTTGCATCCAATTTTGATCACCTATATAATAAAAGCCACCTAATGTGCGTATGTGAATCCGTGTGGTCTTTTTGTTTTACGCATTGAAGCGGAAGATGAGTTTCCAGTTTCCTCTCGCATGGCAGGAACCTATGCGCCATCTACTACTTCCACCATGTGAACGTGACCTTCCTGATCCAGATGAGAGACGAGATAAGAGACTGACTCTGTCTAGCACTTTATTATAAAGGCTTAATGTATATTTGGAAATAACTTCCGAGCACAAAACGCCCAACCTCTGCACAATTTGCCACCTGGTAATTTTTACATGGTGGCCCCAGTTTGCATATTTATGAAGCTGCCGTGTTTGGTGTGCTCGTCTTCTTCTGTAAGTACTATGTTTACTTTTGTTGATCCTGACTTTAGCTGCTAAAAGTTGTCCATAGACACTATTTGGCAAAGATCTGGAAGAAGGATCCTAGCATAGCCCAAAACTGCAAAGGCCAGCAATCGCTGTTTTTCAAAAAAACACAGTGATTGTCATTGTTAGTCAAGGGGGCTTTGACGCGCTAGTTAAAACATTGGTTCTGGACCCGGCAGTATTTTTTTTATTTTGAAAATTACTTTTTTATTTCCAAATATAAACTTATTCCATATTCAAACATTTCTGTACCATTGATATGTCATAAACGTTTACTAGAGATAGTATTGTACATGTCATTATTATATAGTTACAAAATCTGGTGTAGTTTAGACACATACTAGAAAAATGTATCATCTAGGTTTAATTTAACTTACTTTTGTGGGACGCTCTCTCCTATGTTCTTTTGGGTTTAGCTTTAGCTCGTCTATTGTGGTGGCGGGCGACTGCGCCGGAGTTGATGGACGGACCCCGCCGCGGTACTTCAATAGGGCCTTTGGGCCTGTGGGCCCTTTTTGGTGTGCAGTTGCCCGGTCAGTTCCGGCCGGCCGCCCCGCCCGCCCGAACGCCCCCTCTCTCTCTTTTTTTCTTGGGGGGGGGTTTGGCTCATCCTCCGCCGCCGGCGCCGTCCCTCTCCTTCTCCTGGTCCGTCCATGTTGGTGAGAAATAGGGTGTACGGGTGTTGGGGTGTTCCCATTTGTGTATGTCTCCTGCGCACTGCCTCCTATTAACCTTTTGGATACCCCTCGTCTTACATTACACAGATATATCAGTGTAGGTTTGTATCGACCTATCAACATTTGGTCTCCAGACCGGCAGTATTTTTAAACTGCTGATCATGCACACCTTTACTTAAATACACACGGTTTGATGCTTAAAACCCCCATTATAAGCTCTTATAAGCCCCCTTATTCTTACCTCTTTATTAACATCCCACCAGAGGTTATCAGCTTTACAAGCGTACTGTATATACTCAAGTATAAGCCGATCCGAGTATAAGCCGAGGTACCTATTTTACCTGAAAAATTAGTAAAAAGGTGATTGATTCGAGTATTAGCCAAGGGTAGAAATTATAACCACCACTGCCTTCTGATTCTGTATTGTTTTGTGGCTTAAGTTGCCCTTTAAATGGACAGCAGAATTCCCATACATTAATCCCATACAGCAATAGCCAAATCCAGTACCAGTACCCCCATATTCCTTGGCACTCCAGATGTTTGCAAACTACAACTTCTAAACATGTGGAGTGGCAAGGTTCAATAAACTTTTAATTAACCTTACCATCATTTATAATTCTCCTGACCCCCATATAGTAAAGGGCACTCTGACCATTATTCCCTCTAACCTCAAATTGGCTGTGTGCGCAGAAATATATTTTCTGTGCGCATACAAAATAAAATTTTGTGCGCTCCATACCGCAGCAGAGGGCCCTCTGACCCCCATATAGTAAAGGGCCCTCTGACTCCCATATAGTAAAGGGCACTCTGACCCCCATATAGTAAAGGACACTCTGACCCCCATATAGTAAAGGGCACTCTGACCCCCATATACAGTGGTTTGCAAAAGTATTCGGCCCCCTTGAAGTTTTCCACATTTTGTCACATTACTGCCACAATGGGCCTCTTGACTGCATTTCTGATCAGTGCTCTCCTTGTTTGGCCAGTGCGTTTAGGTGGACGGCCTTGTCTTGGTAGGTTTACAGATGTGCCATACTCCATTCTGAATGATCGCTTGAACAGTGCTCCGTGGGATGTTCAAGGCTTTGGAAATCTTTTTGTAGCCCAAGTCTCCTTTTCATTTCTCAATAACTTTATCCCTGACCTGTCTGGTGTGTTCTTTGGACTTCATGGTGTTGTTGCTCCCAAGATTCTCTTAGACAACCTCTGAGGCCGTCACAGAGCAGCTGTATTTGTACTCACATTAGATTACACACAGGTGCGCTCTATTTAGTCATTAGCACTCATCAGGCAACTGACTGCACTCAGACCAAAGGGGGCTGAATAATTAGGCACACCACACTTTGCAGTTATTGATTTGTTAAAAATGTTTTGAATCATGTATGATTTTCGTTCCACTTCTCACGTGTACACCACTTTGTATTGGTCTTTCACGTGGAATTCCAATAAAATGAATTCCATGCTTGTGGCAGTAATGTGACAAAATGTGGAAAACTTCAAGGGGACCGAATACTTTTGCAAACCACTGTAGTACAGGGCACTCTGACCCCCATATAGTAAAGGGCACACTGACCCCCATATAGTAAAGGGCACTCTGACCCCCATATATTAAAGAACTATGACCCCAATAGTTAAAAATGTCACCTAATCGTTGTAGTTTCAAGCTGTCATTTGCACTGAACTAGCAGCCATTTTGCCCCAAACTGAGCAGACCCATCAGCTTTACAGCCTCCAGATGAGCAGTGACAGTGCTGAGTGAGTCCAGCAGCCACACCTACTGGTTACTACCCGCAATTACAGCATTTGGAACTGAATTAGGACTTGACCCGAGTATAAGCCGAGGTTAGGTTTTCAGGCTAATTTTAAAGCCTGAAAATCTCGGCTTATACTCGAGTATATACGGAATGCTTTGGTACAGACTGGGCAGCCAAATAAACTAAACAGAATGCATCCTGTGTTGGAAACCTGCTCTAATTATTGGCACCCAAACCTGGTTTGTAAACATATTTTTGTTGTCCGTAATTTGTGGGGAGGTTCTGGGTCTGGGAAACTAGAACAAAGCAGGAGAGGAGATAAAAACCTTAAATAAAAACCACTGAATGTGAGACTGAAAATATGTTAGAGCCCTCCCAAATCCCCCTATTTCAGTATTTTACGATGGAGCTATTACATCATTATGTATGTATAATTTTACATTATAAAATACAAACAAGGGGATAATGTAAGTGAAAGCAATATCGGAATAAAATAAAAATTAAATAGAATTTCATACATAAGTTAAGAATACATATATATAAATTATGGATACATTTATATGCATGCCTTGACACATTAGGAATGAGATCCCTGCCCCTAAGAGCTTACAATCTAAGTGATCTAACATCATCACATATTCCCCCCACTCCTTCTATGTCTTGTTAATTTTAAAAAAACAGTTAGACTGCATCAATGGCCTGTAACTTTATAAATAAAAATGTCAACAGTGCATTCTAATTAAGTCAGTTTTGGAGCACTAAACGACACCACTTTATTGCTATTACTCAGCCTAAAATGCAAGGTCCTCACCAACTGTCATTTTACATATCATAATGTCGATTTTTACAATAAATTTTGTTCCTATGTTTTAAAGGCTGGAAAATGAAAAATGAAAACTGCTCATTAAAGAGAAAATGTGGTCGCCATACAACTTAGGGTTAAATAAAAGCCGTTTCTTTATACCTTTACTATGAACCCTTGATCAAATTTCTAGGTAAAACTTGTGAGAAGTTATATTGCTGCAAAAGTTTAGCAACATAACTTCTTGGACACCTCTGCCTGCATTAAAAGCCCCCCCCCCCCCCTTTTTTTTTTAAGGTCTCTGACGGTTTCTTCCTGTCTTTCCCAGCATTTAAAATGATGTTCAGGGACAAAGGAGGAGCAGCTCAAACTTCTTGCAGTGGCGTAACTAGGAATCACAGGGCCCCCAAGCAAAATGATGATGGGGTCCCTATCCTTGCTTTATCCACAGTAGTTTTCTTGGAGGAGGCTATATCTGTCATTGGAAAAAGAAGTTGCTCCCCCTGTTCCCCTGGGAGTTACACCCCTGGGCCTACTTGGAAGCAGGAAGTTTAAACATTATTTGCAATATTATTTCACTTGCCCCAAAATCATCTTTAATAAATAATTTAATATAATTTATTAAATTAATAATAATTTATAGAAACCATTGTTTTAATGTTACGTTGTTTAATGTATGTTCTAAAGAAAGGACCCATGCTTGGCTCACTTAATGGGACGGGCTTCAAGAGCATTAGTTGTCTAATTGTTTGTTTCAGAGTACTATAAATCCTGTGGATTCCATCTATCAACCAAGTCCTTTAGAACCAGCAGTGATCCAGACCATGCCAACACAAACTGTCACAATGCCAGGTAAGTTGTAGAATTGAACTGAGGAAAACTGCTTGCAACAAACTTTCTTGTTTAAAGAAGCAATTTTACTTCTCAGATTTTTTCCCCAATTGCTAAGCAGCTTGATGAATAAATAGAGCCATGAGAAAATGGAAGTTTCTTTATACATGCATATTATAAAAAAAAATTATCTTATCCTTTCTAGATCCAAGAATTATTTAATTTTAACCTCAGGTGTTCAACAGATTCCACTGTGCCATTAAAAAATGCAAATGCAGTATGTAATAAAAACCATTTGAAGTCCATTATTCCACATTTATGCTGTCCATATATTACTAGGTATATCCCTTAAGATTCCAGTACTGTTCTGACAACCACCTGGGCCAATCATTTTGTGATTAACTTTCGTTTGCAAAACGAGGGGGGGAACATGCAACAGGATAATGATCCCAAACACATTAACAAATCTATGCTTGTGAAGGTTCTCATTCGATGAGGTCATGGTAAATATGTGGTATTCAGATAGATCTAAAGTTCTTGTTCTAAAGAACAAGAATTAAACTTCAAGCCCAGTTAATCTAACTTAAAACCACAGATATTAACAAATCTACATCAGAAAAAGAAAATGATCATGGTGTTGCAATGGATCAGTCAAAGTCAAGAACTGATTGTAATGCTGTGGAACTGTGCAAAAATAAGTGCCCACAAACCTCAATTAACTTAAGCAGCATCATAAAGAAAAGTGGATCTAAATTGCTTCACATTGATGTGAGAGACTGAAAGTGGTACAGAAAATGATAATTCAAACTATTACTGTTAAAGGTGGTTCCACAAGCTATTCAATCAAAGTGTTTATTTAGTTTTCACACTGTGTTTATGTTTTGGCTATGATTTTTTTGGTGTGTTTTACACCTGGTGTTTTATTTTAAAAATAAATAAAACTAATGTCCTGATATTTTAAACTTCAAATTTCATTTCTATCTATTTTTTTATTATATGTAATAGGAGTTGTGATCATTATGCCTTTGTTATTGCCAAATGTAATAAATATTAATGTGCCAAAAAATGTCATTTTAAATATTACTCTTTTACAACAATTTACCTGATGTCTGCACAGAAGCACCGCTGCACACATTTTGGTGCTCTCCCAAACCAATTGTAGCCAATTTAATTGTTGTTTTCTTTTACACTCTTTATACAAATGCAAAGAGAGCTGTTCAAATACATGCATATGCTGTATTTACTAAAAGACAATCAGGGTTATTCAATAAAAGTTCTTATTGTTAAAAATGGTGCTAATTTTGCCCCAACCAATCAGATGTTAGCTTTCAAATGTTAAGTAAGATCTGATTGGTTGGGACAAAATTAGCACCATTTTAAACGATAAGAACTTTTATTGAATCTCCCTGATAATTTGAAAAGGTATTTTATATCAAGGTTGCCCAACCTGGCCCATTCTGGGTGCTGACTAGCGGCACTCCATGCTCTGGCCGGGCCTCAGACGTAGCCCCACGACACGACCAGTAATACTCCCCAAGCCCCTACATCATACCCCTTGCCACGCCCACCCTTGGGCTCACATGGGCCGCGGAAAATCGCGGCAGGCTGTGGTTGGGCATCACTGTTTTTAGATAGTAGATTCCATTAAATTAACTGAAGAATTGCAGACAAGCACACTTTTTAACATATATATTTATGAAAATAATACTTTCATAAAAGTTCAACTGGATTATGACATTTATTTCTTTTATAAAAATGGTTTATTCAGAAATAAGTGGGGTTTGGTCAGTGGTCTGCTGATAGTGTGTTGTGTTAATAAGATTTGATTTTTTTAGAATCAGCCCAGGTGTGTAAAGGAGAACAGCGTCCTTCTTCATTAGCTGTTGGACCTGTAATGAGCACCATTGGAAGTCCTACTCCAATCAGCACTGGTGTGTCTGTTATCTCGTATAATAAGATCTTGTGAATTTATTTATCAAGTTTCATTCAGATGTTTTAAGGTTCTGTAAAACTGCATATTTTAATTTTGTTTGTTCTCTTGGTCTATTTATTTTTCTATCCCTGATCATGCTTAACTTAACTTACCACTTTTTTCATAATGCAGGAAGTGGACAGTCTGCTCCTAGCAGTAGTCTTACGTCTCCAAGTCATGTCAACTTGTCTCCTAATACAGTTCCAGATTTCTCTTATTCCAGCAGTGAGGATGAATTCTATGATGCTGATGAATTTTATCAGAGTGGTTCCTCACCAAAACATTGCATGGAGTAAGTATTACAAAACAGTTACCAGTAATGTAGAGGAGAATATCTTATATCTCCAAATAGATTGTTCCTTGGTTTCATAAAAAGAATTGTTTGGGAATAGTTCAGTGTAATACAATGTTGCAACTTGGTTGGACATTATTCTCATACTTCCATTATAGAACAAGGCAATGCGAACCTCACTGCTTATACAATATACCTTCTACAATATCTTGTGAGCTCTTTTTTAAAAAAAAATTGTTTTTAGTCAACTTAAGCAAGAAAAGTTTAAAGTTTAAGGGCTGGTCCATAATCACAGCACATAGAAAGAAACCAATAATTTATAGAACATACCATTTCTGAATCAATACATTTGTCTAGTTACGTTTACTTTCAATTTCATTCAATTCTTCTTTTAGCAAAGGAACGCTCATTGGAAAAGACTTCCCTCTTCCATTTGGTTTTTCTACTTATCTTATAAATTAGTAATAACATAATAAGAAAAATTATTTATTATTTTACTCAGCAGTTTCTCTGCTTGTAAGTCGGAAAATGTGTTTTGGGTGGACTTATCCTTTAAAATGCATAACCCTGAATTCCATGTATATTACAGCAGAGGGTGGGGGAGTATTAACTGTCAACATTGACATCTAAGTCATTAGTAAATAAGTATTGAACAGGCTTAATAAATATATTTAAAGGAACTGTAAACTCGTATTTGCAGTCTTTGCCCTCCGTTTGTATTATTCACAGGAGGTGAGAACGCTTATTCTCACCTCCCTGTGAATAATATTTTGCTCAGGGGACCTGGAACTTACCTTTGCTCCGCTCCACTCGCAGCCGCTTCTTCACTGCACAGCTATTCTCTCCGATCGCGCGCCTATCTTTGTATTGGCCGCATGCGCCTAAGATAGGGCGCGCGGTCGGGACAGAGTGGCTGTCATGAAGGAGCGGCTGCGAGTGGAGCGGAGCGAAGGTAAGTTCCCGGTCCCCTGCAAAATATTATTCACAGGGAGATGGAATAAGAGTTCTCACCTCCCTGTAATAATACAAACGGAGGGCAGACTGCAAATATTTCATTATATTGGTTTACAGTTCCTTTAATACTCGGTAGTAAAGCCTTTGATGTTAATGACAACTTAAAAATGCTTCATGTTTTTAAGTCGGGAGATTGACTGGGTCATTCTAGCAGCTAGTGTGTTTGGGATCTTTTTTTTCTAAAATGCCCTCCCTTCTGGCAGTTTTACTATGAATGGGCTCTAGGGTAACGTGTTTGGATTTTGAAGAAAATGTTTATCAAAGCATGTCTGAGCTTACTGAGCTCTTGGAACAATGTTTTTGCAGATGTAGGAACATTCCTTTCAGACTGTTCATGTATGTTTATTTAACAGGATAAATGTAAACATAAATAATTATGTGCAAAATGACTACCCAAATACATATAGATATGAATTTGCCTTATAGATACAAAAGTAAGATGTTCAATTATGCTTGATAATGATTTAGAATAATCCATGAAGTATGCTGATTGCATATGGCCCAAGGGGCACTAAGTACACCTCCTGTATTGTTTTCTGATCATTGTGCACCATACCATTTCATCTTTGTTAATTGTTATGTCCTTCAGTTTTATTTGTGTTTTCTTTTTGCTTTCGTTTTGTGCTGCAAGACTACACTCTAGTTGGTAAGAACACTTGGAAACCACGAACAAATTGGCATTTTGTACAGCATGAAGTATATGGGTGTAATTTGCATGGTTATGTGCTTATAATGGTATACAGGAAATTTTACAGTCAAGACTAGAGGCCACATTTATTTAGAGATAGTTATCATATTTTGTATCTCAAATAAACAATACCTTCACTGTTTTGTCCAGTTATTTGCACTAATGTCATAGACTGAGACAGTTTCAGCTTAAATGTATATTTCTCTGAATTTTTTTAAAGGGCATGTATTAGTATTATTGTTATTGTAGATTTATATAGTGCAAACATCTTCTGTGGCGCTTGACAGTTGTGTTACTATACATAAGGAAAACATACGTGTTACATACAAGGGTAGTACAAGTAATACAAAGTGTAAATAATTGCTGGTCCAGCAGCATTCAGTACAGCATTACTGTGATAATGTACACACTTTCTTTTTCTTTTTTTAACACACCTTATATCTTCCTCCTAACTTAAGATTTTTAAGTTCCCTTTTCTCTCATTTTAGTCAGATTTTGGTCCATTGTGTCAATATTTAAGTTACTAGATTGTGATATTAACTAAAATTTAGAGCCGGATTGAACTGCTCCAAAGGTTTCATTTACCTTTTAGGCTTTGTACACAGAAGCTGATATTTCTGTTTTTTCAGTTCGAAATAACAGTGGTACTAAGTGAACGCAGATCTTTTTCTGACCAAATTTGATGAAAAAATGATCAGACATGGGGAAAAATAGTCTTCTTTGGTGATCGATTGTGGCGAAAGATCAGAAGTGGCTAAGTTCACTATGACTGACTGTTTTGGTCCATTCAACCAGTCAGGTGTGGTGACTGGCCGTTCGGGCCAGAACACCTGCCCTTGTGTAGCTTGCCTTACATAGTGATGGTTTTATTTTACTTAAAGGGCATGTCCACCCCTCAAACTAAAATTTGACCCCATACTGGCCCCACTGTGTAGTTTAAAAACATCCTTACCTTACATCTCTGCTCCTTATAGTTGTCCTGCTGTGCTTGTCCAAAATCCAGGAAAGTGAACAGTAGGAGCTGTCTTCCTGTCCAAAGGTTTCTGCCTCTTGTCTTGTCTCTGGGAGGGATGGTGAAATGCGCAGTGAAGCCCTTTCCTCCCCTCCCTCCCACCATCCGGATCCATCCTCTGCAGCCATTGCACCTAGCGTAAAATGCATTTAATAAGGTGTAGCAACCCCCAACCATCGCATTAGAGTTTGAATCATACTTGCTGCCCTTCTCTCCGCGACGTATCCATTGCTGGTAACCGTGTCTATGATTGGCTGCCGGTCCAGCCACTGTTTGCAACTTCCTCCCCGTGGGAGTGAAGGGCTGTAAGTATAATTCGGCTTATTTTTTTAAAGAACTAATGCGGCGTTTGGGGGTGGTAGCTTCACCATATTAAAAGTAAAAATTTAGAGTGGACATGCCCTTTAAGGGGTACAGCTGAAGGCTATGCAGATGGAGTGCAATCTCTACGAGACTGGCAGATTTTTTTTTTTAAGATGCACATTGATATTCAGAGTGTTACATTGTATATTAAGGTATTGTATCCAAGTTTTAGCTTTAGAATGGTTGTACGTCTATATATTTTGTAAACTATCATTAAAAGAAAAACTATATAAATATAGTTTTCCTTGTGCAGTGTTTGAGTCACTTATTTTCTATTAGTTGCATTGAGTATGGCATGGTTGGGGTAGGAGAGGTTTGGGGGGGGGGAGGTCATGCCTGGGCATCCCGGCACTGTCTACAATGGGTGTGGAGTCTGAGATGATCCATGGGCTCCACACATTGTTGTATTGGGGGGGGGGGGATTTAGTATGCAAGGTTTGCATTTAACAAGTTGATCCACTGTTTTTTACATGGGGATTCTGGGGACATCCATTTAAGAACAAAAAAAAATTACGTGCATAGAATAGTAAGTTTTGGAGTAGGGTTATTGTGTGTTTTTTCTATCTACAACAACTACAATCTTATTCCAAAAGGCCAAAAAGGCAGATTTCTGGTGTATACAGTACAGGTATCGACAGTTCTGCTGTGACATAGTTTATTTTGGACCAATAGGTTATGAGGGCAAGACCATATGAGATGGCAAAAGTCTTCATTTTATTTACCATACTTAGGACATAGTATGTAATGGAGGGTGCATTTTAGTGATTTTCTGGGGGGTTAAGTAGGCCTGATGTAGAATGAAGTACTGAATTTGTTTATTATTTGCTGCTGGGGAAACTAACTATGTCCTCAATTGTTTTTTTGTCCAGTGAGGGTATATACTTTGTCCATTTAACAGCCAGTGTTTGTAGTTTTGGTCCCGGCACTGCATTTGGTAGTATATTATAAAATCTTTAAAAGTATCTATCAAAAATGCTTAAAACACTCACTCGTGCCTATCCACCACTAGAGGTAATGCAGGCTTTATTCTGTGCTTTTTCGATGCTTGCTTGGTCTGTATAGCTCCCAAAACCTCTGCACACAGAAATAATGTTGCCAACAAACTTTATTATATTAAAAACAATAAAAAGCACTAAAAATCCTTGGTGAAAGAGTCCATTAGCAGTTATTGAAGTTGCACCTCTCTGCTATGGTGCGGCCCCTTTAAATCGTAGTGGTCTTATGGTAAGGTATAATCCACTTGGTAATGGCTTGTGAGGTAGTTCCCACATGTTTCGCTGTTTTAATCCTTATAGCTTCATTAGGGATCCCTGATGAAGCTGTAACGATTAAAACAGCAAAACGCATAGCAACTACCTTACAAGCCATTACCAAGTTGATCATTCCTTACCACAAGACCACTACAATTTAAAGCTTATAGTTTCAGAACTTATAAGAAGAGGGGAACTTAAAGGACAACAGTATCAAAAAAACAAACCCATTACATGACCACACTTTCAGCAGCTGAAATTGCTTACTCACATTTACAACCGTGCTTCACACTTTTAGATATCACACAACAAAGATGAGTGCTAAAAGCCTGCCTCCTAGCCAGCCTAGGTAAATACAACACATGTCATTGGCTGGGGGGAATGTCTGTTACAACTTGTCTCTTCTTCCTCTGCCAGTCAAACAAATTTACAGGGAGATTCGATAAAAAGTTCTTATCGTTAAAAATGGTGCCCAACCAATCAGATATTATTTAACATTTGAAAGCTAACATCTGATTTTTAACATAAAGAACTTTTATTGAATAACCCTGTTATTGTCCTGTTTGGATACAGCCTACATAATCAAGTTTATGGGTGGGTGGAGGAGTGTTTTCTCGCATTCTAGCTTTGAGTGACAGTTAGAGACAGACAGAATTGTTACACCCTCTTCACAGCATGGCTAACTGAAGGCAAAGAGAGCCTCGAAATCACGAAAAAAAGATATTGGGAAGGCTGCATATTACAAAAATGCTTTGAGGCAATACAGTTATCCTTCAAAATCTTTAGCTAATGATTCATAATCTTTTTATATTATTGACCAAAGTTTGTCATGCCTCACCTGGACCAGTGCTAAGAATGTGTCTAAAGCCTTGTACATTCAAATGATTTTGCACCCCCTCAAGCGCATGCACACGTGCAGTGAATGGCTGTTTCAAGTGATAATCACTGCTTGTGTGTAAAGGGTTGTGGTGGGGCCATAAGTATTCTCTTCAGGGTTGTACTTGTAGGCAAGGTTCCTTTGTTAATTCACGGATCGTTTCCCACAGGAATAGCCATTCCGGTGAGTTGAAAGCTTTGCGTCGAGAGATAGTTTTACTCATCGGATGTATTATTATGGTCGATTTGCCTTTGGATTAAGGCAGGGTACATACCATAATATATTTCTGACCGACCGATAGTGATATGTAGTGGTCAGTCGGGCGTAAATATCTTATGGTGTGGGGTGGCTGTCCCCAACCGAGCTTTGTCGCCCGTTCGTCTGTATCGGACGAACAGGTGATCCGGCCTGTTGGGGACCGCACGATCGTCTGCAGCCACTATTCCCATGAACACAGACTATAAAATGCTCGCCAAAATACTAGCCAATAGGCTAAAAAAAGTTATCTCAACAATCAGACAGGGTTCATGCCCAGAAAATCTACATCAATAAATATTAGGAAAACAGTGATCCACTGTTGGGTGGATCATGACAATGCGAGCAGTCGTGTAATGTTATCATTAGATGCCCAAAAAGCATTTGATTAAGTTGAACGGCCCTAGCTGTGGCAATGTATGTATAAATATGGCTTTGGACCTAAATATATTAAATGGATCCAACTTATGTATACGCAACCTAAAGCTGCAATCTCAATAAACAGAACATGTTGTAGACCCTTTGATCTACATAGAGGTACTAGACAAGGCTGTCCACTCTCCCCATACTTGTTTACCCTAGCCATAGAACCCCTGGAAATACAATTAAGATTGAACCCCTCGATTAAAGGACTCACTTTGGGTGCCCAGACCTCACTACTCTGCCTCTTTGCTGACAATCTAATCCTTAGCAGACCCATGTCAATCCTTGGTCACGGCTTACAATATAATATCCAAATTTAGTACTCTCTCCAGACTACACATCAATTGGAACAAATCCGCTCTATTTCCTATAGACCCCAGCATCACCTTAGCACCAAGAATACGTGGCCTCGTCCCTATGGTCCAGAATTTGAAATACCTAGGTATTATAATTACTAAAACACCCGAACAATTTCTAAAATACAATGTACACCCACTCTTTGAATGGGTGTGAAACAAAGTTGGAGTATGGAAACAACTCCCCATTAATCTGCTTGGCCGCATCAACTTAATTAAAATTAATATTCTTCCTTAAAACCTCTACACCCTTCAACACAAAGCAACTATCATCCCCAAAACTTTCTTTACATCATTACAGAGCATACTCCTCTCCCTACTCTAGGGTTCAGGTCGTGCACAAACTAAGTTCAAAACCTCGGCTGGCCTTGCACTACCGGACTTCTACCTGTACTACTTAGCAGGCCAACTTAAATACATCCGACTGGGTGGTTCCTCCTCCCCCTGGCCCACAAGATACTCCACCTCCCTCAATATATGATATGGAACGAATGCTGCAAGCATACATTCCGACCTTACCCATTGTATACTTGGAGGCCCCCAATAACATGATCCCAGGAGGGGGCACGGCTTTACATATCCAGATGCGTTAAGTTTGGCAAGACTCCACTAAATATCTAATTGTCTGGGAAGTACTTAGAGAATCCCCACTGTGGCACAATAATAAATACCAGACATTAGCAAGTTTTGGTGCTCCGGAATTTTGGGAAAATAGGGGGATACTATCCCCAAATTATAGACAATTACACACTAATACCTTTCTCTGACTTACAACAAAATCTTTCCCTACCTGGCTCCACTTTATTTAGATACATCCAATTGCGCTATTGCCTTATCTTGGAATTCCAAACCCTCAATATTCCTCTAGTCACACACCCCATATTAAGGATTCTGAAGGATCGGGTGGAGAGACACCTGGGATCATGAATATACTCTTGCCTACTAACCAACGATTGTAATAGTCACCAAACCACACTACTACAGAAGCGTGCTAGATATATACCTACATTAGATGAGTCTGACTGGGAAGAATTGGCTCAGTCGCATATTCGGGTATCTCCCTCTGCTAACCATAAAGTAATGCAATCTTATATTTTACATCAGGTGTATCTTTTCCCACATAAATTATCACACATGTCCCCAACCAATATCCCAGAATGTCCCAAATGCTACCAATCACCGGCGGACTTCTGGCACTTGATATGGACTTGCCCAAGAGTGTCTGCTTTCTGGAGCAAAGTCATGAAAATACTGTCACAGGTTCTTCAGATACTGGTACCACTGGATCCTGGACTGTGTATTCTGGGAATTGATAAGACCACAGAGTGGACAGCTACACATTTGAAATTACTACATAGTTCCCTTTTTTATGCCATAATTACCATTATGCTTACTTGGATGTCTCAACAGGCCCCCAGAAGTAGAGTCTGGAAGGCCATGATTAGGTCAGATTTACCATTGATTAGACTTATATATCTGGATAGAGGTACATTGACCCAGTTTGTTTGAACATGGACTCCCTGGTATGAATATATGGGCATGAATATGCCATACCCCCCACAATAAGAAATTAATGATGAAATAAAACTTATACACCCCCCAAACAGTCCCCACACAGCTCAAGAAACATACATCTATCTTACTGAACATCTGGGTTAAAGTATAAAGGAATTGCATATCTTAAAATCGCAAGAAAAAAATCTTTCCCCTTTCCCTCCAACCCTTCCCCTCCCTGGTTTGCAGTTCATTATAAATATAATCTAAATATACAAGTATATAGATATGTCAAATAAATGATTGTATAATTCATGTAATACTATATAGGCTGAAATGATCCTATGGTGTCTAGCCAAGCCATGGTCTCAGCAGGAGTTTTGATGAAGTGGGTATGTTCTCTGTAGATGACTAGGAGGAGAGCAGGATATGTCATTGAGTATGTTATTCCAGCAGCTTTAAGTCGCTGTTTCACAGCTTGAAATGTAGCCCTGCGTTTTTGTAAATCCAGGGAAAAGTCCGGGAAGATCATTATGGTCGTGTTTTGATATTTAATGTCCTTGTGATCTAGCCAAACGTAATATAGTGTCTCTATCTCGGAGTAAGCGGGTGATGAGTGGACATGGCCTGTTACCTTGTGGGAGTCTAGACTTAGGGCTTTTCTGACAAATTGATCAATAAATCAGGTTTCAGTAAAGTTTTCTGCCCTCTGAACCCTGAGGGAACCCAACAAAATGGGGGCATGTGGATCGATTTTAAAGATCCTCATCTTTTTCCCAACACTGCAATAGGCTAGCTGTTGCTGCAGCTCCTGTACTTCCCCTGACACAACCGGCACAGTGTCCTTTTAATTGCGAGATTCGGGACTCACCTCCTCACTATTAGGGTGGAGTTCAAGTCTGCAATTGCTTGCAGGAGGCTGGCATGTATCTGCAGTAGTGTGACTTCAACCTCCACAGATTGAAAGCAGTATCATTTAGAAAAGAATCAACATAATACAGAGAGGCAGAGGAGGGGGATAATTAAGTAAACCTGATCTGTGCAATGTATTTATCAACAGTGTACCTAAATGAAACATTCACTATTTGAAGGTGAATGAACCCTAAAGAGTAGATGAAATCCTATTCCACATTTGTGTTAATAACCCAATCAAACAACTTAGTGACACAGTAGACTAAGATCTGAGTAAAATCCAATGTGGTGAGACTCCGCATTATATGAATAAGTAAGATAGAAATGAAAATGAAAACTCTGATAGGTGAAAGATAAAAGGTAATTGGAGAAAGGGGTGTACATGTTTTTTTTCCTAGTTCTTTTTATTTGTGCCTAACAGGGTATAGCATTTGTTCCAGATTATTTTATATCAAATAGTTTCAATTAACAGTAAAGTCAGCAGTACATTTGCATGCTTACAGTTAGTACATCTATTACATATGCCTGAATTGGAAGTTGTTTATATTGTATAACAATCAAACTTTTATAATATAAAAGAAAATAAACACTCAATGAATATTGTTTACAATAAACAATTTGTTTATGCTTAACTCAGTAGATAACATGATAGGAGATATAGGTTGGCGGTATCAGTGATTAGATGGCTAGGTTGATCATTCAATGGATTCCAGAGCAACATTTTTAGGGCATCCCCTGTGTGTATATATTTTTTTTCTAATTGTATGATTGCGTTTATGAAGGGTACCCATTGGAAAACTATAGGTGGATTAGGGGACATCCATTTGGTAGTTATGATGAGAACATGTCCTTCAACATGCTGCTATTAAGGGGTTAATATGAGAAAGCAAATTATTTCTTTTAGGCAACCCACCACCTCTATTAATACTCTCTTGGGTTTACACACCAGAATACTTTATATTTATTATTACAATTATGAAATAGTTTTTTGTGTCTCATTGGTGTTCTAAATGTATGTACATTTGCATTTTGTTATTTTACATAATCGAAATATTTTGGAACGGCTGGAAATTAAGTAAAACTGTGAGTTAAAATCCTTATCATAACTGCCTATGAAATCATTTGTTGTGTGAAATAACATGGATGTCTCTTTCAGCTCATCAGAATCTGCTGCAGTCTTAACACATAGCAGTACTGGGGGAAGCTTAAAAAGACCGGATACTACAGAATCCCTTAACTCTTCCATGTCTAATGGGACAAATGATGCAGGTAAGTACTATTAATAAGGTAGTAGTTGATAACCACATTGCTTGCTAACTAGGACCATTTCTAAAGGCATTTATCATGCAGATTTTTACTATTGACAATTCCCTACTGGTGAGAGATGAAGAACATTTATGGAAGAAATGTAACTTACAGTATCTGTTAACCTCCCCTGATCTGAATTACATGGTGGTTAAGTTCTTCTCTAAGTTAGGCTATTTACACACGAATGGCACATGGCCAATTTGTTTGCAGTTGCTTAGGGTTTATATTGATGCAAATTCAAAACCTTTTAACTTTAGTTTGACAGCTCTTTACTTGACATTGCTATCTGCCTAATTAGCTAGAACTGTTCTGGCACTACATGTATAGGGTTCTAAATGTATGACAGTCACCTTGTTATCCTATGTCCTATAGAAAAATTTGACACACATGATGATCGTGATGATGATGCTGAAGGAGAGTCTGTGGAAGAACATAAAAGTGTGATCATGCACCTTCTATCTCAAGTCCGTCTGGGAATGGATCTAACTAAGGTAATCACAATGCCCACTTAAACCATAGAATAAAAACCCAACAAGACTTTTATGCTAAAATACTGTTTGAAATCTGCTTCCTGGGTGCTTTACCACTATCTTTAGTACAGGAAGTCCCAGGGCCCTTACCAGGCAGATAAAAACTCTATCTGCTGTAGCTCCTCAACGAAACAATATTGAGAGGTAGGAATAATAGAACCTACCTCCCTGCCCCAGGTACTTAGTTATTTTTAAAAAGTTAAATTTACAGTATAGTTATATATATTTTGCTCTTTTAACTTTGAACCAGATTTAATGCAGGTACACATCCATTAACATGTTGCAAGTTTTTGGTTTTTTTTTTTCTTTTTTAATTTACCTTGTTTCCAGCATGGTGGAGGGGCATGGGCTCCACAGTACTTCTGATCAATTAAATTGACCATATATGGGCAGGTGGCATTTGCTTCCTGTTCCACTAGACTTTTAGATTTTTCCCTCAGTATGTAAACTAATATGGGTTTCCTCCTGTATGTTAAACTCTTGTTAAAATATGAGAAATGCTGTATTGGCTGGTGAAAAAATGCCACCTTGTAGTTCTGTGTCTCATCTCCTACTTTTACTGTGGCTGATGGGGGGTTTATGAAATTAATTGTTGGGGTACTTGCGGTTAGCTCCCAAAATCCAGCTAGAAGCTGACAGCCAATCACGTTTCAGCTCAGGGATCCTGCCTCTCCCTGACACAGAACATGTTTGTTTTTTTTAACATATTTTAAATGCTCCTAACAGTGATATATTCCTTTTCTTTCCATACAAAAGTTAATCTTTGCAGTTCATTTCTTAGCTAGCATGGATGTAAGAAAGAAAATCTTAACATTTCAGTAAAAAACAAACATACGCCTAGGGAATTTAACCTTTAACCTCGGGGCCATGTTTTTCTAAAAATATAGTATTTGAATGCAGAACTACCAGAGATAAGATGAAATACACCAGCACATTTAGAAACTTTCTTTTGCTAGGAAGAAAAACTGCAGTAAAATCAGCTGACTGTTTTGTTCCTAGAAGGCTTTCAGTTATGCATGCTGGCTGGAAAATGGACTGCATGGGAGCAAGCAGCTTTCAAAGCCTTATCAGGGACTTATATATTGGTGTGGAGACATCTATATAGAAAATACTTAGACAGTGAATAGTGGAGACCAATAAGTATACATGCTTACAATGCTCTTTGAAGACTATATTGGCTGTGAGTTGTACTGGCAACAACACGGAAGCTTCCTTAGTTACAGAATATACTTCATTTACATACATATATATAAATGCTAGAGAAGTATCTTAAAAATTATAGGTGTGCAATTTCAGGCTAACATATATACTGTGTATATGTATGTATATATGTATCTTCTGATTTATATAAACTAAACTGCTGCATACAAGAATGAATTTGTATGTGTTTCCTATTAGACCATAAACCTAGGGAATTCCTATTAGACCGTTTAAACAATTGAACATCAAATCTGTTTTGTTTTCAATCCTTTGTTGAACAGTGTTTTCGTCATTTGATTACAGTACATAATTTCCAGTGATCTATTTTGTCTTTTTGTTTTAAACCAAGGTTGTTCTCCCCACCTTCATTCTGGAGCGAAGATCTCTCCTGGAAATGTATGCAGATTTCTTTGCTCATCCAGATCTGTTTGTCAGGTATGACCAGCTTTTTGTTACCTGATGCATATGTTATGGTTTCTGAAGGACAGTTCTCATTCTTTCACCACAACCATTGTTACTGCAGAAATTAAATACTGGAGAGTATATTTTTTATTCATACAGATTTACTGCTAGTCACTAAACTGTTATTTATAAACAAATGATTAAAAGTTCTTTCATTTAACATACATGTGTATAGTTTCCTTTTTCCAGCAGCAAAGAATATAATGGCATTTAGAGAGCTTACATTGGTTCCCCCTTATCTCAATGATTGAGGCTTTTCTTTTTACTTAAAATAACTTTCTGCATGTTTCATTGTTTTATTTTTAAACCATATTAATTTAGCATTTAAACATATTATAGCCCCAGTCAGTTTTTTGTCCAGCACACTACAGCACACACACATTCATACAACAATTACTGCAGCACATAATTTCAGAGTCCACCTGGGACAATGGAATTTTCTCTGCACCTCCCAGTGGGACAGTCACAGGAAAGTTGATCTCCCTAGAGAACACAATTTTAAGGGCAAGATGAACATTCACCATTTTAGTTCTATAAAGGTCATGTTTTGTACATAAGCTTTCATTTAAATATGGAAAGCATTTCCAATTAGAATAATAATTTGCTTAATGCTTCTTTTGGTATAGATAAGCAGATTAAGTTTCATACACACATGCAATTGCAGGGGGGGCATGTGATGCACAATGTGTATGAACGGCCGTTCCAGGCGGCGATCGTGCAGAGTATGGGCGCTCGGTTGCCCAAAACTGTTTAGTCGGGGGGTCATTGCCTGATTCGCTGGCTAAATCATTAATGAGCCCTGACCAAACACTTGTTTCGCTCGACGATGCATCCACACATGGAACGATGGTCAGCCGAAATAGACATTTGCATGGGCTCTGGCTTCTGTGGCCTGAGTCAGTGTTAATAAGTGGTAAAAATAATAATTGTTTTGCCGTATTAGTCCAATATATGTAGTAAAAAGTAGAGTACTGAGATACTTTAAATGGACTAACAGTTTATTTTAGTAGACAAGCTTTCGAGGGATCTACCCTCTGACCTAAGGAAGAGGGTAGATCCCTTGAAAGCTTGTCTACTAAAATAAACTGTTAGTCCATTAAAAGTATCACAGTTCTCTACTTTTTACTAGTGTTAATAAGTGGCATTTAAATCAGTTAAAGGGTATGTCCACCCTTCTGAAAAGTTTTTGACGCTGCGCTGCCAGGCCCTCTGCTTGCGAGAAAATGCAAGCAGAGGGACGGGACCGGCATTCGCATCTGTGATTGGCTGAGCGGCAGCCAATCATGGACGTGGCTGCCGGGAGTTCAGTGCGGCGGAGGCAAGAGGGAAGGTAAGTAATGTTTTGGGCATTTTCTGATATTACTAATAGAGCGGTTGGGGCTGGGGGGACAGGGGGAATGTTTGGTAAAAGGGGTTTTATGGTAGGGGGAGGGAATCCTAATCGAGAGGGAGGGGGGAGAAGGGCTGCAGTTTGCATGCCAAACTTCTCCCGGAGGCCAGGTAGGAGGCAGAGTCCTATATGGACTCTGCTATCCTCCTGGTAGGGGCGTTTGAGACTTTGGGGGGGGACTAAGGAGAACCATATGGAGCTGGGATGTGAGGTAAGGATTAAACTACACTACACAATGGGGCCAGTAGTGGGGGGGGATTATAGTTTTGGGGGTGGACATGCCCTTTAATGCACAAGGTGTCTCATTACTGCATTGGTGTAAATAGGAAATGTCTGTGGTACTTGCAAGTTTTGCAATGTAATTCTGTGTGCCAGGCCAGACAAACATACTTCAGTAAGTGTCTGTACGCCAAATTGGTATTGTTAAAGGTGGCCTTACACCAGCACGATATTATTACCCGACCAACCGCTCACGCGACGTTCCTGCGATCATGCCGGAACCACCTCTCCCGATCTTATATACGACCGACATGCGATCGCAAATCCCATTCATTTGCGATCGCATGTCGGTCGTATATAAGATTGGGAGAGGTGGTTCCGGCAGGATCGCAGGAACGTCGCGTGAGCGGTCGGTCGGGTAAGTAATATCGTGCTGGTGTATGGCCACCTTAAGAGTAAAAATTAAAGTCAAGCAGCAGCCATCTCTTCACAAACTCAGAAAAGTTACATTTTTTTTCCCCCAGCATTGCTGAGCATAAGGACCCCAAAGACAGGATGGTGCAGGTCGTTAAGTGGTACTTGTCTGCGTTTCATGCGGGTAGGAAAGGATCAGTCGCTAAGAAGCCTTACAATCCCATTCTGGGAGAAGTCTTCCAATGTCACTGGGCTTTACCAAGCTCTGAAAATGATGAAAATTATGTGAGTTTATGGCGTTGGTTATAATCTTTGCTATTATGTGGCATTAAGTTTAAAATCTAATTGTTCCAAATCAGTTGCTATGTGTAAATTTAATTGGTATTGTACTATCATAAACAAAAATAACAGAATTAAGAGTTAACCAACGGTTGGTATGTGGAATTATATGGTGGGAAATCCCCTCTCCCATTGCTAGTGCATAGGGATTACTGAGCATGCTTGCAATCAGATTAGTCAGAATTTTTAGATTAGTCATACAGAGTAAAACAAGCGATGAATTGAAGCTGTGCAGCAACACACACCTCAGAGTATGTGCTACTTGCATGTATTAATTTATAGATAGACTAGCAAAAGTGTGCCCGTTGGTGCACAGTGGGAAATATGTGGGTGTATGTTTAGCTATATGTGGATACAGATGATCTAAAATCTTTATACACACTACAATAAAATTTAGGCATTTGTACAAAAAAAATAAAGGCAAGATGTTAAAAATAAAAATAAAAGAAATCCTATGAAATCTTGGTTCTATTTCTGTCACATTCCCTAAATGAATATTTTACACAATATACAGAGGTTCACGATCAAACTGTTTTTCGAGATTACGCATTGTATTTTCAAGGGTCACCGAAATTTTAGAACATTTTTTAGAATTTTGAAGGAATTTTTGAAAATTTTGTAAAAAGGATACAGTAACTTACTGTGAATGGCTCTGGGACCTGGGAAATGGGCTGGGGAACAGATAATCAGATTCTTGCAAATCAGAATTGGTTATAATCAGATTTTTTCAAAAAGAAACTGATTGGTATACTAACCAAACAAAATCTTTCTGAATCTGAATGTAACAAATTCTGTTTAGAAAATAATCTGATTGGTTAGTATACCAATCAGATTCTTTCTGAAATAATCTGATTGTATCCAATCAGAATTGTTTACAATCAGATACTTTCAGAAAGAATCTTATTGGTATGCTTTCTGGAAGAATCTGATTGTAACTAATCAGAATTACAATTACATTCCGATGCTTTTAGAAATAATCTGATTAGTATACTAACTAATAAGACTTGATCTGAAATAAGATGTTTGAAACCAATTGTGATTGTAAAAGAATCTGATTGGTTAGTATAGCAATCAGATACTTCCTGAACGAATCTGATTGTATCTAATCAGAATTGGTTACAATCAGATACTTTTAGAAATAATCTTATTGGTTTGCTTTCTGAAAGAATCTCATTGTAACCAATTCTGATTGGAAAAGAATCTGATTGGTATACCAATCAGATTCTTTCTAAAAAAAAAAAAAAAAGCTGATTGTAACCAGTTTCTTTAAGAAAGAATTTGATTGGTATGCTTTCTGGAAGAATCTAATTGTAACCAATCAGAATTAGTTACAACCAGATTCTTTTAGAAATAATCTGATTGGTATAGTAACAAATTAGATTATTTTCTAATCATAATTGGTTACAATCAGATTCTTTCAGAAAGAATCTAATTGTCTTTTCCCCAGACCATATCCTGGGTCCCAAAACTATTTAAAGCAAGTTACTGTATAATTTTTACAAAATTTTAAAAAATTCCTTGAAATTTTCTTTGAATTTTCTAATGCGTCTCAAAAAAATCTGCAAAGCGGAATTTCTGCAAAATCCGTGAATCCGCGATCCAGTCCATCTCTATTCTTGATCTATTGTAACATTGTATAGAGTGTTATAGTTCAGTAGAAACACCACAGTGAAATACAACTGTTGTGCAGAGCTTGAATCATCTTCCCCATTAAATTTCCAACCAATAATAGATCATTAGGAGATCCATTGAATCATTCTATAATTAAAGTTATCAGTCTGTCCTTCAATACTCACCCTCCCCATTAACTTACAGCTGTCACCAGGGATTCTATTAGAGAGGGATCACTATTGGTAAATCTGAGGTCCTATAAAGAACCCAGACTTGCCTGTCATGTTTCAATATTATTACATTTTATCAGTACAGGACACAGGTTCATGGCTTCTATGGGGTCTATTGCTTAAATAATGTAATAAAAGATTGACAAACTCACTTCATTGTCTCAGAGAAGTGGGCATGGAGATGTTTTCCTTTCAGTCCCCCTATCATATATAGCAGGGATAAGCAAACAGTTGATCTCCAGATGTTTGAAAACTACAACTCCCAGCATTCCTTTACAAGCACTCTGTAGTTAGGGAATTCTGGGAGATGTTTCAAAAATGTTTCCAAACATTTGGAGATCTACTGGTTGCCTATCCCTGATATATAGATATCCCTTCCTGTCCAGCAAACCACAGCTCTCCATTTTGTCTATTGAGAGGGGAGGGGTGGAGTTATGTGAGAGTGAGAAGAATGTTTTTACTAAGACTGTCGCGTTTTACAAAGTAAGTGACATATAGGTCTTGCATCGTTCTACTAACACTTCCTACTTCCCTTCTAACACTCAGAAAATGTTTTGATTGGCTAACACTGCTATCAATCTAACATTATGTACACCATTGGATACAACACTAAAAGGGAAGTGATAAATATGTTCCTTTCTAAGCTTCCGTTGCCTCTCTGTAAAACTTTCTGGGGTGTGGCTTAACACTCCATTTTGAAGATTCCATTACAAAACAGGAGTGGGAACTATGCAAGTACTTTTATTAATTTATATATTTTGCCTTATTTACATTTATATATACTTTAATTTCATTACTACATATTTGTTAATATTGACATAACTATTTAGTGCTTAAACAACACATAAACACTGTCCCTATGTATATTACTTTTACCCACCCCCACCAACATAGTACTTCTGAAAAATCCAATGTATTCCCCATGAAATTATAAATTTATTTATATAATATAAGGGATTTTTTTTAAGCTTTACTTTGAATGCTGTCTATTGTAGACTTGCATAAGAGATAAATTCCCATTTAGGCATAACAGCCTGCTTTGTCTCAAATTTTATAGGAACAAGTTTCTGAAGGACCAATTCCTTGGGCTTCCAAAAGCAATGTGACATTTGTGTCTGAGCAGGTCTCACATCACCCACCAAGTAGGTATAGAGCAAATTTACAGTATTGTTTTTCGCAACCACCAAGGCTGCTAAGCCAAGCAGTTTTTCCCTGCCTTTCTTCAGACATATTTCTATTAAGATTATTTTTTTTATATGACACCACGTGTCAATAAGGAAAATTGTGTTTTTGCATTCTAAAGCAAGAGACTTTACAGTTAGGAGTTTAAATTGGAACATAATTTTTTTTACAAAATTGAAAGAAGCTTAATCATTACATACACAATGGTGCAAACACCCTTGTGGTGGTACATCATCAATCTTGAAGGTGAAATCTGCACAAAAGTAATGTAAATGTACATGTCTGTTAACCACTAATTCAGTATGGAGGAGGAATTGATTTTAACAATGTATTCAATGAATTAGACTTCTAGATGAGGAAGATATACGGTACATAAACATGCTGTCCATAGAAATGGTCATTCCCATGTATTTTTGTAATTAAATAATCTATTGTTTGTTTATTGGTTCGTTACCTGGGCAAAGGCCCCTACTGTGGATTTTTTGCTTTAAAGGCTGCACAAGCTGCTGCTGCAGCCACAGGTATAATCACTTCAAAAGAACACATTACACAGATAGACCAAAAAAGTGGAATACATTTTTATTCACCCATTTATGAGAAAAAAAGGCAACATTTTGTGCAAAACTCCACCCTCAATGGATGTTGTGCTTCAAAAACAATGCAGTTTTTCATCTTCTTAATGGGTGAATAACCCCTTCTTTTACTTTTTTGCAACATTTTTGAAGTATCTCTGGTATTTCCTTGGGCTAAATGTAGTACAGCCTGCTTCGAGATCCTCATGATAGAGAAATGATTTTTAATAGCTCATCATCGTGTTGCCACATGGAGGATCAACATAAAACTCTTTGCAGTCTTTCCGATCACCTTCTAAATGATAATAAGCTCAAATCAATTTATCAGAAGGGTGAACGGGAATATGTATTGCATAATTCAATAATGGTGATATTGATCCGTGTTGCTAGCTTTATACCTTTTCGACCTGGGCACTGTACCACAGGGTGTATGCTTAATTTTAATTACATATTCTGATTTTAAAAAATTGTTGGTTGCCAATATTTCAACCCAACCAACTGAAATATCGTACTGTGTTGTCGAAAGGTCAAAATATTGACCCTTTATGCTTTAAAGGACAACTAAAGCCACAGAACAACACTGAACCATAAGGCAAGAACACCTTGATATAAAACCAGTAATCTGTGTCTTACCTCTCATTTTTATACGGGTGCTGGGAAATTTACCTAAATAACTTACGGTTTGTGCTTTACTTCCCAGCTTTCCACTATCACACAATTTGGTCAACGACCATTATGTTCTGCCCATGCTCTGTCTTTCAGCTATGGCAGAAACTTGTTACAGTTGGTCACACCCATTAATACTCTCTAGCCAATCCTTTTACATGACAGAAGCATGTGACTGAGATCAGGAGGTGTGGTCTGACACTGCCCATACACACAGATACTTCATCCAGTCCTTAACAGACTTACATTTACTTTAATACAATTTACTGAAGTGGTATTTTATAGCTTATTGATGTTTTTAGGGAGTTTGTTTTGAGATTCTGGGGTATAAAAAATTGAGTTTACTTCTCCTTTAATATTTTAATTACTTAGATTTGTATGTTATATTAGAGTTCATGTTATGGTCTGAATAGTATAGTAACATGGTAGCTTAGAGAGTGCTACTGTTTGTTTGAATTTACCACAGGTAGTCCATTGTAACAGATAAAAACAGTACAGTATATTGCCTTACTCATTGCTACATTCATTAATGACGTTTTAAGATATATATATGTAGATTATTCGCCTTTAGAAAATGAAAAGTTTCTTGTTTCAATTCTTGTAGTCGCTGTTTGAAACAGGCAACCATTTTCCCTGCCTTTCTATGTGCTGGTTAAAACCGTGTATCATGCTTGCAAGTAATTGCTACACAGTACAAAACCAGTAATCTTTTTGACTTTACTGTTTCTAGACACTTAATGTGATTTCTTATGGAAATAGAAAGGACATTATTAGCTGCCCCTTCTCTTGCTCCTATGGAATTGTTTCTTTTTTTTGCACTGCTGTATCTTTGTAAGAACCAGAAAAGCAAGTGATATATTGTTTTTAATGACTTTTCCTGGGCTGTCATTCAGAAAAAACAAATTTTCTTCTTTAATGGACCACAAATAAAAATAGATAGATGCTACAGTTCCAACCTTATGCAGATGGTAGGATCATGCTTTCACAGTAGAATAATGTTGTCACAGTCCCAGCTCCCAAGTGGACTTCTAACATTCCTCAGGCATGGACACAGAGCCTGGATTTGCTCAGGAGAGGGAACCCATTCTTTGTTTTTGTTATAAAAATTTTACTTACTGTTTTACCTTCCATACTGAGAAATCCTCCTTTAACATTTGCACCTAATTATCATAAGTGCCTTTCATAGTCAGAGCTGTGATACTAATGGAATTTAGTGAATATCACAAATGTGTATGAATAGGCCACATAGCTGACAAACTACCTCCATTGGTATTGGGACTTATGGGGAAAGATGGACAATTTTGGGGTAACACACTCAAATATACTGCCACCCACACAAACATACACACTTTGACATGTTTACATATTCTGCTACATTACCACCCCACACATACATACAACACTACACACACACATTTGTACACACTGTTTCACATACCAACACTAACACACCCACATATATGCATGTGCTGTACACTAGCTCAGAGTTTCTCCATGACTATCTGCCCTCTGTCATATAATGTAATGTTATCAATCAGCTTTAAAATCACCAGGATTTCTCAATAGGACTGGATACATTTTTGAAACATACAAATGCTGCTTCTTTCTTGCAGCTCAATTAGCAATGTAACAATCTATGGAACAAGCTTTGTAACAGTCTATGGGCACCAGGAGTTAGTGCAATGAGCAAGCAGAACGGGGGGATTCCAGGCACCAGTAAACCCCCTAAACCACACCATTGAGTCTAAAGGACAATTAAACTCACCTCCCCCTCGCACCTCTTCCACCATGGCAGCAATGCATAATACCCAGGGTGAGGACTTCGTGATTTTAGGTCCTCACCCTGGGTACTACTATGCTGACATGGATCGGGAAAAAGGTGAGTATAATTGTCCTTTAATATTCCTAGGGGGATTCAAGTTAGAAATATCTGTAGTCTCATTGCTGATTGCATTCAAATAATGTTCTCTTCTCTTATCAAGTTTCAGCCTTTTATGCCGAATGTTACAACAAGAGAATACAGTTCAACGCTCACATCTGGACAAAATCCAAATTCTTGGGGATGTCTATAGGTGTCCATAATATTGGGCAAGGTAACTAGTTTATGATCTGTCACCAGATTTTTCTATGAGTTTTGTAATATACCGCAGGTATTTAAAGAACAACTAAAACCTTAAAAAAACAATGAATCAGATGACTGAGAACTTTGACAAAGAAGCAGTAAGTTGTTTCTCATCTGGGTGCTGGGAATTTAATCTTACTAAAATGTGATTTGTACTTCATTTCCCAGCATCCCAGTATCACTGACTACTATGATTTTTACTACTGCTTGTTACAGAAAGTCCACAATGCCCACAAGTCTGTTACAGTCCAGATTAGGCATGTGGATGATGTCAGAAGGCACAGTCAGACAGCACACATAAACACTCTTGTTCATACCCAGTTCCTAAGGGGTTTACATAGAAAGTATGTTTCCCTACTCTCCATGGCAGCCATAACCAACTTAGAGTCCCTCCAACTAGTCTGCTGACAGGAAACAGAGACAGTCCATTCCCTCTCTCACTTGTCTTTTGTTTCCTGTCCACAATACCTGCTATCTCATGTGTTTATGAATCTTACCTACCATTAGCAAAGTGGGAAGTTTTCAAGGTATTCTGAAGCTTCTCTGTCCACCTCCTACCAGACTGCAAGTGAGGAGAATTCCAACAGTAAACTGTTCTCCAGCCTTATTTCCATTTTTTACTTGTTTCTAGCCATGCCACGTATCTCTAGTATTTTTAGGCACCCATTTCAGTTTAAAATACAACATGGTTTCCATGTTGGAAAAAAAAAGTAAACTAAAAAATAAACAGCCATTCAAGACATGCTTCAAACTCCAAGAACAACTGTGAAAGAAATTCTCAAACTGCTGGGTGTTATGACAGCTTCCATCCAAATTGTAAAATGTGCAAAGTCGCATGTAAGGTCATTAAAAAAATATCTTTTAAAGGCTGTAAAAAGGCAGAACAAATCAATACATGCAAGGTACCTGGCTCAGCAAAGGAGTTTCTTTCAACCTCCTAGAATTAAAGGGAAAATTCAGTGGAAAATATCATCATTTTTAAAATTCTTAGTTTACATTATGCATACCTAGTTATTCTAGATATCCTCTTCCATTTTGAAAAATCAGTTGTATTTTACCCCTTGCTGTTCCCTGCTGTTGACATTAGTGAGCTGACATTTCAGGTTCTGTAACGGTCCTTCTTCCCAGAATGCACATTACCTTGGAATCAACCCAGGTGCTGGGTCATGGGCAAGATCATAACAGTCTATATTAGGGGTCCTGCAAACAGGAAGGCATTATTTCGGAAGCATTTATTTATACACAGACCAAATGCTAAATGGGCAGGTAAAGGTTGAAGGATGGAAAAATACTGCTGTCAATCTAAAAGGGAAACCGATAAAAGTAAAATGCGACAATGTCACAGATGTGTATTATTTAAGAAAACAATGTGGCACAAGAAGCCCAGGGCTCCTTAACCAGTGTGAAGAAGCATTCTTGTGGGTGGAAGGATTTCTGGTAGAACTTCCAGCAGTGCACCTGCCAGGCATACAGGATGTCAAAGCAGATTTTTTTTTTTTTTAAGTCGTAGCTTATTTAACTCAACGATGGGGAAAACCCACAATAGATTTAATGGCAACTCCAACAAATACCAAATGTCTTAACAGACATGACCTAATCAGTTTGTTACTCAAACCAAGAAAAACCCTTAACACAACATTACAAAGTCTGGTCAAATTTTCTCAAATTCACCAAGAATCACTAAAAGGGTCCTTTAGCACCTTCAAGTTCATTAAGAGTTACATTCCCTATTTAAGCCACTGCATGTCACTCCATGAAAGCGCAATATGAGGACAATATTAGCACTTATAGTCCTATAACATGTAAATTGGTCTGCTGATCCTTTGGTAAAATAAAAATTTTCAGCATTAATGCGAATACTACCAATATCTTTGATTGGTTCTTTTGGATTAAACCAAGCATCTTTGGAAGGAGTGGATGACATTTATGCAATGTGATATTTTGAAACTGATAAGACCATTTTTAAAGATAGAATATGCTCTTTATTTAAATTTATTCAAAAATGGACCTAGTAGCCATATAACCTTTTTTTGTTGTTTTGTTTTTTCAAACCCTCAATTAGAGGAATTGCTTTCCTGAGTATTTTAATTTAAGTTTTTTTTGACAGGTTGTGTGTCCTGTCTTGATTATGATGAACACTACATCTTAACATTCCCTAATGGCTATGGAAGGTGAGTTTCAGTTCATAAATACGAGAGTCTGTGAGCAGGGCATCACGTAGGGCTGCTCTACAACAGAGAGCAGTGCTTTATGCAGGGTGCCTCTTTGATAGTGATTAGAGATGGGATCCCGGATCCAACACTAAACTCCTCTGTTCCGAAATCCCAATGGATCGTCCAGATTTCGGAACAAATTTTCGAATGTACGTAGCTATTTTCGATAATTTTCAAAAATGGCATCAACTGTTTGAAACTCCTCGAAAATAAGATCGGAAACTCGAAAATGGTCTCCGATCATATTTTGGAGAATTTTTGAACGTTCAAGGCTATTATCGAAAATAGCTCCGTACATTCGAAATTCGTTCCGGTTTCGAATCTTCGGGATTTTCCCGAGATCCGGGAATCCGAAAGCAGAACGAGACTAGTGAGTTTTAGCCATCTCTAGTATTAGTGATAGGCCCTTCAACTTCAGACCCTTTATTGCAACCAGTCACACGTTTCCCCTTAATGGCAGTGCTGTCTGTGATGTATAACGGATAATGACCCAGAATAACATCAGAAATAATATTTAAACGCAGACAGGGAAAACAGTGTCTTATTAAAAAAACTATCATGGGGGGGCATTTGCAGCATACCACCTTTAAACATACTATTCTATGTGTCAATATCAGCAAGTTTAAGTAGCATTGTAGATTGCAGCCTTTCGTCTTTAAGTAAAAATAATAAAAGCATCATTATCAATATGTTGCCTTTAAAGATTTCTTAAAAGGTTAAATGTTCACCCCTCAAATTAAACATTATCAGGGAGATTCAATAAGTTCTTATAGTTTAAAATGGTGCTAATTTTGCCCCAAACAATCAAATCTTATAACATTTGAACGCTAACATCTGATTGGTTGGGGCAAAATTAGCACCATTTTAAACGATAAGAACTTTTATTGAATAACCCTGTGTATATATATAAATCAACCTCAAATGTCAAACTTCAATAGAAAGCTGACAGATGTAGGGCTAATCTGCTACAAATTAAGTTCTTCTGTCTGCCTCTTAAAAGTTTCTGTCTCCTCTTTAAGTTCTCCAAGCCTTTTTTACAAGCTTTTACATGCTTGGAAAAGGCAACTAGGGGAATAGTATTCAGTCATTGGCTGTGAAGTCAGGAAGCAGAAAGAGAGGAAACAGAACATTAGGTAGCATTTCAGATTAGACTTACAACTATCTGATTTCTAGCTATTGCAGACTTAAGTCTCATACACACGTGCGATTGCGGGGGCCAACGTTGTGTATGCACAGCCTTTCTGGTGAAGATCCGCCGCCGGAACGGCTGTGCATACACATTATCGTGTGTATGAGGCTTTAGAATTTGGAGGTAATTTACCTATATAAAAATTTTAATTTGAGAGGTGAAATTGACTTTTAAGGATTATCAGTATTATAGTAGAATTAAAGGGCATGGTCCACCCTTATTTAAAGTTAAAAAAAAAAAAACATTTTAAATGAAAAGTAGTTGGGACAGTGAAGTAGGATTGAAAATTTCTACCTCCCAATATAATTTCTGGGAAAACTGCTTCTGCCAGGCTTCCTCCTGTCCTCATATTTAATGAGGCACATGTCCATCCAAAAAATAACTAACTATTATCTGGTTTTTTACCCCCCAAAAGTGGACTTTCATTTTTATCTTACCTTCATTCAATGCTTCTACGCTGAGATATACCTAATTTAACACAGCCGATCCTTCGCCTCCGCTTTCTCTTCCGGGTATGTACTGCCAGTCATGGCCCGCAATTGTGACATCAATAGCTGACCGTCCATACCTGAAACAGCAGTTACGAGCACGCCTCTGTTCCTGCATATTCTGCGTGGTCTCAAAACAGGAGGAGGGACTTCCGGCAATCGATTGGCTGTGTTAAAGTAGGTATATTTCAGCGTGGGAGCATCGGATGAAGGTAAGATAAAAATGCAAGTCCACTTTTGGGTGGTAAATAACCTGAAATATGGTTAGTTATTTTTTGGTTTGGTATGCCCTTTAATACGGGAAACTAACCTGGCAGATAAAAAAACTAATGCTGGTGTTCCTCAACAAAATGGAAGGTAGGAATAATCAATCATTTTCATTGTTAAAAAGTAAAATATTACAGTGGAGTTATCCTTTAACTACATTGCCTTTTCTTATATAATTTTATTTTCTATGTGTGAATAAAATAATTTTTAAGAATGTAAATATTTATTAGTAGTGCATGTCACATTATATGAGAATTGCAATATTAATAGTCTATTTCCCCTTCAGATCCATCCTCACAGTGCCTTGGGTCGAGCTTGGGGGCGAATGTAACATTAACTGTTCTAAAACTGGTTATAATGCCACAATCGCTTTTCACACTAAACCGTTTTATGGGGGCAAGAAGCACAGAGTGACAGCAGAAATCTAGTAGGTGTTAAAGTTTATCTGTCATACCTTGGGTGGTTTTAGCTAAGTTCTAAAGGAATACTGTGGCCCAGAAAATCATAAGCAGAAAACATAATCATTTATTTTAATTTCAGCACTGATAATATATGATTCTAATACATGATTCTATTACGAATTACAGAACATATATATATATTAAGATGTCATCAAAAGGGTAGTGTATCTTGTGCTTGTTAAGGTTCTCATTCATCCAGGTCATGGTATATCTGTTGTATTCTGTTATATCAACTGGAAGTTTAGTTCTTGAAGATGTTTCGCTAGTCATCCGACTGGCTTTCTCAATTCAGAGAATCAATGGAACATGACTGGTTCAAGAGAGGTGTCAAGGAGGCCATTTATGTGAAAATGATGAAAGTCTGAATAGAGGTGGGGGGTTTAAACACCAACTGTCTGCCATGTACAATGCTGTTTTGACACCTTACCCTGGGCAGTTTTGATAACACCCCTTAGCCTCAATGCATCCACACTTTGCATTCAGAAGGTCCCTAAAACCTGGCTGTCGTATGCTAATTGGGACTTTCAAGGTACTGATATTGCCGACAGATTCTTGTACAAGTCATTCTGAATTGAGAAAGCCAGTTGGATGACTAGCGCAACATCTTCAAGAACTAAGCTTTAAGTCCAGTTGATCTAACTGAATACAACAGATATGGTAGTGTATCTTGCTTGTAAAATATGAAATGAGAGAAAAGGGGAAAAATGGTTGATATTGCAACAGTAAATCAATGTAAAATCCATAAATATTGATTGATTGAATATTAAAACCAATCACTTTAGTGGCAATAAAGGCCCCAAATATCTCTGTGTGTGTATTATTTAAGAGACTCCAGCACTTAACGACACATATAAAAATAAGATGTGAGTCAAACATATTTGCAAGCAATGAAGGATAATCACTTAAACGGAGGTTAAAATGGATTCCTTTAGTTATATTGTTTGTACAAACATGCTTAGGCTGATGCGCCCCTCCAAGGCAGTATTCCAGTGTCAGCCCCAACCTAGTGAGGAAAGTATATTCCCTGGTGGGAGAAAGGCCATACCTGCTTCTCTCTTTAATAGGACCTCTTCCAGGGAACTATGTGAGCTTACAGAGCTTATAAATCTTTCTTCTAGCTAGACTGCCCTTAAAGGGACGGGAAATATAAACCAGGAGTAAGTATATAATAGAGCTTAGACATTTTTACCCTTTATTAAATACAAGGATATGCAGGTCAAACCTTATATATATTGTATGTATTGTCACATATATGCTCACAATTTCTTTGGAACCTGTTTGTAATATGCAATGGCCAATACATACATTAATCTTACTGACCTCCTGTATTCTATATGGGGATTTTTGTCGGACAGGCCACAAAGCCAGCAGGTGTAGTTTGTCAGCGTTGTGGTCGTACATTTTTTGAGGTATACACCTTGTTGATATTAGGCAAATTCTGTCAGATCTAACTTTTGTCAAATATCTGCAAGGTGTATTGCCACCTTTAGATGCAGAACCCTTTTATAGAGAACTGGATTTTCTTGCTAGAAAACTTATCAAAAAAAGTTTGTTTACATTATTTTCCTGGTAAAAGATAAAGATTCTATATGTATTATTGTTTTAACTGGAAGCTCGTTTTTGGCGTATGCATAATTTTATTTATAAAGCGCCACTTGGGTACGCAGCGCTGTACATTAAAAAAAAATGTGTACAAACAAGGGGATAAGTGCAAGCCAATATACAGATAGATAAAAATTAAATTAAATACAATTTCATACATCGGTTAAGAAAGCATATATATAAATTATGTATAAATTGATATAAGTGCAACAAGCCTAGACACATTAGGAATGAGATCCCTGTCCCAAAGAGCTTACAATCTAAGTGGGATGGACAACATAAAGATATAAGTGCTTAAAAGGGCTAACAATTATTTGTTCTGCTGATGCTCAGAAATGTAGGATAACAGTCTCTCGCTGAGAGGGAGAGAGTTCCAAAGGTAGGGAACAGCAAGAGGTTTAAGGCAGGAGGCAGCAGTGTTAGGTTGGGGTCTGTGGAGAAGATTTCCTTGCGAGGAACAGAGGACACAGCCTGGAACATAAGGGACCAACATAAATATTCACTTTCAGTATGACCGAGTAGATAAGGTAGTGGGTTCAATTCCCCAGACTTTTTACTTCTTACATCCATGCTAGCTTAGAAATAAACTGCAAAGGTTACTTTGCATAGTGAGAGTAGAGTTATTGCTTGTTATGTTTGTGAACGTGCTCTGTCTATTAAGACAATGTTGTCTGGAGGCTTTAGTTCCCCTATATGCATTGCAACAAAAAGAAGTCCTGATACATTCCTTTGATTGCTGAGGTTCAATATATATTGACATATACAGGGAGATTCAATAAAAGTTCTTATTATTAAAAATGGTGCTAATTTTGCCCCAACTGGTCAGATGCTAGCTTTCAAATGTTAAATAAGATCTGATTGGTTGGGGCAAAATTAGTGCTATTTTTAAAGATTGGTACTTTTATTGAATCTTGATAATCTTTTATGAAATAGGCTTAAAGTGCAACTGTGGTCTCTAAACAAGTTAAGGCCAAATGAAAGCCTATAGGCTTTCTTTTAAAATAAGCCCTGGATCACATCTCTTTCTGCAGCCTGTGAGAAATTATACTGTGGTGAATATTTTATATTTCCTGCTTCTAGTTGCTTGAGTGACATCACCTGACCTCTGCTCCTTCCCTTTGCCCCAGGGGAGAAGCATGCTCAGACTTAATGCTGAGGAAAATAGGAAGTACTTGCACAGTCGAGAAGAGGTCACTAATAATTTAGGCAGAGGCTGGTCACATGACCACAAGCTGGTCACATGGCTTAAAAAAGTGTTCAAGCAGAAAAAATATTGTTTAAAATTAAAGGGGAACTGTGGTCTCCAAACAGTTAAATTTAAATGAAAGGCCAGTTTCCTACCTTTAAAACGAGCCATCAACCACAGCACAAGATATAAAGAAATGACTGACCAGAAAGTTAGGCTGACATGACATTCCTAAGGCTTCTCCTGCACAGTGCCGCCGGCGAGCACAGCCTCAGACTCCCTCAGTGTGTGAGGGAGACAGGAAGTCCCTCCTCCTCTCTGCTGTGTGAAGTCCTGACTGAGTAGGTAAGGGAATCTACAGCCCTTCTTTCCCACTATGTGAAAACAGCCTTTTCAGGCAGAGTTCTCACTCTGCTTGAAAAGGCTGTTCCCACAGAGTTTTCTGTGGGGGGTGGGGTGTCTGAGTGGCCCACAGCAACCGCAAGTGGGTGGGGCTTGTGCACCCATGAGTGGGCGGGGCTTAGGAACCACAAGTGGGCGGAGCCGTGTGGGGCTGTAAGAGAATGGGCCAAGGGGGGCCTGCAACTGGAGGGACCATGGGGTCCTTGAGTGGGAGGGACATGGGGGGGCTGCAAAGGGGAGGAGGAGACTGACATGGTTTCAGAGCAGGAAGTGCAGGGGACCTGGTGATGCTGCTGCCATATCACACACAAAAATTTAAATATCTTCAAAACTATGCAAAATAAACAATGAAAATAAATTGCAAAAATTTCAGGAGAGCAATTCCTATCAGTTTACCTAAAGTCGTTTTTGGACCACAGTTCCCCTTTAAGAGCATACACCAAAATAGACTTACCTACTGTATTAAGAATGTTTAGATTTATTAATGTATTTAATAAGTGCTTTCCTATCTTTCTGGCAGTTCACCGAATGACAAAAAATCATTCTGCTCAATCGAGGGTGAATGGAATGGCATCATGTATGCAAAAAATGCAAATGGGGTAAAGAAAGGAATCTTATTTTGTATAATTACTTGTATTAACATATCTAATTCTATTTGTACAGTTTATACTCCATAAGTTTCCAAACCACAGGAAAATCGTATGTAGCCATATACACACTATAATAATCCAGTCAGCCAGGAAAGTAAGAAGTAGTTCTGGAAAATGTCTTTTTTTTTATTTTTTTTATTTTATAATTCTCTTTATTTACTCTCTGCATGTTTATCCATATTGAGTTGTAGAGCATACATTTTAGGTTGTCCGTTTACAGTAGCATATCAATATCTTTCATAAACCGTTGTATTTGTTATGCTGTAAATATGTAGTTCTGGAAATGTCTTTTTGGTTCACTGATAAACCTGATCTATAAATATGGTCAAAAAGAATGCTGCCATCATTGGGTAAAAACTACATACAGAGCGACACACACAAAACAATGTTAGATTATTTAGTAATGCGCATGCAAGAGTCCTCAAGGAAGAGGCAGATACTGGATTACACAGAGAGGCTCCTACTCTTCAGTTTCCTGGACTTTTATCAGGCTTTGCAGGACAAGCATAAGGAGCAGAGGGAAAAGGAATGGATTTTTTAAAGGATAAGTACACTGTCTAGACAACTTGATGTTAGTGGGTAGCTGTGAATTAACTAAAAATGTGGTCTTGATGGCTATCACCCTCCCATACCCTACCAGCAGTGGTTGAAGTTTGTTGTGTCTGTTCTCTGCTGTACTTCCTTTGTCAGGATTCCCCCATGCGATTAGGAAAGCAGCATCATGTACTTGGCCTGAGATCCGATCAGTTTGCCTCACGCTGTGCGCGCACCTGGTTACATTGGCACAGAAAGAGGCAAACTGATCAGATTTCCCAGGCCAAGTACATGATGCTGCTTTCCTAATCGTGTGGGGGCAGTCCTGACAAAGGAAGTACAGCAGAGAACAGACACAACCTTAAACCATTGCAGGTAGGGTATATGAGGGTGATAGTCATAAACAAATAATTTTTAGTTAAACCACAGCTACCCACTAACCTCAAGTTGTCTAGACAGTGTACTTATCCTTTAACACTACACAGTTGGGCCAGCAGTGGGGAAAATTTTAGTTTGGGGGCGTTTCCTTTTTAAAAGGGATTCTTTAAAAAAAAATATGATTTACTAATGCAATTGTTTACTTGTGTGATTCGTAACTAATTTTTTCCAACTAGTTTCCATGCTTGTGAATACATTGATCAAAAATTGATTGGAATTTCCCAAAAACCTGTCAGATATCCTAATAAATTTGGAGGATATATAATTGGACTTAGACAGGGCTAGTAACCTCTAACTGGGCTATACATTCTCACTTAGGGAGATTTCTCTGCAGCTGCAGATTATACATTAACAGTTATATTTCTCCAACTTTTCTTATATTCTATGTTCCTACTTAGATAATCAATACTTACATTATGCCAATCAATACACCGGTTTCTGCACTTAGTATCTCCCAACTCCTTTAAACAAATGTACAAATTTATTTTATGTATAGGAAGGATCTATCTATCTGTCTAATCAAACTACAGTAGGAAATTGATTAGGCTGTAAAATAATATATTCTAGGGTCTCAACTGTCACATGTAATAGGCTATTAGCCATAACTGAATATATTAAATCTTAAATAAAGTTTTCAAATTATATTAAAAAAAAAACAGCAAATTTGTTTTACCATCAGTTTAACAAAGTATATATTTTGTAAAAATTTTTTTTTTTTTTGCTTTTCTTTCACAGGAGAATACAGTATTTATAGACACCAAGAAAATGCCTATAGTCAAGAAAAAGGTTAGAAAACTAGAAGATCAGGAAGAATTTGAATCTCGGAGGTAAATTGATCCCCCCCCCCCCCCCCAATAAAAAGGACATTCCCAAAAGCACCCCTCACATGCATTCAATTACTAAATACCCCTGAAATAAAAATTATATATTATTACATCACCCCCCAATGTGGCAATAGTTATAAAGCTAACAGGCATAGGGCTAATCTGTTATGCAAAATTATGCTTTTCCCTTCCATCTGCCTCTCAAAAGATTAGCAGTTAGGGTAATAGCATTCAGTTATTAGCTCTGGTGCCATCTGTTAAATCCATGACTGTCCACTGTTAATTTGAACAACCAGGAATCCGAAAGAGATGTAAGAGAACATAGCTCAGGTTACACTTAAATCTCACAGATTTCTAACTATATCAGTTTTGGGGAGCTGATTTACCTATATAGTTTTTCCTTTAGGAGGTGAACTTGCCCTTTAAAATCTATTGTTAGGCTGGGTACATGCCAGATAAGTTTTTGTCCCACCTTAGCACTCGCTACTAGCAATACTTTAAATATAGTTTAGACTAAAATTCAAGTAACAAAATTAAAGGGCATGTCCTTTACTATTAAAGATATCGTTTACTATTTTCACTTGTGCAATACTCCAAACAGGTTGTGGAAAGATGTTACTTATAATTTAAAAATTAAAGATATTGATGCTGCAACTGCAGCAAAGCATCGCTTGGAAGAAAAGCAAAGAGCAGAAGCAAGAGAACGCAAAGAAAAGGAGAAGCAGTGGGAAACCAGGGTAAGATGAAAGGAAACCCTTTAAAGGGTAAATGTTGTCTGCATATAAGATTGTTCACTCATACCTTTCAAACAAGCCTGGAAAGACTCTGAAGTTAGAGTTATAAGCTAGGCACGTGAGCTGTGTAAAAAGCCCCACCCCCACAAAATCGATCTTTTCTAAAGCGCTAGAGCTGAGTATGCACGTAGAGATCCTTCGGCCTGACCGAGTGTTCGGCACTTCCAACCGGTCGGCCAGGACAAAGGACTGTCTGTTGCGGCAAAAGTAGCCACAGCCGAGCTCACGGTTAATAGAGGACCGCACAATCGGGGGTGGTTTTTGGAAATGTCCAATCGCCAATTCAAATGGTCAGTCCGATTGATCGGGAATGACGGAAAATTTCCGTAGGCATCTGCTCCCTTTAAGTAGAGGGAGCCGATCCAATTGTGCGGTGTATGGCCGCACAGCCGACTGATACCCATTCTGCGTATGGGGAACGGTCGGGTCCATGTGTGCTGTTCCCAATATTTTAAAACTAATAATTTTTAAAATATTGATATTTTACACTAAACTTTCCCTTTAAGGCTCTTCAAATAGGGCTGGATTTTGTTAGCTTCCCTGCTCTTTACTTTAGGGGCTTGATTTCTTCTAAAAATCTAAAACACCAGGAATAATATGGCCCCAATCTAGAATGCTGAAAAGTTGACTTTTTTGTATTTAGTTTTACTTTATTACTAATTACATGCTACACTAAATGCCAGCACATTGTATGGCATGTGAGTAATTTGGCAAAATTTAGAATAAAACAAGATATTCGAAATGGTAGTATAAGTCAACAGTTTTTCTTTACTGCTCATATTTATACCTAAGCTTTTGGAAGGATGTTCCTGTGATGTTCTGTAAATCGACTGGCCTGATCATAATGCGATCTACATTATGATCACAAACAATCAGGTCATGAAACATTGTGGAAACATGGCAGGTAACATGGCTGTTTTACTCTACATTGCAGGTGACTCAACATCCATCTCGGTGTGTAGCATTGATCCCTTTGTATTGAAAAGTACATAAGCCATGAATTCTATTTGTTGGCAACAAATTATTTGATTGCCTGTGTGTTGTCAGAAAACTGATTTCTACTGTGTATGTTAGGATATTACCCCTGTAGCACTCCAGGCCTTACCTGCTATTTTATTTAAATGTTACACAATGTCAAAGCACACTTATGTGTATTTAATGCCTTGATTCCCCCTTTTCCCCCCTTATTTATGTAGCTATTCCATGAGGATGGGGAGTGCTGGGTTTATGATGAACCACTACTGAAAAGAGAACCAAGCATCAAACTTTATTGAAATGAACCATGTAAGGAAAAAGTAAAGAAAAAATAATTATACACATGCGCGCATATAAATCTTAAAGATGTGATTTGAAGCCAAGGATTGACGGTATTAAAACACAGCTGAGCAGATTTTCCTGTGGTACAGAGTTCTTACACTGCAGTGTTTCCTAACTCAGGGATACGGGACTTGTTCTGTCAGACAATTCACACAGGGCACTCTGTTGCTCGGCAGCACTGTGCTTTTGTTCCATACTCAATGCTTTAATGGGTTTCAGTCTAAATTGCAGAACCTTGCTCTGTTACAAATTTGTATTTGTCTATCTTAATCTGCAATTCTATATCCAAATACATTTTCAGTTATTGTATATAACATGAATATGCATTTTAATAAGACAACATTAACCTCTGTAAATTGTACAGCTTAAATTACTCATTTTTTCCATTCAAAATATTCTATTTTAGGTTTTGATCCAAAAATAACCATGTACAATCCATTTCATCTTTTTTTAGTAGTTTAATCTGTTTTCTTCAACACACATACTTTGTATTTATTTATTTCCTAATAAAAATTAGAGCAAATTATTTCAATAACCCTGTAATTATGCTTTATTAAAATACTGAAAGTAACCATGTGTACATTGATTTGTATTAACAGAAATGTAAGAGCAGATAGCCCATTGATCCCGCTTTTTAAATGTGTTGGGTATTGGTCATAGCTGTAGGGTGTTTACAATGAATTTGTATTAAGCTGTGTACACATGAATTGAAATTTTGGTCACACCATTGGACCTAAATAGTTACATTTTGCCCTCTGTGATCTGTTGAAACTAATGTCTGTTCATGTAGGGCGTTAAATTTGCCACTTTTGAACAGAATCATTTTGGTCAACTAAAGTGTCTGCTGGGTCAAATATAATTTATACATAAATGGTCCAAAAACAAGCCACAAAGTACCCCTTAATAGCACTAACTGCATATACTAGATATTAACCTGCAGAGCCTATAGTGTTTTTCTGCATATAAAAAATTACTTGATTGCAATTCACACTTGCAGAAATAGTAAAAAAAAAAAAAAAGCCCTTTCTAGCTCTAGAAAAAAAAACAAAACTCCCCTACAAATCTTAAGCAATACAAACAGGCTAGATAACTAGCCAGTGTATAGCAGGAGATCTTTATAGACACCCTAAACTACACTGTCCCATTAGCAGACTTGCAGGGTTATTCAATAAAAGTTCTTATCGTTTAAAATGTTGCCAATTTATCCCTAACAAATCAGATGTTAGCTTTCAAATATTAAATAAGATCTGATTGGTTGGGACAAAATTAGCACTATTTTAAACGATAAGAACTTTTATTGAATAACCCTGTTGGTATTCCATTTTGTTCAAATGAAAGTGTGACTATTAGAATCAAAACTGAAGGTTCCACAGTCCAGTAAACCAAAATAGGAACGCACTAAATTTTAACTCAAGGGTTAGAATAAAGCCACATCAATGTATACTCATCGCATGCACTCAGTAGCTCTAAACTCTTATTTGACCACCCCCCCCTTTTTTTTTTTTACTATTTTCTATATAAGCAAGTAAAGAGCGGTCTCTCCAATAATAAATTAACATATCAGGACTCCGGATTACCTGTGATTGCAACAAGCAGCAGAGGAAAGCAGGGCAAGATTTAATTGTTACAATACTCAAACAAATTTACATTATCTGAAACTACAATGTTACTCCCATATTTATCTGCGTTTGCTTTGTCATTAAATTTGTTTAGCGAGTGCTCCTTATAGCCCCCACCATCCATTACTTACTGCCTTCTTGTAGTGTCTGACACTTAAGTTCTGCACAGCCTCACCATAGACACTGTTCTACTTACACATTTACCCCTCCCTTCTTTCTCTGCCGATTCTTTTAATTTCTGCAGAAAGTGTAAGATCTAGAGGTCAAGGATGGGACACATAATTTCAGCTACTAGAGTGAAGAGTTTCTCTATAAATGCTGCAATTTCAAATGATGATTTCTCAATCTACAGCTCAGATTTAAAATTTGAAAAAAATTTAAGTAGTGGGATCTTGCTGTACTATTTTTGAAAATTCAATGCTTTAGAGTATAGATACCCTTTAAGGTCAGGGACACAAGCAGGTTTTTCAGAACTACCAAGGAACATTTTTGCACAAAATGGGTCGGACATCTACATACTGACTCTAACTTGCTTCAGCCTGCCCCACAATGTTTTTAATGAATTTGAAATAAAAGATTGTTTATCTAACCCAACCTGATATACACCAGTGGTGCGGCCAAAACCGCAGTTCTATTTGAATTATATATCTATCTGGTTTACATTTTTAATCAGTCAATGCAATCCTTGTAATGATACCAATATATCAATACAAAGCTTTAAAATGACCACACTAATCTTATGTTAGCTGAAAGGTGTTTTTTTTTAAATCAATTAACTTTTCCTGCTCTCCATTAGGTATAAACATAACTGTCAAGTTTTGTTCCGACAGCAAGTTCTGTGCAAAATAGATTTCAAACACAATAGAATCAGTTTTTTTTTTTTTTTTAATTATTGAGCTCAAATAAGCGATTGCAATATTTAAACACAATTTGACATTTTTAATAATTGAGTTCTAAAAAAATTCTGCCAGATCCCATGGGTTTTCAAAACCATTCTTACCAGTCCAAGTATACTACTTGCAGCTGACAATTTGTTCTGAGGTGCCGTTAGTCTGAAATTGTAATGAATAAAAACACACAAAATCTGCTACTGGCCTTTGTATTTTAATCTTCTACATTATCCTAAAAATTCATTTTATAGTGAGCTCCCCTTTTGCGTAATAAATCTATAGCATATAAGTATACACTCCCGAGTTTGTGCCCCACAAATGCATTAGTTGACAAAAAAATATTTTTCCTCATTAAAATTCAAGATGTCCCTATAAATGGGTAAAAATGCAAGTAAATCATTTCTTAATAAAGCAAAGCTGCTGTAAATGATACAATATTTGATATACTACTGTATATATAGAATTTTAAATGTGGATGTAAAGTTAATTTGCTTGATATTTCAAAGGGGAACTGGATTTTACATACAAGTGCCCTCTATTAATAGGACATGTCTATTTGCAGTTTACCAAACTTACAAGCAGAATAAAGGTTGGTGCTTTCTGCTTACACTGCGTTGTGATATCACCAGCACTTGCTCTTCCCCCTTGATTAAGCATGCCCATAAGAAACCTACTATAAGGACAGAAGCTCCACTCCTGAAATGCCTAATCATTAAAAGCTGGTCACAAACTTAAAAAAAACTTTTGTTCCTTATTTGCATATTACCTAACCCAAAGAAAAGGAAAAGACTTCTTAAGAGCTTCCATGTGTAAACATGGTAAATTCCCAGAACACTATCAGGGTTATTCAATAAAAGTTCTTATGGTTTAAAATGGTGCTTATTTTGCCCCAACCAATCAGATGTTAGCTTTCAAATGGTAAATAAGATCTGATTGGTTGGGGCAAAATTAGCACCATTTTAAACGATAAGAACTTTTATTGAATCTCCCTGTATGTCTTTAAAAAGACTTTTACAGCATTCCACAAGCTAAATGCAAAACCAGAGCTTCCATGTGTAAACATGGTAAATTCCCAGAAGTCTTTGTTCCTTGTTTGCATATTGCTGAAAGGGGAGTATCAAAGCCTGAATTCTCTCCCTACCTTATTTATTGTATTAGTGACGTCTGTCGATTGGTGCTTCACACTGAAACCAGTCTGTAGTTGGTGCTCTGGTTTTGCATATAACTTTAACTATATAAATATATAGGTCAATGAGTGCCTCATGGTGACATTGCCATGAGTATATGCGCCTGTGATCTTATCACACCACGCCAAAGACAGTGCGGTGCAATGACATCTTGTCCCCTGATATCACTGCCTCTACGAGATTCTCCAACATGCCCTTTGCCAAATAATAGCATGGCTGTTTAAAAGAGCATGCATGAAAAACAACTTTATCTTACTGGATAGTTGTGGCTTTAAATATAAAGTTGTTTTTACAGTGTACATGCCCTTTAAGTATAAACTTTGAATATGGCTTAAAAGGCTGCATTTTGAAAGGGAATGTGTGTGTTTGCCATAGCAAGATTGAGCTTTAAAATCCGCAGCACATTTTATTTGTGTGCTTGGTTTCCATGGAAACAGGTATGGTGGGTGTTACAGTTTATCAGTAGGTGTGTGTACCTCTCTGTGTGGTTAGTTTAATGGTCAGTTGGTGTGTTTGTAACCATAAAAGGGATGTATTTCTTGTGGCCCTGCAGATGTTCGAAAACAATTAGCATTCCCCAACAGCAGATGGCAGCAGGGAATGCTGGGAGTTGCATTTTGAAAACACCAGGATGGGCATCCTTGCCACAAAAATTAAATGTCATACTTAAATATGTAAAGCACAATGTATGTTTTATATATTATTATTGTTGTGCATTTATTGTCCACAAACGCACAACTACACAGTGTGTAGTTATTGTAGCCTTGGACCCAGGTGCATTACATACAGAAAGTGATAGTTGGGTTTTGATAAAATCACATGATCCTGAAACCCCAGAATGTTCATGCTTAAAGGGCATCTGTACCGAAAAATAGGTTATTTTAAATTGACCATAACTGGAAACTATAATTCTTCCCAACCACCACTGTATCATTTTATTAGATCTGCACCCTATTTAAATATCCAATCTGAAACTTCTTATATTTCAGCTGTCAATCAAGTTCCTTGCTCTCAAAAACTATTCTTCTGTGAGTACAAAATGTGTGCTGGATTGAAGGCATGAAAACTATGGGAGGGGGATACAGTCCAAGAAATCAGAAGAATAAAATAATTGATAGAAATAACATTAATTTGTATCTAAATAATGATTGCAAGCCTGTAACTAACTTCAGAAATGTTGAGGGGTGGGGTTAAGAGTCCTGCATCAGATCGGGTACAAGAGGTTACCCGATTTGAGTGCTGTTAAGGAACCCACCAGTAAAGCAGGTGTGGGTAGCAATTTTGCAGGTCTGAACAATTAAACCCACGAAGGACTCTTGTGGGGCATATGAAACATGCCTGTCAGACACACAAATGCACACTAGAAAATTACATTTTACAAGGCTATAACTTTGGATTGACAACAGCTAGTCATCATCCTTGACCTATTTAACAGAGCTAAATTAAGGGCACTTGTATGGAGATCACAGTTCCCCTATGAAAAATATACTGTTCAAGCAGTCCCAGTAACAATCCGATCCTGTCGAGTGTGAACTACTGCCGTAGGCTAAGAGTGGCCCACTGGCAACCCAAAGGTTATTCCTCTACCAAGTATAGGGAAAATTTCAGTACAGTGTGTACTCTCATCTGTTTTCAATAGCAGACAGCTTCCAATGGAATTGGTCTTCCATTAGCTATAAATCTGTACTGTGTATCAAGCTTAATTGCACCGAGCATAAAATTACCCAATGATATTATGAGATATGGCTAGTAGAAAGAAAAAAAAAAATCTTACTTCTGAAACGACAATCCATACATGTGCCTTAAATAGCATACCTGCTTTATTATCATTTGTTAAGTTAACTACCTATTCTTTAGCAAACACCACAAATTACAGAGACCTACACATTGTAACTGCACCACATGAAATACCTGCACCCATGTTATTTATTTAGTTTGTGGTATGGGAATAGTTTCAACTGAGAATTGAAGCCACGGATATCGGTAATCAGAAATGCATTTTCCATCAGTGGTGTAGCAGGAAGAAAATTTAAACAGGTGTTGTCTTCAGATGATAATTTTTTTCCTCCAACCACTTCACATGTCCCAGATTCTTGTTCCTTTTCACCATATCCAACAATCTAAGTGAAAAAAGGGAGAAGGTTTAATAAATGTATGCCAAGGTCAGTCTACCACAGACCTAAACCTCAACGCATTATTATAAGAATTCACTGCTTGGCTACTATGACTTCTGTCACTTCTACAGAAAACTATAGGGTTAAAGGGAAAGTTAACCCCCTTAAATGAAAAATTGTATATAGGTAAATGACACACAAAATTGCAATAGTTGGAAAGCTGAAAGATATAAACCTAACCTGAAATGCTGTACAATGTCCTGTTACACCATGTATGCTTTCTGATTCTTCCAGTTAGCAGCTGTCAGTCGTGGATATAACAAGTGAATGCTATTCCCCTAGATGCCTCCTCTATGTATAAGCTTGTAAAAAAGGGGGAAAACATTTTGCTGCATATCAGATTACGTCTCTCAGCTTTCTAACTATTGTAGTTTTGGGGGGTGATCAAACTATATAGAGTTTTTGATTTGAGGGGTAAAGATGGTTACTCCAGCAGCCCTCCAAATAGTGTCAAACTACAAATCCCAGCATTCCCTAGCAGCAGCATCCGCAATTGCTGGCAACATGCCTCCTATGCTTGTCCCTGCAGGTAGGACTTGGATTTGTGTGAGAGACATTTAATAGAGGAGCATCAGCATCTATGGAGAGAGGCAAGAACCGCAGAGCAAACCATACATAGGCAGTGCTTCAACCCTCTCCTAAAGAGGGCCAGCTTGGGAAATCTTCTAGTGTAAAAACTGATAAGATTACTACCCTCAGTGGGAGCTTTTGTGCTTAGGTGAAAAATTAGGGAAAAATTAAGTTCAACACCCCATCCAACTTTTAGCTGCAACCCCTCTAAGTCTGCTATTTAGCTTGATCTTCGCTGGTGCCTAGAGTACAGGTTGCCATCTCCTCATCAAGTTTTTTTTTTTTTGTTTTTTTTTTTTTTTTTATAAGCTTCTACATGCACAGAGAGGGTAGTTTGAGGAGCAGCTTTCAGCCCTCACAACAGTCACTTTAGCTGCTGCTTGGAAGGACCAGGAAGACGACACTGGCAGAGATTGGTGCAAATAGCCAACTTAAAGGGCAACTACACCAAAAAATAGGTTATTTTAAATTGACCATAACTTCTTCCCAAACACCACTATCATTTTTTTGCTGATCTGCCCCCTATTTCTTTAGATATTCAATCTAAAACTTCATATATTTCAGCTGTCAATCAAGTTCCTTGCTCTCAAAAACTATTCTTCTGTGAGTAGTTTTACTGTAGCTGGAATCTTAACAGTTTTGACAGTTGGAATGCTGTATGCAGGCTTGACAGTTGGATTGTGGGAAAATGTCGGATGGGAGTGGTTAAAGGAGGGAGTGGGGATACGGCTCCTAAACAAAATGTGTGCTGGATTAAAGGCATGCAGCCACACACGCAAATCAGAGTAAGTGCTACTTACATGTATTCAATTATAGATTAAGATTAGGCAAAGTCATTTTTTCAGTATAGTGTCCTTTTAAGGGACACCCTGGAAAAAGGGAAGTATAGCAGATTTGCAGTTTGGAGGGGTTTGCTAAACTTAACTTTTACTAAAGGTAAGTTGGACCAAGGGGGTTGAGCATACCCTTAAAGTAAAATGTGGAGAGCTGCTTATAAATACAAGCTAATCAAAATCTGTATGATAAAGACACCTTTAAAAGAAATCTCTACGTATAAAGACCTGCATTTATACGGTAAATTGGCTATAGGAATGTTCCCATTAAATATTGGTAGTGCATTTCTGAATATTAAATTTGAATTGCTTTGTGTTAAAAGAATTGCTAAAAGCAATACTGCAATAATGTATAAGTGTATAAACATAAATGAAATTTTAGATACAAGCTCAAAATAAACTTACATGTACACTGAGCACCTTTTTGTTATTGCCTCTTTGTTCTTTAAACCAAGCAATGATGTCAGACTTTTTAAAGGTTTTCAGGGCATTGATCTGAAAAGCAAAATATGTAGTAAAACACCAGCTGGGAAAAATGAGTCCATTCTTGCACAAGACTGACCTTCAAGCATTTTCAGATAAGTTGGTCAAAAACGTCCATATTTAAAATTTGACCCTCGCTTAAAAAAAAAAAAAAAAAAAAAAAAAAAATCTATTTCACAAATACATCATATTCTAAAAAATATAATGTACAATATGGAAATCAAGAGATGTACTTAATTTCTAAGAGCTTCAAGATTGAAACTTCACATTCTAAGAAATGTATGTAATTGCTCAAGGTAACTGCAAAAAGTGAAAACCCTTCTCTCAAGTTAAATTGAAGTTTAAAAGATTTCTCTAAAATTTTCTTCATATAATAAAAAATAAGCTTTGTCCTAATTTAGCAATTTCTGGGTGTGAAAATTTTAATATTTTCATATCAAGAATTACCTCACCCCTTTTCTGCAATTATTAGTTTTCCATCTTTATATGTTACCTTATATCATTGGTGCCCAACCCATGGCCTGATTGATTAACATCCTGGGGAACATTATTGAGACAGGAAATGGGTGATCTGGGGGGTGGAGCTATAAAGCATCTTGGTAATTGGCTGGGGTACTGCTAGTGTGGCCCCCAGCCTGGGTTAGGTTAGGACCCCCTGCCTTGTATCACAGAGCTACTTGCTAGTAATGGACCTTTATACACCCATATAGATAGCTGGTTACAGCTACATTAGGGCTACCTTGATATTATTTTACTGCATGAAATAAATTTTTTTTCAGTAAAAAAAAAAAAAATGAATAACACCAAAAAAGGACATTTCTAAATGACCCACAAACATTTTCCCTTCTCTATTATACTCCTAATACAGGGCAGGGAGCTCAGAGGCAGCTTCAAGGTCCACTGCTGCTCCCATTATAATTTGAACCTCCCAAGTTTTTTAGCACATATTCATCCAGTGGTGTAACTAGGAATCACTTGGCCCCTTAGCAAAACTATGATGGGGCCCCTATCGTTGCTTAATCCCCATGGTTTTCTGGGACAAGGCTATATCTGTCATATGAAAAATAGGATGTGGTCCCCTTGGCTCCAGGTGCCCCCTGTGATTGCTCACCCTGCTCCCCTGACAATCAAGCCCCTGTATTCATCACAGTCTGTAGCATTTTACCAAGTAAAGATGGACTCAAATCTGGTTACGAATCGTATTTCATGAACTCAGATTTTTTTAACTCAAACTTTTTTCGATAATTATCGAACAATCGGTTGTGGATTTCTGATTTTTGGGAATTTATTGAATTCATGGAAATGATCGAAGATTTTTTGAATTCGAGATTTGATTAGAGAAATTGGCAGCCAATCACAGAAGCGGCTGCTGGCAGTGCAGAACACCAGAGAAACGAGGCTCTGTAAGTACATTACCAATTATTTTTTTGCAAAATATATGGTGGTTGGGGACGGGATAGGGTCCACTACACTACAGAAAAAGCATTTAAATGTTAGGGAACAGGGCAGCAAAAAGGGATCGAGAGGGGGGAGGGCACAACTCACCGCCAGGCTCCTGCTCTTCACTTTCTAGGGCTTTGGAGGGACATTGCAGGAGAACCATTTGGAGCTGGGATGCAACGTAAGGATTTTTAAACACTGCACAGTGGGGCCAGTAGTGGGGGAAATTTTAGTTTTGGGGGTGGACATGCCCTTTTTTTTTTATACCTGTTGCAATAAACGATCAAACAGATACTCCTGGGTTAAGACCTCGTACCAATTCCTATCCACCTCCTCTCCCAAGTTGGAATCCTCCTTTTCCTTCTGCTTTATAAGTGCTGTCACCTGTAATGAGAAAATACAATAGAATGATTTCCAGTACATCAGTAAGGCACCAGAGCTGGAAACACAGGCAAGCTGCTCAGAGTAATGCTATAACCAGCAAGCATCCAGGTTGGTCTATAGAAGTGAAGTGACTAGTGTTATCAGCTATAACCCTCTATCGAAACATTGCCCTGTGAATGTTCTCATTCAATCCAGGTCATGGATCTGTTGATCAATTCAGATCAACTGGACTTGACGCTTAGGTTCTTGAAGACGTGTTGTGCTAGTTCATTATATATCCACTAGCTTTCTTTCTCAATTCCGGAATGACTTGTACAAAAATCTGTGGCAATTATGTACCCTGGAAATCCCAATTAGCAATCACACCAAGTGTTAGGGCTGATTGGATAGTGGCTAAGAGTGTTATAGGAACTCCCATAGTAAAAAAAGGTGTCAAAACAACATTGTACATGGCATACAGATGGGGTTGACCCCCCCCCACCTCTATTTAGGCTTGGTTTCCTTATTTTACATAAATGGCCTCCGTACCCCTCTGCTTGAACCATTCACGTTTCTTTCCTTTGCCAATATGTAACAGTACCAATCTTTAAAGGTATTCCTTTAATCCTAAGTTGCAGGGTACACCGCGCTGATTCCTGACCGTAGGAATTGCTTCTTCTGGTGCTGGGGCATAACGTTAAGCAGTGTTTTTGTTCCCCCACATAACAAATCGAGGATCAATTCTCACTAGACGTATATGATGTCCGATTTTTCTTCTGTAGTTTCGGTATTGGGTCTTTCGGTATGTACAATTTGCTCTCAGCGTTGCCGATTTTAAAGTAGATACAGGGGATACGGTTTTTTGAAAAACTCTCTAAATTCTCGAGACCCCTGCACATATGGGATGACCATTTCTTTCCCTGTCTTGCTCTGATTTTTCCCCTCACTAGTTAGGTATTCATGTTCTTCTTTTCTGTCTGCTTCTTTTGTTTGACAAAGCCCAGTACTTGTAATCCAACAAGATTTAAGGACTCCTCTGAGATGTGTTCATTCGTAAATTTCCTTCGCCTCTTGTAGGCGTGGTGATGTTATTCTCAAGCTCGTTGCGGCTGATGAACTACCCGCCTTGTGATCTAAAGTGTGGTAGGGAGGCAAACATCAATAACTGATCTGTGGTGTTGTTTTCTGTAAACCTCTACTTCCGTTTACCATTCTCCCTACTTCTACCGAAGCAGTCCAAGAAAGCACGTTTGTTGTTTTGCCTCTTCCCTGTGAATTTGCTTGTTTTGGTATTCTACCGCATATGTGTTCTGTGAAATCTTCGTACTCCCTTCTGGTGGATTTTAATAAGCAGTGGTACATCCACATATTCTGAACCGTGGTCCGTGAGTCTATGCCCTAAAGTGTATTAGCACCATTTTTCTACCTCCTCCATGAAAGGTTGGCCCACATGCGGCTGAAACTGGAGATCCCATCGGCACATCACGTGTTTGCGTTAAGAACGTTATCCTGTATTTTAAATGAGGTGCGTTATTCAGGCACAAGTCTAGTAAGGAACACACCTGGTCTGGTTTGGATTCAGATTCGCTGATTAAGAGTGCTGTCTTGGCCTAGCTGTTTCTCACCATGTCAACAGCCTACCTTGGTGGGTATCAGGTGACAGAGATGTCACATCATAGGACACATGTTTTCTTCTGCACCGAGTACTATATCTTCAATCTTGTTGGTGAAATCCTAGAGTTCGGATGTGATGCTTAGAACTTCCCACCAATGGTCCTAACTGTTGGCTAGGTATTTTGCCACCTGTTGTAATGTTACAGAGTTGATGCTGCTGACCTATGGTCTTAGTGGTGCCCCTTCCTATGTATCTTGGAGTCCATATATGCATGGAGTGCCGCTCACCAGGGTTAGAGGACGTATGATACATTGTCGATCAATGGCTATCCTTTTGAAGCTATTGTAGTAATCTATGACCCTTTCTTGTAACGGCTGGTGGGATCCCTTGTGTAAAGCCCCATATGTGGTTATCGGCCAGGAGCATGGTCACCTTATCATAGTAGTCGCGAGGTGTTAGTACCACTGTGTCTCTTCCCTTATCGCCGGTTAGAATGGTTATACTGGAATCTTTCTTGAGGGATGTTAAGGCTCTTCTTTCCTTGTGGTCAGGTAGATGAAGGAAGTTTTTAGCACTGGCCACTGGGGTTATAGGAATGCCCAGTAAGGAGAGGTGTTAAGGAGGCCATTTATGTGAAATAAAGAAACCAAGCCTAAACAGAGGTTGGGGGGGTTCGACACATCTGTCCTGCCATGTACAATGCTGTTTTGACACCTTACTCTGGGTGTTCCTATAACACCTCTTAAACCACATCCAACTCACGCCTTAACACTTGGCTGTGATATGCTAATGGATTTTCCAGGGTACATAATTGCCACAGATTCTTGTTACAAGTCATTCTGAATTGAGAAAGCCTCGGATTGACTAGCAAAACGTCTTCAAGAACTAAACTTCAAGTCAGTTGAGCTAATTAATACAACAGATATACTTCTAATCTAACACTACCAGGTTTAATTGTGCAGATAACCCTGCAGAGATCCTTTTGGATTGCTTCCCCATCGGTGTGAAGAATTTGTTTTTTAAATCCACACTGTTAAAGAATGTGTTGTAGATCTCGGTGTGGAAGAAACATCTCATAGAAAATGTCTGGGCCGAAGAGGAAGAATCCTAGGGCTTTGCGGATACCAGCCAAGGATGCAAAAATCAGCTTGTTTGAGCCAAAGGGGGCCCACATAGATCATTGGCATGATCCCCAATCTCAAAGGAATTTCTCAAAGAAAGGGGTAGACCTTGGAATGACCAGTCCACCACCAGCTTCTCCACTAGAACTGCCTGAGGATCCCATGTTTGAAACAGAAGAGACGCACAAATGAACTGAAAGGCATGATCTCCACTCTGGAAGAGATGTTTCAAGACATCAGGATCGAGGGGCCATTCTCGATCCACGTGAGTGCCCACAGACAAGTCCATCTTATTGCCTGAGCACCCCTGGAGATACACCAATCAAAAGGGATGGGGCATGGGATGTGGTGTTTTCACCCAGTAGAAAACTAGATTCCAGATCCCAAGGGCTTGAGTAAAACATGATACATTTCCTGCATTTTCAACCAATATTAGTTACGAATGTTTGTATCCACCACTTGTCAGTTCTAGTCTCTTTCTGTGAAAAGTAACGTCATGTGTGTTTTTAAAGGGCATCTCCACCCCCCAAACTAAAATTTAAACCACTACTGGCCCCACTGTACAATTAAAAAAATCCTTACCTACTCATCCCTGCTCCTTGGTATAGTTTCATCTTTAAAGTCCAGGAAAACTGAAGGTCAGGAGAGTCTTCTTGTCCAAAAGTTGCTGCTTCTGTTGTGTCATCTCAGTTGCGTTTAGGCATGCACAGGGGAGCCCTTTCCCTCCCTCACGATCCACCTGGCTGGCATACATGTAGCGTACATTCCTTCAGGTATTTGCAAGGCATTCCCTCCCACCCCCAACCGCTATATTGGAAGTGTAAAAGTAGGTTCCAAACTCTACTTACAGATCCTGTTCCCCCGTGACGTTCTTTATTGCTGTGGCTGTGATTGGCAGCCTCTTAGCCAATCACAACCACGGCTGCCAGTTCAGCCCCCTGCATGTAGTTCAGCAGGGCAGGGGCTAGACAGAACATGCTGGAATGAGGAGCTGTAAGTAGAGTTGGAATCGATTTTAAGTGCTTATATAGCGGTTGTGGGTGGTGGAGGGCATGCACTACAAATATTAGTTCATTTCTGAGGGTGAGATGCAATTTAAAGATTATTAATTGATCTAGTAATAACTCATTAGTGACGCATGGATTAAATGTAACTCTTAACAGGAACACAGAGCTAAGAAAGTATGGGAAAGAAGGAATAACTTAACGTTTCGATTTTTGGACAAGCGTAATTTTAATAGAGCAGGCAACAATTTTCTTTATCTATGACCCAGGACACAATGATTTTTAAACAAACAAAAAAACAGTTAATGAGCACAAAATGGAGTATTGGAGCCACAATTATACACATTCCTTCACCTTTGCTAGAGCTCTACAATATCCTTCTTATGACTGAGGTACCACCACAGTTTTTGCATTGTTCACTGTATTCAGACATTGAGCCCAATCGGCACTTTCTTTAATGCGAGAGGACTTTAAAACCGTTTATTTATAGCTGTTGGGCATTGATCTGGAAAGAGGCCTTGAAAGAAACCAGAGGCCCTGGCAGAAGATATGCGGTAGGGAAAAGATGTAACCTACTTATCGCACTTCTTTACAGTGGGGCAACAACGTGCATGGCCCCCCGATAGGTATTAATGGTGGTCTATTATATGTGAGGCCTTTAAAGCCCGAAGAAAAAAACTGTAATTGTTGAACATCATGCATGAAACCGTTAAGGCTTACAGTGTTAATCTAGGACATTAATTAAATATCCTCTAGCTCTACACATGTTGTCAAGTATCCTGATTAACTGAATATCCAGATATGGGAATTTGACTAATGTGCCACACCTCCGTTTTGACCAGGGAACCTTGGCCATACCAGGGAAATAAAATAAAACAGGTGTGAAATTCAAGGCCAGAGGATCTGTCATGATTTGGCCTATCTAGACCTAAAGATATGCATCCTGAATCTGCCAGAAAAAAACCCTGCCTCCAAGAGAAGATCACTATGTGAGATTCCATTTTGAAATGGAACAACCATCTTGGTTATAAGAAATGTTTGCGATAAAAACATTGAATGAGAACTAAACCCAAATTTTACCACTCCAGAGTCGAAATACCCCTCTTAAAACACACAATAAACTGTAAATGTAACCCCCCTGAAGAAATGGATGAAATAATTGTGTATGTACGTGAGGTGGCCACCCCCTGACCTCAGTCAATGCTCCCTGGCCTTATCAGTACTGAAAAGGATTGACTAGAAGCTATTAATGTTGTGTGACCAACTTTAACAAGTTCCTGTAGTATCTATGGACTGAGCATGTGTAAAGAAATGGTCTCTACTTGTGATACTGGGATGTGGGAAATAAAAACACAACCCTCCCACATTAGAAAGGTAAATTTTCCAACAAACACAACTGAAGGTGAGACACAGATTCTGCTTTTATAAGGTGTTCTTCCTCTGAAAGTGGTTTTCTGAGGCTTTAGTTCTAGTCCTTAAATCTCTAAGCCTCTAGGAGGGATTGGATGAAAGGATGCAATGTCAATTGGACATGGGCATTTTGTTTGAAAACCTGGCTGGAAGCTTGAAAAACAAGGGGGAAGGAAGACAGATGCATATAACCTTAAAACACAAGTCAAAAAAATCGTAGAAGTTAACTTTGCCCCCCAAATTAAGTTAAGCTGACTTCCATGAAGGGAGGAGGGGCTGCATAGTCATTCATGCTTAGGCACTTCTCAGAAGCTTTGACTCCTTTCTTGCTAGGTTTTGGAGGACCTTGTCTTAGGCTGTGGTAACCAAAGAGGCAAGGAAAGAAGCTTCTGGACTGAGGATGCTTAATGGGCATATAGACGGGATTTTATGCCGTGGAACTGTAAAGCGAACAGAAGGGGAAGGTAGGCACAGGTCTAAGGTAATGAAGCCCCTTTTTCTGAGAAAAAAAAGTGAGGGGGGATTGCCCCTAATCCCCAGTAAAAAAACAAAGGAAAAGACCAAGTGTTACAAAAGAAAAAAAGGGAATTTTAATTGTCTAAGCTGCAGCAATCAAAAACAGGAAGATACCATCCATGGGCGTGCAGCAGAGACAAGTAATGAAGAGGAGAAGAAACTTCCTGTTGTTGGATTGTGCATGTAAGTTTGTACTGTGGACTGGTACCTTCAAGTCTCTTTCAGGTGCCCCTCCCTGCTTGGATTACCTTAGGTGGAAAGAGAAATATATCTCCCTGTTTTTTGAGAACATCCAATTCAAATGGGAGAGATATAGAAGTTTAATGAAGATTTAAATGTTTTCTATTATTACATCTTTAAAGGCTTTCTTGAATGTTTTGATTTTTCCCCTGACAACCTCTAAACTTCACGTAACTGAAATCTAGAGGCTCTCGTTTTCATTTCTGAGATAAAAGTTGTAAAAAGAGTCTATCAGAGGTATGCGTTGTTATCCAGTGAGGCACTTATGGATTAAAACCTAGATTCAAGTCGTGCACAAGTTTAACCTAAACCTCTATATTGGGCCTGTAGTTATTACCGTATATACTAACATTAAAATGTAACTGCTTAATGAGTTTCCCACTATTGTTAGACTGATCCCATCAAGAACGTGGAAGATATTTGTGAAAACATGCAGTTGTATGCAAGAAGATATACTGACTGAAGCAATATTACTTTTGAGTACAAACCAGAAGTAGTGACACCATGTTCTAAAACCCAGACCCTCTAACTTCTATCTTCGAAATATTTTGGGAATGTTATTACCTTTATACAAAGCTGAACAAAGTTCTGTTTAGAGATAAATATGCTTTTCGCAGTAATTATTAACTCTTTGAGCCCAAGTTAATTTGGTAAACAAATTTACAAAAACTAGATTTTTTGTAGATTCTCTAGAATTTAAAAGGGATGATTTATGCTTGTTTAACAGGAATTTTGTTGAGAAATTTAATGTCCATTGTCCACACTACAAATGTATAATGAGTTAACTACATCTATGCAACCTACTAAAGGCAATTTCCCCCTTTTTTCCTATTAAGTAATTTCAGCTGTGGTCAATGTCCTAACCCCTCAGAAGGCAAACATCTTTCTCGCCTCACCAATAATGAAGGAAAAACTAACCTGACGGAAAAGTGGTTTGGGACCCAGTACAGCAAGGAAGAAATAAGTTAACTTGGATGACTTGCAGAAATTTAGAATAAACTTTGTGGTTTTAAGCCAATCACTGATTTTTAAAACGTCGACTATGCTGTCATGTCTTTGTAAACAGTCTAATGTTTTTGGGGTATGCCTTTTGCATATTTCAACACCCAGTTACTAATCATTTAAATGAAAAAGATATAAAGTGTATGATTTCCTAAATTGGAAAAAAGACATAATGATCATATACCAGTTAGCGCAATCTATTTGTTTATTAAATATCACTATTTAAATACTGCAAATAAATGAATGTATCTGGAGTACAGTAGAACAGAAGCAGTAATCTGAAAGGTAAGTGGAGAAATCTCTATTGCTTCAGGGATGAAGAGTCTGTCATTAGGAATGAGCAGAAAGTAGGCTTGTCCCAACTATATCTAGACATAAAGTATTTGCAACAATTTGTTGCCTTGCAGGCATAGAGTAACTAACCTGACAATAGAACTGTGCATCCAAGGAGGCAATATCCAACTCCTCCCAGTTTTTTCCCAGCTTCTCATGATGGCTGTTGACTTTCAGCATATTGACTGGGTGTATTTTGCTAGACATATATTGCAGTAAGAATGTGTAATTTAATTGTATCAGGATGTTGCAATGTGATGGTTGCAATGAGATTATAATGAAAAATCTGTGCAACAAGTAATGGAGAATAAAAGTGAGTAAACGTCTGTCTTTTATAAATAGATATTGATGCAAATGGAGAGATCTCTGGCTACAGACTTTCCTTTAAACAGTGATCTATACTCTTCCTCCCGAAAACAAGTTTATTGGTAAGTATATGAACATTGACACTAGAAGCAAGCAATATATATTTTGATCACACTATCTGCATTGTATGCAATGTATATATTCAACATAAGAGTTGCGATCTGTCTACACATATTGGCCCCACGGTGGCTATTATTTGACATCTACCATTTAATATTGCCACCTTTCTTTTTATATAGCAACTGACTTTTCTATAAACCTTCGCGACTCCCGATACAGATTATCCACAAAGAATCTGAACACTGAACTTGGATGCTTATGGTACAAGAAAGATAACAAATTTAATTCCTAAAGGTAATTCAACTTATTCTCCTCTCCTACAATATCAACTTCTTCTCTTCATCTATAATGAACAAGAGCCTTGAATATGCTGGAACCTTATCCACTCCCATACATTGTCCCTATGGGACCTACTGTAAATATATATTTATAAGTGGCGAGCTACTATAGCTACTTGGACTCTGGCCTGTCATCTCCTCTCCTCTCCAGTCTATTTTAAACTTCGGCACTCGGATCATCTCACTCTCCTTCCAAAGGGAACCCACAACCCAGATACTGCAGTCCATAGGGTGGCTTCCCATCAAACAAAGAATCCTATTTAATACCCTTCTTTTACCTTTAAATCCCTTTCACTTCACTACACCTCCCTACTTCTCTTTCTTCTTCTTGGTCTCTAATGCTCCTGAATGTGCCATGTGCTCCTCACAAGGCAATCTTTTCTACACCCCATATGAACACTGCTTCTTTCCATCTTAAACAATCTCACTTGCTGCTCCCCACCTTGGAACTCTGTCCTCTTCTCTCTCTCTCTCTCCTCTCTCTCCCCCCCCCCCCCCCTGTTTAATAATGTATTCTAGTGCAAACAATAAAAGCATGGGGGTTTTATGCATAAAAGTGAAACCAGGTCAAGGTAACCCCAGTATGGAAGATCCTAACACCTTGGGTCATTTATCTGGGCTGACGCTCCCTGCTTGGTTCATTTTCTTGGGAAGATTGTCTCTGACCTTGCATTGGATTAGTATTGAAGGCTATCACTTCCCCCCGCCTACTGGTTTTTAACAAGGAGGGAAGAGGCCTGCCATCCAAGGTAAATTGTTAGGACCTTCCATACTGGGGTTACCTTGACGGAGTTGGAAGGCTTTTCATTTTGTTTCAAAATTGTAACTAAAACCCCCATGTTTTTACTGTTTGCACTAGCACAGATATTATGATAGTATATGGGGCCCAGGAATGTGCATTGATCATCTTTTCTTCTTTGTTCTAATGTTTTGTCAGATCAGTAGCACTTCCACTATTGTGTGTGTGTGTTGTGTTGTTATATAATATATTATAATAATATATATATATATATATATATATATATATATATATATAATTATACATACACTGCAAACCTTTTCCTACAATCTTATTTCCCCACAGCCTTTGTTCGCTTGCATCTGATCTCCCCTGAATTAAAAAATCACCAGAAAGGTCAGTAATTTATCACACGCTACATTTAGAATCTGCCCATGCGCCGTGTATATTTTTTTTTTCTTGATACATCTTAAACTTAGAAATATATTAAAATAGTTTTCCTAATGCTAATCAGGGAAACATGTCTGAGAGTACTTTCAAAAGTTTAAGGAGTCTGTGATCGAATGCTTGGTAGCTGCACTAAAAGTGCTGTTTTTTTGGTGCAATGTTAGGTAGGCCCATAACACTCAAAGCAGATAAGTCGCATTTAACTTCACAAGCAAGTGCTCCAGCTGGAACCTGATCTTATATATAGAATTTAAAATAAATGTGTGCCAAAGCCAACTTGAATAATAAAAAACTTTTGTCATAATGATTTTGCCTTTCAAACCTTTTTTTTTCCCTCCCCCCTCAGTGGGTTCTTCTTGACCTTTCGTTAACATTTTTGCTCATACACTTGCTGAATAGCATATGAGGCAATAATTGCACAGCTGGAATATAAATTGAAAGTGGGGAACACGGATAGTTATGAAGTGAAGGGATTCAACCACAAACTTCCTGTGAGTATGACAACCCCATAGAAGAGGATGAGATATGACTGTAAAGTTCTTTCTAAGCTGCTCACACAAAATCTGTAATTTCTAAGGTTAATCAATACAATTCATTGACACTTAGAAAACAGGACATCATTTTTTTTTTTTTTTTTATATCAGCTTCTGTTTGAGTTGATCATTGACACCATGGCAGAATTCGCTGCATCATCTGATGTTTTGATATGATTTACGAGCAGCTGAAGAAATCCTATTTCATAAACTAATCAAACACCACTCTTGCGCAGTGAGTACTGGGAACGTCAAAAAACCCGTCCATTTGATTTCTGTAACTGCATGTTATTTTTTATATTATAATTAATTCATTGGCCCTACTATTGGATTTCTATTGCTGTTCAAGGGAATAAGATTTCTTTCTGTGTGTTCACATGTAAAACTCTTACACGCGTTGGATAATTTCGTGCTTTAGTGTTTATTTGTGCTTTACATTACGTTAAACGGCTTTTCTGAATAGCTAGACATTGTACCACTTAAAGTCCAAAACCAAACTTTTTACAACTTATAACAACCATATATTTTCTTGTATCTTCCATTAGGGATGTCTGGCCCCATTGAAGTCAGAATTCCCATTTACACAATGTTGCATCATCCTCTTCTCATTTCATTTCCAGTTAGCTCCCTTTCTTGTTTTCTAGTCTCTATTCCGTTTGGCTCCTAATTCCCTTTCTTCCCCCAATATTATTCCATAGCATAGGAAAGTGCGAAGATGCCCCCCTGTTGTTGCGGGGCTGCTCCTTTTGTAGTTAATCAAGTCCTTTACTGGCCACAAATTCAGCTTCTTTGACATTTGATGTTTAAATTATTTCATAGATAACCAGGTAGCGATACTTAATTTTAATTTAAAGTCTAGAAAGTTCAAGCATGTTTGAAATCTGATACAGATTTGGGTGCCCCTTATTGTCTGTATTCAGACTGTGAATACACCACTTTCTTGGTCTTTTGTACTAGCAAGTCCATGTGACTGCAATGTAAAAGGCTGTGTGGAAACTATGGCCTACAACTGATCACTCTTCTAGTGGGTTCTAGTTTATTTTATTAGAACAGTAAAATAAATATACAAGGTAATTCTAAAGGGTCAGTCTAAGGAAATTGAATCTTGGTGCATGGCTATTTATTTTCAAAAGAAGTGAGCGTACTCTTCAATCTTAAATAGTAACTAGCCATGTAAACAGTAAAAGTTTGTAGCCATTGGGGGAGGCAGATTATTTATTTGCTTCTCTCTACCTATTTAGGGAAGTAAGACTTCAGATATTGCAGCCTGCACGCTGGTCACTGATGGAAAAGTACAAGCAATTCAGATGGCGTAAGCCTAGATCATCTGCTTAGCTTTGTGCAACAGTTTAAGGCTCAACATACGTGGAGGGCTTAGTTCAAGGAAACTTCACAAGCAGGTATCTGCGAGTTGTGTATAGAAAAAAAATACTAGAATAACCATAAGGCAACTGATATATTTTTAATTAACTTTTTGTTCTTTTTACTAAACTTATATGTTTGACTCTAAAACTCGTGGGGCCTTTTTCATAATTACCCATTAAGAAGGAACAAACATTTGCTTTTTTTAACCATTTACCCTACCAATGATGCCTTCTTAACTAATGGCTAAAATCCCCTCTTGAAATAATACTTCTCCTGTAATCTATTAATTTTCCCCCTAATGCAGGAATCTGCTGAGTTTCGTGAACTATATTATAAGGTGATTTGTTTTCAGTCTGAACTTATCAGCAATGTTTCCTTACCAGCAAAACTGAGGAATGGACTACAATTATAAGGACAGGAATTTTTGATTGATACTTGTAACTTTATAACAAAGACCCAAACTTGCAGCCCTCTAGATGTTTGAAAACTACAACTCCCAGCCTACGATATTTGAAAACTACAACTCCTTGTATTCACTGGCTGCATTTGCTGGAAATTATGGTTTTCAAACATCAGGGCCACAAGTTGGACATCCCTGCTTTAGTAAGTAAGATACAGCATCTACTGTTATTTTGTTAATTTGCATGTGATTGTGGTTTATACATGTACAATCACAAACGCGTTAGGTATACAGAAATGACTACCAAACAAAAGCCATACAGTAAGTGAGAGATGTTAAACTTCGGGGTGTAATATAAACTGATGTTTAAGTCACTAGGTAAAAACAGACATTCACTACAATAACAGAATTGTAAGCCTGATACCTATCCTATTCGCTAGGAAGATAAAGTTTATGCTTTGGAGTACCCGGTTCCTGTGCAATTCCAAGTAGTTGAATTACCAAGTGCCCACCACTTGTCAAAGTGAAAACTCTAAATAAAGGAGAGCCAATTCGGATGTCACAGTCTATTACCAGGTAAACAAACTTCATTTTAAACATATAGGTGTCATATAGAATCGAAATATTCCCTGGAATATTACAAAACTTTGTGAAAATTAAGTGAACCTACAATTAGCACATCTCTGAGAAAGAAAATTCAACCGTTTAAATATTATTACTGTGAAAAAACAAAAACCTTTCCAAACCTGAAGTGATTACATGTGTATCCTCATTATCCTTCAAAGTTTTCTTTTTTTCTAATATTTTCCACTTTCATTTATATACTGTAGTTTTTTCAACAATTTTACTTCATACGTAGGAGTTTCACACTACAGATTTCATGAGATTTCAGAGTCTTTACTGTTGAAAAAAATAATCTGATTTTGGCTTTATTTCTCGTCTGGTACAAGAAATTTACACGAATACACTATGATGGAACTGCTTGTGGTAAGATTTCCTTTATTATTAGTCATCAGTGTCCTGTACGTACACTAAGTAAAATTAGGAAGTTTATACAACAATTTTGAAATGATTAATTTTAAAAGGAAATGGTTTTAAATTTTTGTTTACAGACCCATGACATTTTATACTCCAATACCTAAAATAAAACAATTCTATAGGTTGAGTCCATTCTGCTAACGAAACAATGTTACAAGGCTTTTATCATTTTTATACACATTTACAGTGCGGGGAAGACGTATTTGACTCCCTGCTACAAAAAAATGATCCATCTATAATTGTAATGGTAGGTTTATTGTAGCTGTGAAGACAGAATAAAAACAACAAAATATCTTAACCCAGAGCACAAAAGTCAGATATTGATGTGCTAAAAAGAGTTAAAAAACCTTATTGGGTTAACATGTGTTTAACTCCAACTTGGACTACACCAGGCCAATTAGAACAACTTCCTTCTCTCTTATTCAATCCAGCGTGAACCAATTGGTGCATGTGACTGCTGGGCCCAAACAGGGAGACAGCTGCCTCCTTAACCTCTTGTAACAACTTCTCATGTGCTGAAATTGACATACATTTATCATTCACTCATGTCTTGTAGATAATAACTGTAAATGCAAACACAATCAATGCATTTCCGCTTGATTATGAGCTGTCCCTGGAGACGTGATATTTGTATCCATGTCTCCTGAGAACCGCTTATAATCAAACCTATGCGTGAGATGTCGTTTTCAGCACTTGTTACAAGTGGTTAAGGAGAGCAGCTTGTCCCCTCTTTGGGCCTGGTAGCACATGAGTGCTTAGAAAACATTAGGTACTTTACACACTATTCAATAAAATTGTAACAAATCAAATATATAAAGGGTAATTCCTAATTGTGGTAGGAAAGTTACTTCTGAGTTTTTTAAAGGGACACTAAACCGATTTTATGTACTGCGTTAAGCAGTAATAATAGAATGCCCAGAGAACACTGACAAACTTACCGACACTCTGCTTCTTGTCAGCTGTCAGGAGTGCTGTCCCGACTGAGCGCCTATCTTCTGCGCATGCTCACCAATACAAAAGATAGGCGTGTGATCGGGCAGCGCAGCTGACAACTAAGGAGCAGCCGCGAGTGGAGCGCAGGTAGGTATTGGCATGTTTACGCCGGGCATTCTATTATGCTCGGGAGTTGTGAATAAGCGTTCTCACCTCCCTGTGAATAATAGAAGCGGATTTTAGGTACTTATATTACAAGTTTAGTGTCCCTTTAATTTACTCACCCAAAATATGACTTATTTCGTATAATTAAAGAATGGGAGGCAAAGAAGCTATGTCTCGCCTCCGTTCTGAATTAAACCACAAGGAGACATGAGAGAATGCGTGTACATTGTAAGGGCGTTGGACATGAGTGGCACCTGTTGGAGGAACAGTGTTAGAGTGTGATTCTATTCCCTCCTGTCCCCTGATGGTTTAAATGACGAACATAGGTAAGCTGTAGCTCCTTACCTCCCAAGTTTCTTCAAATAACTGAAATACATTCATATTTTTTGCTAGAGATGCCCTTTAAGTGCCCATTACTGCTTATTTTTAAAAGCTTCAATGAAAATGTTTTTTGATTTCAGGTGCATATGGAGGAGCCTGGCTTTGACTTTTTGAGGACAAAAACACCCTGGGGTAAGATATTTAAATAACCAAGAATACTGGAATCAGTCTGTTATCCTTGGCATGATAGGGGTTTGATGGACACATTCTTTGGACTTGATTGCTTGATACAGTACAAAGTATGCTATTATAGATATGTGATCACATTTCTGCTAAAACGTGATATTGGCCTATGTGGTACATAAATTAAAGTACATGTCTACCCAAAATTGACTTGATGTATGGTAGAGGCCCCCTTCCCACCCCAACCCACCTTGTCAAATGTAAAAAAACCTTTTGATGGTTACTTACAGACCCTCGATCCTCCGGTGCATTGATCCAGCTCCTTGCTTGTGGAACTTGCAAGCAAGGGGCCAAGACCGTCAGTCACGTCTGTGATTGTGGCCGGTCAGCCAATCACAGACTGCTGTCAATGGTGACTCCTCGGGAACGAAGGGCTGTAAGTAGCAATCAGAATTTTTTTTCACAAAAATAACTTGGCGGTTGGGGCAAAGGATTCCTTGCCAAGAGTTTCACACTAGGTGCAGCAGCTGCAAAGCATGGATCCGGATTATGGGAGGGAGGGGTGGAAGGGATTCATTTGGACAGAAAGATAGACACTTCTCTTTAGTTTCCTACTTGGACTAGCGCTGCAGGAGAACCATAAAGACCAGGAATGTAAGGTAGGGCCAGTATGGGGTTAAATGTTTTTGTTTTGGGGGTGGACATGGCCTTTAATACTCCCAAGGGAGTCCTTGGCTTGCTTGCTTGCTTGTTTGTTCCATGGGACATTTACTTCTAAAAAACTAATTTAAAGGTTTACAATGCAAGTTACTCAAGAATACAATTTGAAAAACAAATGGTCCACGAAACAGCACTATAGAAAGAAAATCATTTCCAAGTAGACACAACTAAGGGTCCATATGGACAGGGGAGTGCAATCAGGCGAGTCCAATCAGGTTAAATCTCAGAGATTGGTCTATATGCAGCAATCTAAGGTGCCCTTTTCTGGTTTTAAGAGCCTTGTACATGGATGGTGGAATCTGATTTAAGAGTATTCAATAAGTTGGGATGTAGCACGTTTATTATATATATATTTTTTTTTATTGCTTTCTACTGTGAGAACAATAGGGACATGGGCTGTTTTTTTTTTTTTTTATAACCATGTACAGTATAGCTAGTGTTCCTTGTTGACATTAACCCAGAAATGTAAGTCCAAAGAAACAATGTGCACTTTTTAATGCATGATTGGATTGCACGTTAAATGCGTTAGTGTGGCGCCTACAGAGTTAAACTTAGCTGCTGGTGCAGGTAAGCTTGTCACAGCTGATCAGCACAATGTTCCCAATCTTTTATTATAGTATACCTCTTTTTATTATAGTCTACCTCTCACCTCCCTGTGAATATTGATGTACATTGCATCTTCATCTATTACCACTTTAGTGTCCTTTTAAAAACAGCCTGTCCCACCCAAAGGGCCAAAAAATTAGAGATGGATAAATGTTGGAATAAAGTAAATAAAGTTATTTTTTATGTTAAAAATAAAAGGGAGGATAGAGGACTGAGATTCCTTGCCATTCCGAGTGTTTGAATGCATGTTTAGACTTTTGTATTGACTGTGAACCTGACTACACCAAAGTATAGTAAAACTAGCAAGTTGTGTGGCATTTTCCACTGCATTTCCCCAGAGAGACCGTGGCAGTAAAATACCTCAAACTTGCAGATTGATAGTTCTTTGACTTCCTTTGGAACTGTCACTTCGGAGACTTTGTATGGTCACTGCTAATAAAAACTGCTGAAAGGTACAGTGGATAAAATGGCACTGTCTGCAATTAAAAGCAGTAAATAATTATATGTCTGTGAGACCAGTCAGTTCCTGTTGTGCATTAGATACACATTACTGAATATTTCAATGTGAAGACACCAATTGTTACGATTTTTTATGACAAATCACGGCATACAGTAGTCATGGGAGGCCATGTTGCTTAATCTTTGTACCACTTTTCTTATTATACGGTGATATTTCTTTCTAACTAATAAGTAGTTTTGTCATTATGGATTTTAACCATCTTTACAGGTATACTGTGTATCCAAGCTGTAGAAACACATCGGGTATTCTAGGCTTTTCTTATACAGTGGAACTCAAGCAACCAAGTACAAGTGAGTACTTTGTTAATGTGGGGTGGAGGTGTCTACCTTACTTAATGTTGCAAATGTGTATGAAATGGATGTATGGTTAAAACGGTTATTCCTTTAATCAATGGTTCTTTCTTACAGAGGGAGGTGGTTTTATTCCTACCTTCCGCTTTTTAGTAGAAGCTGAATAATGTGAGTAAGCATGTCTTCAACAGACTACATTGGGCACTGGGGTATTAATTAGTCCTAATAGGTGGAGTGCTCACCAGAAGTATAGATAATACAAAATTATAAAACAGAGGCACACTCCATACAGCTACTGTTTAGAATACATTCCCTCTTAGTCAGCAGCATTGGGAAATGATATACAGGATATGTGCATATCATGAAAATTGTTAAACTTTAAAAACGAGATATAAAAAAAAAAACCTGTGCCCTCACTGCTTAGAATGTAACATAACCTTACTACCTATATTCTTAATATGAAACACTATCAGGGGATAGAATAAAGCTGGAGGAAATGCTGGATGGGCCTGTGTGGCTACATGTATCTGAGTAGTGGCTAGGCCCTCAGTGATTTTGTGTAGTAAAGTCCAGGATTCACAAGAGAGGCTACATAGAATATATTGGTAGAAGCCACATGATACTGCATGTGTACAGCTGGGATCTTGCAAAATACGAGATTGTGGGCACCTAACATTGCACAGAAGCATGGCACCAGCAGAGAACCGAGGGAGCAAGAACTGGTTAGTATACTTTATTATACTGGTTTAAACCTTGGTCTAGGTTTTGGGGGTGCTCTATTAAATCTAAAAATTTATATTTAGGGGTTGGATTACCCTTTACAGCATTGATTGATCCGGTGCCTCTTTTCATGGTCAGAGTCTTAACTCGGTTCATATTTAATCATTAGATTTCAAAAGTTAGTTTCCACAGGGTTGTACCCATCAGGCAGAACTCTCCTGTTCTCCTCTGTAGTATTTTAATATAACAGCTCTGTTAAGTCCTATTCTGACTATAAATGCTGGTGGATCTGAAACAAACTCAAGATTATACCCCAATAAGAATAAAGATCTGACAACGACTGGCCACAAGATCAACCGTTCTCTACAAAAATTGCTGTCAATGAAGTTGGAGAGTTCTTTTCCATGGGCTCAGGGGATTTATCGCCACACTTGTAACCTGACATGACCGGACTTTATCGGTAGCTTTAAGGACAATATACTCTTAGTATGTGTGTTTAATGAAAGTTTTTAAAGACGCTTTTTTCCTTTTATTTTCCTCCTTAAAGTAAACATTCCATTTTTAAGTTACTTTAAATCTTGTTCCGCAGTACCGAATATGTCGACCAGAAATAGAAGAATTTCTAACTTGTATGGTGAAAAGCTTAACAACTTGGTTGATGGGGAATTCAGATTCAGCAAGTGGGTTGGGCTGGTTAGGAAAACATTCTGCTAAGGGTACCAGGGTAGAACTAATGGTGGCTTATCTTTGGCTTATGTTCTCAGTCATAAGCTATGCAGCAGTGCACAGTCTACCCACAACATTTTATTCAGCACAGTGGCTGAGTGGTTAGCACAGATACCTTGTCCTGGTATCTAGTCCTGGTTTCAAATCCTCCCTTGAACAAATCTGCAAGGAGTTTGTATTTTCTCCCCGTGCTTGTGTTGGTTTCGCCCAGGCGCTACATTTTCCCCCACAATCCTAAAGACCTATTGATAGTTTGTATGTAATTGTAAAATGCTATGGAATATATTGGCGCATATAAGTCTACAATACAAATTATAATCATTATATGGGGCAAACACCTTTTCATTTAACCATCTCCGTTAGCACAGGTAGAAACATAGTAGCTGATTGGACTATTTCTTTCTTCCTCGCAAAGCTCTTCTAAAAGGGAGACTTTTTTGGAGGTATCTTGACCATTCTTACACACACACAGACACACACCCAGACACACACACACAGACACACACACACAGACAACACACACAGACACACACACCACACACACACACACACAGACACACACACAGACACACAGACACACACACAGACACACACACACAGACACACACACAGACACACCCCCAAAGACACACACACAGACCACACACAGACACACACACAGACCAACACAGCACACACCAGACACACCACAGACACACAGCACCAACACACCCAGACCACACACGACACAACACCAGACACACAACACACACAAACACCACACAGACACCACACACAGCACACACACACAACACACACACAACACACACACAAGACCACACAAACCCACACACAGACCACACCAACACACACACAACACACACACAGACACACCACACAGACACACACACACACACACACACACACACACACACACACACACACACACACACACACACACACACACACACACTTTTCGTGTGTGTGTGTGTGTGTGTGTGTGTGTGTGTGTGTGTGTGTGTGTGGGTGTGTGTGTGTGTGTGTGTGTGTGTGTGTGTGTGTGTGTGTGTGTGTGTGTGTGTGTGTCTGTGTGTGTGTCTGAGTGTGTGTGTGTCTGAGTGTGTGTGTGTGTCTGAGTGTGTGTGTGTCTGAGTGTGTGTGTGTGTGTGTGTGTGTGTGTGTGTGTGTGTGTGTGTGTGTTGTGTGTCTGTGTGTGTGTCTGTGTGTGTGTGTGTGTGTGTGTCTGTGTGTGTGTCTGTGTGTGTCTGTGTGTGTGTCTGTGTGTGTGCCTGTGTGTGTGTGTTGTGTGTCTGTGTGTGTGTCTGTGTGTGTGTGTCTGTGTGTGTGTCTGTGTGTGTGTCTGTGTGTGTGTGTGTGAAGAAGAATGGTCAAGATACCTCCAAAAAAGTCTCCCTTTTAGAAGAGCTTTAGCCAGGAAGAAAGAAATAGTCCAATCAGCTACTATGTTTCTACCTGTGCTAACGAGATGGTTAAATGAAAAGGTGTTTGCCCCATATAATGATTATAATTTGTATTGTAGACTTATATTGCGCCAATATATTCCATAGCATTTTACAATTACATACAAACTATCAATAGGTCTTTAGGATTGTGGGGGAAAATGTAGCGCCTGGGCGAAACCAACACAAGCACGGGGAGAAAATACAAACTCCTTGCAGATTTGTTCAAGGGAGGATTTGAAACCAGGACTAGATACCAGGACAAGGTATCTGTGCTAACCACTCAGCCACTTTGCTGAATAAAATGTTGTGGGTAGACTGTGCACTGCTGCATAGCTTACTGACTGCAGAACATAAGCCAAAGATAAGCCACACTATAGTTCTACCCTGGTACCCTTAGCAGAATGTTTTCCTAACCAGCCCAACCCACTTGCCTGAATCTGGAATTCCCCATCAACCAAGTTGTTAAGCTTTTCACCATACAATGTTAGAAATTCTTCTATTTTCTGGTCGACATATTCGGTACTGCGGAACAAGATTTAAAGTAACTTAATAAAATGGATGTTTTACTTTAAGGAGGAAATATAAAAGGACAAAAAGCGTCTTTAAAAACTTTCATTTAAACACACATACTAAGAGTAATATTGTCCTTAAAGCTACCGATAAAGTCCGGTCATGTCAGGTTACCAAGTGTGGCGATAAATCCCCTGAGCCCATGGCAAAAGAACTCTCCAACTCTCATTGACAGCAATTTTTGTAGAGAACGGTCTGATCTTGTGGCCAGTCGTTGTCAGATCTTTATATCTTATTGGGGTATAAATCTTGAGTTTGTTTTCAGATCCACCAGCATTTATAGTCAGAATAGGACTTACACAGAGCTGTTATATTAAAATACTACAGAGGAGAACAGGAGAGTTCTGCCTGATGGGTACAACCCTGTGGAAACTAACTTTTGAAATCTAATGCATTAAATAGAACAGAGTTAAGACTCTGACCATGAAAAGAGGCACCGGATCAATCAATGCTGTAAAGGGTATATCCACCCCCTAAATATAAATTTTTAGATTTAATAGAGCACCCCCCAAAACCTAGACCAAGGTTTAAACCAGTATAATAAAGTATACTAACCAGTTCTTGCTCCCTCGGTTCTCTGCTGGTGCCTATGCTTCTGTGCAATGTTAGGTGCCCACAATCTCGTATTTTGCAAGATCCCAGCCTGTACACATGCAGTATCATGTGGCTTCTACCAATATATTCTATGTAGCCTCTCTTGTGAAATCCTGGACTTTACTACACAAAATCACTGAGGGCCTAGCCACTACTCAGATACATGTAGCCCACACAGGCCCATCCAGCATTTCCTCCAGCTTTATTCTATCCCCTGTATAGTGTTTCATATTAGAGAATTATAGGTAGTAAGGTTATGTTACATTTCTAAGCAGTGAGGGCACAGGTTTTTTTTTTATATCTCGTTTTTAACAGTTTAACAATTTTCATGATATGCACATATCCTGTATATCATTTCCCAATGCTGCTGACTAAGAGTGGGAATGTTATCTCTAAACAGTAGCTGTATGGAGTGTGCCTCTGTCTTTTTATAATTTTGTATTATCTATACTTCTGGTGAGCACCTCCACCTATTTAGGACTAATTAATACCCCAGTGCCCCAATGTAGTCTGTTGAAGACATGCTTACTCACATTATTCAGCTTCTACTAAAAAGCGGAAGGTAGGAATAAAACCACCTCCCTCTGTAAGAAAGAACCATTGATTAAAGGAATAACCGTTTTAACCATACATCCATTTCATACACTATTTGCATACATTAAGTAAGGTAGACACCTCCACCCCACATTTAACAAAGTACTCACTTGTACTTGGTTGCTTGAGTTTCCACTGTATAAGAAAAGCCTAGAATACCCGATGTGTTTCTACAGCTTGGATACACAGTATACCTGTAAAGATGGTTAAAATCCATAATGACAAACTACTTATTAGTTAGAAAAGAAATATCACCGTATAATAAGAAAAGTGGTACAAAGATTAAGCAACATGGCCTCCCATGACTACTGTATGCCGTGATTTGTCATAAAAATCGTAACAATTGGTGTCTTCACATTGAAATATTCAGTAATGTGTATCTAATGCACAACAGGAACTGACTGGTCTCACAGACATATAATTATTTACTGCTTTTTAATTGCAGACATGTGCCATTTTATCCACTGTACCTTTCAGCAGTTTTTATTAGCAGTGACCATACAAAGTCTCCAGAAGTGACAGTTCCAAAGGAAGTCAAAGAACTATCAATCTGCAAGTTTGAGGTATTTTACTGCCACGGTCTCTCTGGGGAAATGCAGTGGAAAATGCCACACAACTTGCTAGTTTTACATACTTTGGTGTATGTCAGGTTCACAGTCAATACAAAAGTCTAAACATGCATTCAAAACACTCGGAATGGCAAGGAATCTCAGTCCTCTATCCTCCCTTTTATTTTTAACATAAAAAATAACTTTATTTTACTTTATTTCCAACATTTATCCATCTCTAATTTTTTTGGCCCTTTGGGTGGGACAGGCTGTTTTTAAAAGGACACTAAAGTGGTAATAGATGAAGATGCAATGTACATTCAATTATTCACAGGGAGGTGAGAGGTAGACTATAATAAAAGGAGGTATACTATAATAAAAGATTGGGAACATTGTGCTGATCAGCTGTGACAAGCTTACCTGCACCAGCAGCTAAGTTTAACTCTGTAGGCGCCACACTAACGCATTTTAACGTGCAATCCAATCATGCATTAAAAAGTGCACACTATTGTTTCTTTGGACTTACATTTCTGGGTTAATGTCAACAAGGAAACACTAGCTATACTGTACATGGTTATAAAAAAAAAAAAAAAACAGCCCATGTCCCTATTGTTCTCACAGTAGAAAGCAATAAAAAAAAAATATATATAATAAACGTGCTACATCCCAACTTATTGAATACTCTTAAATCAGCATCTTCCACCATCCATGTACAAGGCTCTTAAAACCAGAAAAGGGCACCTTAGATTGCTGCATATAGACCAATCTCTGAGATTTAACCTGATTGAGACTCGCCTGATTGCACTCCCCTGTCCATATGGACCCTTAGTTGTGTCTACTTGGAAATGATTTTCTTTCTATAGTGCTGTTTCGTGGACCATTTGTTTTTCAAATTGTACTTCTTGAGTAACTTGCATTGTAAACCTTTAAATTAGTTTTTTAGAAGTAAATGTCCCATGGAACAAACAAGCAAGCAAGCAAGCCAAGGACTCCCTTGGGAGTATTAAAGGCCATGTCCACCCCCAAAACAAAAACATTTAACCCCATACTGGCCCTACCTTACATTCCTGGTCTTTATGGTTCTCCTGCAGCGCTAGTCCAAAGTCCAGGAAACTAAAGAGAAGTGTCTATCTTTCTGTCCAAATGAATCCCTTCCCACCCCTCCCTCCCATAATCCGGATCCATGCTTTGCAGCTGCTGCACCTAGTGTGAAATCCTTTGGCAAGGAATCCTTTGCCCCAACCGCCAAGTTATTTTTGTGAAAAAAAAATTCTGATTGCTACTTACAGCCCTTCGTTCCCGAGGAGTCACCATTGACAGCAGTCTGTGATTGGCTGACCGGCCACCAATCACAGACGTGACTGACGGTCTTGGCCCCTTGCTTGCAAGTTCCACAAGCAAGGAGCTGGATCAATGCACCGGAGGATCGAGGGTCTGTAAGTAACCATCAAAAAGGTTTTTTTACATTTTGACAAGGTGGGTTGGGGGTGGGAAGGGGGCCTCTACCATACATCAAAAGTCAATTTTTAGGGTAGACATGTACTTTAATTTATGTACCACATAGGCCAATATCACGTTTTAGCAGAAATGTGATCACATATCTATAATAGCATACTTTGTACTGTATCAAGCAATCAAGTCCAAAGAATGTGTCCATCAAACCCCTATCATGCCAAGGATAACAGACTGATTCCAGTATTCCTTGAGTTATTTAAATATCTTACCCCAGGGTGTTTTTTGTCCTCAAAAAGTCAAAGCCAGGCTCCTCCATATGCACCTGAAATCAAAAAACATTTTCATTGAAGCTTTTAAAAATAAGCAGTAATGGGCACTTAAAGGGCATCTCTAGCAAAAAATATGAATGTATTTCAGTTTAATTGAAGAACTTGGGAGGTAAAGGAGCTACAGCTTACCTACTGTTCGTCATTTAAACCATCAGGGGACAGGAGGGAATAGAATCACACTCTAACACTGTTCCTCCAACAGGTGCCACTCATGTCCACGCTCCCTTACAATGTACACGCATTCTCTCATGTCTCCTTGTGGTTTAATTTCAGAACGGGAGGCGAGACATAGCTTCTTTGCCTCCCATTCTTTAATTATACTGAAATAAGTCATATTTTTTGGTGGAGATAAATTAAAGGGACACTAAACTTACCTAAAATCTGCTTCTATTATTCACAGGGAGGTGAGAACGCTTATTCACAACTCCCTGAGCATAATAGAATGCCCGGCGTAAACACTGCCAACTTACCTTACCTGCGCTCCACTCGCGGCTGCTCCTTAGTTGTCAGCTGCGCTGCCCGATCACACGCCTATCTTTTGTATTGGTGAGCATGCGCAGAAGATAGGCGCTCAGTCGGGACAGCGCTCCTGACAGCTGACAAGAAGCAGAGTGTCGGTAAGTTTGTCAGTGTTCTCTGGGCATTCTATTATTTACTGCTTAACGCAGTACATAAAATCGGTTTAGTGTCCCTTTAAAAAACTCAGAAGTAACTTTCCTACCACAATTAGGAATTACCCTTTATATATTTGATTTGTTACAATTTTATTGAATAAGTGTGTAAAGTACCTAATGTTTTCTAAGCACATCATGTGACTACCAGGCCCAAAGAGGGAGACAAGCTGCTCTCCTTAACCACTTGTAACAAGTGCTGAAAACGACATCTCACGCATAGGTCTTGATTATAAGCGGTCCTCAGGAGACATGGATACAAATATCACGTCTCCAGAGGACAGCTCATAATCAAGCGGAAATGCATTGATTGTGTTTGCATTTACAGTATATTTATCTACAAGACATGAGTGATAAATGTATGTCAATTTCAGCACATGAGAAGTTGTTACAAGAGGTTAAGGAGGGCAGCTTGTCTCCCTGTTTGGGCCCAGCAGTCACATGCACCAATTGGTTCACGCTGGATTGAATAAGAGAGAAGGAAGTTGTTCTAATTGGCCTGGTGTAGTCCAAGTTGGAGTTAAACACATGTTAACCCAATATTATGGTTTTAACTCCTTTTTAGCACATCAATATCTGACTTTTGTGCTCTGAGTTAAGATATTTTGTTGTTTTATTCTGTCTTCACAGCTACAATAAACCTACCATTACAATTATAGATGGATCATTTTTTTGTAGCAGGGAGTCAAATACGTCTTCCCCGCACTGTAAATGTGTATAAAAATGATAAAAGCCTTGTAACATTGTTTCCGTTAGCAGAATGGACTCTAACCTATAGAATTGTTTTATTTTAGGTATTGGAGTATAAAATGTCATGGGTCTGTAAACAAAAATTTAAAACCATTTCCTTTTAAAATTAATCATTTCAAAATTGTATTAAACTTCCTAATTTTACTTAGTGTACGTACAGGACACTGATGACTAATAATAAAGGAAATCTTACCACAAGCAGTTCCATCATAGTGTATTCGTGTAAATTTCTTGTACCAGACTGAGAAATAAAGCCAAAAATCAGATTATTTTTTTCAACAGTAAAGACTCTGAAATCTCACTGAAATCCTGTAGTGTGAAACTCCTACGTGATGAAGTAAAATTGTTGAAAAAACTACAGTATATATAAATGAAAGTGGAAAATATTAGAAAAAAGAAAACTTTGAAGGTATAATGAGGATACACATGTAATCTACTTCAGGTTTGGAAAGGTTTTTGTTTTTTTCACAGTAATAATATTAAACGGTTGAATTTTCTTTCAGCAGATGTGCTAATTGTAGGTTCACTTTAATTTTCACAAAGTTTGTAATATTCCAGGGAATATTTCGATTTCTATATGACACTTATGTTTAAAATGAAGTTTGTTTACCTGGTAATAGACTGTGACATCCGAATTGGCATCTCCTTTATTTAGAGTTTTCACTTTGCACAAGTGGTGGGCACTTGGTAATTCAACTACTTGGAATTGCACAGGAACCGGGTACTCCAAAGGCATAAACTTTATCTTCCTAGCGAATAGGATAGGTATCAGGCTTTACAATTCTGTTATTTGTAGTGAATGTCTGTTTTTACCTAGTGACTTAAACATCAGTTTATATTTACACCCCGAAGTTTAACATCTCTCACTTACTGTATGGCTTTTGTTTGGTAGTCATTTTCTGTATACCTAACTGCGTTTGTGATTGTACATGTATAAACCACATCTACATGCAAATTAACAAATAACAGTAGATGCTGTATCTTACTACTATAAAGCAGGGATGTCCAACTTGTGGCCCTGATGTTTGAAAACCATAATTTCCAGCAAATGCAGCCAGTGAATACAAGGAGTTGTAGTTTTCAAAATATCTGTAGGGCTGGGAGTTGTAGTTTTCAAACATCTAGAGGGCTGCAAGTTTGAGGTCTTTGTTATAAAGTTACAAGATATCAATCCAAAAATTCCTGTCCTTATAATTGTAGTCCATTCCTCAGTTTTGCTGGTAAGGAAACATTGCTGATAAGTTCAGACTGAAAACAAACTCACCTTATAATATAGTTCAGAAACTCAGCAGATTCCTGCATTAGGGGGAAAATTAATAGATTACAAAGGAGAAGTATTATTTCAAGAGGGGATTTTAGCCATTAGTTAAGAAGGCATCATTGGTAGGGTAAATGGGTTAAAAAAAGCAAATGTTTGTCTCTTCTTAATGGGTAATTATGAAAAAGGCACCTCACAGAGTTTTAGAGTCAAACATATAAGTTTAGTAAAAAGAACAAAAAGTTAATTAAAAATATAATCAGTTGCCTTATGGTTAATTCTAGTATTTTTTTTTTCTATACACAACTCGCAGATACCTTGCTTGTGAAGTTTCCTTGAACTAAGCCCTCCACGTATAGTTGAGCCTTAAACTGTTGCACAAAGCTAAGCAGATGATCTAGGCTTACGCCATCTTGAATTGCCTTGTACTTTTCCATCAGTGACCAGCGTGCAGGCTGCAATATCTGAAGTCTTACTTCCCTAAATAGGTAGAGAGAAGCAAATAAATAATCTGCCTCCCCCAATGGCTACAAACTTTTACTGTTTACATGGCTAGTTACTATTTAAGATTGAAGAGTACGCTCACTTCTTTTGAAAATAGACATGCACCAAGATTCAATTTCCTTAGACTGACCTTTATAGAATTACCTTGTATATTTATTTTTACTGTTCTAATAAAATAAACTAGAACCCACTAGAAGAGTGATCCAGTTGTAGGCCATAGTTTCCCACACAGCCTTTTACATTGCAGTCACATGGACTTGCTAGTACAAAAGACCAAGAAAGTGGTGTATTCACAGTCCTGCAATACAGACAATAAGGGGCACCCAAATCTGTATCAGATTTCAAACATGCTTGAACTTTCTAGACTTTAAATTAAAAATTAAGTATCGCTACCTGGTTATCTATGAAATAATCTAAAACATCAAAATGTTCAAAGAAGCTGAATTTGTGGCCAGTAAAAGGACTTGATTAACTACAAAAGGAGCAGCCCCTGCAACAACAGGGGGGCATCTTCGCACACTCCCTATGCTATGGAATAATATTGGGGGAAGAAAGGGAATTAGGAGCCAAACGGAATAGAGACTAGAAAACAAGAAAGGGAGCTAACTGGAAATGAACTGAGAAGAGGATGATGCAACATTGTGTAAATGGGAATTCTGACTTCAATGGGGCCAGACATCCCTAATGGAAGATACAAGAAAATATATGGGTTGTTATAAGTTGTAAAAAGTTTGGTTTTGGACTTTAAGTGGTACAATGTCTAGCTATTCAGAAAAGCCTGTTTAACGTAATGTAAAGCACAAAATAAACACTAAAGCCTCGTACACATGTTGGATAATTGTTGTACGATGCAGCCGACGAATGAGCAAATCGCATGATATTCGTACGAAAGTATAGCATCAACGATCGTAAAAGGCAAAGAAGATTGTAGGCTTTTTCCCGGCGATCAGCCTGGCGGATTTGTTCTGCCGATTATCGTATATTTGTACATGGTCGGCAGATTATTGTTAACATTCTACAAAAAAAAAAAATCTATAAAAGGCACATGCTCTGCTTTCGTAATTGCGCGAAGATAAGAACGTTACGTACGAACGTCTATATCTAACGACTATCGTGGTGACTATTGTTGCTGTGTGTACAGATATCGTTTTAATTATGAGGATTAACGATAATGTCGTTAAACGTTCGTCGGCTGCATCGTACGAAAATTAGCCAACGTGTGTAAGAGTTTTAACATGTGGAACACACAGAAAGAAATCTGATCTCCCTTGAACAGCAAATAGAAATTCCAAATAGATGGAGGGGGTTCCCAGTACTCACTGCGCAAGAGTGGATGTTTTGATTAGTTTATTGAAATAGGATTTCTTCAGCTGCTCGTAAATCATATCAAAAACATCAGATGATGCAGCGAATTCTGCCATGGTGTCAATGATCAACTCAAACAGAAGCTGATATAAAAAAAAAAAAAAAATATGTCCTGTTTTCTAAGTGTCAATGAAATTGTATTGAATTAACCTTAGAAATTACAGATTTTGTGTGAGCAGCTTAGAAAGAACTTTACAGTCATATCTCATCTCCCTTCTATGGGGTTGTCATACTCACAGGAAGTTTGTGGTTGAATCCCTTCACTTCAATAACTATTCCGTGTTCCCCACTTTCAATCTTATATTCCAGCTGTGCAATTATTGCCTCATATGCTAATTCAGCAAGTGTATGAGCAAAAATGTTAACGAAAAGGTCAAGAAGAACCAAACTGAGGGGGGAGGGAAAAAAAAAGGTTTGAAAGGCAAAATCATTATGACAAAAGTTTTTATTTATTCAAGTTGGCTTCTGGCTACACATTTATTTTAAATTCTATATATAAGATCAGGTTCCAGCTGGAGCACTTGCTTGTGAAGTTAAATGCGACTTATCTGCTTTGAGTGTTATGGGCCTACCTAACATTGCACCAAAAAAACAGCACTTTTAGTGCAGCTACCAAGCATTCGATACACAGACTCCTTAAACTTTTGAAAGTACTCTCAGACATGTTTCCCTGATTAGCATTAGGAAAACACATTTTAATATATTTCTAAGTTGTATCAAGAAAAAACATATACACGGCGCATGGGCAGATTCTAAATGTAGCGTGTGATAAATTAACTGACCTTTCTGGTGATTTTTTAACTTCAGGGGAGATCAGATGCAAGCGAACAAAGGCTGTGGGGAAATAAGATTGTAGGAAAAGGTTTGCAGTGTATGTATATATATATTACAAAATTACTTTATAACCAATAGTGGAAGTGCTACTGATCTGACAAAAACATTAGAACAAAGAAGAAAAGATGATCAATGCACATTCCTGGGCCCCATATACTATCATAATATCTATGCTAGTGCAAACAGTAAAAACATGGGGGTTTTAGATACAATTTTATGCATCAAAATGAAAAGCCTTCCAACCCCATCAAGGTAACCCCAGTATGGAAGGTCCAAACAGTTTACCTTGGATGGCAGGCCTCTTCCCTCCTTGTTAAAAACCAGTAGGTGGGGGAAGTGATAGCCTTTGATACTAATCTAATGCAAGGTCAGGGAGACAATCTTCCCAAGAAAATGAACCAAGCAGGGAGTGTCAGCCCAGATAAATGACCCAAGGTGTTAGGACCTTCCATACTAGGGTTACCTTGACCTGGTTGGAAGGCGTTTCACTTTTATGCATAAAACCCCCATGCTTTTATTGTTTGCACTAGAGTACATTATTAAACAGGGGGGGGAGAGAGAGAGAGAGAGAGAGAGAGAGAGAGAGAGACAGAGAGAGAGAGAGTTCCAAAGGTGGGGAGCAGCAAGTGAGATTTGTTTAAGATGGAAAGAAGCAGTGTTCATAGGGGGTTTGTAGAAAAGATTGCCTTGTGAGGAGCACATGGCACATTCAGGAGCATAAGAGACCAAGAAAGAAGAGAAGTAGGGAGGTGTAGTGAAGTGAAGGGATTTAAAGGTTAAAAGAAGGGTATTAAATAGGATTCTTTGTTTGATGGGAAGCCACCCTATGGACTGCAGTATCTGGGTTGTGGGTTCCCTTTGGAAGGAGAGTGAGATGATCCGAGGTGCCGAGTTTAAAATAGACTGGAGAGGAGAGAGATGACAGGCCAGGAGTCCAAGTAGCTATAGTAGCTCGCCACTTATAAATATATTATTTACAGTAGGGTCCCATAGGGACAATGTATGGGAGTGGATATAGGTTCCAGCATATTCAAGGCTCTTGTTCATTATAGACTGAGAAGAAGTTGATATTGTAGGAGAGGAGAATAAGTTGAATTTACCTTTAGGAATTTTAAATTTGTTATCTTTCTTGTACCATAAGCATCCAAGTTCAGTGTTCAGTATTCTTTGTGGATAATCTGTATCAGGGATGTCCGAAGGCTTTATAGAAAAGTCAGTTGCTATATAAAAAGAAAGGTGGCAATATTAAATGTAGATGTCAAAATAATAGCCACCGTGTGGCCAACTAAATAGTGTAGACAGATCGCAACTCTTATGTTGAATATATACATTGCATACAATGCAGATAGTGCTGATCAAAATAATATATTGCTTGCTTCTAGTGTCAATGTCATATTACTTACCAATAAACTTGTTTTCGGGAGGAAGGTATAGATCACTGTTTAAAGGAAAGTCTGTAGCCCAGAGATCTCTCCATTTTGCATCAATATCTATATTATAAAAAGACAGACGTTTACTCAACTTTTATTCTCCATTACTTGTTGCACAGATCTTTTCATTAAATCTCATTGCAACCATCACATTGCAACATCCTGATACAATTAAATTACACATTCTTACTGCAATATTATGTCTAGCAAAATCACACTCCAGTTCAATATGCTGAAAGTCAACAGCCATCATTGAGAAGCTGGGAAAAAACTGGGGAGTTGGATATTGCCTCCCTTGGATGCACAGTTCTATTGTCCAGTTAGTTACTCTATGCCTGCAAGGCAACACATTTGTGCAAATACTTTATGTCTAGATATAGTTGGGACAGCCTACTTTCTGCTCATTCCTAATGACAGACTCTTCATCCCTGAAGCAATAGAGATTTCTCCACTTACCTTTCAGATACTGCTTCTGTTTCTACTGTACTCCAGATACATTCATTTATTTGCAGTATTTAAATAGTGATATTTAAATAAACATAGATTGCGCTAACTGGTATATGATCATTATGCTTCTTTTTCCAATTTAGGAAATCATACACTTTATATCTCTTTTCATTTAAATGATTAGTAACTGGGTGTTGAAATATGCAAAAAGGCATACCCCCCAAAACATTAGACTGTTTACAAAGACATGACAGCATAGTCGACGTTTTAAAAATCAGTGATTGGCTTAGAAACCACAACAGTTTTATTCTAAATTTCTGCAAGTCATCCAAGTTAACTTATTTACCTTCCTTGCTGTACTGGGTCCCAAACCACTTTTCCGTCAGGTTAGTTTTTCCTTCATTATTAGGTGAGGCGAGAAAGATGTTTGCCTTCTGAGGGGTTAGGACATTGACCACAGCTGAAATTAACTATAATAGGAAAAAAGGGGGAAATTGCCTTTAGTAGGTTGCATAGATGTAGTTAAACTCATTTATACATTTGTAGTGTGGACAATGGACATTTAAATTTCTCACCAAAATTCCTGTTAAACAAGCATAAATCCATCCCTTTTAAATTCTAGAGAATCTACAAAAAATTCTAGTTTTTGTAAATTTTGTTACCAAATTAACTTGGGCTCAAAGGAGTTAATAATTACTGCGGAAAAGCAATATTTATCTCTAAACAGAACTTTGTTTCAGCTTTGTATATAACGGTAATAACATTCCCAAAATATTTCGAAGATAGACGTTAGAGGGTCTGGGTTTTAGAACATGGTGTCACTTACTTCTGGTTTGTACTCAAAAGTAATATTGCTTCCAGTCAGTATATCTTCCTTTGCATACAACTGCATGTTTTCACAAATATCTTCCACGTTCTTGATGGGATCAGTCTACACAATATAGTGGAAACTCATTTAAGCAGTTACATTTTAATGTTAGTTATATACGGTAATAACTACAGCCCAATATAGAGGTTTAGGTTAAACTTGTGCACGACTTAGAATTCTAGGTTTAATCCATAAGTGCCTCACTGGATAACAAAGCATACCTCTGATAGACTATTTTTACAACTTTTATCTCAGAAATGAAAACAGAGAGCCTCTAGATTTCAGTTACGTGAAGTTTATAGAGGTTGTCAGGGGAAAAAAATCAAAACATTCAAGAAAGCCTTTAAAGATGTAATAATAGAAAACATTTAACATCTTCATTAAACTTCTATATCTCTCCAATTTGAATTGGAATGTTCTCAAAAAACAGGGAGATATATTTCTCTTTCCACCTAAAGGTAATCCAAGCAGGGAGTGGGCACCTGAAAGAGACATTGAAGGTACCAGTCCACAGTACAACTTACATGCACAATCCAACAACAGGAAGTTTCTTCTCCTCTTTCATTACTTGTTCTGCTGCACCCCATGGATGGTATCTTCCTGTTTTGATTGCTGCAGCTTAGACAATTAAAATTCCCTTTTTTCTTTTGTAACACTTGGTCTTTTCCTTTGCTTTTTTTACTGGGGAATTAGGGGCAATCTCCCCCTCACTTTTTTTCTCAGAAAAAGGGGCTCATTACCTTAGACCTGTGCCTACCTTCCCCCTTCTGTTCGCTCTACAGTTCCATCAGGCATAAAATCCCGTCTATATGCCCATTAAGCATCCTCCAGTCCAGAAGCTTCTTTCCTTGCCTCTTTGGTTACCACAGCCTAAGACAAGGTCCCTCAAAACCTAGCAAGAAAGGAGTCAAAGCTTTCTGAGAAGTGCCTAAGCTAGAATGACTATGCAGCCCCCTCCCCTTCATGGAAAGTCAGCTTAACTTAATTTGGGGGGCAAAGTTAACTTCTACAGATTTTTTTTCACCTTGTGTTTAAAGGTTATATGCAATCTGTCTTCCTTCCCCCTTGTTTTTCAGCTTCCAGCCAGGTTTTCAAAATGCCCATGCTCCAATTGACATTGCATCCTTTCATCCAATCCCTCCTAGAGGCTTAGAGATTTAAAGGACTTAAGAACTAAAGCCTCAGAAAACCACTTTCAGAAGGAAGAACACCTTCATATAAAAGCAGTAATCTGTGTCTCACCTCTCAGTTTGATGTTTGTTGGAAAATTTACCTTTCTAATGTGGGGTTTGTGTTTTATTTCCCAACATCCCAGTATCACACAGTAGGATGACCATTTTCTTTACACATGCTCAGTCCATAGATACTACAGGAACTTGTTACAGTTGGTCACACACATTAATAGCTTCTAGTCAATCCTTTTACAGTACTGATAAGGCCAGGGAGCATGTGACTGAGGTCAGGGGTGTGGCCACTCACTGTACATACACAGTTATTTCATCCATTTCTTCAGGGGGGTTACATTTACAGTTTATTGGTGTTTTAAGAGGGGATATTTTCAGACTCTGGAGTGTAAAAATTTGGGTTTAGTTCTCATTCAATGTTTTTATTCCAAACATTTTCTTATAACCAAGATGGTTGGTTCCATTTCAAAATGGAATCTTCACATAGTGATCTTCTCTTTGGAGGCAGGGTTTTTTTCTGGCAATTCAGGATGCATATCTTTAGGTCTAGATAAGGCCAAATCATGACAGATTCCTCTGCATTGTAATTTCAACCCTGTTATTTTTATTTTCCTATTGGTATGGCCAAGGTTCCCCTGGTCAAAACGGATGGTGTGGCCACATTAGTCAAATTCCCATATCTGGATATTCAGTTAATCAGGATACTTGACAACATGTTAGAGCTAGAGGATATTTAATTAATCTCCTAGATTAACACTGTAAAGCCTTAACGGTTTCATTGCATGATGTTCAACACATTACAGTTTTTTTTCTTCGGGCTTTAAAGGCCTCACATATAATAGCCACCATTTAATACCTATCTGGGGGGCCATGCACGTTGTTGCCCACCTGTTAAAGAAGTGCGATAAAGTAGGTTACATCTTTGTCCCCTACCGCATTATCTTCTGCCAGTGGCCTCTGGTTTCTTTCAAAGGCCTCTTTCCAGATCAATGCCCAACAGCTATAAACTGGTTTTAAAGTCCTCTCCCATTAAAAGAAAGTGCCGATTGGGCTCAATGTCTGAATACAGTTGAACAATGCAAAAACTGTGGTGTACCTCAGTCATAAGTAAGGCATATGTAGAGCTCTAGCAAAGGTGAAGGAATGTGTATAATTGTGGCTCCAATACTCCATTTTGTGCTCATTAAATGGCTTTTTTCTGTTCGTTTTAAAAATCCATTGTGTCCTGGGTCATAGATAAAAAGAAAATTTGTTGCCTGCTTCAATAAAATCCGAAACGTTAAGTTATTCCTTCTTTCCCATACTTTCTTAGCTCTGTGTTCCTGTTAAAGAGTTACATTTAATCCATGCGTCAATAATGAAGTTATACTATATCCAATTAATAATCTTTAAATTGCATCTCCACCCTCAGAAATAACTGAATATATTGTAGTGCATGCCCTCCCACCCCCAACTGCTATATAAGCACTTTAAAAATCGATTCCAAACTCTACTTACAGCTCCTCATTCCAGCACTGTTCTGGTCTAGCTCCCCTGCCTGCCTGAACTACATGCAGGGGGCTGGACTGGCAGCCGTGGTTGTGATTGGCTAAGAGGCTGCCAATCACAGCCACAGCAATAAAGAACGTCACGGGAACAAGGATCTGTAAGTAGAGTTTGGAACCTACTTTTACACTTCCAATATAGCGGTTGGGGGTGGGAGGGAATGCCTAGCAAAATACCTGAAGGAATGTACGCTACATGTATGCCAGCCAGGTAGGGATCGTGAGGGAGGGAAAGGGCTCCCCTGTGCATGCCTAAAGCAACTGAGATGACACAACAGAAGCAGCAACCTTTTGGACAAGAAGACCTCTCCTACCCTTCAGTTTCCTGGACTTTAAAGATGAACTACTAACCCTAAGGAGCAGGGATGTAAGGTAAGGATTTTTTAAATTGTACAGTGGGGCCAGTAGTCGGTTAAATTTTAGTTTGGGGGGTGGAGATGCCCTTTAAAACACACATTACGTTACTTTTTACAGAAAGAGACTAGGACTGACAAGTGTGTTGGATACAAACATTCGTAACTATATTGGGTTAGAAAATGCAGGAAATGTCTCATGTTTTACTCAAGCCCTTTGGGATCTGGAATCTAGTTTTCTACTGGGTGAAACACCACATCCCATGCCCAGCCCTTTTGATTGTGTATCTTCCAGGGGTGCTCAGCAATAAGATGGACTTGTCTGTGGGCACTCACTGGATCCTGAAGAATGGCCCCTGCATCCTGATGTCTTGGAAAACATCTCTTACCAGAGTGGAGATCATGGCCTTTCAGTTCATTTGTGCGTCTCTTCTGTTTCAAACATGGGATCCTCAGGCAGTTCTAGTGGAGAAGCTGGTGGTGGACTGGTCATTCCAAGGTCTACCCCTTTCTTTGAGAAATTTCTTTGAGAATTTGGGGATCATGCCAATGATCTAGGTGGGCCCCCTTTGGCTCAAACAAGCTTGATTTTCATCCTTGGCTGGTATCCGCAAAGCCCTAGGATTCTTCCTCTTCGGCCAGACATTTTCTATGAGATGTTCTTCCACACCAGGATCTACAACACATTCCTTTAACAGTGTGGATTTAAAAAACAAGCTTCTTCACACCAGATGGGGAAGCAATCCAAAAGGATCTCTGCAGGGTTATCTGCACAATATTAAACCCTGTAGTGTTAGATTAGAGTATATCTGTTGTATTCAATTAGCTCAACTGGACTTGAAGTTTAGTTCTTGAAGACGTTTTGCTAGTCATCCGACTGGCTTTCTCAATTCAGAATGACTTGTACAAGAATCTGTGGCAATTATGTACCCTGGAAAATCCCAATTAGCATATCACAGCCAAGTGTTAAGGGCGTGATTGGATAGTGGTTAAGAGGTGTTATAGGAACACCCAGAGTAAGGTGTCAAAACAGCATTGTACATGGCAGACAGATGTTGTCGAACCCCCCCACCTCTGTTTAGGCTTGGTTTCTTTATTTTCACATAAATGGCCTCCTTAACACCTCTCCTTACTCTGGGCATTCCTATAACCCCAGTGCCAGTGCTAAAACTCCTTCATCTAACCTGACCACACAGGAAAGAAGAGCCTTAACATCCCTCAAGAAAGATTCCAGTATAACCATTCTACCGGCAGATAAGGGAAGATGCACAGTGGTACTGAACACCTCGGACTACTATGATAAGGTGACCATGCTCCTGGCCGATAACAACACATATGAGGCTTTAACAAGGGATCCCACCAGCCGTTACAAGAAAAGGGTCATAGACTTACTACAACAGCTTCAAAAGGATAAAGCCATTGATCGAGCAATGTATCATCGCCTCTACCCTGGTGAGGCACTTCCATGCATATATGGACTCCCAAAGATACATAAGGAAGGGGCACCACTAAGACCTATAGTCAGCAGCATCAACTCTGTAACATACAAGGTGGCAAAATACCTAGCCAACATGTTAGGACCATTGGTGGGAAGTTCTAAGCATCACATCCAGAACTCTCAGGATTTCACCAACAAGATTGAAGATATAGTACTCGGTGCAGAAGAAACTATGGTGTCCTATGATGTGACATCTCTCTTCACCTGTATACCCACCAAGGAGGCTGTTGACATGGTGAGAAAACAGCTAGGCCAAGACAGCACTCTTACCAGCAGAACTGATCTCAACCCAGAACAGGTGTGTTCCTTACTAGACTTGTGCCTGAATACCACCTATTTCAAATACAGGGATACGTTCTATAAGCAAAAACACGGATGTGCTATGGGATCTCCAGTTTCACCCATTGTGGCCTACCTTTACATGGAGGAGGTAGAAAAACTGGCGCTTAATACCTTTAAGGGCATAGCATCCAGCCACTGGTTCAGATATGTGGATGACACCTGCATTAAAATCCACCAGAAGGAAGTACAAGCTTTCACAGAACACATTAATGCGGTAGACCAAAACATCAAATTTACAAGGGAAGAGGTACAAAACAACAAACTGGCTTTCTTGGACTGCTTGGTAGAAGTCAGGGAGAATGGTAAACTGGAAGTAGAGGTTTACAGAAAACCAACACACACAGATCAGTATTTGATGTTTGACTCCCACCACCCTTTAGATCACAAGCTGGGTGTCATCAGAACCCTGCAACACAGAGCTGAGAACATCCCCACTAGCACAGAGGCGAAGGCTAAAGAAATGAAACATCTCAGAGGAGCCCTTAAAACTTGTGGATATCCAGACTGGGCCTTTGTCAAAAGAAGCAGAAGGAAAGAAAAGAACATGAATACCAACAGTGAAGGGGAAAAGCAAGACAGGAGAAAGAACATGGTCATCCCATATGTAGCAGGGGTCTCCGAGAAATTAAGAAGAGTTTTCAAAAAACACCGTATCCTGTCTACTTTAAACCGAGCAACACGCTGAGGTAGCAATTGGTACATCCGAAGACCCAATACCGAAACACAAGAAAAGCGACATCATATACACAGTGCAGTGAGAGAATGCTCGATTTGTATGTGGGGGAGACCAACAACAACTGCATCAACGTATGGCCCAGCACAGAAGAGCCAATTCCTCGGGTCAGGAATCAGCCGTGTACCTGCAACTTAAGGATAAAGGACATACCTTTAAAGATTGTAATGTTAACATATTGGCAAGGAACGTGACTGGTTCAAGAGAGGTGTTAAGGAGGCCATTTATGTGAAAATAAAGAAACCAAGCCTAAATAGGGTGGGGGGGTTCGACACCATCTGTCTGCCATGTACAATGCTGTTTTGACACTTACTCTGGGAGTTCCTATAACACCTCCACTATCCAATCACGCCCTTAACACTGGCTGTGATTTGCTCATGGGATTTTCCAGGGTACATAATTGCCACAGATTCTTGTACAAGTCATTCTGAATTGAGAAAGCCAGTCGGATGACTAGCAAAACGTCTTCAAGGACTAAACTTCAAGTCCAGTTGATCTAATTGAATACAACAGATATACCATGACCTGGATGAATGAGAACCTTCACAAGCATATGTTAGATTAGAGGCCTTTATAGCTGATAACACTAGTCAATACTCTCTTATCAGACTAACCCTGGATTGCTTTGCCTGGTCTAGAATTCATTACTTCCTGCAGACAGCTCTGCCTGTGTTTTTTTTTTTTTTTTTACCACCTTCTTGCCTTTATGCAGGGGTTCTACCGTATAACTTTGGTTGACACAGCTATCATCATCCCTTGACCTATTTAACAGAGCTAAATAAGGGCACCTTGTATGGAGATCACAGTTTCCCCTATGAAAAATAGACTGTTCAGCAGTCCCAGTAACAACCGATCCTGTCGCGTGTGAACTACTCCCTTGGCTAAAGTGCCCACGGCAACCCCAAGAGTTATTTCCTCTAACCAGTATAGGGAAATTTCAGTACGATGTGTTACTCTCATCTGTTTTCAATATGCAGACATCTTCCATGAATGGTCTGTCCATTAGCTATAAAATCTGGTACTGTGTATCCGATCTTTTGCACCGGCATCCAAAATTCACCCAATGCATATTATTCGAGATATGGCAGTAGAAAGAAAAAAAAAAATCTTAACTTCTATTCTTGAAACGCACAATCCATACATTGTGCCTTCAAGATAGCATAACCTGCTTATATTATCATTTGTTAGTTCACTACCTATTCTTTTAGGCAACACAACCACAATTACAGAGAGCCTCACACATTGTTAGCCCACCACATTAAATACCTCACCCCTGTTTTTATTTAGTTTTGTGGTCATGGGAATAGTTTTCAACTGAGAATTGAGCCAACGGCTAGCGGTAATCACAATGCATTTTCCATCAGTGGTTGTAGCAGGAAGACAAATTTAAACAAGTGTTTGTCTTCAGAGATTATAATTTTTTTCCTCCAACCACTTCACTTTCCCATATTTCTTGTTCCTTTCAACGCATATCCAAATCCAAATCTAAGTGAAAAAGGAGAAGGTTTAACTAAATGTATGCCAAGGTTCATCTAACCACCAGACATAAACATCAACGCTTTATTATAAGTGACATTCACATGCTTGCTAACTCTGACTCTGTCACTTCTACAGAAAACTATAGGGTTAAGGGAAAGTTAACCCCCTTACATGAAAATTGTTATAAGTAGAATGACACCACAAAACCATTGCAATAGTTGGAAAGCTGAAGGATATAAACCTAACCTGAAATGCCTGTACAATGTCGTCCTGTTAAACCCCCCAACTGTATGCCTTTTTCTGATTCTTCCAGTTAGAGCTGTCAGTCGTGATATAACAGTGAATGCTATTTCCTCCTAGTATGCCTCCTCTATGTATAATCTTTGTAAACAAGGGGAAACATTTGTTGCTGCATATCAGATTAAGTCCGTCTCACTTTCTAACTATTGTAGTCATTTTTGGGGGGTTGTCAAACTATAATAGAGTTTATTTGATTTTGACAGGGGTAAGATGGTTCATTACTCTACTCCAGCAGCCCCTCCAAATAGTGTTCAAAAACTAACAAACTCAGCAATTTTCCCTACGCCCACATCGCATTTTTTTTTTCATTGGCTGGCAACATGCCTCCTATGCTGTCCCGTCAGTAGGACTTGGATTTGTGTGAGATCATTTTAATATGAGGAGCATCACTGCATCTATGAGAAGGCAAGAACCGCAGAGCAAACCCTACATAGGCTGCTTTCAAAACCACTCTGATTCCTAAACGAGGGCCCAGCTGGGAAATCTTCTAAGTGTAAAAACTGATAGATTACTACCGCTCAGGTGGAGCTTTTGTTGCTTGATGAAAAATTAGGGGAAAACTTACTTTGAAGTTCCACCACACCAGCTACAAGGTCACCAACATTTTAGCTGCAACACCTCTAAGGTCGCTATTTAGTCTGATCTTCGCTTGGGCCTAAAGTACAAGGTTGCCACCTCGCTCAATCAAGTTTTTTTTTTGTTTTGTTTTTTTTTTTTTTTTATATCTTCTACATGCACATAAGGGTATTGTTTGAGGAGCATCTTTCAGCCCTCACAACACAGTCACTTTAGTTACTGCTGCTTGGAGAGACCAGGAAAAAGAAGACACTGGCAAGATTGGTGCAAATAGACCAACTTAAAGGGCAACTACAACACCAAAAATAGTTGTTTTTTAAATTGACATAACTCTCTCCCAACACCACTGACTCATTTTTTTGGCTGATCTGCCCCATTTCTTTAGATATTCATCTAAAACTTCATATATTTCAGCTGTCAATCAAGTCCTTCGCTCTCACAAAGCTATTCATTCTGTGTAGTGAGTTTTACTGTACTGGATCTTAACAGTTTTTGACGTTGGAATGCTGTATGCAGGCTTGACATGTGATTTTGGGAAAACTGTCGGATTGGAGTGGTTCAAGTGCGGATTGGGGATACGGCTCCTAAACAAAATGTAATGTGTGCTGGATTAAGCATGCAGCCACACGGCAAATCAGAAGTAAGTGCTAGACTTAACTGTATTCAATTATAGATTAAGATGTAGGCAAAGGTCATTTTTTTTCATATAGTTTCCTTTTAAGAAGGACACCTGGAAAAAAGGGAAGTATAGCCGAATTGCAGTTTGGAGGGTTTGCCTAACTTTAACTTTTACTACAGGTAAGTTTTGACCAAGGGGTTTTAGCATACCCTTAAAGTAAAATGTTGGAAGCTGCTTATAAATACAAGCTAATCAAATCTGTATGTAAAGACACTGTACTTTAACAGACATCTCTACGTATCAAGACCTGCATTTTATACGGTAAATTGGCTAAGGAATGTTTCCCATTAAATATTGGTAGTGCATATTCTAATATATAAAGTTTTGAATGCTTGTGTTAAAAGAATTTGCTAAAAGGCACATACGCAAATAATGTATAAGTTTAGTAACATAAATGAAATTTTAGAGATAACAAGAGCTCAACCAATAACTCATACAATGACACTGAGCACCTTTTTGTTAATTGCCAACCTCTTTGTTCTTTAAACCCATCAATGATGTCAGTACTTTTTAAAGGTATTTTCAAAGGCATTTGATCTGAAAAGGCAAGATGTCGAACACCCTGGGAAATTAGTCCATTCTTGCACAAGACTGACCCTTCAATCATTTTCAGTAATGTTGTCCAAAAACGTCCATATTTACAATTTGACCCTCGCTTAAAAAAACAAAAAAAAAAAAAAAAAAAATCTATTTCCACAAATACAATCATATGTCTAAAAAAATATAATGTACACGAACTATGGAATCACGAGATGTATACTTATTTTCTATAGAGCTTGTCAAGATTGAAACTCACATTCCTACAGAAATGTCATGTAAGTGCTCAAGGTAAACTGCAAAAAGTGAAACCCTTCTCTCAATAAAAATTGTTTTGAAGTTTACAAGATTTCTCTTCAAAATTTGCTTCATATAAAAAAAATAAGCTTTGTCCTAATTGAGCAATGTTCTGGGTTGTGAAAATTTTATATTTTCATATCAAGAATAACTTCCAGCGACGCGTAACACCCCTGTTTCTACTCGCAATATTAGTTTTCCATCTTTATATGTTACCACCTATATCATTGGTGCCCAGACCATGGCCTGATTGATTTAACATCCTGGGGAATCATTATTGAGACAGAAATGTGGTGATCTGGGGGGGTAGGAGCTATAAAGATATCTTGGTAATTGCTGTGTTACTGCAGTTGGCCCCCAGCCTGGGTTAGGTTAGGGCCCCCTGCTGTATCCATAGCTACTTGCTTCGTAATGGAAACCTTTATCACACCCATATAGATTAGCTGGTTACAGCTTAAAACATTAGGCTACCTGATTTCATTTACTGCATAAAAATCTTTTTTTCTACAAACAAAAAAAATGATAACACCAAAAAAGGACATTTCTAAATGACCCCACAAAAACATTTTTTCCCTTCCTCTTTCTATTATACTCCTATACAGGGCAGGAGCTCCGAGCCTCTTCACAGGTCCCACTTGGCTCCCATTACTAATTTGACCTCCCAGGTTTTTAGTAGCACATATTCCCCAGTTGTGTATCAGGAATCACTGGCCCCTTAGCAAAACTAATGATGGGGCCCCTATCTTGCTTAATTATCTCCCCATGTTTTTGGGACAAGGCTATAATCTCTGTCATAATGAAAAATATGGATGTTGGTCCCCTCTGGCTCCAGTTGACCCGCCTGTAGATTGCTCACCCTCTCGCACCTACCAAGGTGCAGCGGTCCCTGATCACCTGTTGCATCACCATTCCTGTATCATTTTAACCAAGTAAGAGCTGGACTCAACATCTGGTTACAGATCTATTTTCATGAACTCAGATTTTTTAACTCAACTTTTTTTCGATAATTCGAACCATCGGTTGTGGTTCTGATTTTTGGGAATTTATTGAATTCATGGAATGATCGAAATTTTTTTGAATTCGATATTTGATTAGATAAATTGGCTGCCTATCACAGAACGGCTGCCGGCAAGTGCGAACACGCCTAGATACGAGGGCCTGTACGAATACTTACCAATGATTATTTTTTTTGCAAGTATATGGTGTTGGGGACAGGATAGGGTCCCACTCCACTACAGAAAAAGCATTTAATGTTAGGACACGTGGCAGTGCACAAGTGATCGAGAGGGGGAGGGCACACCTCACCGCCAGGGCTCCTCTCTTACACTTTCTAGGGCTTGGAGGGGGACATTGCAGACCTATTGGAGCTGGGATGCAACTAAGGATTGTTTAAACTACTGCACTGGGGGGGCCAGTAGTGGGGAAATTTTATTTGGTGTGGACTGCCTTTTTTTTTTTTATAACCTGTTGCCAATAAACATCAAACAGTACTCCTGGGTTAAGACCTCGTACCCAATTTCCTATCCACCTCCTCTCCCCAAGTTGGAATCCTATCCTTTTTCCTTCTGCGTTAAAGGTGTCTGTCACCTGTAATGAGAAAATACAATAGAATGATTTCCAGGTACATACAGTAAGGCACCAGAGCGGGTAAAGGAGTGTGTTGTGTGTGGTGTGTGTGTGTGTGTGTGTGTGTGTGTTGGTGTGTGTGTGTGTTGTGTGTGTGGTGTCTGTGTGTGTGTGTCTGTGTGTGTGTCTGTGTGTGTGTGTCTGTGTGTGTGTGCTGTGTGTGTATGGTCTGTGGTTGTGTGTCTGTGTGTGGTTCTGTGGGTGTCTGTGTGTGTGTGTCTGTGTTGTGTTGTGTCTGTGTGTGGTGTCTGGTCTGTGTGTGTGTCTGTGTTGTTGTGTCTGTGTGTGTGTCTGTGTTGTGGTGTCCTGTGTTGTGTCTGTGTCTGTGTCTGTGTGTGTCTGTGTGTGTGTCCGTGTGTGTGTGGTCCTGTGTCGTGTGTGTCTCTGTGTCGTGTGTCTGTGTGTCTGTGTCTGTGTGTTGTGTGTTCTGTGTGTGTTTGTGTGTGTGTCGTGGTGTCGTGTCTGTGTCTGGTGTGTCTGTTGTGTGGTCTGTGTGTGTGTTGACTGTGTCGTGTGTCGTGGTGTGTTGTGTCTGTGCGTGCTGTGTGTGTTTCTGTGTGTGTGGTTCTGTGTGTTTGTGTGTTCTGTTGTGTGTGCTGTGTGTGTGTTTGAAGATGGGTCAAGATACCTCCAAAAAAGTCTCCCTTTTAAGAGCTTTAGGCAGGACGAAAGAAATAGTCCAACAGCTACTATGTTTTCTACTGTGCTAACGGAGATGTTAAATGAAAAGGTGTTGCCCCATATAATGATTTAATTGAGTATTTGTAAGATAATTGCGCCAATATATTCCTAAGCATTTTAGCAATTACATACAAACTATCATAGGTCATTTAGCTTGATTGTGGGGGAAATGTTAGCGCCTGGGCCGAAACCACACAACCACGGGAGAAATACAAACTCCTTGCAAGATTTGTTCAAGGAGATTTGAAACCAGGACTAGATACCAGGACAAGGTATCTGTGCTAACCACTCAGCCACTGTGCTGAATAAAAGTTGGTGGGTAGACTGTGCACTGCTGCATAGCTTACTGACTGCAGAAACATAAGCCAAAGATAGCCACACAATAGTTCTACCCTGGTACCCTTAGCAGAATGTTTTCCTAACCAGCCCAACCCACTGCCTGAATCTGGAATTCCCCATCAACCATTGTTAAGCTTTTCACCATACAATGTTATAGAAATTCTTCTATTTTCTGGTCGACATATTCGTATACTGCGGAACAAATTAAAGTAATTAATAAAATGGATGGTTTTACTTTAAGAAGGAGGAAATATAAGGACAAAAAGCGTCTTAAAAACTTTCATTTAAACACACATACTAAAGTAATATTGTCCTAAAGCACCGATAAAGTCCGTCATGTCAGGTTACAAGTGTGGCGATAAATCCCCTGAGCCCATGGCAAAAAACTCTCCAACCTCATTGACAGCAATTTTTGTAGAAACGGTCTGATCTTGTGGCCAGTCGTTTGTCAGACTTTATATCTTATTGGGTATAAATCTTGAGTTTGTTTTCAGATCCACCAAGCATTTATAGTCAGAATAGGACTTACACAGAGCTGTTATATTAAATACTACAGAGGAGAACAGGAGAGTTCTGCCTGATGGGTACAACCCTGTTGAACTAACTTTTGAAATCTAATGCATTAAATAAACAGATTAAGACTCTGACCATGAAAAGAGGCACCGGATCAATCAATGCTGTAAGGGTATATCCACCCCCTAAATATAAATTTTTAGATTTAATGAGCACCCCCCAAACCCTAGACCAAGGTTATAAACCAGTATAATAAGTATCTAACCAGTTCTTGCTCCCTCGGTTCTTCTTGGTGCCTATGCTTCTGTGCAATGTTAGGTGCCCACAATCCTCGTATTTTGCAAGTCCAGCCTGTACACATGCAGTATCATGTGTCTTCTACCAATATATTCTATGTAGCCTCTCTTGTGAAATCCTGGACTTTATACACAAAAATCACTGAGGGCCTAGCCACTACTCAGATACATGTGCCCACACAGGCCCATCCGCATTTCCTCCTCAGCTTTATTCGATCCCCTGTATAGTGTTTCATATTAGAGAATTATAGTTAGTAGGTTATGTTATTCTAAGCAGTGAGGGCACAGTTTGTTTTTTTTTATACTCGTTTTTAACAGTTTAACAATTTCATGATAACACTATCCTGTATATCATTTCCCAATGCTGCTGACTAAGAGTGGATGTTATCTCTAAACAGTAGCTGTGGAGTGTGCCTCTGTCTTTTTAATTTTGTATTATCTATACTTCTGGTAGCACCCTCACCTATTTAGGACTAATTAATACCCCTGCCCCAATGTATCTGTTGAAGACATGCTTACTCACATTATTCACTTCTACTAAAAGCGGAAGGTAGGATAAAACCACCTCCCTCTGTAAGAAAGAACCATTGATTAAAGGAATAACCGTTTTTAACCATACATCCATTTCATACACTATTGCATACTTAAGTAAGGGAGACACCATCCACCCCACATTTACAAGTACATACTCACTTGTACTTGGTTTCTGAGTTTCCACTGTAAGAAAGCCTGAATACCCGATGTGTTTCTACAGCTTGGATACACAGTATACCTGTAAAGATGGTTAAATCCATAATGACAACTACTTATTAGTTAGAAAAGAAATATCACCGTATAATAAGAAAGTGGTACAAATATTAAGCACCATGCCTCCCATGACTACTGTATGCCGTGATTTGTCATAAAAATCTTAACAATTGGTGTCTTCACATTGAAATATCAGTAATGTGTATCTAATGCACAACAGGAACTGACTGGTCTCACAGACATATAATTATTTACTGCTTTTTAATTGCAGACAATGTGCCATTTTATACCACTGTACCTTTCAGCGTTTTTATTAGCAGTGACCATACAAAGTCTCCAGAAGTTGACAGTCCAAAGGAAGTCAAAGAACTATCATCTGCAAGTTTGAGGTATTTTACACCACGGTCTCTCTGGGGAAATGCAGTGGAAAATGCCACACAACTTGCTAGTTTTACATACTTTGGTGTAGTCAGGTTCACAGTCAATACAAAATTCTAAACATGCATTCAAAACACTCGGAATGGCAAGGAATCTCAGTCCTCTATCCTCCCTTTTATTTTTAAACATAAAAAATACTTTATTTACTTTATTTCCAACATTATCCATCTCTAATTTTTTTGGCCCTTTGGGTGGGACAGGCTGTTTTTAAAGGACACTAAAGTGGTAATAGATGAAGATGCAATGTACATTCAATTATTCACAGGAGGTGAGAGGTAGACTATAATAAAGGAGGTATACTATAATAAAGATGGGAACATTGTGCTGATCAGCTGTGACAAGCTTACTGCACCACAGCTAAGTTTAACTCTGTAGGCGCCACACTAACGCATTTTAACTTCAATCCAATCATGCATTAAAAAGTGCACACTATTGTTTCTTTGGACTTACATTTCGGGTTAATGTCAACAAGAAACACTAGCTTACTGTCCATGGTTATAAAAAAAAAAAAAAACAGCCCTGTCCCTATTGTTCTCACAGTAGAAGCAATAAAAAAAAATATATATATATATAAACGTGCTACATCCCAACTTATTGAAACTCTTAAATCAGCATCTTCCACCATCCATGTACAGGCTCTTAAACCAGAAAGGGCACCTTAGATTGCTGCATATGACCAATCTCTGAGATTTAACCTGATTGAGACTCGCCTGATTGCCACTCCCCTGTCCATATGGACCTTAGTTGTGCTACTTGGAAATGATTTTTCTTCTATAGTGCTGTTTCGTGGACCATTTGTTTTTCAAATTGTACTTCTGAGTAACTTGCATTGTAAACCTTTAAATTAGTTTTTTTAGAAGTAATGTCCCATGGAACAAACAAGCAAGCAAGCAAGCCAGGACTCCCTTGGGTTATTAAAGGCCATGTCCACCCCCAAAACAAAAACATTTAACCCATACGGCCCTACCTTACATCTGGTCTTTATGGTTCTCCTGCAGCGCTAGTCCAAAGTCCAGGAAACTAAGAGAAGTGTCTATCTTTCTGTCCAAATGAATCCCTTCCCCACCCTCCCTCCCATAATCCGGATCCATGCTTTGCAGCTGCTGCACCTAGTGTGAATCCTTTGGCAAGGATCCTTTGCCCCAACCGCCAAGTTATTTTTTGAAAAAAAATTCTGATTGCTACTTACAGCCCTTCGTTCCCGAGGAGTCACCATTGACAGCAGTCTGTGATGGGCTGACCGGCCACCAATCACAGACGTGACTGACGGTCTTGGCCCTTGCTTGCAAGTTCCACAAGCAAGGAGCTGGATCAATGCACCGGAGGATCGAGGGTCTGTAAGTAACCATCAAAAGTTTTTTAACATTTGGACAAGGTGGGTTGGGGTGGGAAGGGGGCCTCTACCATAACACAGTCATTTTTAGGGTAGACATGTACTTTAATTTAGTACCACATAGGCAATATCACGTTTTATGCAAAATGTGATCACATATCTATAATGCACTTTGTACTTATCAGCAATCAAGTCCAAAGAATGTGTCCATCAAACCCCTATCATGCCAAGGATAACAGACTGATTCCATATTCCTTGATTATTTAAATATCTTACCCCAGGGTGTTTTTGTCCTCAAAAGTCAAAGCCAGGCTCCTCCATATGCACCTGAAATCAAAAACATTTTCATTGAAGCTTTTAAAAATAAGCAGTATGGCACTTAAAGGGCATCTCTGCAAAAAATATAATGTATTTCAGTTTAATTTGAAGAACTTGGGAGGTAAGGAGCTACAGCTTACCTACGTGTTCGTCATTTAAACCATCAGGGAACGGAGGGAATAGAATCACACTCTAAACCTGTTCCTCCAACAGGTGCCACTCAGTCCACGCTCCCTTACAATGTACAACCATTCTCTCATGTCTCCTTGTGTTTAATTCAGAACGGGAGGCGAGACATAGCTTCTTTGCCTCCATTCTTTAATTATACTGAAATAAGTCATATTTTTTGGTGGAGATAAATTAAAGGGACACTAAACTTGTATTATAATACCTAAATCCGCTTCTATTATTCACAGGGAGGTGAGAACGCTTATTCACAACCCCTGAGCATAATAGAATGCCGGCGTAAACACTGCCAACTTACCTTACCTGCGCTCCACTCGCGGTGCTCCTTAGTTTTCAGCTGCGCTGCCCGATCACACCCTATCTTTTGTATTGGTGAGCATGCGCAGAAGATAGGCGCCATCGGACAGCACTCCTGACAGCTGACAAAGCAGAGTGTCGGTAAGTTTGTCAGTGTTCTCTGGGCATCATTATTTTACTGCTTAACGCAGTACATAAAATCGGTTTAGTGTCCCTTTAAAAAACTCAGAAGTAACTTTCCTACCACAATATGGAATTACCCTTTATATATTTGATTGTTACAATTTTATTGAATAAGTGTGTAAAGTACCTAATGTTTCTAAGCACATCATGTGACACCAGGCCAAAGAGGGAGACAACTGCTCTCCTACCACTTGTAACAAAGTGCTGAAACGACATCTCACGCATAGTCTTGATTATAAGGTCCTCAGGAACATGGATACAATATCCGTCTCCAGAGACACTCATTCATCAGCGAAATGCATTGATGTGTTTGCATTTACAGTTATTTATCTCCAAAGACATGAGTGATAAATGTATGTCAATTTCACACATGAGAAGTTGTTACAAGAGGTTAAGGAGGGCAGCTTGTCTCCCTGTTTGGGCCCAGCAGTCACATGCCCAATTGGTTCACGCTGGATTGAATAAGAGAGAAGAAGTTGTTCTAATTGGCCTGGTGTAGTCCAAGTTGGAGTTAAACACATGTTAACCCAATATTAGGGTTTTAACTCCTTTTTAGCACATCAATATCTGACTTTTGTGCCTGGGTTAAGATTTTTTGTTGTTTTTATTCTGTCTTCACAGCTCAATAAACCTACCATTACAATATAGATGGATCATTTTTTTGTAGCAGGGAGTCAAATACGTCTTCCCGCACTGTAAATGTGTATAAAAAGGATAAAAGCCTTGTAACATTGTTTCCGTTAGCAGAATGGACTCTAACCTATAGAATTGTTTTATTTAGGTATTGAGTATAAAAGGTCATGGGTCTGTAAAAAAAAATTTAAACCATTTTCCTTTTAAAATTAATCATTTCAAAATGTATTAAACTCCCTAATTTTCCTTAGTGTACGTACAGGACACTGATGACTAATAATAAGGAAATCTTACCACAAGCAGTTCCATCATAGTGTATTCGTGTAAATTTCTTGTACCAGACTGAGAAATAAAGCCAAAAATCAGATTATTTTTTCAACATAAGACTCTGAAATCTCACTGAAATCCTTTTTGTGAAACTCCTACGTGATAATAAAATTGTTGAAAAAACTACAGTAATATATAAATGAAAGTGGAAAATATTAGAAAAAGAAAACTTTGAAGGTATAATGAGGATACACATGTAATCTACTTCAGGTTTGGAAAGGTTTTTGTTTTTTTCACAGTAATAAATTAAACGGTTGATTTTCTTTCAGCAATGTGCTAATTGTAGGTTCACTTTATTTCACAAAGTTTGTAATATTCCAGGAATTTTTCGATTTCTATATGACACTATATGTTAAAATGAAGTTGTTTACCTGGTAATAGACTGTGACATCCGAATTGGCATCTCCTTATTTAGAGTTTTCACTTTGCACAAGTGGTGGGCACTTGTAATTCAACTACTTGGAATTGCACAGGAACCGGGTACTCCAAAGGCATAAACTTTATCTTCCTAGCGAATAGGATAGGTATCAGCTTTACAATTCTGTTATTTGTAGGAATGTCTGTTTTTAACCTAGTGACTTAAACATCAGTTTATTTACAACCCCGAAGTTTAACATCTCTCACTTACTGTATGCTTTTGTTGGTAGTCATTTTCTGTATACCTAACTGCGTTTGTGATTGTACATGTATAAACCACATCTACATGCAAATTAACAAATAACAGTAGATGCTGTATCTTACTACTATAAAGCAGGATGTCCAACTTGTGGCCCTGATGTTTGAAACCATAATTTCCAGCAAATGCAGCCAGTGAATACAAGGAGTTGTAGTTTTCAAATATCTGGGTGGGCTGGGAGTTGTAGTTTTCAACATCTAGAGGGCTGCAAGTTTGAGGTCTTTGTTATAAAGTTACAATATATCAATCCAAAATTCTCCTTATAATGTAGTCCATTCCTCAGTTTTGCTGGTAGGAAACATTGCTGATAAGTTCAGACTGAAACAAACTCACCTAATATAGTTCAAGAACTCAGCAGATTCCTGCATTAGGGGAAAATTAATAGATTACAAAGGAGAAGTATTATTTCAGAGGGGATTTTAGCCATTAGTTTAGAAGGCATCATTGGTAGGGTAAAGGGTTAAAAAAAAGCAAATGTTTGTCTCCTTCTTAATGGGTAATTATGAAAAAGCACCTCACAGAGTTTTAGAGTCAAACATATAAGTTTAGTAAAAAGAACAAAAGTTAATTAAAAATATAATCAGTTGCCTTATGGTTAATTCTAGTATTTTTTTTTCTATACACAACTCGCAGATACCTTGCTGTAGTTTCCTTGAACTAAGCCTCCACGTATAGTTGAGCCTTAAACTGTTGCACAAAGCTAAGCAGATGATCTAGGCTTACGCATCTTGAATTGCCTTGTACTTTTCATCAGTGACCAGCGTGCAGGCTGCAATATCTGAAGTCTTACTTCCCTAAATAGGTAGAGAGAAGCAAATAAATAATCTGCCTCCCCCAATGGCTACAAACTTTTACTGTTTACATGGCTAGTTCCTATTTAAGATTGAAGAGTACGCTCACTTCTTTTGAAATAAATAGCCATGCACCAAGATTCATTTCCTTAGACTGACCTTTATAGAATTACCTTGTATATTTATTTTTCTGTTCTAATAAAATAACTAGAACCCACTAGAAGAGTGATCCAGTTGTAGGCCATAGTTTCCCACACAGCCTTTTACATTGCAGTCACATGGACTTGCTAGTACAAAAGACCAAGAAAGTGGTGTATCACAGTCCTGCAATACAGACAATAAGGGGACCCAATTCTGTATCAATTTCAAACATGCTTACTTTCTAGACTTTAAATTAAAAATTAAGTATCGCTACCTGGTTATCTATGAAATAATTAAAACATTCAAATGTTCAAGAAGCTGAATTTGTGCCAGTAAAAGGACTTGATTAACTACAAAAGGAGCAGCCCCTGCACAACAGGGGGGCATCTTCGCACTTTCCTATGCTATGGAATAATATGGGGGGAAGAAGGGAATTAGGAGGCAAACGAATGAGACTAGAAAACAAGAAAGGGAGCTAACTGGAAATGAACTGAGAAAGAGGTGATGCAACCTTGTGTAAATGGAATTCTGACTTCATGGGGCCAGACATCCCTAATGAAGATACAAGAAATATATGGGTTGTTATAAGTTGTAAAAAGTTGGTTTTGGACTTTAAGTGGTACGATGTCTATGCTATTCAGAACAGCCGTGTTAACGTATGTAAAGCACAAATAAACACTAAAGCACGAAATTATCCAACGCGTGTAGAGTTTTAACATGTGACACACAGAAAAATCTTATCTCCCTTGAACAGCAAAATGAAATCCAAATAGATGGAGGGGGTTCCCGTACTCACTGCCAAGAGTGGATGTTTTGATTAGTTATTTAATAGGATTCTTCAGCTGCTCGTAAATCATATCAAAAACACATGATGCAGCGAATTCTGCCATGGTTCAATGATCAACTCAAACAGAAGCTGATATAAAAAAAAAAAAAAAAATGATGTCCTGTTTTCTAAGTCAATGAATTTGTATGATTAACCTTAGAAATTACGATTTTGTGTGAGCAGCTTAGAAAGAACTTTACAGTCATATCTCATCTCCCTTCTATGGGGTTGTCATACTCACAGGAAGTTGTGGTTGAACCCTTCACTTCAATAACTATTCCGTGTTCCCCACTTTCAATCTTATATTCCGCTGTGCAATTATTGCCTCATATGCTAATCAGCAAGTGTTGAGCAAAATTTAACGAAAAGGTCAAGAAGAACCAAACTGAGGGGGGAGGGAAAAAAAAAGGTTTGAAAGGCAAAATCATTATGACAAAGTTTTTATTTATTCAAGTTGGCTTCTGGCTACACATTTATTTTAAATTCTATATAAAGATCAGTTCCGCTGGAGCACTTGCTGTGAGTTAAATGCGACTTATCTGCTTGAGTGTTATGGGCCTACCTAACATTGCACCAAAAAACAGCACTTTTAGTGCAGCTACCAAGCATTCGATACACAGACTCCTTAAACTTTTGAGTACTCTCAACATGGTTTCCCTGATTAGCATTAGGAAAACCATATTTTAATATATTCTAAGTTTTAAGATGTATCAAGAAAAAACATATACACGGCGCATGGGCAGATTCTAAATGTAGCGTGTGAATAATTACTGACCTTTCTGGTGATTTTTTAACTCAGGGGGAGATCAGATGCGCGAACAAAGGCTGTGGGAATAAGATTGTAGAAAAGTTTGCAGTGTATGTATATTATATATAATATATATATATATATATATAATATATATATATATATATAATATATATTATACACACCACACACACAACATAGTGGAAGTGCTACTGATCTGACAAAACATTAGAACAAAGAAGAAAAGATGATCAATGCACATCCTGGGCCCCATATACTATCATAATATCTGTGCTAGTGCAAACAGTAAAAACATGGGGTTTTAGTTACAATTTTGAACAAAATGAAAAGCCTTCCACTCCGCAAGGTAACCCCAGTATGGAAGGTCCTAAACATTTACCTTGGATGGCAGCCTCTTCCCTCCTTGTTAAAACCAGTAGGCTGGGGGGATTGATAGCCTTCATACTATCCAATGCAAGGTCAGAGACAATCTTCACAGAAAATGAACCAAGCAGGGATGTCAGCCCAGATAATGACCCAGGTGTTAGGATCTTCCATACTGGGTTACCTGACCTGGTTTCACTTTTATGCATAAACCCCATGCTTTTATTGTTTGCACTAGATACATTATTAACAGGGGGGGGGGGGGGGGGGAGGAGGGGGGAGGGAGAGGAGAGAGAGACAGAGTTCCAAAGGTGGGGAGCAGCAATGAGATTTTGTTTAAGATGGAAAGAAGCAGTGTTCATATGGGGTTTGTAAAAAGATTGCCTTGTGAGGAGCACATGCACATTCAGGAGCATAAGAGACCAAGAAAGAAGAGAAGTAGGAGGTGTAGTGAAGTGAAGGGTTTAGGTAAAAGAAGGGTATTAATAGGATTCTTGTTTGTGGGAAGCCACCCTATGGACTGCAGTACTGGGTTTGTGGGTTCCCTTTGGAAAGAGTGAGATGATCCGAGGTGCCGAGTTTAAAATAGACTGGAGAGGAAGAGATGACAGGCCAGGTCCAAGTAGCATAGTAGCTCGCCACTTATAAATATATTATTTACGAGTGGTCCCATAGGGACAATGTATGGGAGTGGATATAGGTTCCAGCATATTCAAGGCTCTTGTTCATTATAGACTGAGAAGATTTGATATTGTAGAGAGAAATAAGTTGAATTTACCTTTAGGAATTTTAAATTTGTTATCTTTCTTGTACCATAAGCATCCAAGTTCAGTGTTCAGTATTCTTTGTGGATAATCTGTATCAGGGATGTCCGAAGGCTTTATAGAAAAGTCAGTTGCTATATAAAAAGAAGGTGGCAATTAAATGTAGATGTCAAATATAGCCACCGTGTGGCCAACTAAATAGTGTAGACGATCGCAACTCTTATGTTGAATATATACATTGCATACTGCAGATAGTGCGGATCAAAATAATATATTGCTTGCTTCTAGTGTCAATGTCATATTACTTACCAATAAACTTGTTTTCGGGAGGAAGGTATAGATCATGTTAAAGGAAATCTGTAGCCCAGAGATCTTCCATTTTGCATCAATTCTCATATTATAAGACAGACTTTACTCAACTTTTATTCTCCATTACTTGTTCACAGATCTTTCATTAAATCTCATTGCAACCATCACATTGCAACATCCTGATACAATTAAATTACACATTCTTACTGCAATATTGTCTGCAAAATCACACTCCAGTTCAATAGCTGAAAGTCAACAGCCATCATTGAGAAGCTGGGAAAAAACGGGGAGTTGGATATTGCCTCCCTGGATGCACAGTTCTATTGTCCAGTTAGTTACTCTATGCCTGCAAGGCAACACATTTGTGCAAATACTTTATGTCTAGATATAGTTGGGACAGCCTATTCTGCTCATTCCTATGACAGACTCTTCATCCCTGAAGCAATAGAGATTTCTCCACTTACCTTTCAGATACTGCTTCTGTTTTCTACTGTACTCCAGATACATTCATTTATTTGCAGTATTTAAATAGTGATATTTAAAAACATAGATTGCGCTAACTGGTATATGATCATTATGCTTCTTTTTCCAATTTAGGAAATCATACACTTTATATCTCTTTTCATTTAAATGATTAGTAACTGGGTGTTGAAATATGCAAAAAGGCATACCCCCCAAAACATTAGACTGTTTACAAAGACATGACAGCATAGTCGACGTTTTAAAAATCAGTTGATTGGCTTAGAAACCACAACAGTTTTATTCTAAATTTCTGCAAGTCATCCAAGTTAACTTATTTACCTTCCTTGCTGTACTGGGTCCCAAACCACTTTTCCGTCAGGTTAGTTTTTCCTTCATTATTAGGTGAGGCGAGAAAGATGTTGCCTTCTGAGGGGTTAGGACCATTGACCACAGCTGAAATAACTATATAGGAAAAAGGGGGAAATTGCCTTTAGTAGGTTGCATATGTAGTTCTCATTTTACATTTAGTGTGGACAATGGACATTTAAATTTCTCACCAAAATTCCTGTTAAACAAGCATAATCCATCCCTTTTAAATTCTAGAGAATCTACAAAAATTCTAGTTTTTGTAAATTTTGTTACCAAATTAACTTGGGCTCAAAGAGTTAAAATTACTGGCGGAAAAAGCATATTTATCTCTAAACAGAACTTGTTTCAGCTTTGTATATACGGTAATAACATTCCCAAAATATTTCGAAGATAGACGTTAGAGGGTCTGGGTTTTAGAACATGGTGTCACTTACTTCTGGTTTGTACTCAAAGTAATATTGCTTCCAGTCAGTATATCTCCTTTGCATACAACTGCATGTTTTCACAAATATCTTCCACGTTCTTGATGGGATCAGTCTATACAATATAGTGGAAACTGCATTTAAGCAGTTAAATTTTAATGTTAGTTATATACGGTAATAACTACAGAGCCCAATATAGAGTTTTTAGGTTAAACTTGTGCACGACTTAGAATTCTAGTTTTAATCCTAAGTGCCTCACTGGATAACAAAGCATACCTCTGATAGACTTTTTTACAACTTTTATCTCAGAAATGAAAACAGAGAGCCTCTAATTTCAGTTCGTGAAGTTTAGAGGTTGTCAGGGGAAAAAATCAAAACATTCAAGAAAGCCTTTAAAGATGTAATAATAGAAAACATTTACATCTTCATTAAACTTCTATATCTCTCCAATTTGAATTGGAGTGTTCTCAAAAAAAGGGAGATATATTTCTCTTTCCACCTAAAGGTAATCCAAGCAGGGAGTGGGCACCTGAAAGAGACATTGAAGGTACCAGTCCACAGTACAACTTACATGCACAATCCAACAACAGGAAGTTTCTTCTCCTCTTTCATTACTTGTTCTGCTGCACCCCATGGATGGTATCTTCCTGTTTTGATTGCTGCCTTAGACAATTAAAATTCCCTTTTTTCTTTTGTAACACTTGGTCTTTTCCTTTGCTTTTTTTACTGGGGATTAGGGGCAATCTCCCCCTCACTTTTTTCTCTCAGAAAAAGGGGCTCATTACCTTAGACCTGCCTACCTTCCCCTTCTGTTCGCTTTACAGTTCCACCGGCATAAAATCCCGTCTATATGCCCATTAAGCATCCTCCAGTCCAGAAGCTTCTTTCCTGCCTCTTTGGTTACCACAGCCTAAGACAAGGTCCCTCAAAACCTAGCAAGAAAGAGTCAAAGCTTTCTGAGAAGTGCCTAAGCTAGAATGACTATGCAGCCCCCTCCCTCTCATGGAAAGTCAGCTTAACTTATTTGGGGGGCAAAGTTAACTTCTACAGATTTTTTTTGACCTTGTGTTTAAAGGTTATATGCAATCTGTCTTCCTTCCCCTTGTTTTTCAGCTTCCCCAGGTTTTCAAAATGCCCATGCTCCAATTGACATTCATCCTTTCATCCAATCCCTCCTAGAGGCTTAGAGATTTAAGGACTTAAGAACTAAAGCCTCAGAAAACCACTTTCAGAAGGAAGAACACCTTCATATAAAAGCAGTAATCTGTGTCTCACCTCTCAGTTTGATGTTTTGTTGGAAAATTTACCTTTCTAATGTGGGGTTTGTTGTTTATTTCCCAACATCCCAGTATCACACAGTAGGATGACCATTTTCTTTACACATGCTCAGTCCATAGATACTACAGGAACTTGTTACAGTTGGTCACACACATTATAGCTTCTAGTCATCCTTTTACAGTACTGATAAGGCCAGGGAGCATGTGACTGAGGTCAGGGGTGTGGCCACTCACTGTACATACACAATTATTTCATCCATTTCTTCAGGGGGGTTACATTTACAGTTTATTGGTGTTTTAAGAGGGGATATTTTCAGACTCTGGAGTGTAAAAATTTGGGTTTAGTTCTCATTCAATGTTTTTATTCCAAACATTTTCTTATAACCAAGATGGTTGGTTCCATTTCAAAATGGAATCTCACTAGTGGATCTTCTCTTGGAGGCAGGGTTTTTTTCTGGCAATTCAGGATGCATATCTTTAGGTCTAGATAAGGCCAAATCATGACAGATCCTCTGCATTGTAATTTCAACCCTGTTATTTTTATTTCCCTATGGTATGGCCAAGGTTCCCTGGTCAAAACGGATGGTTGTGGCCACATTAGTCAAATTCCCATATCTGGATATTCAGTTAATCAGGATACTTGACAACATGTTAGAGCTAGAGGATATTTAATTAATCTCCTAGATTAACACTGTAAAGCCTTAACGGTTTCATGCATGATGTTCAACACTTACAGTTTTTTTCTTCGGGCTTTAAAGGCCTCACATTAATAGCCACCATTTAATACCTATCTGGGGGGCCATGCACGTTGTTGCCCACCTGTTAAAGAAGTGCGATAAAGTAGGTTACATCTTTGTCCCCTACCCATTATCTTCTGCCAGTGCCTCTGGTTTCTTTCAAAGGCCTCTTTCCAGATCAATGCCCAACAGACTTAAACTGGTTTTAAAGTCCTCTCCCATTAAAGAAAGTGCCGATTGGGCTCAATGTCTGAATACAGTTGAACAATGCAAAAACTGTGTGTACCTCAGTCATAAGTAGGCATATGTAGAGCTCTAGCAAAGGTGAAGGAATGTGTATAATTGTGGCTCCAATACTCCATTTTGTGCTCATTAACTTTTTTTTTTCTGTTCGATAAAAATCCATTGTGTCCTGGGTCATAGATAAAAAAAAATTTGTTGCCTGCTTCATTAAAATACGCGCCAAAAATCGAAACTTAAGTTATTCCTTCTTTCCATACTTTCTTGCTCTGTGTTCCTGTTAAAGAGTTACATTTAATCCATGCGTCAATAATGAAGTTATACTATTCCAATTATAATCTTTAAATTGCATCTCCACCCTCAGAAATAACTTAATATATTGTAGTGCATGCCCTCCCCACCCCAACGCTATATAAGCACTTTAAAAATCGATTCCAACCTCTGAAGCATCCACCTGCCGATAGCAGGGGGCTGGACTGGCAGCCGTGGTTGTGATTGGCTAGAGGCTGCCAATCACAGCCACAGCAATAAAGAACGTCACGGGAACAAGGATCTGTAAGTAGAGTTTGGAACCTACTTTTACACTTCCAATATAGCGGTTGGGGGTGGGAGGGAATGCCTGCAAAATACCTGAAGGAATGTACGCTACATGTATGCCAGCCAGGTAGGGATCGTGAGGGAGGGAAAGGGCTCCCCTGTGCATGCCTAAAGCAACTGAGATGACCACACAAGAACAGCAACCTTTTGGACAAGAAGACCTCTCCTACCTTCAGTTTCCTGGACTTAAAGATGAAACTAACCCTAAGGAGCAGGGATGTAAGGTAAGGATTTTTTAATTGTACAGTGGGGCCAGTAGTGGTTAAATTTTAGTTTGGGGGGTGGAGATGCCCTTTAAAAACACACAACGTTACTTTTTACAGAAAGAGACTAGGACTGACAAGTGTGTTGGATACAAACATTCGTAACATATTGGTTAGAAAATGCAGGAAATGTCTCATGTTTTACTCAAGCCCTTGGGATCTGGAATCTAGTTTTCTACTGGGTGAAAACCACATCCCATGCCCAGCCCTTTTGATTGTGTATCTTCAGGGGTGCTCAGCAATAAGATGACTTGTCTGTGGGCACTCACTGGATCCTGAAGAATGGCCCCTGCATCCTGATGTCTTGGAAAACATCTCTTACCAGAGTGGAGATCATGGCCTTTCAGTTCATTTGTGCGTCTCTTCTGTTTCAAACATGGGATCCTCAGGCAGTTCTAGTGGAAAGCTGGTGGTGGACTGGTCATTCCAAGTCTACCCCTTTCTTTGAGAAATTCTCTTGAGATATCATGCCAATGATCTAGGTGGGCCCCCTTTGGCTCAAACAAGCTTGATTTTCATCCTTGGCTGGTATCCGCAAAGCCCTAGGATTCTTCCTCTTCGGCCAGACTTTTCTATGAGATGTTCTTCCACACCAGATCTACAACACATTCCTTTAACAGTGTGGATTTAAAAAAAACAATCTCTTCACACCAGATGGGGAAGCAATCCAAAAGGATCTCTGCAGGGTTATCTGCACAATATTAACCCTGTAGTGTTAGATTAGAGTATTTCTGTTGTATTCAATTAGCTCAACTGGACTTGAAGTTTGTTCTGAAGACGTTTTGCTGTCCCCGACTGGCTTCTCAATTCAGAATGACTTGTACAAGAATCTGTGGCAATTATGTACCCTGGAAAATCCCAATTAGCATATCACAGCCAAGTGTTTAAGGGCGTGTTGGATAGTGGTTAAGAGGTGTTATAGGACACCCAGAGTAAGGTGTCAAAACAGCATGTACATGGCAGACAGATGGTGTCGAACCCCCCCACCTCTTTTAGGCTTGGTTTCTTTATTTCACAATATGGCCTCCTTAACACCTCTCCTTACTCTGGGCATTCCTATAACCCCATGCCAGTGCTAAAACTCCTTCATCTAACCTGACCACACAGGAAAGAAGAGCCTTAACATCCCTCAAGAAAGATTCCAGTATAACACATTCTACCGGCAGATAAGGGAAATGCACAGTGGTACTAACACCTCGGACTACTATGATAAGGTGACCATGCTCCTGGCCGATAACACACATATGAGGCTTTAACAAGGGATCCCACCAGCCGTTACAAAAAAGGGTCATAGACTTACTACAACAGCTTCAAAAGGATAAAGCCATTGATCGAGCAATGTATCATCGCCTCTACCCGGGTGAGGCACTTCCAGCATATATGGACTCCCAAAGATACATAAGGAAGGGGCACCACTAAGACCTATAGTCAGCAGCATCAACTCTGTAACATACAAGGTGGCAAAATACCTAGCCAACATTTAGGACCATTGGTGGGAAGTTCTAAGCATCACATCCAGAACTCTCAGGATTTCACCAACAAGATTGAAGATATAGTAGCGTGGCAGAAGAAAATGGTGTCCTATGATGTGACATCTCTCTCACCTGTATACCCACCAAGAGGCTGTTGACATGGTGAAAAACAGCTAGGCCAAGACAGCACTCTTACCAGCAGAACTGATCCAACCCAGAACAGGTGGTTCCTTACAGACTTGTGCCTGAATACCATATTTAAATACAGGGATACGTTCTATAAGCAAAAACACGGATGTGCTATGGGATCTCCAGTTTCACCCATTGTGGCCACCTTTACATGGAGGAGGTAGAAAAACTGGCGCTTAATACCTTTAAGGGCATAGCATCCAGCCACTGGTTCAGATATGTGGATGACACCTGCATTAAAATCCACCAGAAGGAAGTACAAGCTTTCACAGAACACATTAATGCGGTAGACCAAAACATCAAATTTACAAGGGAAGAGGACAAACAAACAAACTGGCTTTCTTGGACTGCTTGGTAGAATCAGGGAGAATGGTAAACTGGAAGTAGAGGTTTACAGAAAACCAACACACACAGATCAGTATTTGATGTTTGACTCCCACCACCCTTTAGATCACAAGCTGTGTCATCACTGCAAGAGCTGAGAACATCCCCACTAGCACAGAGCAAGGTTAAAGAAATGAAACATCTCAGAGGAGCCCTTAAATTGTTGATACCAGACGGGGCCTTTGTCAAAAGAAGCAGAAGAAAAGAACATGAATACCAACAGTGAAGGGAAAAGCAAGACAGGAGAAAACATGGTCATCCCATATAGTAGCAGGGGTCTCCGAGAATTAAGAAGAGTTTTCAAAAAACACCGTTCCCGTCTACTTTAACGAGCAACACGCTGAGCAGCAATTGGTACATCCGAAAGACCCAATACCGAAACCAAGAAAAGCGACATCATATACCAGTGCAGTGAAGAATGCTCTGATTTGTATGTGGGGGAGACCAAACAACTGCATCAACGTATGGCCCAGCACAAGAGCCAATTCCTCGGGTCAGGAATCAGCCGTGTACCTGCAACTAAGGATAAAGGACATACCTTTAAAGATTGTAATGTTAACATATTGGCAAAGAACGTGACTGGTTCAGAGAGGTGTTAGGAGGCCATTTATGTGAAAATAAAGAAACCAAGCCTAAATAGAGGGTGGGGGGTTCAACACCATCTGTCTGCCATGTACAATCTGTTTTGACACCTTACTCTGGGAGTTCCTATAACACCTCTACCACTATCCAATCACGCCCTTAACACTTGGCTGTGATTTGCTAGATGATTTTCCAGGGTACATATTGCCACAGATTCTTGTACAAGTCATTTGAATTGAGAAAGCAGTCGGATGACTAGCAAAACGTCTTCAAGAACTAAACTTCAAGTCCGTTGATCTAATTGAATACAACAGATATACCATGACTGGATGAAGGAGAACCTTCACAAGCATATGTTAGATTAGAGGCCTTTATAGCTGATAACACTAGTCATACTCTCTATCAGACTAACCCTGGATTGCTTTGCCTGGTCTACAATTCATTACTTCCTGCAGACAGCTCTGCCTGTGTTTTTTTTTTTTTTTTTTACCACCTTCTTGCCTTTATGCAGGGGTTCTTTTCTGCAGGGGGTGGCTCATCTCTGTCCTCCATAGCATGCCCATATTCAGTAATAGAAACTATCTCTGGTACTACAGGTTCTGCCATTAGCTCTTGGACTCTATTCCCCTCAGGCTTTACTATTAAAAGATGGCATTTTTATTCACCATCTCCCCAACCAAAGGCATACACACATGCAATTATCGGCCAAAATGCCTGATGGTGGGTGTGAGTCATGGGTCAGTTCCAATATAAGACGGGTGTATGAGCCTTTATAGTAAAATCTATTTCTCTTCAGCCAATAGGGGACCTAGAATATTCCCTCCTTGGACATCAGTAGGCGTCCCAGAAGTTGTGTGATTTTGGCTACAAACTGAACTGGCTACAAGTGTGGACAAATAAACCCCATATTCGTCTAGGCTCCCCCTTAAGAAAATATTTAACAAATATGTAACAATAAGTAAACGGTGTTCACTGAGCAATAGTGTGCATCTTACCTGCTCCTGGTAGCGGAATGTATTTTCATCAATTTGCTGAATTTCATGGAAGATCCTGAAATCAATACAACAGACTGTAAGAATTTTCTGATATCATATAAACATGAAGTTAGCAGGTAGGGTGTAATACCTTTCTTGGGGTCCTAAAGTTTTTAGCATCTTCAGGTACTGAAACACCACATGTATTATCTAAATTTAAAAAAAAAATACAAATTTAAACAAAAATACAAATGAAATAAATAGCCATGCATTATACAATTATTCAGTGGCTTAGGAAAAAAATATCAATACGATTAATAATTTTTTTTTAAAAATGGGATGATAAAGATTGATGGAACAAACCTCGTAGTAATGTTCAAATCCTGTATCGGTTAACATAACTGTTATGGTAAACACATTGCAGGCACTGTTTTGGTCAGAGCCACTTGGACTGCTCCCTCCATATAGAGCCACGGCCCAATACCTATAAATGCATTGCATTTGTTATTCAGAAGTAAGGAGGCTGCAGAAATGAATAATACTGAATGCTACTTATAATAAAGACACCGCCACACTTTCCTAAAATGGATGAACGAGAGGCACATTGGGCTTCTGCCCAGGCCAGTTCATAGATAATCTATGGGTCTATAACTAGTAAGTAAACTTTTCTTCACCTCTAGAGACTGCACCACGTCATTAATAAGCTTAATGTGACTTTAACTGAATTCAGATGTGCTGGGACTTATTAAAGCTTGGACATCCCTCAGAGACAGATTAAAAACGAATTCTTAAAAAAAAAAAAAAAAAAATCACAGATAGCAGATCCCTCTAGATTTTCAAGGCATCTTAATTTATACATTTGTTGAGGGCTGCTGATTCCCTGCCTTAGGTTATTGAGCCAACATACATTAATAGTATATTGTTTATATGCATATAAAACATGTAGACAGACTTTAATGGATGATAACAAAAACATAGAAAGATAAAAATAAAAACAAGGAGTCCATTTATAAAAGGTAACCTCTGAACAACACCAACAGCATTAACCCCCTAATTTAATAAAAAAAAAAAAATACAGTATGCTATCAAGGCCTGACAGAAAATATCAAAAGTGAGAATGCATAAGCCCTAGCTTGGTGTAAGATAGATGATCGGTGTTCCAATAGTACCTTGAACACTGGACTAAGCATAGTGTCTCACACTGTAATAATTATCACAACATGAGACATTTTGAGGCCTCCAATGCCATTTATTTTGTTAACTTGTAGTCTAATTCACATAAACAAAGCTCTTTATTTATATTTGCACTAACGTAAAATCAGGTTATTACTAGACATACAGGTGTACAACCAAAATACCCACAAATCCCTCGCCAAAATGTATATGATCGGAGTGGTTTTATTTACATGGAGGCCACAGAAGCATCTTACAGTACATGCTTTTCTGTAAAACACACGGGGCAGACAAAAAAAGATGAGGGAGCACACTAGTTGCAAATGATACACACTTTATTGTGCAAAGAACATAAACAACGTTTCGGGAGGACTAGCCCCCTTCCTCAGGTATAACCAGTGTGGGTTTGGATTGTCACTGGTTATACTGAGGAAGGGGGCTAGTCCTCCCGAAACGTTGTTTATGTTCTTTGCACAAAAAAGTGTGTATCATTTGCAGTAATGTGCTCCCTCATCTTTTTTTTGTCTGGACTATGTTTACCCTAGATAGAGGGTACTTAGGGATTGCACCTACATTTCTGCAAACTGCCCATACAGGTGTGCTAGAGTGATACCTTTTGCTGAAAACACACAGGGCACAGGCTAGCTATTTGTTCTATAAATTCCTGAGCCCATTGAATTTTGGATCCAATTCCCCTCCTGGATCTTATTTCCCTCCCACCTCATAAGGCCTAGGATCCATCTTTTGTTCTGGCTACTTTCCACACAGTTATTTCCTGGCCTCATTAACATTACCTACCTCTTCCGTAACCAGGAAAGGATGCCGCCTTTGCCCTCATGTCCAATCAGAGTTGATAAGTAATTAAGAGGCTTTACCCTAAAAACAAAATTACTTCAAGTCAATAAAAGAAAAAAGTTCAAAATGTTTTGCTCATCCAGTAGCCGAGCACGATTATACAGTATATACACACACACACACACACACACTGAAAATCTTACTTGCAATGCCCCATGACCTAGGCCTCGCTAATTTTATTTGCTCCAATTTGGGTTCTAAACTTACTTCCTAACCCTAGTTCCAACGCTGGCCTTTTACTGCTTATTCCGACTGCGAAAGCAGCAGTAGGGGCCGGACCGGCAGTCACTTCCGCAATCGGAATAAGCAGAAGGAGAAGCAACGGAGCGAAAGCTGGTAATTAAGTTTTTAATCCGAATTTAAAAAAGTTTAACCTAGCGAGGTGTAGATATTATTCTTATTACTGTGGATTTATATAGTGCCAACATCTTCCGTAGCGCTTTACAATTACATTCACATCAGGCCCTGCCCCGAAGAGCATGTAAAATACTGTTTTTTTTACTAAATAAAAGTTTGTGCACGGAACAGTAGCAGGAGGGAGGTTGGGGGAAACTACACTGCACAAGGCAGAAACCTCTAGGAGAAACAGTTAGAGGTGGAAACAGATTATAGCAGGCAAAGGATCTTCAGTTTCCTGGAAAGTATTTCGGCCATGCAGGACAACCTAATGCAGTAGAAGAGAAAGGTAGGGGTCATTTAACACTATTTCAGTTGAGCGTGTGGACATGGCCTTTAACCTCCTTATATAGTGGATTACAGCACTTGCTTACTCTCTTAGCAGCTTATTCTGGTATATGATCACATTTTGATGGACAGAGAATATTACAGGGTATCTTTACTGTATAAAAATCAAATTTTCAAAAATTGAACCTTTACATACAGCAAGATCCCACTCCTCTAAAACAATTTTTTTTTTTTATATATTTTAAACCGGAGCGGTAGATTCTGACAAATCATCATTTGAAATCACAGCAGTTGCAGGGAAAGACCAGTCACTCCAGAAGCAGAAATTATAATATATGACCCATGCTTGACCTTGGCAGAACAAATTTTACTGCACATATCAAATCATTTCAACATTCTGTGGAAACCTCCCTGTTCATCAATATATATTATATATGTGACCTACCTCTGGTTTAAATCTCTATATGACACGGTCACGGAGGAGGAAATATGACAAGCACCATTTTATAATGAACAAACCTAAGTCCATATTCATTTTAAATGGATTAATAGTCCGTGTTCCAGGTGGATAAATCAGAAACCCCAGTGTTCCATTAAAAGATATAGAAATGGAGAAATCTTAAGGTCTTAGGGTTTGTTATACACTTGCCTGATGTAGTAATTGGATTGATATTTCAGAATCCTTTTTATCTTCCTTATTTATCTTCTCTGTAAAGTTGTGATGATTTAGTGCATGGAATAAAGCTTTCTCTGTTTGACTTCTGGTGTGCTGCCTCAATGTTCATTCAGATTTACTAATTCAGTTTTACTAACCATCCACTAAAACGTACCTCTCCTTATTAGAACTTTGAACTTATCTTTAATCAAAATGATATTTCCTCCCAATTTTCTTTAATTTGCCTCCATTCAAATAGCTGGGGAAATAGGCTTATTCATATTCATTTTTAATTTGACTTAAAAGAGCCAATTTGCTATTCTTTCATTATCTCCTACCACAGTTATTGAGCTAGAAAGACGATATTTGTTACAGAAATACGCATTCTGTAAAACACTTTTACAGACTTTTCACGCATAGACTTTAATGGACACTTGTCACAGGTACAATCAACATCTGCCTCTTGATAGCATTTAGGATGAGCCTTTCTAATCAGCGTGGATTACCTTAATCAATTCCATACAAGGGGTTGTAAACCGACCGCATTCCATTATGATTGATTAAAAAAAACAATGTTCAGGTCAGGCAGATAAACATATCTTATTCCATAAACAGTCCTAGATAAACTAGACTGCATTTGGTAGAGTTTCTAATTTTAGACTGATGCAACAAGAGGTGCAAATGTTTGCCCATGTTATTAATCTGCAGTAACCAATCAGATGCTATTAGAGCACAGTAACCCAGTAAAAAGTTAACACCTGAATGGTTGATGTAAATTTATAGAATGGGCAAACATTATTGCAAGGTGTTTTTTCTTTCTTCTGTTTTATATTCACTCTAGTGTATTCTATGTATTATATGCATTGTTTACAATCTCAAATCTTTTCAATAACAACTACTGATTGAAAACAAATAAGATTAATAGAGTCGGAAAGTAAAGAAGGCAACAGTCTAGTGTGCAAAATTTAAACTAGCGTAGAGGGATCTGAAAGACGAATGGTTCTACATGTGTCACGCACACACCATCCACATCAGATAATTATAAAAGTCCTTTTGCTGGGTTCCAATGACACACCATGGCTGTTGGTGTTTGCACTTCAAATAGATGAAGGTGCCATCTTGACACTGAAATGTCATGTGTGGTTCACAATTATGTGCTATGGTGTGCAGGGATATGTGGAATCTACTGGTGTTTAAAACATGAAACTGTGACTAGGTGCTGAACTTTGCTGAGGTCACAGAATAAATTAGACAATGACACAAAAGTAAAATGTACGCTGTGAATAAAATACAAAACGTAACATGTATTTGCCTGCACCAAAGTCCAAAAGCCTACTGTGGGTATGGGATGCAGTAACAAATACACACAGAAAACTATCCATATAACCAATTTGGGCTTTGCCATTTTTGAGCCAAACTCCCTTTTGTAGGACTTGGTTCTTACCTGTAATATTGGCGCTGCGGAGGAATTACCCATGTGATTTCCAAAGTATGCTCATTCTTAATGGGCACAACTAAAAATAAAATTGTAAAAACATTACAATTACAAGCCAACTATTCCTATTAGTCTAAAGCAAATTCACAAACGAGGGTCTATCACATTATCAACGTAAAGAAAAAAAAATTAAATACAGCTTGTTTACTAAAAAAATACATTAAAATGAAATGTAAAGGAGTATCAACTTATTTTATCTTATGCATTAATTTATATACATTCAATAAAGATCAGCCTATGTCTATATGAAATGGATGACCATCTAATACATTGAGAAGATTAGTGAAGGATGATATTTATCAGAAACATTACATTCATCATATGTCTATTTAAATATTATGATTACTAAGCATTAGTACAGGGTAATATATATGATATGATATTATTTGGAACAAAATTAATAACAATACATTTTTGTTGGATTAATTAGATCACATCTTCTAGGAGACAGTTTTACCCTATCTAAAGAATTCCTCAAACTCTTAGGCTGGGTACACACGAGCAGATATTTTCGGGCAACCGGCCGATCTGCAGCACTTTCGGTTGGCCGAAAATATCTGCTGGTGTGGGGCAGATGGCCGCGACCAACCTCAATCGTCCAGACCAGACGAACGGACACATAAATCACGATCGATCGTGCAGTTCCCTATGGGACCGCTCGATCGTTTAAACTTTTGGCCATTGCCACTATTGCCACGAACAACAAACATTTGTCCCAGCGGAGCGCTCGCTGGGACAAATTACTTCTTCTTGCATTACACAAAACTAACAATTTAACAAATATTGATAATTTCCACTGAACTGTCCCTTTAAGACTTGAAGAAAAAAGGTTTAGGCTTCAAGTTTGGAAAGGGTTTTTTACTGTGAAAACAGTAAAGCTATGGAACTGTCTTCCAGTGGACGTTGTGATGGCAGGTTCATTGGTCAGTTTCAATAAAAAGCTGGATGAGTTTCTGCAAACAAGGAATGTTGCAAGTTACTGGTATTGATTCATAAAGTAGAGTTGATCCAGGGAAATTTCCGATTGCCACTTGGAGTCAGGAAGGAATTTTTTCCCCTTCATAAAATTTGGTGGGGTTTTTTTGCCTTCCTCTGGATCAACAGTTAAGCTGGGTACACACAGTAACGATAAAGCCCCGATACCGTCGGATCCGACGGTATTGGGGCTTTATCGTTACTGTGTGTACGTTCGTTTCCCGAACGAGCGCGCGGCCGCCGAACGATCGGGTCGGCCGTACGCTCGTTCGGGAAAGGGCGAAAATTTCCATTGGCCGCGCTAGACTCCCTATAGAGGAGTCTAGCGCGGCCGATGGAAACACACAGTCCCCTATAGGGAGAACGCTCGGGACTGTGTGTATGCAGATCTTTGAAAGATGGCTGACAGGATCTTGCAGATCCTGTCTGTCATCTTTCAGAAATCTGTACTGTGTGTACCCAGCTTTAGGCAGGAAATGAGGATATTGCTAGATGGGTTGGACTGGATGTACGTATGTCTTTATTCTACCTCAAATACTATACTAAAATCCCTTACATAAAGGGGAACTGTGGCCACAATACTAAGAGCTTTTATACAAAAGCCCTTTATCTTAAGCTAGGTACACACAGTACAGATTTCTGAAAGATGACAGACAGGATCTGCAAGATCCTGCTGCCATCTTTCAAAGATCGCATAAACACAGTCCCGAGCGTTCTCCATTAGGGAGTCTAGCGCGGCCGATGGAAATTTTCGGCCTTTCCCGAATGAGCGTACGGCCGACCCGATCGTTCGGCGGCCGCGCGTTCGTTCGGGAAACGAACCTACACACAGTAACGATAAAGCCCGATACCGTCGGATCAGACGGTATCGGGGCTTTATCGTTACTGTGTGTACCCAGCTTTACCTTTGCACCGATTTATTGGCAACAAATGGTACTTCATGACACCAATGTTGCTTTTTTCAGAACTTTCTTTGCTCTGTGTGCTTGTGAAATGCCCTTTGAAAGAAACTTTTAATTTTCATATTAGGTAGTACTTACCTTCAATTAATTTTAATTTGGCTTTGTGCTATTTCTTAGGGATAAGTATTGTTTTTAGGGTAAAGTTCCTTTAACTCTTATGACACTACAATGTACAGTATATATATTAATATCCAGTTATTTCTATCTCACCAACTCTCTACATTTATAAACAACTTTTTTATGCAAGTCCAAAAGCAACAAGATTACTTACTTTTATATACTGAATTGAAATTGGGAGTGTCGAAAGGATCTGTCAAATTACTGAAATCTGGTTTTGGAAGTCCACTAAGAAAAATATTTAAAAAGGTCAATAAATCTAGTTATTACAATTCACATGTTTGAAAGGAAAATAAAGTCTGCTGCAAAAAAATTTATTTTAAGCAAAATGCATACAGGGTCTGTTTGGACAAATAAATTGTATGCAGTGACCACCTTATTCCAAAACCTTCAAGAAACAGCTATTAGGATGTCTTGAAAATGACCGTTAACATCACAGATAGATGAACAATAGGTACAAACAAGCAGATATTTTGGGCCAACCGACTGATATTCCCATATTTCAGTCAATCGGCCCATAATATCAGCAGTAATTTTTCGCCTGCGGGTGATCAGAGAATGACCAAAGGACAATCTGACATGTCTGTATATCACAGACGAATGTGAGGCCTTTGTAACGACACAGAGAATGTTCCTGTCAGAGAAGCAGGCAGGCTAAACTACTTGTGTAGTAAACCAATAAGGATGCTTTTCATTCATATCTCCCACTTGTGAATAGTGCGAAGTTTATAAAAAATTTAAAAAAAATGTGAAGATTCATTCCTACTCTCCTTTCAAATGTATTCCTTTTAATTTATACATCACCCCGGGAGCGGACTAAATCTAACAATCTCAGGATTTAGGCCTGAAAAAGTCAGGGCAGGTGACAAGGTTCAAAGACAGTAGACATTTAAGGTTAAGGCAGGTCGCACACGTTCTGTTGTCGGTAATCCAGGCAAAGGGTCAGGGCAAGCGGCAAAAATCAGAAGTCAGGTAAACAAAATAAGGATTGGCAATAGTAGACAAAATACAGAAAAAGTTGCTAATCAAAGGAACAAACCAAGAAGCTGATCTGACAAAAAAGCATTAAGAGAAACTACCAGGGGTTTAAATAGGGCAATCCTAAATAGCCACATCATCACAGAACCACACATGTAAGTGCAATGTCACAAGCGCGTGTTACGCAAACGAACCTTCAAAAATTCATATTCAGGGCTGCATATTGAATTTTCCAGTACCGAATTTTCAAAGATCAATGCTGGAGGCGGACATGCCCTTTAATAATATTAATGCATTTGTATTTGTAGTTTTCCCTGTTCCCATCTTTGTAGATATGCATAATGTAGTTACAGTATATAACTGTATAGTGTGAATAATATTTTGTTAACTAATATTTTAGCTACTCCATATTCTTAAAGGGGGGGGGGGGGGGAAAAACAACTCTTATTATTAAACCCACTGAAAATCTCTCTCACCCAGGTTTCCAGTGTCTGCAGGGTCTCTGTAATAAATAAGAATAGTCTTTAATGGTAATATTTATATATATATATATATATTATATATAGCACATAGAAACGAAGCAGCACTCCTCCATATAAAACACGTTTGTCTTTATTGAATCCTGTCACATGTCCAACAACAAGCGACGTTTCGGGCGTCACAGCGCCCTTTCTCAAGTAACATGTGACTGTATATGAACATGCATTTTTTCAACATTATATAGTATGTAGACAGGAAGTGACCCAAAGTTTCTGTTACAATAGAGACAGTTAACCCTAGTGAGGAGTCCCAAGTTCTAAGCGACTTTAAGTATCAACCTCTCCATATACTCCCCCAACTGGTGAGAATACAGATAACGTTCAATCATTGGAAGGCGTACATTATGTATGCATCCATGCTGGTTAAAGAAATAAATACAGATTATAATCTTTATTTAACCCATTAGGGGCCAATGTTTTTAATTCCTTAATCCACCAGGTTTCACGACATTTAAGTCTGTGTTCCCTATCACCCTGAAAGTTTAAGGGAACACTCTCCAATACCATAAACTTCATGTCCCTCCCTCCGTGCCCCTTTTCCACAAAATGCCTCGCTAAAGGCAAGTTCACAAGTTTTTGGGTCACTGAGGAGTTATGTTGTGAAATACGTGTCTTGACCTTCTGCGTGGTCTCCCCTACATAGGAGGAGACCACACGAACAGACAATCACGTATACTACAAACCTTGAATCACAGGTAAATTTACCTCGTAATTCAATTTTTATTTCCATTAATAGGATGTACAAAATGAGTTCCCTTAACCACCATATTGCAATATAAGCAATGACAGCATGGATACATTCCTTTCCTCCCTCCATCTAACCAAGTACCTTGGGATTTTCTATCGTGTTGTACCCGAGTGGAAGTGACCAATTTCCCAATGGTGTCATTCCTCCTATATGACATCAGTGGGGGCACATCGAATTCTCTAACTTCAGGATAAGCCTGCTTCAAAATGGGCCAATGACGTTTCAAGACCCGACCAATCTGGGAGCTATAATGGGTAAATTGAGACACAAAGGTAAGTCTAGGGGCCCTATCTTTTTTTACTTTATTCAAACCCTCTACCACGTTTACTTTTTCTCTTGCTCTATCCAATAACGTTTTGGGATATCCCCTCTTTATAAATTTCCTAACCATGTTATCTGTCTGTTGGGTCCTCACTGTCTGTTCACTAACAACCCTCTTGACCCTAGTAAATTGACTGATAGGTATCGACGTTTTCACATGCTTATATATATATATATATATATATATTCACATGTATATATACACACACATACAGGTAAAGTTGGGAAAGGGGGGGATAACAGCTTTATCTTTAGTCTGATTATCATTGGCAAATCCATTTTTTCTTGTTTGTATCTATACAAAGTGCAAACTATCTAGGCAAAACCATCTGTTCCTGAAATTTACCCATACCCATAAATGGCAAATGATCAAATAGGCCCTAGGCAGGGCTGTGATTTGTGGCCCCAGTGTGTACTGTGCACTGTAACACTGCTTCAATTGCTGTGCCCCATGACATTTCCTGGGCTCCAGACAGAAGCCTAGGCTGCCTAGCAAAAAGCTGGCATTAAAAAATTAAATAAAAATAACACAGCTGGGTAGACTAATATGGCATTTGCCCAGAACTACAAGCCCAGTATTAACTCACCATAAGGGGAGAGCAATAGGGGCAACAGTGCCATCTATTAGGTCACGGCCACACTGCAACACAAAAGCAATCACAAACACAATTGTTGCATTTGCGCATGCGTTTTTTTTAATTAACTATTGAAAACACGAAGCGCAAATCGCAACAAACGTTTTCGGTGCGTTGTCCCTTTTTCAATATGAAAAAACCGCAAGCGCAAAATAAGCGCAGCGGTGTGGCTTAGCCCTTACATTCTTTAAAAAAAGGTTATTCCATTGTTTATATTGAAAGTTGCAATACTTTTGTTCTGTGTGTATGTATTCTTTTTTGAAGATATTAAAGGCCATCTCCACCCTCAATAATAATTTTTGCTATATTGTAGGGCATGCCATCCCACCCCCAACCGCTATATTGGAACTGTAAAAAAAGAATCCAAACTCTATTTATAGCCCCTCGCTCCAGCATTGTTCTGATCCAACTCCCTTCCGGAACTACAAGCAGGGGGCCAGACGGGCAGCCGCAGCTGTAATTGGCTGAGAAGCAGCCAATCACAGCCCTGGCTGCCAGCAATACAAACGCCGCAGGAGCAAGCATCTGTAAGTAGAGTTTGGATACTATTTTTACACTTCCAATATAGCGGTTGGGGTGGGAGAGCATGCCTTGCAATATACATTAAACATTTAACGCTACATGAAAGCCAGCAATGTCGGGACCGGGAGGGCTCCTCTGCGCATGACAGCAGCAACTGAGAGAACAGATCAGAGGCAGATATATTTGGACAGGAAGACCGCTCCTACCCTTCAGTTTCCTGGATTTTGAACAATCACTGCAGGAGAACCATAAGGAGCAGGGATGTAAGGTAAAGATTTTTTTTAAATCGTACAGTGGGGCAAGTAGTGGGTTAAATTTTAGTTGGGGGGGGTGCCCTTTAAGCCAAGTAATTAAAGATGTTCATGTTCTTTAATTGATATTTTTCCCAATTTTGTTTTAAGTCTGGTATTGATATTTCCATGCCAATTTGTTGCTATAATGCTAAAATAAGTGTGTTGACAGCATATATATACCGTATATACTCGAGTATAAACCTAGGTTTTCAGGCTGAAAAATCAGCCTGAAAATCTGACCTCGGTTTATACTCGAGGCAGTCACTTACGTATGGAAATCCGGCTCCCTCGCTGCCTGTACTGATGCGCCGGCTGACATCACTTCCCGGCACCGAGTAGTGATGTCAGCCGGCGCATCAGTAGAGGGAGCACGCGAGCGTCGGAGTGCGCACAGAAAATCTCACTGTCTACCAGGTACACCATTTATTCCTTTGGATCTCCCCATGTTAAGTTAAGAGCTGGCGGGACGGACTGGATCATGTCCCTGACCCTGGCCATTACCTGCACCAGTAAATCCAACCTGGGAAGTGGTTCTACCTCCTTACTCCTGGCTGGTTGTGATTGTGAGAGACAGATGAGAAAGGGGTGGGTAATCTTCTTGTAACAGGGCCAGGGGAGGAAATCATTCATCAAATACATTATATTCCATCACATACATTTTCTATCATCCACTGAACTGAGGGGGAGGGTGCAGATGTTTGGAAACTACAACTCCCTGCTACTAAAGCAAACATCTGGAGTGGCTTTAGTGGTCTTTAAAATGGACAGCAGAATTCTCATACAGTAATAACCAAATCTAGTATGGTTATTACTGTATGGGAAATCTGCTGTCCACTTAAAGGGCAACTAAAGCCTCAAAACAATACAGTATATACAGTAGTTGCTTTAAGTTATAAGTTTATAAATGTTTTAGGATTGCCAGCATTCAGTAGCTTATCTATTAATGTTGCTATATGGCAATTATATAAAATTGGGAGACCATTCCCCCAGATGGTCTAACTTTGGATAAAGTGTTTCTATCAACTTTAAGTTATGTATTATTCCAAATTAATGTTGATTGTAAAGTTGGAAAAAGATGATTTGGGATTTCTAATCAGCATAGAACTAAACCAAATTAGAAATTGCGGTAGCAACATTTTGATGATATAGAAACTTTACCATTAATGTGCAAAGATTTGCCCATGTTCTTAATCTGCACCAACCAATCAGATGTTTTCTAACTGTAGTAGACCAGTAAAAGGGTAACGTCTGATTGGTTGAGGCAAATTTACAGTTCAGGCAAATGTGTGCATCTTATTGAATATGCCAGATTTCTTTTTAATTATTGCAGAAAAATTGTGGTTGTATAAATCTTGAGTATGATAATCTAAAAATGTCATTTTATTATACTACAAACTTACTTAAAAATATTTTTATTGGCAAAAATAAGGGTTTTAGGTGGTTTATTTTATATAGAATTATTTGAATGCCTGTTCGAATTCAAGTGACATACCTTTAGACTGCACAGCAAGAGTCATAAAATGGGCAGAGTAATAGATCTTGTAAAACTCTTTTAGACGGCTATAAACATCTATATTTTTCTCCTTGGGATCATGCTTCAAAGTCTGAGCGTTCCCTGCAATAAAAAAAAATTAAAAATGGAATTTTAAAACATTAAATGGTACCTCCAAGATAAGGCGATGTGGATATTGATTTATAGCCCAACAATAATATTCAAAATGGTCCTACAGAAAGTAAAACTTAGCACTGCACCCATGGACGTGCCCTTTTGCATCTTAAAGGGCACGTCCACCCCCTAAATGAAAAATTTCCCCCACTACTTGCCCCACTGAGTTTTAAAAAAAATCCTTACCTTACCTATCTGCTAAAGATGGTTCTCCTGCAAGGTCTGTCCAAAATTCCAGAAAGTGAAGGAGCATAGCTTTGAGCGAAATGGGTTTTCGCCTCTTTACTTTCCTCTGAGAGGTTTCTGGCATGCTCAGTGAAGCCCTCTCCCCCCTCCGGATCCCTCTTTGCAGCCTCGTGCCCTTCCTCTAAAACATTTTTCTGTAGTGTAGTGGACCCTATCCCATCCCCAGCTGCCATGTTCATTTGCAAAAAATAATCCGAAATATACTTAGAGCTCCTTTCCCCCAGCATTTTGTGCTGACTGCCTATTAGACAATCACAGACATGGCTGCTGGTCTGGCCCCCGCTTGCAATTTCCTGCAAGCAGAGGGCAGGATAAGAATACCAGGTGATAGAAGCTCGGCAATTTCAAATCAAGGAGTACAGTCTCATGGCCCACAAAGTAGCAGCTCAAACACGTCCAGCCTGAGATCTGCAATATTCACTACAAGGAGTTTAAAATGTTTTTATAGAAGTTAGAGAAAGCACGGAGCACACTAAATAATGTCATAATGTTTTTAAATATGTCCACTAGATAGTATTAATGGAAAATAATGTTCAAAACAAAAAATTACCAGACCATTAACCTCTCCCTCAATTTGAAAAATAACTTACCCCAGGAAAACTTGCCCATTGGGTACCCAGCTTTGGCCAAGCTTGCAAAGATCATTTGTTTTCTATTAGGGTCCTTAGGCCTGCCAATCTGGAATTCTGAAATGTTAAAAGATTTTTTTTTTTTTAAGAATAAAATTTAAAAAATTAAAAAAAAAAAAAAAAAACACCTCTAAGATCAAAGTACTTATCCATATGATCTTTCTTACCACTATCAACAGCTTCCACTTCCCTTTCAATTGCATCACGGATCATCAAGGGAGCAATGAAAAACTGTGCCCACCTGAAGAAAAATAAATAAATAGAAAGAAAGAACTAAAATCAGAGCAGATTTTTACACATCAATACATAAACAAGGAAAATAAATGGCTGCTTTTCCCCCCAATATGTATGATATAGCCAGGGAGATTTTCCCAGAGATGCAATCCAATATGTTTTTGTTTTTTTTTCGCCACAGGACAGTTCTATTAGTTGGCGTTAAAACTAGTGCAAAACCAAACTTGAACTTGCACCGGCTGTGTGGGTGTCTCCAAACTACATTGTTCCAATAGACAGAGCCCATTCACTAAGATAACAAGCTGTTAAAACAAGCTACCTTAGCTGTGGCTTCTAGTTACAATCCACATGCTCTGTAGTGCTCAACAGATCAAAACAAGTCAGCCTTGCTTCCTAGAACAGTACAAACAGTACAAACACCTGCCTCTATTAGTCACAGATCATGCTAAAGTGGATTCCACCTCACAGACACAGAACAAAGATTTCACAGTGTTGAGATTTAACAAATGTTAATCTTCCTTTCCCACACATTCTTTTGCATTTCATACAAAAAACAAAATTAATCTTTATAGTTTATTTCCAATCAAGCACTGAGGAAAAATAAAAGGAAATTTAATCAGGGAATTTGAAACTGTGACCTCCTGGGCTGTGTGTTTTTAAAAGGAGCCCTTTAGACTGTTGAGCTACCACAGCATATTAAAATAACACAGGTACATTTAGAAGCTTTATCTTATAAATAAAAAAAATAACAGAATAATAAAATCAGCTAAATATTTTGTATTGTGGAAAGGCTGTCGGCAATGCATGATAACTGGGAAATAAACTTCAGGGTAAAGTAGAGATGAAACTGTTGAGTTTCGTTCTGTTTTCAAATTTTCAGCAAATTCGAAAACTGACCCATAGAAGTCTATGGAAGAAAAATTTTTTTTGAAAGTTTGTCCATTTTGAGGGACAAATAGTAATAGTAGCTTACAAGGTAAAACTCTTTCCTCACAATGTTTTCAAGCTTCCGCATTCCATTTTCGAGTTACCGAAATCGATCAATACTTTCAAGGATTCGATTTTCGACAATCGTCTACTTTCGATTTTTAATACAAATCGGGGGGGAAAAAAGAAATCAGGGTTCCATGAAATCCGAGAGTTCCAAAAGTTTTGTTGTGACTTCGAAACCCTCACATTCTAAACTTGATTCTATTCGAACCCACATCGCATCTCTAGTAACAAGCAGCTTTCAAAGTCTTATTAGGGACTTCCATATTAGTGTGGAGACCACTGAACAGATAGGCCGTGAATACTGGGGCTAGGGGGCTTGGGCAATAGGTGTAAATGCTAATAAGGCTCTTTGAAGACTGCATGGGCTGCGAGTTGTACTGGCAACAAAATGAAAACCTTCTTAGTTACAGAATCTATTTTTCACATGTAGGTAAACGTATAGGTGTCCTGCGGAGAAATTCTTTCACAGCAAGTTTTTAAAAAAATTAAGTTTAGTTCAACTATATCTGTTGCATTCAGTTAGATCAACTAGACTTGAAGTTTAGTTCTTGAAGACTTTTCGCTAGTCAGGTACACACATGCGATCGCGGGTCCCAACCCACGATGTGTACGAACATTAATTTCGGACGATAATCGGCCCATGTGTAGGGCCTTTATCGGCCGAAACGGACGGTCGTTCGGGATCCGCCAAGTCGGTCGTTCGGCGATCCCCAACCAAACGTCCATTTCGGTTGATAAAGGCCCTACACACAGGCCGATTATCGCCTAAAAGGATCGTTCGTACACATTGTGCGTGCATCGCATGTGTGTACGAACCTTAAGAGGTTATCAAAACTGCCCAGGGTAAGGTGTCAAAACAGCATTGTACATGGCAGACAGTTGGTGTTGACACCCCCCCCCCCTCTATTCAGGCTTGGTTTCTTTATTTTCACATAAATGGCCTCCTTACATTGACATTACAATCTTCAAAAGTCCTTTTGAGTGGTGTGACTCTGGGTAAATCCATCCCTTTAAATATTTAAAATAATGGTGTTGGAGACATTTTACCTTCACATGGACCCTATTACCAATATAGCATTATTTGTATTTAAAATGCATTTTATATTTCATTAGGGTAAATACAGTAGTTCAACCAAAACCATTTACCAGCTTTGACCTGGTAAAAAATCATTATACTAATGGGAGGAAAAAGGAGCAAAGTCTCTTAAGGCAGGAAGGAAAAAACATCACTGAAGTTTTTTAATTGAAAACTACAAATGGGTGAAAGGTAGGAGGAAAAGTACTCCTACCTCCTGTTAAAAACATGGACTGTGCCTTTAATATTTTTGTTAACCCTTCTACCCTTTTAAAACGATTGCTAAAATAGGTTTGTGGTGGGCAGGAGGCATTTCTACTCTTTCATTCTACAGCTTTTTACATTACATTAATTCACCATTCCAATTAATATTCTGACAATCCAACACTAGCTGAATACAATCACATTCTCTTACATAAACTTGAAGGTCTAGGAAGTGGTAGGTGTTATATAGACACCACAGTAAGAGGATATTGTTCTTTGTCTTCTACAATCCATGTTTTCAACTTTACCTGCCTTCTCACTACCCACAGTGTTACATTCCCAAACCACCCTGAACACTACTCTGCTTCCTAGAGTTTCAGCTGTGATCTAACCGGCTTCTTATTCTATATCACCCCCAGCCAAAATAGTTCTAATCCCAGATTTCTACTACTTAAAATATACATTAGATTTGCATGACAAGGGTGAAAGTCTCAAACCTTTTTTTGTAAACAAGCATCTACAACACTGAATTTAGGACATTTTAATGTGTTATTACTAATGAAAATAATCATTCAGGAATAATGTAAAAGAAAGCTACTACTCCATATAACCAGGTGATCAGCAGGTGTAATGACTAGCAAGGATATTCAATAAAAGTTCTCATCGTTAAAAATGGTGCTAATCTTGCTTCAACCAATCAGATATTATTTAACATTTAAAAGAAAACCTCTGATTGGTTGATTTTTAACAATAACTTAACAATAACTTTTATTAAATAACCCTGCAGGTATTCTGTTACTAATCAAGATATCAAATAGTTGTATGTTTCTATACAGTAATTTTTTATTAAGAGAATGGGGTTTACATTAGCTCATTCATGTAAAGTTCATAAGTAGGCACACTCACTTAAGTCTTCAAAGAAATATTCATTTATTCTAGTGCTGAAAAACAAAAACGCCAAATATACACACAACGTTTCGGGGGGTTTAGCCCCCTTCCTCAGGACACCTGAGGAAGGGGGCTAAACCCCCGAAACGTTGTGTGTATATTTGGCGTTTTGTTTTTTCAGCACTAGAAATATTTCTTGAAGACTTAAGTGTGTGTGCCTACTTATGAACTTTACATGATTGAATATACTCACCTGCAGTGGTAATTAGTAGTGCACCTCAGAGTTCTGCCTGTCAGGATCATTGCACATGTTTGGAAACTGTTTACATTAGCTCACCTGTCCAAGCCCTCTTTAAAGTGTTTTCTCTGGATGTCAAATTGGAAAACGGTCTGTTCACAATCTGTTGAAGCATTTACACTGCCACCATATTTCTTAAGGAACACATCAAAACCATTTTCATCAGGATATTTCTCGCTTCCCATAAAAACCACTGAAAGGAAATTAGAAGGCTTTGAGAACATTTTTAACAACAGAGACCATTAGGTTTACATTGAAACATGAGCTTTTTCTTCATTCAGGTTTGAAAGAAATATTTGCGACAGAGTCTGCAATTTAAAGAATACTCTAGCACTTTATAGTGTTCTGCAGTGTCCCACTTGGGTACAAAATGCTACATGTACTGCTCTCCTTTTAGCAGAATGTTTGAAATTCAAATTGCAGGTCTTAAACGGCATCTCCACCTCTAAAATAAACTTTTTACATTGTGGAGGGTACCCAATGCCACCCCCACAGACACAGCTGTCAGCTATGCACACAGCCCGGGGAATGAAAGTCTAAGGGCCTCTTTACCCAGTGCCGCAAATTGCTCCAGGCAAACATGGCTTTCAGTATTTTTTTTTTTAAATTCGTTTTATTTTCTCGGCTCAATTCAAACATATCACATTATAGTCATATTGCATTAGCATTGGTATCATGTAAATAGTCACGATATACAGCATTTTCCGTACAATACATCTAAATAGTGCATATAGGCATTTCAGGTCTAGATGGTATCCGCCACATTATCCTTGCGTAGTTTAGTTCGTGTTTTGTATTATGTTCTAGACTGTTGACACCACACAGCAGTATGAGTTATTCACTTGAGCCGTTATTTAATTTGCTAATGTATTGATATGGCTTTCAGTATTTAATACTGGATTTGCACATTGGGGTAAATCCCAAAAGGGATTTTACCCCAACACCACTTTAAGAGCAGCCATTAGCTGGTAACTGTGGAGTTAACAGTGGTGCAAATCCTTTATCAAATACATTACATCGGTTACACGGGTGTCTTTTGGGAAAGTAGTGCAGACAGTGCAATTATAAAGTTAAACTTGCACCAACCTATTTAATATAGGTTAGCACAATTTTAACCCCTATTTTTAGCACAGCACATGTGGGTAGATCAGGCCCTCTGTATCATTCTGGGCATTGTTTTACAAAAGAAAATCGGCGGTTGGGCTGGAGTGGACCGATTTCTCCCAAGAAATTGGCAAATTGGCCACATTCCTAGATATGTCAAATATTAAAGGGCATGTCCACTCCTTTTAACATTTTTTGTTATATAGTAGGTCTCCCTCCCCCAGCCCCAACCGCTATCATAGGTTTTCCAGAAACTCCCCCGATCATTACTTATCATCCTTCCGGCGTACTGTCCCGGTCCTCTGCTTACATGAAACAGCAAGCAGGGGGCCGGACCGGCCGTGATTGGCTAAGAGGCAGCCAATCACGGTGCGGCTGCACAGAACGCCAGGGGATAGAGGTGAGGTAAGTAGAGTTTGGGGGACTTTCTAGAAAATCTATTATAGTGGTTGGGGCAGGGGGAGGAAGACCTATTATATATCAAAGGGGATTTACACTAGGGGGAGGGAGAGCAAAACGGGTGGGAGAGGGAGGGAAGCCTGATCTGAGCAAGCCAAAAACCTCTGAGAGGACGTCTCAGAGGCGGAAACAATTTCCCTCCCTGGCAGGCTCCTGGTGGCCAGTGTTCTGGACTGTGGAGGGACATTACAGGTGAACCATTTGGAGTTGGGATATAAGGTAAGGATTTTTATGCATTACACAGTATGACCAGTAGTGGGTGAAATTATAGTTTTCGGGGTGGACATGCTCTTTAATAAATCAGAGAGATTAGCCATTAAATCTCTGCAAAGATATGACAATAGGTTGTCTATTTGGCAACAAGGGCTAGTGTGCTATAAGGGGTTCTTTTAGGGTCTATCCCCTTCATTTGGTTTTAGTCTTTTATGGGATGGGCTACACACAGTAAAGAGATTTTTTAGGTAGGGGATGCAGTAGACAGAAGGGATTCAGAGGGAGGGAGAAGAGCTCATGACAGAAACCTCTCAGAGGACAAGGAAGCAGCAGGGACGGATGACTCGGACAGCTCCTACTCTTTACTTTTTTCAACTTTGCTCCTTATGGTTCTCCTGCAGTGCCTGTTCAGAGATGTAAGATGACGATTTTTTGAACACAGAGGGGCCAGTAGTGGGTTAAATTTTAGTTTTGTGGGTGGACATGCCAAGAAATAGAGAAACAGAATATAACTGAAAATATGAAAAACACCACAACACAAATTATTGCTATTAAGGGATACAATACGTACTGTGCTCCAAGAAATGTGCTAATCCAGGCAACTCCTCAGGATCACTGAAAGTTCCGACACCAACACACAGTGCAGCTGCAGACTACAATAAGAAAAAAAAACATGTTGGTTTACATTTACTTTATTCAATATTATTGTATGTAAATTACAAATCTATAGACTTAAAATAAAAATACCCAGCACAAAGTTCCCAGGATAAAAAAACATTATACTTAAAGGGGAACTGTTGTCTCCAGACAAATTGATTTAAAATGAAATGCATTGATATGAAAACATCTCTGATCAGAAAGTAGTGGGGTGGGAGGATGACCAATGACATTCCAAAGGCTGCTCCATCACCAGAAGTCCCTTCCCCTCCCTTCTATGTGAAGATACCAGGAGAAAATGGTAAGGGAATTTACTGCTCCTGCCCTCCTCATGGCCTCATCCCCCACTTGCACCCCTACAGAAAACTGCCTAAAAAAGCTGTTTTCACACAGAGGCAGAATCAGACAGAAAGCTTAAAATTGCCGATTCGGACTGCCTGAAAAGGCGGTTTTCACACAGCCTGACTGTCATGCCAGTGGGCGGGGCTGGAAACGGAAGGGCTCATGGTGGCCCATGAGGAGAAGAAAGAAACTGTCACATGTTTTAGAGCAGGAAGTGCAGGGAATCTGGTGATGCTGCTACCATATCACACACAAAAATATAAATATTTTCAAAACTTGGGGGGGGGGGGGGGGGGGGAATGAAAGTAAATTGCAAAAATATCCTGGAAAGAAATTCCTGTTAAATTCCCCTTTAAGATTACCACAAGCTATTGGCTATTGTATGAAGATGTTCACCTTTCTTGTGCCATTTTTTTTTTCCATTCTAAATATTTTTTGTTGCGATTACACAGAAATGGAGACAAATGCAAATAAAATACCGCAAATATTTATATTACATGGTACACAAAAATTCGAGACATTTATCAATATGTACTATAATAAATAGCCCATAGCAGGCATCAGATATTGTTGACCCACACTTCCTGAGGGCTGATACATGCAAAGATAAGTATAAAATTTAGCACACACTAAGACTTAACCCAAGTAACATTTTACTTGTGCTGGCTCTCTTGTGCTATTTACTAACTATTATATAAAAAAGCCCTTTGTATTACTTTATACAGGTATGCCTGTTCATAATCATAATTGGCAATAAAAAACTCAATGCTTCCTCAATAAGCCATTAAAAAAAAACAAACTTATGTATCAATGGCTGGCATTCTTGACTATCACGACAAAATATATTTTAAATGTGTCAAATCATATATTAACATCATGAAATTTATGAAACAGTGGATAATAATTGATTATAATTAATAAATATTTGACACCCAAACATTTGCCTTATTGCACCCTAATTTCCATACCAGCTTCTCTTCCGATGACGACATGCCTTCAAAACCTGTACTGCTCGAATCATCATCATCCTCTTCCTCTTCTTGCTCCTGTTCTGGCTCATCTTCCTCCATCTCATAATCTGAGTTATCAGACAGGCACTCGCCCCCACTCATATCAGATATCAGTAGTACTTCTAGTCCATTTTCCAGCTGAATATATCTAGGTTAATCAAAAAGGAATACTAGAACACACACTGCAGCCAGCAGGCGTCTTAGTTAGGAAGAAAAAATACACTACACAGTTTTAATATGGGGAAAATACAGATTTCTTACTTTTTTCTACTTCAGCAATTGTTAGCCCTACAGGCATGGATACCCATTTAGGAACCAAATAAGTGTGTTGGAATACTTTAATGAAACATATAAAAACAAAATGAAATGACCACTCCCATTTCACCTTAACATGTCAACATGGTGTCAGGAGTCCCTGTTATCCAGATCCTTACTTTATTACAAGTACTGTACAGAGCAAAAACAGTGGTAAAAGAGCTCAATAAGGAAACAAACTATATGATAAATTATACTACCTTGAAAAACCCCAGTATACTGTAGAAAGAAAAAAAACAAAGGGGAATAAATATGTTTCTAAGAACTATGAGCAATATAACAGTTCTCTAATTTAGGAGAGAACCAATTGGTTAACACTTTGAAAAAAAAACGAGGCCCTACTATTAGTTGGTTACTGGAGACAAAAAAAAAAGGGGGGGGGGGGTCTACCTACATATCTACACACATTTTACATTATTGAATACAATTCTAAAAAAGAGGCAAGATGATCCACAAGATGCCTGTAGTACCCCTACATACAGGGATCTATACCACTGAAACACTTTTTTCCTACTTTAAATACAACAGTAGTGGGCATCTCACTGGTTCTTTTTCAAGGCTGGCTTTAGGTCATGTGGGTTCAGGTTCAGAACATCCATTGGACTAACAAATAATCCCCCACGGGTTATAATTGCTGATTTCTCCACCACAGCAACTACTGTAAACAATACAGGAAGGGGAGCTCCATTCATTCCAATTATGCCCCTTCATTTGATAAATGCTCTGAGGGCTATTAAACTTCCTTTTTTATGGCTCACAGGCTTTGTTTGGGGAGGTTTTCCTGGTCCTAATTGGTTTTTGAGTTGGGGGGGGGGTCTGCCCTGGGTACTGGTGTTTAGGGGGCTTAGACCCATATTCCACATCAGGGCCCTGAGATTAATACCTACACCGGTGTCCTCTTCTACTTAAAAATATTAGTATTTGATAGTTAATTTAATGGAAAACTTATTGCTGGTGATAAATAGAAAATAAGAAAACTCTAAAATTAAGCCAGTTAAAAAAAAAAGAAAAAAAAATCATCTTGAGACCATGTTTTTAAAAAGCAGTTACTAAAAATATAAAAATGATGAGGATTCCTCTGTAGTCACCAAAACAAGTTCAGTAAACAAGCCCAAATCACCTTTGGTACCTAAAAAAAGAATATAGCAACTAAATTTCCCATATTCCAAAATATATTCCACACTGCATAGCATGCTGCTTTGTCTCTCCAAGGCTTGGTACACATGAGCAAATTTTTCGGGCCAGCTGACTAATATTTCTGCGTATCAGTACAATATGAGGTAAAAACCTTGGCCATGGCATTCATTTGTAGCCTGGGGCATAACTACCACATCTGCATCCTCGAAAACGGCTCATGGATGGAGGGGGCCCAGTGATCAGCTGTTTAAAACAGCACTCACAACAAGGAGTGGGATGTGTGGAGGCAGAGTGGGGTTATGCTAGGGGGGGGGGCTGGACCTCTCCAGTTATGTTACTGTTTGCAGCAGTCAATTAGATGTTGGCATCACAGGCGCACGCAGATGGGTCAGTTGTCCGTGCACATATACACTGGTCTTTTAGTATATATGATAATATTATGATCTTGAATAAGAATATATTGAACTGATCTTATAATAAATAGTAAGCATGGATTTAGGCGAAATAGATCTTGTCAAACTAACTTGCTTAGTTTTTATGAAGAGGCAAGTAAAAACTTCATTCAGGCATAGCAGTGGATGTAGTATACTTAGATTTTGCTAAAGCTTTGACACTGTGCCACACAAACAACTTGCGTATAAACGGGGGTACAGTTGGCATAGAAAAAACATTTGTACTTGGATAGAGAAGTGGCCATTAGATTGCGTACAGAGAGCGGTGGTCAATGGAACTACCTCTATGTGGGCTAAATTTCTAAGAGGAGTGCCTCAGGGTTCTGTACTGGGGCCACTTCTATTTTTTTTTTTTTTTTTTTTTTAAACTTGTTTATTGATTCACAAATGTAGGTTCCATTTGTACAAAAACAAATAAAATACTATTTTTGGTAATTCTTGATTATGATTGGAGTTATAACATAGAAGAGCGATTTTCTTACACCTAGAATATATATATTTGATTTGTCATTAACCTACATTTAACGTAGACAGAAATCTGTTCAATGAGTCAGGTTATAAAAAAAAGGGAGGGGTAACTTGGGTCTAGTAATTGAAAACGGTATACCTTAATAGTTGCAGTTTGGGAGATGGAAGCAAAGCGGTAAAATTAATAATAGAGAGAGGAGTAGATAGAGGTCTAGTGACATAGCAAGGATTTCTTCTATCAGACTCCCACTGTTATTAGTCTTCTGTCATGGTCATATTTAGGAGAGATAAAACAGCTTATAGATGTTCGTACCACAATGATCAAATATTATCAAATTTGCCTGGGCAGCCACTGCTTTGGTATATCATTTTAATCATAGGTAGTGTGTTGTTAATCAGGGTCTTCCACACTTTGAACTTGGGAGATATAAGGGCCATCCATTGAAGGACTATAGTTCTTCTGGCAAAAAATAATGTCTCCCTTATTAAAGTTAGATGTGCTTGGTTCCATACATCAACTTCTGGAATACCAAATAGACAGAGTTTGGGGTCTGAGGGGATCGGGAAGGGGAGTATACCGGAGAGGTAATGTAGGACCTTTCCCCAAAATTTCTGCACCCTGGGACACGCCCAGATCATATGCCAAAAGTCTGCATTGTTTTGTTTACATTTAGGGCATTCGGAGTTGAATCTTGGACTCATACGAGCTTTCCTGAGAGGGGTTATATAGGCTTGGTGGAGAATATAGAACTGCATAAGTCGGTCTGGGGCTGATGGGGATGCTTTGATGTGGGTTACAGCAAGGTTCTCCCAGTCGCTAGATATGAGTAGGGGGATATGTTGCGACCATTTTCCCAGGATAGCTGGCTTGTCTTCTGACAGTTGTGCGTTTAACATATGCGTATAGAGGTTAGATATTACATGTCTTGACTCAACTTTTTGAGTATAATGATAATAGGGTTGCAAGAGACTGGGATACTCTGAAACTCGGTTATCAAGCAGTATCTTAATTGTAGATACTGGAACAAGAAATTGTCCTGTACTTTGTATTTTTGTTTGAACTCCTGGAAGGTACTTAGCTGATTATTGTTTATTATATGGGAGAATTTGGTGATCTCCAGTTGTTCTAGTGAGTGGCGAATAGTAAGTGATTGGATATGTGGGAAGTTGTGGTTATACCACAGTGGGGTTTCTTCAGGTATATCATTATAAATTGATTATTCGTTGTGCTTTGTTCCAGATTTTGTATTGTTGTTTGTGTAGTTCGGTCCCACCTGCTGGTAGGTTATAGGAGGGGCTGTTTAGGAAAACTAAAGGATGTGTGGGGAGATAAGCCAGGAGCATACCCTCCATATCATATAATTGCAGGGTGGGTGGGTCGGTTGCATCTCGGAGTTCAGGAGTAATCCAAAGTTTGAAATACTTTAATTGTCCAGCCAGATAATATAGCTGGAAATTTGAAAGAGCGAGGCCAGCTTGCGTTTTGGGTCTTGAGTGTTTTAAATTCAACTCTGGCTCTTTTCCCATTCCATAGAAATGGGATCAGTAGGCTTTGGAGCTTTTTGAAGAATGGGTCTGGGATATAACTCATACTGTGCTGGAGTATATATAATAGTTTGGGTAGTATTATAATTTTAACCAGATTGATTCTGCCAATAAGATTTAGTGGGAGATTTTGCCAGCTTTTAATTTTGTTGGTGATATTTGAGAAAAGAGGGGCTATATTTAGATTATGGAATTCAGTCTGTGATTGTGTTATGTGGAACCCAAGGTATTTAAAATTGTTGTCTTTAGGAAGTAGATTACGGGCAAATGTTGGAATATATATTTGCCTATCAATTGGAAAAGAGATGACTTGGACCAGTTGATATATAGACCCGAGATTGGTCCGTACTGAATGAGTAGTTCATATGCGGTTCAGAGAGATTTATCCAGGTTTCCCAGAAACAGAAGTAGATCGTCCGCATATAAACTTACCAGTGCTGTATGTTGGCCAAGTGATAAGCCGGAGATGTCAGGGTGAGATCTAAGTTGAATTGCCAAGGGCTCGATTGCCAGGGCAAATGGGTATGGGAAGAGTGGACAGTCCTGTCTAGTTCCGCTAGCCAGTGGGAAGGAGTTAGAGTAAACGGAATGGTCTCTAATAGAGGCTGTTGGGTGGTTACATAAAATTGTACCCATTTCCTGTATATTGGGCCTATTCCAAAGCGTTCCATACATATTTTTCGAATATTGATTGAGGTGGATTTCCCGGGTATAAATCCCGTTTGATCTGGGTGAATGATTGATGTTATAATTCGTTGTAACCAGTTATCAAGGACCTTCACCAATAGTTTATAGTCTGCGTTCAGCAGGGAGATAGGGCGGTATGAGGCTGGGTTCAATGGGTTTTTATCTGGTTTGTGGATTAATGTAATGTGAGCCCTTGTGAAAAGCTTCATTTAACGTGTCTAGCAGGGCAGGGAGTGTGAGCTCGTCATATTTTTTTTATAGACATCAACTGGAATTCCATCCGGGCCTGGGGTTTTGCCATTTGTCAATTGTCCCAATGCGTCCCTAAGTTCAGACAGGGATATTTCTGCTTCCAGGGTTAGTCTATCAGCATGGCAGAGTTTAGGGAATATAACCCTGTTCAGTATGTAGGTCATGGTGAGTGTAGCATTATTTAATTGGGATTTATAGAGGTCTGCTTAGTACTTCGTGAAACAGTTTAAAATATCCAAGGTCTTAGAGCAGAGGCCTTTATCTGGGTCTTGAATGCTTGTGATCGTATTGCTGTCCATTGGGCCATGTGCTAACCTTGCCAGCAGTTTTGCAGCTTGGTGGCAGTGTTCGAAATAATTTTGCTTTGCAAAGAGTTCCTTTCATCATAGAGTCGTAGAGGGATTGGGATATCTGCCATGCTGCTTTGGTGGTTGGAGTGGGATTGTCTACATATTCCGCTTCTGCGGATTGTAAAGTGTTGGTCAGTCTGGTTTCGTTCTGTCTAGTTGTCTTCTTAATATGAGTAAAGGTGCTTTGTAAACTACCTCTGAGGACAGCTTTAAAAGTTTCCCATCTATTTTCTGCTGTTGTTTCTAGTTGGTTGTGTAGGAAGCAGGTTTCTATTTGTGCAGATATTGGGTCTTGTGTCGGAATGAATGTGAGCCAAAAGGGATGGAATCGCCACACTTTATTGGTATTGTTTGAGGGTGTTGGGGCGCGGATTTGCAGGATTATCGGCGAATGATCTGAGAATGCACCCTGGGTAATGTGAGACCTTCAAGATATGCTTGTGGTATTTTAGGAGAAAGGGATAGGGCCACTTCTATTTAATCTGTCTAAAGGACAATTATAGACAGATTATACATAGATGGCTGTTTACATTGGAGAAACAGCAAATGCTTGATCTACAATAATAAATGAGTTTTTTAACAACCTATTAGTGACATGCCCTTTAGATTAGAAGAAAAGACGTTTATTCTTCGGGCTAGGAAAGGTTTTTTTACAGTTAGAACAGTGAAACGTGGGGTCTGGATAAGCTCCTAAAACTAAAAAACATTGAAAATTACTGGTACCAACACACATAGTTTCTTGCGATCCAAGGATCCTCTCCTATTGCCATTTAGTCAGGATTGATCTTATCCACCTTTGTTTTTTTTTGCAATCCTCTGGAACAACTGTTAGGTAGGGTTAATGAGTAGGCTATACAGTTTGGACTTGATGGACTATGCATACGTCTTTAGTCCTCCCCCATAGTAGGATAGTCGCACTGATGGGCAAACTGCGGCTTTCCAATTGTTTGAAAACTACAACTCCCAGCATTCCTATGCTTCCCTCTGTAGTTGAGAAATGCTGGGATTTGTAGTTTTCAAACATCTGGAGAGCCGCAGTTGTGAGGATCACCGGGATAGTGTATAAGAGTGCAAACTTATTATAAGTGATTACTATGTATATATACATAAATCACACCAAACCAAGTAAAGTACAAGATGATATACTATACTGAATAATTGAAAGAAAATGCTTAAAAGGGAACTTCAAAAGCTATAAACTGTGCAACACTTAGATTAATTTATCTTCTGTGGATTACAATTTGAAATTATCCAAACACTTGTACATGTTTAATGTGCTGGGAATTTCTGTAGGCAAACCTAAATATTGTACTGATAACCAATTGCAAGATAGATAGAAATAAATGATCAATATTTATTATTCAATCATGCAGATATTTAATCATGTAAACCTTCCTAACCATATGGATGCAAAAAGGGGAGATATTGCAGACTGCACACAATTATAAAAGGTTATGTCCATTCCATAAGGAAGAACTGAAGCAGCCCCAGAATTATTAGCACCACATATAGCTCTCAAATGTTTGCCACTTCAGAGTACAATTGGACAGACTTTATTAGGACCCAGTCTATTATTAGTAATGTGTGTTATGTTGCTGCCATTATTTCACCCTAGGAAAGTCCACATTTACCAAGGACTGCCTATTCAGAGCAAGAAGAGATTAGTTTGTAAAATGCATATTCCGGTAAGCTCAATTGTACTTGACATTGTCACTGACCTACTATTTATATTTTGAATTCAGCTTTGCAAAGGTAATTCCAGATTTTTCTTAAAACAGATCTTGTACATCAGTGCTTTTATTTAGGAGGTATTGCCCTAGGACAAATACAAAACTTCTTTAATCAGCTTACCAGACTTTCAGGTTACATACCAAATAAACCAGCTCATCTCGGTTTACACTGGCATTAACAGTATGTCAACCACTCCCTACTGCAAAGCTGGTACACACATTCCCGATAAAGGTAGTATGTACGCCGAAAACAAACATTGCCAACGACCGTCGGCATTGGAAGAATCATTAGAAATTAAAATTTCCCTTTTTTTTCAGTCGGCCCCCTAAACTAAGATATAGGGAGTCTGCAGCAATATGAGGGAGTATGGCAGTCACGAACATTCGCCCTATACTTTATATATACACTTTATATAGGGAAACGATTGTGACTGTACTCTTATCTTCCAGATTCTGTCAATCAACTTTGACAGATTGGTACTGTGTGTACCCACCTTTAATCTTCAATTCTGACAGTTTAAAGTGACTTTGGCCCCTATGCAGAATCCCACAATTACCGTAATTCTAGTTTATCCATTAGTCAATCTTCTCTCATTTCCCCCAATCCCATTAATTTTTTTTCTCATACTCTTTATATGGCTTTTTAACGACTGCATTTCTTCTAGGTATTACATTATATACTGTATGTAATATTGCCCAAACCATGATATTTTCTTTGAAGGATCTAAAGTATTCTCCTCCAGCTATTTTTGTTAATAAAAATATTCCTCACTAAACCAATTGAACCGACGCCTGTAAATTATTTGTCACAAGCCCCTCCACATAACTAAAAAATGGCTTAACCCCTGACCGTTAATAAATATGAAGGAGAGGTACATCTGTCAACTGCATGAAAACACAAGCATTTAACCAAGTAAATCTTAACTGAACCACAATATACACAGCATCAAGATGTGTAAATGTAGTTTATCTATATAGATTGCTGCAGTACTACATATTTGAACTAGAGATGGTCGAAACTCACTTGTTTGTTCCTTTTTCTGATTCCCAGATCTCGGGAAAACCCTGAGGATCCAAACCGAACGAATTTTCGATAATTTTGAATGTACAGAGCTATTTTCGATAATTTTCGAATAGTCCTGAACTTTAAATTTGATCGGAGACCATTTTCGAGGATTTTCAAACGTTTGAAGCTATTTTCGAAAATAGCTCTGTACATTCGAAAATGATGTGCTGCGCAAAGTCCAAATGCTTTTTGGACTTCATACAAGCCCTGCATAGTGAGTGTAAAAGCAACGCTACATCAGGTAACACTGATTTTACACTCACTTTTAACAATACCAATTCATATTGAATCTCCCTGATATGCTTGTGAATGTTCTCATTCATCCAGGTCATGGTATATCTGTTGTATTCAATTAGATCAACTGGACTTGAAGTTTAGTTCTTGAAGACGTTTTGATAGTCATCCGACTATTTTTCTCAATTCAAAATGAATGGAGAAAGCCAGTCAGATGACTACGAAATGTCTTCAAGAAACTAAACTTCAAGTCCAGTTGATCTAATTGAATACAACGATAAATCCCCTGATAATTATACAATAATAGCAAATAAATCAGTAAATACATTTATGAATCTATCTTTATATAAAGGGATCAGTATAGTTCCTGTCACTATCTCTTAAAGACCCCCTTGTACCCATCAGGGTCCCCTGGTTTAGAAATCTGATAATGGTTTGTGTACCCACAATGCCTGTCCTATCCTATCTAATGATTGTTTTCTATTTCCATCACAAGGACTTAACCTTGTGAGTGCTCTTTGCATGATCACATATGAACATTATTTACATTTTGCAATGGGAATAACATTATTTAATGAAGCATAATAACTGTCAATAGTAAAAATAACAGGTAATTGAGAGCAATGGGGTTTATCTTATTACATAACTGCAGACACGAGCACAAGGGTATCCCCAGGGCTGCTCTCCAATGAGGCAAAGAGAAACGTTTGTTTTAGGGCAGCAGGTGCCTTGGTACCTATGAGGGGCAGCAGACTGACCAGCAAATATATATATATGTTTATATACTTTACACTAACACTTACATTTTTTGTTATATGACCAATGGGGACTGTCTGGAACTGTAAGGCGGAGGCCACACTAGTATGGATGAAATGTGCGGGAAAACGCACGTCCTTTCTTACGCTTCAGCGACCATTTGCACTGCGAAAAATTTGTGATCACACGCAATGTGGCCACCCCATTGACATGCAGTGGTCTGTGCGTGTGCAAAACAGACCATTTGGTAGCACATGAAAAACACATTAGTGTGACCTAGTCCTAACTATAAAATATCCCGGTGTACTATTTTGTGTGTGTGTGTGTGTATCAAAAAGCCTAGAAACGCCCCCTGGGATCCCCAAGAAGTTGCTACTGATGTGATGGGGATGGCTCCATGCTAGTGACTAAACACACTAAAAATCTCAGTGCAGTAGGTTGCAAATGCACTCTGCATAGTTTCCATCCTACACTACATTAAAGGGCAAGTGGCAGCCATGGCACTCCAGATGTTTTAAAAACTTCCAACACCAGCATGCCACAAAGCATGCTGGGAGTTGTAGCTTGTAAACATCTGGGTGTTAAATTTCGACATCACGGCTAAATGCGTTTGATAAAAATAAACGCAGCGCATGCGGATCGTGCAGTAGGCTAGTAGAACCTTGACAATCCAAAGAAGTTGGTGAGAGGAGCCATTGTACACTCACCCTGCCAGAACAATCAGATACTAACCGGTACTTCTTGGGATCATTTTGGGACTTGACAATCGCTGGATCTTCCATGACTTCCGGTGTCTCCGGTCTAGCCGCAGTGTGTCTGTAGGAGGAACCGAACCAGGAGCAGTAACTGTCCCTTCAGATTTTTACTAAAGCAGTGAATTCGCTAGTTTTCAAGCAGGGAGTTTTCAAGGCATCGCAAGGCAAAGATACATTTTTCAACAATCCGATCGAATCACCTGGTCATGTGTGTTCCGCAACCAAATCAAACGTATCCATTCCCCTTCCAGCTTGGAAGGCGTCGCTTAGCTTAGTCCAAACCCGGAAGTTAAGGCACGTGTGAATGAGGGAGGGTGAGCGGTGCTTTATTTGGAGAGCATGATGTTACATAGACATAACCAATGGAATCCTGATGGCTGCAGTTTGTTATTGATTACTCTCTTTATTTCCATTGAGTGTAAACATCTAAATGCAATCCCAATCATCAGATAATGTAATAAATGTATACATGAAAAATATTTACAAATCCAATGGTTAGTGTGCAATATAAATCTAATACTTTCCATTAAAGTAGTACTTGTCTATTTAGTTTCTCCTAGACAACGAGATTAGTTAAAGCAATTATTGGAAATTGTTCGCTTGTTGTGTGACAGAATTGTCATCACTAGAAAGTACAAGTGACATGGCCTGTTCCACCCCCATGGTGTAGTGAGCAGGGCCAGTAAAGGAAGCAGTATAGAGTTTCCCAGATTTTTGCCTTAGTGGTCCCTAGTACTGCATTCTGCCCCAAGCTGCCCCAAACTGGTTTAGGTTTATTGGGCAGAATTGCCTGTGTCAGACAAACCAAGATGTCAAAAACATGTCGATTCTGCGCAATGATATAAAAAATCTAGACTCCTGGTCTGTAATTTGTGTAAAACAAACAACTTGGAAGCAAAAGGCACTAATCACTGGGAGATTTAGTGCATCGTGGATCATGTTCAGGTTAGCAACACAGGCATGCATCCGTTTAATGTGCCAAACGTTTACATGTTATGCTTCACATTACAAGGTAGCACAAACTTAAATAAAAGTGTATCGCTTAGGGTACGCTGCTCAATGAACATGGGCAAAGGGCAAGTCCAGTCAAAAATAAAGTTTAGCTTTAAATGTTAATCATTGCCCCATACCTAGCTTTCATATTATTAATATGTTCCAAATGCGCCTGAAGTCTCTTACCTGACCCAGTCCCTCGTCATCTAGGCACCGCCCCTTGCTCCCATACAGTACAAGCTCGTTGCGAGCAAAAACAGGAGAAGAGGGCTTCGTGTGCTGACAGCCGCTCCACTTCCTGGTTGCGGCTGTCATTGATTGGGCATGACATCACATAGCTCCTTTACTGACAGCCACATCCAGGTGAAGTGGCTATCAGCCGCAGAGCAGAAGAGGAGTGTCGAGGGACTGGTCTGGTAAGAGACTTCAGGGGCATCTTGGAATATATTGCAATGTGAAAGCTAGGTTTGGGGGGGGTGATTAAAATTTATAGCTAAACTTTATTTTGACTGGACATGCCCTTTAACTACTCCCACAGGTGTCAAACACAAAAGGAAACAGCATGCCACTTTTAAATTTACAGAAGGAGCCAGCAGAGCTTACAATTACATCAAAGCTCCTTGATACAATATGTCCAACATAAAAGGCTACCATGTGGTCTAATTGTTGATCTATGTCCCGCATTGTGGGTAGATAACTCAATATTAGGAACAAGATGGCGAGAAATCACCAATAATACATCCTTGACCCGATGGTGCTCACAATCGAAGAGTACAAGTGACATTGACTACAGTAAAATAAAAATCTTAACTACCTCAGAATCCATTGGAGCAGAGGTAACACCAGAAAGGTGGGCGAAATTGAAAAGCTTTATCCTGTTTCGATTTATCTAGATACTAGTTTTCTCTAGTTATGGTTATCACCTTTCACATAAACACTATACCAGGAATGTAATTTCTAGCCAGCAATCAAGTTTTGTATCTTCTGTAAAGTTTTCAGAGACCTAGTGAAAAAATAAACCAAGTATTATGAGGGCTTAAACATGGCAGTCATGCAAGCACTAATGGGCTGATGCAATAAAAGGTGCATGCAAGTTTGCCCATGCTATTGATTTGCCACATCAATTCGTTTTTAACTATTTGCGGTTACCCATTAATAAGCTGACATCTGATTATGCAAATTAATTGCCACCTTTTATTGATTCAGCCCCTATGTATTTCAATTTAAACTGATGTTCAATCTAGACATCGTTTGATGTTGGTACAACAGATAAGGGATATCTGTATATATACATAAGTGTCTATTTTTAATGGTAGCTGCAGTGGTATATATTCTTATAAAAATCATTCAGCTATGTCGCTAAGTGACTCATTTCTTATATCCCACTGCGCCTCCCACTCCAGTGCTTATGTCTGAACAATGACGCAGCGTTATTTGCAGTGTTTAACTTCACTAATGGAACCTGCTGGAGCTGCTTCCTGTCATTTCATAACCATGTCTCTCTCCTCCACAAAGATTTGTTTAACACCGCATAGATACTGGACTGGGATGTTTTTCTTTCTACTGGGTTTAAGTTACAGAAGGTAGCTTGGGAGGGGGGGTTTAAATTAAGGTGGGAATAGGGCAACGGATAAATTTAAAATGCGAATAGGTGAAGGAATTAGAAACTTATCTATTAAAGAAATCTTCGCCTCTTTACATTATAATATTACGCCACCCTCAGAGTTCCCTGCCCTGTATAAAAGCTCTTGGCCTACAGCCTCCATGTTTCTATATGGTCAGGGTACTCCTCATGGTGTAATATCTTATATATACTGTAAGGGGCGCATTATCCCTTATATTGTCTTTTACCAATTTTACAATGTTTTTATCTAATAATGAAGGTAATTTTTGTAAATCAGTATAACACGACAACTCTTCATTCATTGGGATATTAATGATGATATCTATCTAAGAATAAAATCTTATACTTGTTTGGAATAAACTTCCCTATTGAAGCACTTTGCCTCCAGGTTTTTTGTTCTCCTCCATATTTGGTATGATCTTCCTGAGAACATGCTCACACACCCACCCCACCAGAAGAGTGGTTACAAATAATAAGAGATTTCAATGAGATTACAAACTCTCACTCTGTCAATTGGAAAAGAGATGACTTGGACCAGCTATATATAGACCCGAGATTGGTCCGTACTGAATGAGTAGTTCATATGCGGTTCAGAGAGATTTATCCAGGTTTCCCAGAAACAGAAGTAGATCGTCCGCATATAAACTTACCAGTGCTGTATGTTGGCCAAGTGATAAGCGGAGATGTCAGGGTGAGATCTAAGTTGAATTGCCAAGGGCTCGATTGCCAGGGCAAATGGGTATGGGAAGAGTGGACAGTCCGGTCTAGTTCGCTAGCCAGTGGGAAGGAGTTAGAGTAAACGAATGGTCTCTAATAGAGGCTGTTGGGTGGTTACATAAAATTGTACCATCCTGTATATGGGCCTATTCCAAGCGTTCCATACATATTTTTCGAATATTGATTGAGGTGGATTTCCCGGTATAAATCCCGTTTGATCTGGTGAATGATTATGTTATAATCGTTGTAACCAGTTATCAAGGACCTTCACCAATAGTTTTTATTCGCGTTCAGCAGGGAGATAGGCGGGTATGAGGCTGGGTTCAATGGGTTTTATCTGGTTTGTGGATTAATGTAATGTGAGCCCTTGTGAAAAGCTTCATTTAACGTGTCTAGACAGGGCAGAGTGTGAGCTCGTCATATTTTTTTTTATAGACATCAACTGGAATTCCATCCGGGCCTGGGGTTTTGCCATTTGTCAATTGTCCCAATGCGTCCCTAGTTCAGACAGGGAATTTCTGCTTCCAGGGTTGTCTATCAGCATGGCAGAGTTTAGGAATATAACCTGTTCAGTATGTAGGTCATGGTGAGTGTAGCATTATTTAATTGGGATTTATAGAGGTCTGCTTATACTGTGTGAAACAGTTTAAATATCCAAGGTCTTAGAGAAGAGTCCTTTATCTGGGTCTGAATGCTTGTGATCGTATTGCTGTCCATTGGGCCATGTGCTAACCTTGCCAGCAGTTTTTGCAGCTTGGTGGCAGTGTTCGAAATAATTTTGCTTTGCAAAGAGTTCCTTTCATCATAGATCCGTAGAGGGATTGGGATATCTGCCATGCTGCTTTGGTGGTTGGAGTGGGATTGTCTACATATTCCGCTTCTGCGGATTGTAAATGTTGGTCAGTCTGGTTTCGTCTTCTGTCTAGTTGTCTTCTTAATATGAGTAAAGGTGCTTTGTAAACTACCTCTGAGGACAGCTTTAAAAGTTTCCCATCTATTTTCTTCTGTTTTGTTCTAGTTGGTTTTGTGTAGGAAGCAGGTTCTATTTGTGCAAGATATTGGTCTTGTGTCGGAATGAATGTGAGCCAAAAGGATGGAATCGCCACACACTTTATTGGTATTGTTTGAGGGTGTTGGGGGGGGGCGGCGGATTTGCAGGATTATCGGCGAATGATCTGAGATGCCCCTGGGTAGATGTGAGACCTTCAAGAGTATGCTTGTGGGTATTTTAGGAGAAAGGGGATAGGGCCACTTCTATTTAATCTGTCTAAAGGACAGATTATAGACAGATTATACATTAGATGGCTGTTTACATTGGAGAAACAGCAAATGCTTGATCTACAAATATATAAATGAGTTTTTTAACAACCTATTAGTGAACAATGCCCTTTAGATTAGAAGAAAAGACGTTTATTCTTCGGGCTAGGAAAGGTTTTTTTACAGTTAGAACAGTGAAACTGTGGGTCTGGATAAGCTCCTAAAACTAAAAAACATTGAAAATTACTGGTACCAACACACATAGTTCTTGCTGATCCAAGGATCCTCTCCTATTGCCATTTAGTCAGGAATGATCTTATCCACCTTTGTTTTTTTTGCAATCCTCTGGAACAACTGTTAGGTAGGGTTAATGAGTAGGCTATACAGTTTGGACTTGATGGACATATGCATACGTCTTTAGTCCTCCCCCATAAGTAGGATAGTCGCACTGATGGGCAAACTGCGGCTTTCCAGATGTTTGAAAACTACAACTCCCAGCATTCCTATGCTTCCCTCTGTAGTTGAGAAATGCTGGGAGTTGTAGTTTTCAAACATCTGGAGAGCCGCAGTTTGAGGATCACCGGGATAGTGTATAGAGAGGTGCAAACTTATTATAAGGTGATTACTATGTATATATACATAAATCACACCAAACCCAAGTAAAGTACAAGATGATATACTATACTGAATAATTGAAAGAAAATGCTTAAAAGGGAACTTCAAAAGCTATAAACTGTGCAACACGTAGATTAATTTATCTTCTGTGGATTACAATTTGAAATATATCCAAACACTTGTACATGTTTAATGTGCTGGGAATTTCTGTAGGCAAACCTAAATATTGTACTGATAACCAATTGCAAGATAGATAGAAATAAATGATCAATATTTATTATTCAATCATGCAGATATTTAATCATGTAAACCTTCCTAACCAGTATGGATGCAAAAAGGGGAGATATTGCAGACTGCACACAATTATAAAAGGTTATGTACCATTCCATAAGGAAGAACTGAAGCAGCCCCAGAATTATTAGCACCACATATAGCTCAAATGTTTGCCACTTCAGAGTACAATTGGACAGACTTTATTAGGACCCAAGTCTATTATTAGTAATGTGTGTTATGTTGCTGCCATTATTTCACCCTAGGAAAGTCCACATTTACCAAGGACTGCCTATTCAGAGCAAGAAGAGATTAGTTTGTAAAATGCATATTCCGGTAAACTCAATTGTACTTGACATTGTACATGACCTACTATTCATATTTTGAATTCAGCTTTGCAAAAGGTAATTCCAGATTTTTCTTAAAACAGATCTTGTACATCAGTGCTTTTATTTAGGAGGTATTGCCCTAGGACAAATACAAAACTTCTTTAATCAGCTTACCAGACTTTCAGGTTACATACCAAATAAACCAGCTCATCTCTGGTTTACACTGGCATTAACAGTATGTCAACCACTCCCTACTGCAAAGCTGGGTACACACATTCCCGATAAAGGGTAAAGTATGTACGGCCGAAAACAAACATTGCCAACGACCGGTCGGCATTGGAAGAAATCATTAGAAATTAAAATTTTCCCTGGTTTTCAGTCGGCCCCCTAAACTAAGATATAGGGAGTCTGCAGCAATATGAGGGAGTATGGCAGTCACGAACATTCGCCCTATACTTTATATATACACTTTATATAGGGAGAACGATTGTGACTGTACTCTTATCTTCCAGATTCTGTCAATCAACTTTGACAGATTGGTACTGTGTGTACCCACCTTTAATCTTCAATTCTGACAGTTTAAAGTGACTTTGGCCCCTATGCAGAATCCCACAATTACCGTAATTCTAGTTTATCCATTAGTCAATCTTCTCTCATTTCCCCCCAATCCCATTAATTTTTTTTCTCATACTCTTTAATATGGCTTTTTAACGACTGCATTTCTTCTAGGTATTACATTATATACTGTATGTAATATTGCCCAAACCATGATATTTTCTTTGAAGGATCTAAAGTATTCTCCCTCCAGCTATTTTGTTAATAAAAATATTCCTCACTAAACCATATTGAACCGACGCCTGTAAATTATTTGTCACAAGCCACTCGCACATAACTAAAAAATGGCTTAACCCCTGACCGTTAATAAATATGAAGGAGAGGTATCATCTGTCAACTGCATGAAAACACAAGCATTTAACCAAGTAAATCTTAACTGAACCACAATATACACAGCATCAAGATGTGTAAATGTAGTTTATCTATATAGATTGCTGCAGTACTACATATTTGAACTAGAGATGGTCGAAACTCACTTGTTTTGTTCCTTTTTCTGATTCCCAGATCTCGGGAAAACCCTGAGGATCCGAAACCGGAACGAATTTTCGATAATTTTTGAATGTACAGAGCTATTTTCGATAATTTTCGAAAATAGCCTTGAACTTTAGAAAATTTGATCGGAGACCATTTTCGAGGATTTTCAAACGTTTGAAGCTATTTTCGAAAATAGCTCTGTACATTCGAAAATGATGTGCTGCGCAAAGTCCAAATGCTTTTTGGACTTCATACAAGCCCTGCATAGTGAGTGTAAAAGCAACGCTACATCAGGTAACACTGATTTTACACTCACTTTTAACAATACCAATTCATATTGAATCTCCCTGATATGCTTGTGAATGTTCTCATTCATCCAGGTCATGGTATATCTGTTGTATTCAATTAGAACAACTGGACTTGAAGTTTAGTTCTTGAAGACGTTTTGATAGTCATCCGACTAGTTTTCTCAATTCAGAATGAATTGAGAAAGCCAGTCAGATGACTAGCGAAATGTCTTCAAGAACTAAACTTCAAGTCCAGTTGATCTAATTGAATACAACAGATAAATCTCCCTGATAATTAATACAAATATAGCAAATAAATCAGTAAATACATTTATGAATCTATCTTTATATAAAGGGTGATCAGTATAGTTCCTGTCACTATCTCTTAAAGACCCCCTTGTAACCATTCAGGGTCCCCTGGTTTAGAAAATCTGATAATGGTTTGTGTACCCACAATGCCTGTCCTATCCTATCTAATGATTGTTTTCTATTTCCATCACAAGGACTTAACCTTGTGAGTGCTCTTTGCATGATCACATATTGAACATTATTTACATTTTGCAATGGGGAATAACATTATTTTAATGAAGCATAATAACTGTCAATAGTAAAAATAACAGGGTAATTGAGAGGCAATGGGGTTTATCTTATTACATAACTGCAGGACACAGAGCACAAGGGTATCCCCAGGGCTGCATCTCCAATGAGGCAAGAAGAAACGTTTGTTTTAGGGCAGCAGGTGCCTTGGTACCTATGAGGGGCAGCAGACTGACCAGCAAAATATATATATATAGTTTTTATATACTTTACACTAACACATTACATTTTTTGTTATATGACCAATGGGGACTGTCTGGGAACTGTAAGGCGGAGGCCACACTAGTATGGATGGAAATGTGCGGGAAAACGCACGTCCTTTCTTACGCTTCAGCGACCATTTGCACTGCGAAAAATTTGTGATCACACGCAATGTGGCCACCCACATTGACATGCAGTGGTCTGTGCCGTGTGCAAACAGACCATTTGGTAGCACATGAAAAACACATTAGTGTGACCTAGTCCTAACTATAAAATATCCCGGTGTACTAATTTTGTGTGTGTGTGTGTGTGTATCAAAAAGCCTAGAAACGCCCCCTGGGATCCCCAAGAAGTTGCTACTGATGTGATGGGGATGGCTCCATGCTAGTGACTAAACACACTAAAAATCTCAGTGCAGTAGGTTGCAAATGCACTCTGCATAGTTTCCATCCTACACTACATTAAATGGCAAGTGGCAGCCATGGCACTCCAGATGTTTTAAAAACTTCCAACACCCAGCATGCCACAAAGCATGCTGGGAGTTGTAGCTTGTAAACATCTGGGGTGTTAAAGTTCGACATCACGGCTAAATGCGTTTGATAAAAATAAACGCAGCGCATGCGGATCGTGCAGAGTAGGCTAGTAGAACCTTGACAATCCAAAGAAGTTGGTGAGAGGAGCCATTGTACACTCACCCTGCCAGAACAATCAGATACTAACCGGTACTTCTTGGGATCATTTTGGGACTTGACAATCGCTGGATCTTCCATGACTTCCGGTGTCTCCGGTCTAGCCGCAGTGTGTCTGTAGGAGGGAACCGAACCAGGAGCAGTAACTGTCCCTTCAGATTTTTACTAAAGCAGTGAATTCGCTAGTTGTCAAGCAGGGAGTTTTCAAGGCATCGCAAGGCAAAGATACATTTTTCAACCAATCCGATCGAATCACCTGGTCATGTGATGTTCCGCAACCCAATCAAACGTATCCATTCCCCTTCCAGCTTGGAAGGCGTCGCTTAGCTTAGTCCAAACCCGGAAGTTAAGGCACGTGTGAATGAGGGAGGGTGAGCGGTGCTTTATTTGGAGAGCATGATGTTACATAGACAGTAACCAATGGAATCCTGATGGCTGCAGTTTGGTTATTGATTACTCTCTTTATTTCCATTGAGTGTAAACATCTAAATGCAATCCCAAATCATCAGATAATGTAATAAATGTATACATGAAAATGATATTTACAAATCCAATGGTTAGTGTGCAATATAAATCTAATACTTTCCATTAAAGTAGTACTTGTCTATTTAGTTTCTCCTAGACAACGAGATTAGTTAAAGCAAATTATTGGAAATTGTTCAGCTTGTTGTGTGACAGAATTGTCATCACTAGAAAGTACAAGTGACATGGCCTGTTTCACCCCCATGGTGTAGTGAGCAGGGCCAGTAAAGGAAGCAGTATAGAGTTTTCCAGATTTTTGCCTTAGTGGTACCCTAGTACTGCATTCTGCCCCAAGCTGCCCCAAACTGGTTTAGGTTTATTGGGCAGAATTGCCTGTGTCAGACAAACCAAGATGTCAAAAACATGTGCGATTCTGCGCAATGAATATAAAAAATCTAGACTCCTGGTCTGTAATTTGTGTAAAACAAACAAACTTTGGAATGCAAAGATGCACTAATCACTGGGAGATTTAGTGCATCGTAGGATCATGTTCAGGTTAGCAACACAGGCATGCATCCGTTTAATGTGCCAAACGTTACATGTTATGCTTCACATTACAAGGTAGCACAAAACTTAAATAAAAGTGTATCGCTTAGGGTACGCTGCTCAATGAACATGGGCAAAGGGCAAGTCCAGTCAAAAATAAAGTTTAGCTTTAAATGTTAATCATTGCCCCATACCTAGCTTTCATATTATTAATATGTTCCAAAAATGCGCCTGAAGTCTCTTACCTGACCCAGTCCCTCGTCATCTAGGCACCGCCCCTTGCTCCCGATACAGTACAAGCTCGTTGCGAGCAAAAACAGGAGAAGAGGGCTTCTGTGCTGACAGCCGCTCCACTTCCTGGTTGCGGCTGTCAGGTGATTGGGCATGACATCACATAGCTCCTTTACTGACAGCCACATCCAGGTGAAGTGGCTATCAGCCGCAGAGCAGAAGAGGAGTGTCGAGGGACTGGGTCTGGTAAGAGACTTCAGGGGCATCTTTGGAATATATTAGCAATGTGAAAGCTAGGTTTGGGGGGGTGATTAAAATTTATAGCTAAACTTTATTTTTGACTGGACATGCCCTTTAACTACTCCCACAGGTGTCAAACACAAAAGGAAACAGCATGCACACTTTTAAATTTACAGAAGGAGGCCAGCAGAAGCTTACAATTACATCAAAGCTCCTTGATACAATATGTCCAACATAAAAGGCTACCATGTGGTCTAATTGTTGATCTATGTCCCGCATTGTGGGTAGATAACTCAATATTAGGAACAAGATGGCGAGAAATCACCAATAAATACATCCTTGACCCGATGGTGCTCACAATCGAAAGAGTACAAGTGACATTGACTACAGTAAAATAAAAAATCTTAACTACCTCAGAATCCATTGGAGCAGAGGTAACACCAGAAAGGTGGGCGGAAATTGAAAAAGCTTTATACCTGTTTCTAGTTTATCTAGATACTAGTTTCTCTAGTTTATGGTTATCACCTTTCACATTAAACACTATACCAGGAATGTAATTTCTAGCCAGCAATCAAGTTTTGTATCTTCTGTAAAGTTTTCAGAGACCTAGTGAAAAAATAAACCAAGTATTATGAGGCTTAAACAGTGCAGTCATGCAAAGCACTAATGGGCTGATGCAATAAAAGGTGCATGCAAGTTTGCCCATGCTATTGATTTGCCAACATCAATTCGTTTTTAACTATTTGCGGTTACCCATTAATAAGCTGACATCTGATTATGCAAATTAATTGCACCTTTTATTGATTCAGCCCCTATGTATTTCAATTTAAACTGATGTTCAATCTAGACATCGTTTGATGTTGGTACAACAGATAAGGGGATATCTGTATATAATACATAAGTGTGCTATTTTATAATGGTAGCTGCAGTGGTATATATTCTGATAAAAATCATTCAGCTATGTCGCTAAGTGACTCATTTCTTATATCCCACTGCGCCTCCCACTCCAGTGCTTATGTCTGAACAATGACGCAGCGTTATTTGCAGTGTTTAACTTCACTAATGGAACCTGCTGGAGCTGCTTCCTGTCACTTCATAACCAATGTCTCTCTCCTCCACAAAGATTTGTTTAACCGCATAGATACTGGACTGGGATGTTTCTTTCTACTGGGTTTAAGTTACAGAAGGTAGCTTGGGGAGGGGGGGTTTAAATTAAGGTGGGAATAGGGACACGGATAAAATTTAAAATGCGAATAGGGTGAAGGAATTAGAAACTTATCTATTATAAGAAATCTTGCGCCTCTTTACATTATAATATTACGCCACCTCAGAGTTCCCTGCCCTGTATAAAAGCTCTTGGCCTACAGCCTCATGTTTCTATATGGTCAGGGTACTCCTCAGTGGTGTAATATCTTTATATAATACTGTAAAGGGGCGCATTATCCCTTATATTGTCTTTTACCAATTTTACAATGTTTTTATCTAATAATGAAGGTAATATTTTGTAAATCAGTATAACACGACAACTCTTCATTCATTGGGATATTAATGATGATATCTATCTAAGAATAAAATCTTATACATTGTTTGGAATAAACTGTCCCTATTGAAGCACTTTGCCTCCAGGTATTTTTGTTCTCTCCCATATTTGGTATTGATCTTCCTGGAGAACATGCTCACACACCCACCCCACCAGAAGAGTGGTTACAAATAATAAGAGATTTCAATGAGATTACAAAATCTCAGTCTCTGGGAAAGAAACTCGCTGAAAGAGTTTGGAGAGGACAACATATCACACAGACTTCAATAGATTGAAACACTATCTGCTTTATGTTTTTGCACGATAGACAAAAAACCCAATAGAGTTTCTCACGCCTGTAAAGGTTTCTTACAGCTCCACACAAAATATTTTTCATTGCTAAAATTCATCCTGTAATTATTCTTATAGTTGTAAGAGAGATTTTACTATATCGTGCCATGTTGAGAATACAGATATAAACATACAGTACATAATAACAAAAGAAAAAGCAAACAATTAATTATCTATTGCAAATGTAACGTTCAGGCAGAATAATGCCCATTTTGGAAGGGACTTGACAATTCCTGAACAATTTTATTGTGTACATCTCTTCCATTTATTGTCAATCTATTACCTGCTGTGCATTTAAGTCTATTGGTATGTCCATTGTTTAAGCTTTCAATGATGTATTCTCCGATTTCTAACACCACCAATAATATCACTTCCAAAAACTACACATTCGAAATATAAATACAGATAAATATCAACCAATCCTAATGGAAAACTCAACAATAACCCATCTCAACCCTAATACAATCTCAATAGAAAACACTCAGTATTGATTACCTTGAGATCCATTTAACACCTACATATATTGAACTATTGAACAAGAACTCCCACATATTTTAATATATATTAAAAATGAATATCCTTCACCGACTACCATTTCCATCCCTACCGATTGCCATCCTAAACAGAACATTTCAATTTCTAAGAAAGATAAAGGAGCCTTCATGTGGTCATACCATAGAGCTAGAGCTAAGATCTAGTTAAACCACACCACAGAGGAGGTCCGGTCTCCCAAACTTACAACTCCATTGTACAGTAAACCACTACTACTTGCAATAAACAAGCTGCCAATACTCAAAGTGACAATACTGGTTACAAATACCAAACTTTTTCATCAAAAATATTCCATGGCAAATTATATATCTGGTTTCCAAGTCAGAAAAGGGAACTACCAAAATCTCTTCACCCTTCAATATCCAAACTCTCTCAACATGGGATCGATCTATTAAACAATTAAAACATAAAACAATACATTATTGGTATGTTACTTGCAAACAATTACAAAAACATGTTTCACCAAATATTCCCCCACAATGTTTCCAGGGTTTAGTGTTTACTTAACAAACCTTAAGGGAAGGTACAGTGGTACTGATACAATAGGATGTATAAGATTTAATTTTGGATGGATATCATCATCAATATCCCAATAAATGAAGATACAAAATGTTATAATTATTTACAAAATATCACCTGCATAAAATTATTAAATAGAACATTCTAAAATTGTGTAAGAGACAATATACAATAAACCCCTTAAAGGGCATGTCCACCCTTATACAACATTTTTCCCATATAATAGTATGCCTTCCCCCAACCCCAACCACTAAAAATAATTTTAAGAAAGTGCCCGCTCTTTACTTACCTTCCCTCTCTCCTCCGACGCAGTGCCCGGCCTTCTGCTTGCAATACACTGCAAGCAGGGGGCAGGACCGGCAGCCGCGTCCGTGTTTGGCTGAGAGGCAGCCAATCACGGATGGGCTGCCGGTTCTCAGAATGCCAGGGGAGAGAGGGAAGGTAAGTAGAGTTCGGGGGACTTTCTTAAAAATGTATTTTAGCGGTTGGGGGGGGAAAGGAACCATAATATATGGCCAAGGGTTTCTATGCTAGGGGGAGGGATCGCAAAACGGGAGGGAGAGGGAGGGTGAGGGAGGGGAGAAGGGCTGCAGTCACATGCCAAACTCTCCCGGAGGCGAGACAGGAGGCAGAGTCCTATATGGACTCTGCTATCTCCTGGTGGGCAGTTTTTGGGACTTTGAGGGGGGACTTCAGGAGAACCATATGGAGCGGGATGTGAGGTAAGGATTTTATTACACTACATGGTGGGGCCATTAGTGGGGGGGATTATAGTTTTGGGGTGGACATGCCCTTAATAGTTTTTTGTTTTAGAAACCACTTTTTAAAAGGTAAAATCAGACATTGTCTTGGATTCCTTTCTCAATATGTAATTAAACATCAAAAAAGGAGACTTCTGCATATTTCCATGTTCCCATGCCATCTCTTTTTCTATCGAAAATTCTATGTAATGTGTTGGACATGTAATGCCTGTTTGGTGCACAAACCACTGCACAGGTGATGCTCTAGTCTAGTTCTTATCTCAGCCACTGAAATGCTTTGAAAGTCCAACTCAGAGGAGCAGAAATGTATTCAGTTTTATGTGTAGATGCGGATTATAGAAAAGAGTCACGGTTTCGAAGCAAAACCAGCAGTTTAAAAAATCCATAAATCCATCATAATTTTCAGAATTTCAAAAAGTTTAACCTATCGCAATTGGAAATTCAGTAATTGGGGTTGAAAATTGCAGTAAAAAATCACGGTTGAAAATAATTTCAACATCCATTGGGTTTGAATTGAATCTTGGTAGACGTAAATGTTATGGTAATGTGGAACCACTGGCGGAATGAAACTCGCCCGTTTTGATCATCTCTAGCAAACAGAAAAATCTGAGATAAATGGATACAGTCTGTTTATTTAAAACACCTAAACTAGCCTTGATCATGCCTTTTCCAAAACACACCTTAACAGCATCATTTATTATAACCGCTTCTCACACACCCAAGTAAACCAAAACAAAAACACATTTAATGCAGCTAACACATCCTTAATTACAAATTGCAATGAACTTAGGGTCACTAAGTCTAAATGTGCTTGTGATCATAAATTACTATAAGAGAGAAAAGCCACATCACAACACATACTGGGAGTGATGCAATACTGGCCACTTAAGTCTGTGTAAAGCCCTGCTACCCTCTGTATTATCAGGTTAATGTGGCTTTTGCACTGACCTAATGGGGCCTGCATGATTTCCAAAATGTTTCACAGCTTTTTGCTACAATGTACTTTCCTAACTCTTGTTTTCAGTGTACCCAGCCTAAGGCTCATTTAATCATATTTGTGGCCTTCAGAGATCAGTAATTATAGTAGTACATTTTATTATATCCATGCCCCCGGCCCCCCCATTCATAGATGTGCAGCTTACTGGTCGTCTGCTGTAGTTGCTCAATCAATTTCATACTATATGATCGCTAATACATATACTACTAAGTTAGATATATTCATGTATACAGTATGTCTTATACACCTATATTCCCTTAACCAATATAATCATACAAATTTATTAAGAGTTTAGTTTCCCCTAATATCCTTACACATTGATATATGTTTTATACATTCTTTATCATTTATATCATTTGGTAATAATATGTTTATACATTTAAAATATTCTATAATCTTATAAAGTTTGCACTTAAGATGTTTTTGTTTCTTCTCAGGACTAAAATAAAGAGACACTTTTTTTTTTTTAAATGGGAAATGGGAAGGGCTTTCTGTGCTAGAAAAAGATGCTACAACCGGAAAAAAATCCTGAAAACCTGTGTGATGCCAGTCTGCACCAGTTTGGCAACCTTGGCAAAGACAAGTGTATGCAAGGTGTGCTGGTGAGAGCAGGAATGACAACTTTTTGTTTTGTGCCTAAATAAAATGTAAAAAATATTATTGGACAAAGTTTACACCTCTACCTGCCTTGCATAGTTATTGCCCTTGTACATAATTCCTAGTTAGGACCCCAAATGATATTTGTTGGGTATTTTTGTGCCCCTGGCTTTACACTGTATTAATATTTATATTTTTTTTATAATTATCCTGTATTTACAGCTTCCACATCCACACCTCATAACTAAATAAAATGTACATCTATTTAGGGTTAACAATGACAATGACATGACAATGACATCCCAGCACCCTCTATTGCTGTTTAACCTCCTTCACTATTCCATAAAAGGCCATTATGATAATATATGGGAAAGGGGAATATATTTGGGAGGGCACAACAGTTATTCCCTGCCTCTTAAGCTGGATACACACAGTACCGATAAAGCCCCGATACCGTTGGATCCGACAGTATCAGGGCTTTACCGTTACTGTGTGTACCTTCGTTTTTCTTTCAAGTGTGTACCCAGCTTTAGGGAACCCCAAAGCATTTAAAACAGGACATGCTGTATCTAGCATTGCTATAAGCTGCAGTCTACATAGAGCGTGAGGTCTAATGACACCCTTGTATGCTGCTTTCCAGAACTAGATGCTGAGAAAAAGCATTGCATTTAATTCCTTTTAATCTATGGTCTCATCTATACAGTATCATTTAATAAACACCACAGAGCTCTATGATGATAATTTTGGTGTTTAAAGGAGAACTAAACCCAAATTTGATTACCCCCCCCTAAAGCATCCAATTAAGAACAGTAATGCAGTGAAAAGTACCACATTATCACCAAGTCCATTTGCTGGCATTGAATGCATGCATGTACTCTGTCATTTTTGTTGGGGGAGATACCCTTTAAGCATTTAGATTTGCTTGGATTATGTAACTGTTGCCACCATGTCTCATGCTTTCCAGTATACTTAACATCTCCAGCCAAAAGCCTGTCCTGCATGAGCATATTATATTTGTTTCTTTACTGGACAGAAGCACGATTGACAAGATATTTCTAATGTGTGGTAACCTGCTGTAATAAGCTCCTGCAGTATATCAGGATGAAAACAGAACAGTAATTGGATAAAACAGAGTATGTGTGTGAGACTGGAATGCTGGGAAATAAGACACATGATTTACATTTTAATAAAGTAAAATTTTCAACAGCCACACCAAAACGAAAAGTCTTACACAGGTGAATATCTGTTGTATTTACTTAGATCAACTGGACTTGAAGTTTAGTTCTTAAAGACGTTTCGCTAGTCATCCGACTGGCTTTCTCAATTCAGAATGACTTGTACAAGAATCTGTGGCAATTATGTACCCTGGAAAATCCAAATTAGCATATCACAGCCAGGTGTTATGGGTGTGATTGTATAGTGTTATAGGAACGCCCAGGGTAAGGTGTCAAAACAGCATTGTACATGGCAGACAGTTGGTGTCAAACCCCCCACCTCTATTTAGGCTTGGTTTCTTTATTTTCACATAAATGGCCTCCTTGACACCTCTCTTGAACCAGTCACATTCCTTTGCCAATATGTTAACATTACAATCTTCAAAGGTATGTATTTTATCCTTTAGATGCAGGTACACGGCTGAGTCCTGACCCAAGGAATTGGCTCTTCTGTGCTGGGCCATACGTTGATGCAGTTGCTGTTTGGTCTCCCCCACATACAAATCAGAGCATTCTTCACTGCACTGCACTGCGTATATGATGTTGCTTATCTTGTGTTTCGGTATTGGGTCTTTCGGATGTACCAATTGCTGCCTCAGTGTGGGTTTAAAGCAGACAGGGATACGGTGTTTTTTGAAAATTCTTCTTAATTTCTCGGAGACCCCTGCTACATATGGGATGACCATGTTCTTTCTCCTGTCTTGCTTTTCCCCTTCACTGTTGGTATTCGTGTTCTTTTCTTTCCTTCTACTTCTTTTGACCACGGCCCAGTCTGGAAATCTACAAGTTTTAATCTAATTGAATACAACAGATATACCATGACCTGGATGAAGGTGAATCTTCACAAGCATACAAAGGTGAATGTTTTTAGATCATAATGCTGTGCCTTCTGAGTTATTTTTGTTTGGAGGTTTTTGTTGTTCTTTAAGGCCAGTGATGCATTCTAAAGCTGTTTTCACACATAGCCAATAAAATAAAAATACAGTTGAGCAGACAATTATTGGCCCTGGGCCCATGTGTGTCCATGTAACAATCCTTCACATACAGAGTATAGGGAAAACGGGTCCAGACTTTGAAGGTGTCTGGAAAAAAAAAGCCAATGGGATTTGTCTATAGGCTGCTACAGATTGTTTAGGTGAGTACCAAACAAAATGTGCTAACCAACAGGGAAAGAGTTTAATAAGGATTAGCAAAATAACATTGTTACTGCAATCTGTAGATTTCATCTAGGTCACCTAGCTGAATTTTCTTTTCTAATGATAGAGTATTACCTATTACTTGCTGGAGAAGTATTTATTGTATACTTAACCTTTGGAAAATACAAGACTCTCTTAAGCTGTGCCTGTGCACATGGCAAAGACATAAGACACTAAGTCCTCAACCCTAAAAGGTACACCTGGTAGATTGGGCACTTCTAGATGGGGTCAGATGGTCCCACTATGAAACAGGGGAAACTCCCTGATGGGCCCACAATCTACACCCATAAAAACAGTGGAAATTGTTAACATGTAAATCATGGCCAGATTTACCATTAGGCAGGCGACTAGGGGCTCCTGAGGTTGGAGGGGCGGCAGGCTGGGGTGTAAATCTAGCCCTGATTTAAATACTTAGGCGTGTTAATAATTATAAGGAGTCAGCAGAAGTGAGACAGATATATAAATAAGTTAAAAGGAGAGATGAACTGTTAAGTGGGACCTTCCTGAATCCCCTGGTCTTATATTTCCTGGTGAGCCCCAACAACACCCCAGTCTAATTCTGCTTCTAGGTGCCCTTACCACTCCTTTCCCAACCTGCCCCCTCCCTGTTGCTGACTATTCGTTTGATGCACTGCCAGTGGGAGGACATGCTTCGTGCAGGGTGAGTACTCCAATAGTTTAAAAATGTTGTCATGAGAAGGGGGCCAGTGAAATAAAAGCAGTGAGGACACTATAAGTTGTTTCCCTGGGGGTGAGAGGGAGAGGTGGTTGCAACTTTGTTTGGGGCCCATTCGATATGCATTTCACAAATTTAGGAAAGCGAGAATGGAGCAGAAATTATATATTGTATTGATATTAGTTGTGGTGGCCATTTTAAAAGTATTTCCTTAACCTGCAATGCAAAATGATGCTTGTGGTGGAAAATCCTCTAACTAATTTCTGATGAAAGTTTGTACCTTGTGCTGTGAAATATATGCAAACAACATGCAGTATTCTCAGTCTGATTATTATTATTATTGTAGATTTATATAGCGCCAACATCTTTCATGGCGTTTTACAGTTGCATTAATATACATGAGGAAAACATACATGTTACATACAAGAGTAGTGCAAATACAAAGTAATACAAAGTGCAAATAATTTAAGTGCTGGTCCAGCAGCATTCAGTGTGGTAAGTTACAGCATTACTGTGGTACAATGGGATGGAGGGCCCTGCCCGAGAGCTTACAGTCTAGAGGTGATGCGGATGAAACATAAGGGTAAGCAAATCAGTAGCCGTAACTAAGTTGTTAGTGGAGTATAATTGCGATGGGTCAGTAAGAGGGGTAGGAGTGTCTAGGTCCAGATTGTAAACTTGCCTGAAGAGGTGAGTTTTGAGGTTGCGTTTGAAGATGGCCTTTTAGTGATGGCGAGTGACTTAGGAACGAGTGACGAGGAATCAAATTCCATATCGATATAGAATAAATTTATCGACATGTCCTTAGGCATCAGCATTGATGAATGTTTAGAGGATGTCTTCACTACAGCTCTGGTGGATCTGTAAACATACTTAGGGTTATTCAATAAAAGTTCTTATTGTTAAAAATGGTGCTAATTTTGCCCCAAACAATCAGATGTTAGCTTGCAAATGTTAAATAAAATCTGATTGGTTGGGGCAAATTAACCACCATTTTTAACAATAAGAACTTTTATTGAATCTCCCTGACTGTGTATCTGCGGTCTAAAGGCTGGGTGGAGAACCTGTAATCAATGAAAAGAAGGTGAATATTCCTGAATTGAATAATAAAGAACATGTAGCGCTTTGCTTTAACCAATAATTCTGTGGCCAAGAGATGTTGTGATAAAGGAGCGATGAACCTGTACACCTTTTTTTGTTTTTGAAGCTCAAACCCCAAAAGAAACTTTGAGGTTTGAGCATTTGATTCTCACAGATAGTGATTCTGTAAATTCTATTATGGAATAAAATCCATGTACTTGGCATTGATAGATCTCTTGAAAGACCGGTTTATTAACATGTAGACTACAGTTTTCTGAAGACAAAGAAAAAAGCGAATTAATAAAACAGAATCATTTAGCTTGACAGATGCAAGAAACATGATACATTGCATAAGAATGCCCACAGGTGACTGCCAACATTACAGAAATGTTTGATAAATGAGGGACATATGAGGTGATTCTACATAGGTGGTTTGTAGTTAAAAGGTTTGATTATGTTGACATTTTCAGTAAACATATAATTAATTTAGAGTGCTCAGGTGTTCTCTTTGCCTAAAGGCCATACACATGCACGATTTTCAGCAAAAAAACTGCAGATTCTGCGGAATTTGCTGAACATCGGGCATGTGTATGGATAGGTTACAAGGCCGACAAACTAATGTCATCGGCATTAAGCCTATTGGTCCAAAGGGAAAATTTCCTTTAGATCATAACCGATAACATTGTTGCCATCTATGCGAGCAACAAACAATCGTTTCGTATATACGGAAGAATCGTTACTGTGAATGCCCTCATTGGCAAACATACAATCCAATTCCATTGGAATCGGATTGTGAATTTGCAATAGTGGTCGCATGTGTATGGGCACCTTTAAGGTTACCAGACCATCTGCTGATTTAATTAGTAGGGCTGCAAAAGAGTTATAAGCATTATAAAATGGCGTGAGTTGTGAGCGGATCTATTAACATATAAGCCTTTGTCAGTATTACAGACGCTGCTATAATATTTGATACTGAATCTTCCTCGTGCTGGAAACATACAGTAAGGGTTTAAAAGTGTTAGCGTTATTTTATGGTTGCCCATCAATGTGATGTCCTAGGCAAAGTAGACAATCCCTTTTAGAATTCACTTTTATTTTATTCATTTACACCGTACATGAGAAAATCCATTTAGATCAGCCTTGAATAAATAAAGTTGCTATACTGGAATTTTACTTTCCCTGAGGTTACATAGTTTTAGGATATTTTGTTCCATATTGTCTGTTCCCTGTTTGTGCAAAATATTTTTTTTCTGTGCAGGACAGTCAAATGTTTCCTGGCAAAGGTTAAAAATCTGTACTGGCAGACATCATAACACAATGTTTCAATCACTCATTGTGCATTTTGTATTTTCTTCATCTCATTTAAAGTTACATATTTTTGTAATGTTTATATTATACAGGGCTGTTTCTAGGCATTAATCACCTTGGCCAACTGCTATGGTACTGAGCAGGGCTGTTTCTAGGCATTAATCACCTTGCCAACTGCTATGGTACTGAGCAACAAGCTGTTACCAATCAAGTTTCCTGCGCACCTCTCTTTTACTACAATGGGGCATATTATAAAGGTTCGTTAACTTTTCGCGGCCGTTTTCGCGGCCATTAACGCATGAATCGCGTTTACCGCGATTTATAAAGGCCCGAAAACGGCCGCGAAAGTTAACGAAGCGTTAACCTTTCGCGCCGATACTTACCCGTTACCCGCCGCTTCTATTTATAAAGCGGCGTACTGGTTTCGCTCGGCTAGTATCGCTGTTTACTTTTCGCCACCTTGAAGGAGGCGAAGTCAGCCGATACTAACCTCCGCGCGGGATGGGCAGGCAACCCGCGGCGGGTGGTCGCCCCGCCCCTGAGACACCCCACCCCGCCCACACCCCCCCCCGCGCGGCAGCGGCGACCACCCCCGCCCCGCCTACTTCCCAGCAGCCCCTCCCAACCCGTTCCCCGTTCGCGGCAATCTCGGAACGGAGGCTAGAAGGGGCTGCGGGAAGGGGCCGCAGCAGGTGGTCGCGACCACCCGCCGCCACCCCCTCCCCGGCAACCCCTCCAAGCCCCCCGCCCCGGCTGCTCCCGGGGAGGGGGGGAGGGAGCCGCTGGGGTGGGGGGCTCCCTCCCGCGGGGCCCTGAGAAGGGCCTTTTGGGGCTTAGGGGGTCCGCAGCTCGAACCGGGACCCCCTCCCCGGCCCTTCAAGGGCCCTTGCGGCACTGACAAGTGCCTTTGGCGGGGTCCCGCAGCTGAACCGGACCCCCATTGCGGCTCTTAAAAACCCTTGGGCGACGTCTTCTTTCTTCCAGTCCCGGCGACACCAAGCTCCGCCGAGGCCGCCGACCCCCGAGAGGTACCCCCGGCCGCCAGGGGTACCCCCGGCGGGCGCCGGCGACCTCAACGAGGCCGATGTTGCGGCGTCTTGATCGACGCGACGTCTTCGGGCTGGCGACACCAACCCACTCAGGTCGCCGATGCCAGGCAGACTCCACGTGCGGCCGCCAGTGAGCCCGCTGGCACACGCCGGCCTCAGCGGAGCCGATGTTGCCAGCCGCTTCTTTCTCTTTCTTCAGCCATCTACTGCGATGGCATCTAGTTCCGCGGCGGAAAGCTCCTCTTTTATTAGGTTTGCAAAATCCATAATCCGTTTCTGATTGTTCAATTTTTATACTTGCTTTACATTACCCAATCAGATTTCAGAACTTTCCAGAAATCTGATTGGTTAATGTAAGAAAGTATTAAAAATTGACCAATCGAAACGGATTATGGATTTCTGCAAACCTATATAAAGAGGACGTTTCCCGCCGCGGAACTCGATGCCATCGCAGAGTAGATGGCTGAAGAAGAAGAAGATAAGCGGCCATGGGCTGAACTCGGCTCCGCTGAGCCCGGCGGGCTCACTGGCGGGGTGAGTCTGCCCTGGCTCAGCGACCTGAGTGGGGGTTGGTGTCGCCAGCCCGAAGACGTCGCGTCGAATCAAGACGCCGGCAACATCGGCCTCGTTGAGGTCGCGCGCCGCCCGCCGGGGGTACCCCTGGCGCCGCAGGGGTACCTCTCGGGGGTCGGCGGCCTCGCGGAGCTGGTGTCGCCGGGACTGGAAGAAAGAAGACTCCCCAAGGGCTCTTTTAAGAGCCGCACTGGGGGTCCCGGTTCAGCTGCGGGACCCCCGCCAAAGGCACTTGTCAGTGCCGCAAGGGCCCTTAAGGCGGGAGGGGGGTCCGGTTCGAGCTGCGGGACCCCTAAGCCCCAAAGGCCCTTCTCAGGCCCCGCTGAGGGAGCCTCCACCCCTCCCAGCGGCTCCCTCCCTCCCCTCCCCGGGAGCGGCCGGGGCGGGGGCTTGGAGGGGTTGCCGGGGAGGGGGTGCGCGGCGGGTGGTCGACCACCTGCTGCGGCCCCCTTCCCGGCCCCTCTCTAGCCTCCCTTTCCGAGATTGCCGGGCAACGGGTTGGGAGGGGCTGCTGGGAAGTGGCGGCGGCGGTGTCGCCGCTGCCGCCGGGGGGGTGTGGGCGGGGTAGGAGCAGCGTCGGGAAGGGATTTTAAGTCCCTTCGCGGCGAACTTACAGTATCGCCGCGAAGTGGGCTTAAAATTACCGCAGCACTCGCGCCGCGATATAATCGCGGGAATAGCGCTCGCCGTTATAAATACGCGATAGCTATTTTCGCGCCGCGATGTGCGCGGTAATTTTTTGGCTAACATCGTTGCTTTATAATATGCCCCAATGTGATCATCTTGGCTGAATTTTCCAATTAATGCAAAGATTAATCCGAAGGTGGTTGGGGCAGCAAAATGGCTAGAACTGGGGTGCCATTCAAAGTTTTGTTTTTTTTGAAAGACCGGACCTTATCAATCATATAGCAATAAATGACTTATCTAGTTCCCTGGGCAATACAGATAATCTCTTGGATATCTATAATTCTGCCAATACAGAGCTTCTGTGTCTCTCGCAGGACACATGGGGGGGGCCGATTTACCCAGACTTGCTGGTCAAATATATGGAGTTAAAGTGGCGCTAACTGGTTCACTACCGGTTAGTGCGACTTTAACTCCATATTAGTATCGGATGCGCGGGTTACGTAAAAATCACCTGCGCATCCAACACCCGCGATTTAATATCGTGTTTGCACTGGTTATAGTGCTGGATTTTAACGCCAGCTAATAGCTGCCATTAAAATGCCAGGATTGCTAGGATTTACCCACATTCGCAAACACGATTTTGAATTGTGAAAGGAGCATTTACCCAGAGCCCATGAGCCTGAATGTGTTTAAAAGTCAAACAATCATAGCCAAATACAGGAGGACTCACAGCCAATTCAGGGAGAATGTTCAGGACTGTGTGTAGCCACATCTTACAGATTCTGTCATCTTTCAAAAAATATTACAGTGTGTGACCCAGCATAATGGGTGGTTGGGTTTGAAATGGGAAGGGGGCACCAGGGGAAATGGCCCTGCATTGGATTATTATTCAAAAATGATCTAAGTTTAGTTCATTTTCTTCACAGGGTTTTGAAAAGAAAACAGAACACACAAGAGATCATTTAACTTTCTCTCTCAAGCTTTTTTGTAAAATCTAAAATTTATGGCACTCAAACCATTATGCAGCTCAATAATTCTTTAGCATATAAGCCTAAGGGTCGCCTTGCTATTTACAGAAGCCTGTTTCCTTCTTGATTAGTGACATGTCTTGTATAACTATACACTATTTACTACTTAACAGGAGCTGCAATTGAGTTTAAGGATTACATGTGTTGAGTACAGATCATTTGTAATATGCATGTGAGGCCACACTAGTGTCTGCTTTTAAAAGCGTGATCGGATCGTGTTTACAAGTGCATTTGTGTGGCCCAACCCTAAGGGGCATATTTATAAAGCAACGATAATAGCTCCAAAAAATTACCGCCGCACATCGCGGCCGCGAAAATAGTATTTATAACGGCGAGCGCTATTCCCGCGATATGTATCGCGGCCGCGATGTGCTGCGGTAATTTTAAGCCCCTTCGCGCGATATCTGTATAGTATCGCCGCGAAGGGACTTAAAATCCCTTCCCGACGCCTCCCTAAGGGGTGGGATACCCACCCGCCCACACACCCCGCGCGGCGACCACCCCCGCCGCCGCTCCCAGCAGGCCCCTCCCAACCCGTTTCCCCGCTCGCGGCAATCTCGGAACGAGGCTAGGAGGCTGCGGGAAGGGCCGCAGTGTTGTCGCGACCACCCGCGCGCACCCCCTCCCCGGCAACCCCTCCAGCCCCCCGCCCCGGCCGCTCCCGGGGAGGGACGGGAGGAGCCGCTGGGGGGGTGGAGGCTCCTCCAGCGGGGCCCTGAGAAGGGCCTTTTGGGGCTTAGGGGTCCCGCAGCTCGAACCGGGACCCCCCTCCCGGCCTTATAAGGGCCCTTGCGGCACTGACAAGTGCCTTTGGCGGGGGTCCCCAGCTGAACCGGGACCCCCAGTGCGGCTCTTAAAAGAGCCCTTGGGCGCGTCTCTCTTTCTCCAGTACCCGGCGACACCAGCTCCGCCGAGGCCGCCGACCCCCGAGAGGTACCCCTGCGGCCGCCAGGGTACCCCCGGCGGCGGCGGCGACCTCACGAGGCCGATGTTGCCGGCGTCTTGATCCGACGCGACTCTTCGGTGCTGGCGACCCAACCCCTCTCAGGTCGCCGATGCCAGGCAGACTCACTGCGGCCGCAGTGAGCCCGCTGGCACACCGCGGCCTCAGCGGAGCCCGATGTTGCCAGCCGCTTCTTTCTTTCTTCAGCCATCTACTGCGATGGCATCTGAGTTCCGCGGCGGAAAGCTCCTCTTTGTATAGGTTTGCAGAAATCCATATCCGTTTATTTTGATTGGTCTGATACATATCGCTGCGCGATAACATATCGCGCTGGGGAAGAAAAAAAAAAAATATAGTCGCCTTATAAATACGGCGATAGCGCTATTTTCGCGCCCGTCGTGTGCCGGCGATATTTTTTGGAGCTAGTATCGTTGCTTTTATAAATATGCCCCTTAGGGTTGGGCCACACAATGCACTTGTAACCAATCCGATCACGCTTTTACAAGTGCAGCACTAGTGCGAAGCGGCGGCGGTGATCGCCGCTGCCGCCGCGTGTGGTGTGGGCGGGGTGGGCGTGTCTCCCGGGGCTGGTGCGACCGACTCCGCCGCGGTTGCCTGCCCATCCCTTCCGCGGGAAGTAGTACCATGGCTGACTTTCGCCCCTTCTGGCGAAGTAAAACAGCCGATACTAGCCGCGCGAAACATTACCCCCGCCGCTTTAATAATAGAAGCGCGTAACCGTTAGTTCGCCCGGCGAAGGGTTAAACGCTTCGTTAACTTTTCGCGGCCGTTTTCGGAACTTTTATAAATCGCCGGTAACGCTATTTATATTGCATTAATGTCCGCGAAAACAGCCGCGAAAAGTAACTAACTTATAATATGCCCCTAAGTGTCCTCTTAGTTATTGGTTGGTATTACACTTTGCAGACTGCCCTGACTCAGTGAACAGAACTGGGTTATAAGCTGTGTCACAAGCCCCACCCCGAAAAATCAATCTTTTCTGAGCTAGTAACAGACTGCAAAACCATTCCTCCGTCCATTCTCTACTTATGGACACCGTTAGGGGAGAGAAAACTCTATTGGTGCTTTTTTCAATTCAGCTTATTGGTGTTTTCTTTTTTTAGGGGTAACATATTTATTTTCAAGGGTCATCAAATTATCACCTGTTATGCAGCAAAATGTCTCCTCCTCTCCCTTTCCCTCTGCCTCTCAAAATGTTTCCCCTCCTCTCCAAGCTCATTTAAAAGCTTGCACATGCTCAAAGTAGGCAGCTAGGGGAAAATTATTTAAGGCTTTTTCACACTAGGAACGGACAAAAATGCAAAAATGCAGTGCATTGAGAGACATTTCAATACATTTTTGTATCTGTTGCTGACTGTTTGTGTGTGCGTTATTATCCGATTGTGTCCTTTCTCTCGGTTGTGTTTTAACATGTTTTTGACCACATCATTGGGCAGGACCAATGACATCACAGGAACTCCCAGACATCCTTTTTTTAAAAATGGACACAAACACATTTTAAATGCTTGCAACAGTGCGTTTTTAAAATGAACTGGAACAGAACGGAATACAACTCAGCAAGTGTAAACGATATTGTGAAATCCTATTTACTGTCTGTCTGTCCATTTTTTAAAATGCACCTGCAACTGTCACATCCATGATGACTGCAGCTGGAAGAACCAAGAAGCAGAAAAAAATGTCACAGTTCTTAACCAAATGCTACACCTGCAAACCTGTAATTGCCGCCATTCAGTGAGTGTGCTGCCTGTGTCCATGGCGGGGAAAAACACACATGTATATGTTTATCATTTGCCATATGTGGGTAATACAGGTATTCTGGTGAAGGGCAAGTATTTCATGTGGAGGTGCAATATTTGTTTTCATTGAGTGAAATGTGAAATCAAATAGCTGTTTGCAGATAGTGTGTCAACTAGAGCATTGTCCACTATGAAACTACAATCTGGGCTGTGTAGCAGGAAATGTTTATCATGTTTAGTATTTCCTGCTCTCACCCCACAAATGGCAGTATATTTAGCAGGTTTTCAGTTAAAAAAAGAGATAAAACGTTTATTCCTTCCCCTGTGATTTCTGTACTGGGGAAACATTCTAATAGGACAGACGGCTGCTGTATGCTGTATATCATATTTTATATGGTATTTATTCAATAGTGTACATATATATAGTGCACAGTATATAATGCATTGGACGTGATCAGAGAGAACAATAAAGTTTGATTAAAGAAAAGGTTGTTAGTATTATACAGTATTTTATATATTAAATTAGCAGTAAAACCACTTGTGCTGCAAAATGTTACCTATCAGAATAAAATAACGACCAGGTTCTGAAATAACAATAACTCACTAAATAATGGAGTAATACAGGATAAAGTATTTTATTATATGTTAAATATATATTTGGTTAGAAATGTTTAATAGCAGTTTCTGGGCTGAAATGCTAGCTATACATTATATGGAGTGTAGACATTCCACCTGGCCCAATGTAAAAATCTAAATATTTCGAATTTACAAATTTGAAATTTCAAAACAGGAAGCGCATGAGGTTTCCGGTACTGGGCGTTTTTTTTTTTTTTAAGATTTTGGTCAATGATACATCCCAAGTCCCTGGATACATTTACAGTAAGTTACCATTGTTATTTATACCTTAATTTAAGCCGGATTTTTTCACTTTAATCTGCCGATCTGCAAGTGTAAAGGATTTCAGTATGGCCATTTCTATCTGTGACCACCATAGTTCACCTTTAAGGGAAGGTAAAGACTTTCGTTTATTTAAAATAAAATTAAATTAAAAAAGTCTGGAGGATGCAAGTACAAATATGAAGGAAAATCAGTTGTTATAGTAGCATACAGTCTAATAATTATGTCCTTGGTTTTTAAGAGACAGTAGCAATGGAATTTCACCTACATGAGACGAAAAACAAAGTGAGATTGATTGAATGAGCTGAACAAATTGACATCAGAATTAAGATGTGTCTCATCTCGTGCTGTTTTCAAATCTACATTAGCTGGAGGTGTAAATATTCCTCTACCTCATTTCTATAATAAAATTATAAAATTATAAAACTATAAATACTTTATAGTAAAAGCTTTAAACATTTTCAGGAGTGGCATAACTATGGATACATCACTGGATCACCCAGAAAAACTATGATTGGGCCCCCTCCCTTCATCTACAGTGGTTCTCTGGCAGTGTAGTATCTGTCATATGGAAAGTAAGAAGATGTCTCCAGGTTCCCTTGGTAGTTATGCCCCTGATTTTCAGTAACATAGTAACATAAAACATATTTATAAAAAAATCGAAAATAGCGCAAAAAAATTACCGCAGCACATCGCGGCCGCGAAAATAGCGCTATCGCCGTATTTATGAAGGTAAGAAGTTATGTGGGGGCACAAAGCGAAATATACCATGCCTGAGTCATGTGGAACCATTAACTCAAATGGGGCCTAAAATGGTTATAGAGGTCTGAAAGGCTAATTGTGCTACACATTTTTCCCCTCGCTGTATAATATGAATGAAAAATAATAATACGAATATTGACAGAGAATATGGTAACGGGATAACAATTAGACAAGTCAATATCAATAAAGCCCCAGGACAGATGCAATACATCCTCACGGAATCACTGTTTTCTTATCTTTTCAGGATAGAGGGTAATGGTCCCCCCCAGAGTATGCTTGTGGGTATTTTAGGAGAAAGGGGATAGGGCCACTTCTATTTAATCTGTCTAAAGGACAGATTATAGACAGATTATACATTAGATGGCTGTTTACATTGGAGAAACAGCAAATGCTTGATCTACAAATATATAAATGAGTTTTTTAACAACCTATTAGTGAACAATGCCCTTTAGATTAGAAGAAAAGACGTTTATTCTTCGGGCTAGGAAAGGTTTTTTTACAGTTAGAACAGTGAAACTGTGGGTCTGGATAAGCTCCTAAAACTAAAAAACATTGAAAATTACTGGTACCAACACACATAGTTCTTGCTGATCCAAGGATCCTCTCCTATTGCCATTTAGTCAGGAATGATCTTATCCACCTTTGTTTTTTTTGCAATCCTCTGGAACAACTGTTAGGTAGGGTTAATGAGTAGGCTATACAGTTTGGACTTGATGGACATATGCATACGTCTTTAGTCCTCCCCCATAAGTAGGATAGTCGCACTGATGGGCAAACTGCGGCTTTCCAGATGTTTGAAAACTACAACTCCCAGCATTCCTATGCTTCCCTCTGTAGTTGAGAAATGCTGGGAGTTGTAGTTTTCAAACATCTGGAGAGCCGCAGTTTGAGGATCACCGGGATAGTGTATAGAGAGGTGCAAACTTATTATAAGGTGATTACTATGTATATATACATAAATCACACCAAACCCAAGTAAAGTACAAGATGATATACTATACTGAATAATTGAAAGAAAATGCTTAAAAGGGAACTTCAAAAGCTATAAACTGTGCAACACGTAGATTAATTTATCTTCTGTGGATTACAATTTGAAATATATCCAAACACTTGTACATGTTTAATGTGCTGGGAATTTCTGTAGGCAAACCTAAATATTGTACTGATAACCAATTGCAAGATAGATAGAAATAAATGATCAATATTTATTATTCAATCATGCAGATATTTAATCATGTAAACCTTCCTAACCAGTATGGATGCAAAAAGGGGAGATATTGCAGACTGCACACAATTATAAAAGGTTATGTACCATTCCATAAGGAAGAACTGAAGCAGCCCCAGAATTATTAGCACCACATATAGCTCAAATGTTTGCCACTTCAGAGTACAATTGGACAGACTTTATTAGGACCCAAGTCTATTATTAGTAATGTGTGTTATGTTGCTGCCATTATTTCACCCTAGGAAAGTCCACATTTACCAAGGACTGCCTATTCAGAGCAAGAAGAGATTAGTTTGTAAAATGCATATTCCGGTAAACTCAATTGTACTTGACATTGTACATGACCTACTATTCATATTTTGAATTCAGCTTTGCAAAAGGTAATTCCAGATTTTTCTTAAAACAGATCTTGTACATCAGTGCTTTTATTTAGGAGGTATTGCCCTAGGACAAATACAAAACTTCTTTAATCAGCTTACCAGACTTTCAGGTTACATACCAAATAAACCAGCTCATCTCTGGTTTACACTGGCATTAACAGTATGTCAACCACTCCCTACTGCAAAGCTGGGTACACACATTCCCGATAAAGGGTAAAGTATGTACGGCCGAAAACAAACATTGCCAACGACCGGTCGGCATTGGAAGAAATCATTAGAAATTAAAATTTTCCCTGGTTTTCAGTCGGCCCCCTAAACTAAGATATAGGGAGTCTGCAGCAATATGAGGGAGTATGGCAGTCACGAACATTCGCCCTATACTTTATATATACACTTTATATAGGGAGAACGATTGTGACTGTACTCTTATCTTCCAGATTCTGTCAATCAACTTTGACAGATTGGTACTGTGTGTACCCACCTTTAATCTTCAATTCTGACAGTTTAAAGTGACTTTGGCCCCTATGCAGAATCCCACAATTACCGTAATTCTAGTTTATCCATTAGTCAATCTTCTCTCATTTCCCCCCAATCCCATTAATTTTTTTTCTCATACTCTTTAATATGGCTTTTTAACGACTGCATTTCTTCTAGGTATTACATTATATACTGTATGTAATATTGCCCAAACCATGATATTTTCTTTGAAGGATCTAAAGTATTCTCCCTCCAGCTATTTTGTTAATAAAAATATTCCTCACTAAACCATATTGAACCGACGCCTGTAAATTATTTGTCACAAGCCACTCGCACATAACTAAAAAATGGCTTAACCCCTGACCGTTAATAAATATGAAGGAGAGGTATCATCTGTCAACTGCATGAAAACACAAGCATTTAACCAAGTAAATCTTAACTGAACCACAATATACACAGCATCAAGATGTGTAAATGTAGTTTATCTATATAGATTGCTGCAGTACTACATATTTGAACTAGAGATGGTCGAAACTCACTTGTTTTGTTCCTTTTTCTGATTCCCAGATCTCGGGAAAACCCTGAGGATCCGAAACCGGAACGAATTTTCGATAATTTTTGAATGTACAGAGCTATTTTCGATAATTTTCGAAAATAGCCTTGAACTTTAGAAAATTTGATCGGAGACCATTTTCGAGGATTTTCAAACGTTTGAAGCTATTTTCGAAAATAGCTCTGTACATTCGAAAATGATGTGCTGCGCAAAGTCCAAATGCTTTTTGGACTTCATACAAGCCCTGCATAGTGAGTGTAAAAGCAACGCTACATCAGGTAACACTGATTTTACACTCACTTTTAACAATACCAATTCATATTGAATCTCCCTGATATGCTTGTGAATGTTCTCATTCATCCAGGTCATGGTATATCTGTTGTATTCAATTAGAACAACTGGACTTGAAGTTTAGTTCTTGAAGACGTTTTGATAGTCATCCGACTAGTTTTCTCAATTCAGAATGAATTGAGAAAGCCAGTCAGATGACTAGCGAAATGTCTTCAAGAACTAAACTTCAAGTCCAGTTGATCTAATTGAATACAACAGATAAATCTCCCTGATAATTAATACAAATATAGCAAATAAATCAGTAAATACATTTATGAATCTATCTTTATATAAAGGGTGATCAGTATAGTTCCTGTCACTATCTCTTAAAGACCCCCTTGTAACCATTCAGGGTCCCCTGGTTTAGAAAATCTGATAATGGTTTGTGTACCCACAATGCCTGTCCTATCCTATCTAATGATTGTTTTCTATTTCCATCACAAGGACTTAACCTTGTGAGTGCTCTTTGCATGATCACATATTGAACATTATTTACATTTTGCAATGGGGAATAACATTATTTTAATGAAGCATAATAACTGTCAATAGTAAAAATAACAGGGTAATTGAGAGGCAATGGGGTTTATCTTATTACATAACTGCAGGACACAGAGCACAAGGGTATCCCCAGGGCTGCATCTCCAATGAGGCAAGAAGAAACGTTTGTTTTAGGGCAGCAGGTGCCTTGGTACCTATGAGGGGCAGCAGACTGACCAGCAAAATATATATATATAGTTTTTATATACTTTACACTAACACATTACATTTTTTGTTATATGACCAATGGGGACTGTCTGGGAACTGTAAGGCGGAGGCCACACTAGTATGGATGGAAATGTGCGGGAAAACGCACGTCCTTTCTTACGCTTCAGCGACCATTTGCACTGCGAAAAATTTGTGATCACACGCAATGTGGCCACCCACATTGACATGCAGTGGTCTGTGCCGTGTGCAAACAGACCATTTGGTAGCACATGAAAAACACATTAGTGTGACCTAGTCCTAACTATAAAATATCCCGGTGTACTAATTTTGTGTGTGTGTGTGTGTGTATCAAAAAGCCTAGAAACGCCCCCTGGGATCCCCAAGAAGTTGCTACTGATGTGATGGGGATGGCTCCATGCTAGTGACTAAACACACTAAAAATCTCAGTGCAGTAGGTTGCAAATGCACTCTGCATAGTTTCCATCCTACACTACATTAAATGGCAAGTGGCAGCCATGGCACTCCAGATGTTTTAAAAACTTCCAACACCCAGCATGCCACAAAGCATGCTGGGAGTTGTAGCTTGTAAACATCTGGGGTGTTAAAGTTCGACATCACGGCTAAATGCGTTTGATAAAAATAAACGCAGCGCATGCGGATCGTGCAGAGTAGGCTAGTAGAACCTTGACAATCCAAAGAAGTTGGTGAGAGGAGCCATTGTACACTCACCCTGCCAGAACAATCAGATACTAACCGGTACTTCTTGGGATCATTTTGGGACTTGACAATCGCTGGATCTTCCATGACTTCCGGTGTCTCCGGTCTAGCCGCAGTGTGTCTGTAGGAGGGAACCGAACCAGGAGCAGTAACTGTCCCTTCAGATTTTTACTAAAGCAGTGAATTCGCTAGTTGTCAAGCAGGGAGTTTTCAAGGCATCGCAAGGCAAAGATACATTTTTCAACCAATCCGATCGAATCACCTGGTCATGTGATGTTCCGCAACCCAATCAAACGTATCCATTCCCCTTCCAGCTTGGAAGGCGTCGCTTAGCTTAGTCCAAACCCGGAAGTTAAGGCACGTGTGAATGAGGGAGGGTGAGCGGTGCTTTATTTGGAGAGCATGATGTTACATAGACAGTAACCAATGGAATCCTGATGGCTGCAGTTTGGTTATTGATTACTCTCTTTATTTCCATTGAGTGTAAACATCTAAATGCAATCCCAAATCATCAGATAATGTAATAAATGTATACATGAAAATGATATTTACAAATCCAATGGTTAGTGTGCAATATAAATCTAATACTTTCCATTAAAGTAGTACTTGTCTATTTAGTTTCTCCTAGACAACGAGATTAGTTAAAGCAAATTATTGGAAATTGTTCAGCTTGTTGTGTGACAGAATTGTCATCACTAGAAAGTACAAGTGACATGGCCTGTTTCACCCCCATGGTGTAGTGAGCAGGGCCAGTAAAGGAAGCAGTATAGAGTTTTCCAGATTTTTGCCTTAGTGGTACCCTAGTACTGCATTCTGCCCCAAGCTGCCCCAAACTGGTTTAGGTTTATTGGGCAGAATTGCCTGTGTCAGACAAACCAAGATGTCAAAAACATGTGCGATTCTGCGCAATGAATATAAAAAATCTAGACTCCTGGTCTGTAATTTGTGTAAAACAAACAAACTTTGGAATGCAAAGATGCACTAATCACTGGGAGATTTAGTGCATCGTAGGATCATGTTCAGGTTAGCAACACAGGCATGCATCCGTTTAATGTGCCAAACGTTACATGTTATGCTTCACATTACAAGGTAGCACAAAACTTAAATAAAAGTGTATCGCTTAGGGTACGCTGCTCAATGAACATGGGCAAAGGGCAAGTCCAGTCAAAAATAAAGTTTAGCTTTAAATGTTAATCATTGCCCCATACCTAGCTTTCATATTATTAATATGTTCCAAAAATGCGCCTGAAGTCTCTTACCTGACCCAGTCCCTCGTCATCTAGGCACCGCCCCTTGCTCCCGATACAGTACAAGCTCGTTGCGAGCAAAAACAGGAGAAGAGGGCTTCTGTGCTGACAGCCGCTCCACTTCCTGGTTGCGGCTGTCAGGTGATTGGGCATGACATCACATAGCTCCTTTACTGACAGCCACATCCAGGTGAAGTGGCTATCAGCCGCAGAGCAGAAGAGGAGTGTCGAGGGACTGGGTCTGGTAAGAGACTTCAGGGGCATCTTTGGAATATATTAGCAATGTGAAAGCTAGGTTTGGGGGGGTGATTAAAATTTATAGCTAAACTTTATTTTTGACTGGACATGCCCTTTAACTACTCCCACAGGTGTCAAACACAAAAGGAAACAGCATGCACACTTTTAAATTTACAGAAGGAGGCCAGCAGAAGCTTACAATTACATCAAAGCTCCTTGATACAATATGTCCAACATAAAAGGCTACCATGTGGTCTAATTGTTGATCTATGTCCCGCATTGTGGGTAGATAACTCAATATTAGGAACAAGATGGCGAGAAATCACCAATAAATACATCCTTGACCCGATGGTGCTCACAATCGAAAGAGTACAAGTGACATTGACTACAGTAAAATAAAAAATCTTAACTACCTCAGAATCCATTGGAGCAGAGGTAACACCAGAAAGGTGGGCGGAAATTGAAAAAGCTTTATACCTGTTTCTAGTTTATCTAGATACTAGTTTCTCTAGTTTATGGTTATCACCTTTCACATTAAACACTATACCAGGAATGTAATTTCTAGCCAGCAATCAAGTTTTGTATCTTCTGTAAAGTTTTCAGAGACCTAGTGAAAAAATAAACCAAGTATTATGAGGCTTAAACAGTGCAGTCATGCAAAGCACTAATGGGCTGATGCAATAAAAGGTGCATGCAAGTTTGCCCATGCTATTGATTTGCCAACATCAATTCGTTTTTAACTATTTGCGGTTACCCATTAATAAGCTGACATCTGATTATGCAAATTAATTGCACCTTTTATTGATTCAGCCCCTATGTATTTCAATTTAAACTGATGTTCAATCTAGACATCGTTTGATGTTGGTACAACAGATAAGGGGATATCTGTATATAATACATAAGTGTGCTATTTTATAATGGTAGCTGCAGTGGTATATATTCTGATAAAAATCATTCAGCTATGTCGCTAAGTGACTCATTTCTTATATCCCACTGCGCCTCCCACTCCAGTGCTTATGTCTGAACAATGACGCAGCGTTATTTGCAGTGTTTAACTTCACTAATGGAACCTGCTGGAGCTGCTTCCTGTCACTTCATAACCAATGTCTCTCTCCTCCACAAAGATTTGTTTAACCGCATAGATACTGGACTGGGATGTTTCTTTCTACTGGGTTTAAGTTACAGAAGGTAGCTTGGGGAGGGGGGGTTTAAATTAAGGTGGGAATAGGGACACGGATAAAATTTAAAATGCGAATAGGGTGAAGGAATTAGAAACTTATCTATTATAAGAAATCTTGCGCCTCTTTACATTATAATATTACGCCACCTCAGAGTTCCCTGCCCTGTATAAAAGCTCTTGGCCTACAGCCTCATGTTTCTATATGGTCAGGGTACTCCTCAGTGGTGTAATATCTTTATATAATACTGTAAAGGGGCGCATTATCCCTTATATTGTCTTTTACCAATTTTACAATGTTTTTATCTAATAATGAAGGTAATATTTTGTAAATCAGTATAACACGACAACTCTTCATTCATTGGGATATTAATGATGATATCTATCTAAGAATAAAATCTTATACATTGTTTGGAATAAACTTCATTCACACTGCTTGGCCTAGAAAAAAGAAACATTGTAATGTGATGTTAGAGAATGGTTTTTGGATTGCATAAACAGGGGAATTATGATCATGGAGCTACATCCATGTCGTTTAAGTTTAAGTAGAGTGCCTCGGGGGCCTTCTGAAGTGTGCCATCTTTCTTCAATTGTTTAGTAAATGATTAAACGAAGGGGCATTGAGAGCACGGCTGTGACACAAAAACTATGAAAACCGTTGGATACTCTAAATGCGTGCAATTGCTCCAAGCAGGACTACATAGATTAATCAAAAAAGGGCCAGCACCTTGTGGGGCAGGGCTGAGATTTGTCTCCCCCCCCCGACCTTGTTGAGTTTAAATGTAAGGTGATGTATTTGGGGTAACAAGGATGTGCACCCTACACCATTAAACCTTGCTCTGCTAAGTGCATTCTAAAGGGGAACTAATTTGGGTTCTCACACCCCCTACCACTGTTTAGTAATTTGTGTTGATTAACAGGACTTGACGTAGCAAAACAATGCCAGATAGTCACATAATCATGTATATTGTGTAGCGATTGTATGATGGCGTCGTGGACAAGAGGGGAAGACGCATCCACGGGACACAACCATTATATTATTCCCCCCTTCGTTACAAGGCAATGGTAAGCCTCCATTTGGAAAATGCAGTGCAGTTTGGAATCCTGTATACAAAGGAGAGCAGGCACTCTAAAATCAATAGGGGAATGGAAGGGGCATGATGCTACCAGGCAAATTAGACAAGCCCATATGGGATGTTACATGGGCAATTCGTGAAGATATTGAAACACTTCATTACACTAAATATATATGGGCCATTCAATAAACACAAATAGGTCATATCAGAGGGCTTGCAGGCCCATCCTAAGAGTAGTAAGAAACAGAAGTGTCATCTTCAGATGAGGAAAGTTTGTTACAGTGAGAATGATGAAAATTAAAATCATATTGACGATTTACTGGGATTATAAACCCATATTACTGTAGTTCGGCTGATTTCAGGGATGGTTCAGATTGCCATTTGGTTTTTAGTTGTCTGCTGCGGAAGATGCGGCGGGTGGTCTCCGCCGCTGCGGGGGGTTGGGGGCAGGGGGGCGTATGCCCCGCCCCCTTAGCAGATGCGTCGAGGAAGTGATTTTAAGTCGAGACTTAACCCTTTTTTTTCCTCCTCCCTACTCCCCCCCTCTCGCCCTTACTTCTGTCATTACCGCAACACATCGCGGCCGCGATAATTATCGCGGCTCGATAACATATTCGTATGGCAATGCGCTCCCGTCTTCTTCTTTGTCCTAGAATAACAACACAATACCATTTATCTTTGGATAGTGTAGGGCCACAGCTTATATCATCTATCTCAAGAACGTTTTCATCAGTAAAATACACATAAAAGGAATATGTTAATAATAACAGCCCAAATAACAGTTTTAAGATAAATAACTGAAATACAGTACATACTCTCAATTTGTCAGCATGAAGGGTCCCTGCCAGATTACCTCGTTGAGTATACTTTGTATTACACTTCTCTCTAATTTAATCTGTAAACCAAGAGCCAATGTAACCCACTTTATGTTTTCTCAATCCCTTGGCCACCCATCTCCAGGGGTTGGACTGGGCCAAGGTGTTGCCACCCTTTTTCATAAAGCTTTAATTGACCCCCATTATACCGGTGTCTGCCAATATGCCTTACCATTAAATGCTTCCAAAAACTGCAGCCAGATATCAAAAGCCTCCTTTATTTGTTTTGTCCCCCTAATGAAGTGATAGGGCCTCTTTACCCCCACTGTCATTAATGCTAACCATCTTCCGAATACTCGTCCCATGGGAATAATTCTTCAGGCAAAATTTATTTTCCCAAGCAGCGACTGCAATTGCCTTAACGTCACCTTTTTGGCCTCCATACATTTACTTATCAAGTCTTTTAGGTCCCTGACCTTTGTCTCTGGCAATCTGCATTCCTGCTGTTTGTTTAGAGGCTATTTCAATGCCCAAGAATGTAAGGCAAGTCGTCAGTGTCACTGTTTTTTCCTCTGCCAGGGGTTCTCCAAACTCATCAGAAACATCCTGAACAGAACATCCTGTCGGGCCCACCATTAGGGAAATCATCTAAGTAATGTACTAGTAATGAAATCCTGGAACTTTTCTTAATTACCCACTCGATAAAGCTGCTAAATATCTCAAAAAATGAACAAACAACCCATGGGCAATGCCCTATATACATAATAACGGTTCTCAAACTTACATCCCAACAAATACATTGAGTCCGGATGAACTGGTAAGAGTCTAAATGCCAATTCAACATGGGCCCTTTAACTTGAACTGAAGGAATAGAAAAAACAGAACTCTCTTCTATCAACTTAGCCTTCTCCCACAACGAATATTTACTTAGCCAACGTGCCATCATGTCGATTCTCATCAGGCCTCCCCCTTTTGCAAAGGTCTCCCTGGCTCTGACACTTGCCTGCTTACCTTTTCTAAAACATCTCGCTTGCGGGTGGGCTCCTGAAAACTATGAACATCCATGTCAAAACCTGCACATATTCCCCCATTTACAGGTCCCTTCATTAAATTGCCAACAATGCCATTTCTTTTGGCCTCCCAATGCGGTTGCATTTCCTCAAGACAAAAATGGCTGGGCAGGTGCAAACCCGGTGTTACTTTGAATACTCTTATTATTCATTATCAGCATTCATAACCAGAGATGGATTAATATCATGTGGGGCCCTAGGCAGGGCCATAATTTAGGGCCCCTTTTTTATTAAATATATTGTATAGACTATAATTGTTACTGCTTTTGAAGCTGTGCCCCCAGAAGTTTCCTGGGCCCTAGGCAGTTGCCTAGGGTTGCCTTGTGGATAATCCTGCTTGTTCATTAACCCTAATATCTTGGTGATCCAGTGACAGTTCATTCACCCTAATGCCATTCTCTGTACTGAAAGGCCTTCATAACATTGACACGCTCGTCCTTCCATAAACCCGATGCGCCTCCCCAATAGTATGCTAGGTAGCAATACAGTGGTGAACACAGCATTGAATTCGCTCATCGCCTATAACGCTTCCCAGAAATGAAATGATGAAAGCCTTGAAGACAATCCCAACCTCGTGGTATTATGCCGTATATCCTACGCCCTTCCTTATCCTCTCCTTTAATAACCCCTTAAATCGTACCCATTTTAATCCAGAGAAAAACTGTACAAATAAAATAGTAAACATATGTCCACTTTTTTCTACGCCCATATTTTTTCCTAAACTCTCTCTGCTTCAATGGATCCCCAAAGGTCACTTCAAAGCAAATGTACTATCTGTCGTGACTGAATGTGATTGTAATCCTGTAACCTCCTTCTCAATGATAACCGTGCCGAACCCTGTCCTCTCAGCTCCGTCTCTTCTGTTGTCGCTGATGTTAGTTCACTAGTTGTACTCTCAATCTGAATATACTTGTCTCATTACCTGTGAAGCCTCCAACCTATTTAGCAGTTGCTTAAGGCTGGCCATACCTCTCTATTTCTTTTTACAGCTAAATTTATATTAGATGCCTGAAATGATGTATATATAATATCAGGCTGTGAAGGTGTGTGGTGCAAAACTGATGTACCTGAATCCATCAGGGCTGGCGTCCCTATCGCATCTCTCCTTATTCCAGTCAACCGTCCTTGATTGATGCCGATCTAGTCCTGACTTGCCCTGTAAGTGGAAGGAGCTGCACGCTGTGCATTGTCTGTGGTTTTATAATGTTGCTGATCTCAATGGAGTTCAATGCAGAACCCGTTCCAGATGCATACACTGTTCCATTATCTTGCAGTTTGTTGACTGCACTCTGAAATGAAGGAGACAACAAATATGTTTTTCCCACCATTCATCCTCTTCCCTTCTCTCTCCCATGGCAGCCCTTAAGAGCCCCAAGATATCAGTTCCACGCACACTTTCTCCCCCCGCCTTCTGGTCAACCCACTCAAATCCTCCCCAAAATCCATAGGCTGGGAAGCTTGCCCTCCCCTCAACTGTTCTTGATGGTGTCAGCTTCAAACTTCTCTGCCCTCTTCAGTTTCTGCTCCCAGTCTGCCCCAGGCCCTACCCAAGGGCGCACACTGACTGGGATACTGTCTGCTGGTTCCCCCATACAAATCCTCCTGACAATATTCGCTCCAGATAACATCATCTATATTGGCACTGCCTGCATGTTATTTCTCTGTTACCCACATTCTCCTCATGCCTGGTGTGGTGTGACTGCTTTATTGTCCCCCACCATTAGAAGATGGTGCATGATTGAGTCTCCACACCTCCAACTGAGGTCCCAGGTCTCTGCCTTTGTCCTGCTACCTTCCTTCTAGCTGCCCCTGGCTCCACCAAACAAACCTCACCAGCTGTCACATTTACCGGTGAACACACTGCCGTTACCTGTGCCTTAGATCTGAGTTGTCCTTTATGTGACTCTGATCACGTTGACCTCCCTGCCACCACACCAGCCCGTTGTGTACCAATGTGTCCTCTGTTACTGTGCCTCCTTCTCCTCGGCTGTGATGAAGGGCTTAGCATAATAGGTGGTCTTGATCTTCTCTGTCCCGCCCTTCTATCCGCCTCAGCTCTCCCAGCTACTCTCGGCTCGGTCTCCTGTTCTTCAGCTCTTCTTGTCACTTCTCTCAGCCAGTCTTTGCCTTGCAACTCCACCACCGAAGGCAAAGACGAGATCAGTTCGTCCATCTTCACTAAGATGGCTGCAGTTTACCAAACTCCCCCACAAGCTTTCTTCTTCCTAAAATTCCTCTTTCTACCCACAAACCTTCTTTCTCAGTCCTCATCTTTTTACTATTGATTTACTTTTTTAAAAAAAGGGGGGTTGGACTTACTTTGTTCTGCAATCCATATTTAATTTTTTAAATTTTATTTAGTGTAATTGCTTTGTTGCACCCCTTATTACAGCTTCTATACTCCCTGTAAGCATGTTCTGTTCCCCCTCATTTCCATTTCCCTTTGAAGCATTAACCAGGCCAGAAAGTGCACCTAATTTTTAGGAAGTGAGGATTTAGTGATGATAGTGAGTATATTAAGCAGCCAAATGAAATTCTCTGCCAGTTGTATTTAAGAATAGCAATAGGTATAACCACACACGCTTTCTGGGAAAAAAACATGGGTCAGCACGCTCGTAATTCACCTTCCATACTCGTGTATCCAAATAAGTCCAAGCACCCACTTTCCTTAAAAACATAGTATTTTACTTAATCACAATTCTTTAATAAACATTTTCTGCCATAACACATGGCTGTTTTTCTTACAGACAGCAAAGATAGTGCAACGTTTCGAACCACACTGGTTCTTTGTCAGACAAAGAACCAGTGTGGTTCGAAACGTTGCATTATTTTCAATTCACTGCAAATTTTAGAAACTAGACCAGAATGAACCTGGGCAAAACTTAAAACATTGGTTCAAAATACAGTAAACCCATAGCAACATCTCATGGGAATCCATGAATAAAATCCATGGGATCCATTGTGTTACATGTTTGGTGTTTTTTAACAGCTGATCGCACGTATAAATAAAACATACGCGCGATCAGCTGTCTAAAAGACTGGACCTGAAGTTCCATTACGGTTCTGGAAGTTTGGATCCGGTCTTTTAAACAGCTGATCGCGCGTATGTTTACTTCATAGGCATCATCAGCTTTTAAAAACAGCTGATCGCAGGGGTTATTATGGGCTTGTGGCAGGCCCTGCTACTGTCTGTGTCCCTCCGCGATCGCAGGGGTGGTGGGGCGGTAGTTATGCCGCTGATTTCTGGTAAACACCTGCCTCCTTTTATTTTAAATTCTGTCAAAGTATAGTAGCTTAGTTGGTGGTGTTTATTAGCCCAAGCAAATCTTAGCAAGGTTTGTTTGACTGCGATATTGTAATTGTATTGTAATCCCTTTAAAATCGCGATTGGAGCGTATGGCGTTAGTCAGGTGATCCATTGTCATAATATATAGCAGTGGGGACAATGGGCAGCTCTGACGTGTGCCATTATATATGGGGAAGGAGTCTGATAGTATCCCGTTTGCTCAGACCCTAGCTGAGTTGTTTGTGTATAATGCCATTATTCTATTTATGCAGGCTTGTTTAAGTCCTGCTTGTGTTAGCGTTGCTTTTAGGAAAGGTCAATCCACCCTATCAAATGCCTTTTTGGAGTCTAGGGAAAGGAGGCATAGAGGGATGTTGTGTGATTTGGCATAAGCTATAATTGAGATTTTTTTTATGGTGTTGTCTCTTGCTTCTATTAGGGACAAATCCCACTTTTTCTTGGTGTATCTATTGCGGGAGTCGTGTGGCAATCCTTTTTGCATATATGTGTTTAAGTCTATGTTTATAAGAGATACACAGAGAAAATTTACCCAGCTTTACGCCTCTGGGTAAATCGCCCGAAAAGGGCAGTAGCTACTACATGATGATGAGTCTTTCTTAGGTTTGGGTATGACAACAATCTGTGCCTCTAAAGCTTTGGGGGGTTAGATGATATTGAGTTGAAAGTTGTGAGTAGTGGTTAATTCTTTCTGTAATAATTTGTAGGAAAATGTAGAGTATCCATCTGGCCCAGGGCTGTTCCCAGTTTTTAAGATTTAAAGGGCAAGTCCAGCCCTAAAATGAAAACATACATACAGGTACCCCCAAAAACCCTAAACTGTAATAGTTTGAAATCTGAAATATATAATTCTAACCTGAAATCCTGCATCATTATTTCTAGAGTATAATCATCCAGCTAGAGATCTGCTGCATTTATTGCTAAATTCATAGACTTGGTGTTGTCTGACGTGTTTATATATGTCAAAGATTTTATCATGTTTAGCTAATAATTTTTGCTTTTGTAGATCTTGATAGTCTGTTTCATGCTTAATGTGTTTATGTCTTGTTTCTTGTTTTAAGACTTGATGGGTTAGGTTTTCAATGTAAACTCAATTTTCTTTTTTTATTTGTGAACCAGTAGTCCCATCAAGACGTACTTTAAAGCTTCCCAATTATATGGAGGGGGGGGCTGTAGGGTCTTCTTTGTGTGTTGTGATTCATTCTTTAAGTTATTTATTTGTATTACTTTGAGGAATAATCTTTATCCAAGGGATGTTGTATGCACCATGGATCCACCAGATGAATGGAGTACAATTTATGTTTAAATCTTTTAAGGTCTCTGAATGTAGTGTTGGAGCAACCTTCTGAGGTGTCCCATAGTGGGTTTAATGATTGAGCTTTCTCGAAAATCTTGGAGTTTGGTTAAGTAAGTTGTGCCTGTATGTGCTTGTTTGTTATTAGGGATGTTTTCAAGAAAACAAATCTCCCAGTTTTATCAATTAATGTGTTTGTATGAAGAATGCAGAAGAAATCCAGTCTATTGATAATTAGCGTATTTCCTAAAATTATGCCGTGCTTTACAATTATCTAATACACCAGACCCGCCATGTAAAGTCTACAGCAAAAATCAGAGATGCTTAACCAGTGAATTAGGTAGGGATACCTGTAAAAAAAACGCATGGAGCATGGCTAAGTTACAGTTAATGTTGTTTAAGCGCAATCACTTTGCAATCTGCAAATGATCTGACAACTCAACAGCAAATCATCACACAACACACACAACTTATCAATAATATGTCTTTATGATTGTGTGTTAGTTTTACTTCCACCTAAATACATAAATGCATACAGTACAAAAAGTTTCAGATTTATTTATTTGCAGTATAGATTTCAGATACCGGTAAGATAATATAATATACAGATGCTGTAGTGTTACAATGCTTTTTTAAATAAAGTAAAATTACATGTCAGTTTAGCTTCTTGTCTGCTCTTACACTTAATATAAAGAAACCTACAAAAGATATACACACAATTGTAGATGATTTTACACAGAAATATATGATGTATACTTTTCTACCATGACATTTTTATACAAAACTTCAGAACCATTTTGAATCACATGTTTAAATTTCACAAGCAACACATTTAAACACTCCAGACAATCATTCACAAGGTCAAGCTGTCAGGGTACATTTCTGTAGTCTCTTGATAGAAGGAATACCAGTATTTCAAAAGACCAATAGGTCTATCTACAATAGACTATTCCATGTGCAAGTTACATCGTTAGCTGTGTGGTCATGGAAGGGAGACCAATTATTACAAACTATTGATTCTTTAAAGGACTAATGAAGAAAGAGGGATACATTAAACCTACTTAGTGCAAAGTTTTACATGTGTACTTTTTTATACAAGTCAAAGGCTTAATTTGCCTTTAGTAGAAGTTCTAGAAAATTTATAAGCTGACAAATAGCAGTTTAACTTGTTATACAAGTGTTTACACATACTTAAAATAACTACATTGAGAACACATTTATACTAGGAAATTATATATATATTATATAAGTTTGTTTTCACATTCCAGGTGCCATCATCTTTTAATATCTTACAATATATAGGTTTTGTTACTCAAAGAAAACTAAACTCTTCTAAAAACATAAGCTTTCCTGTTTTCTAATGATACCCATTATAATTCTGGGGGAACGTAGTTCTGCTACTGATCCTTAAAAAGGATCAGTAGCAGAACACTGGGATGGAACAATATTTCATGGAGATCTGAGATTTGTTTGGCATTACTTGGCATGGTTTAGATATATTTGTTGTATTCCGTTAGATCAACTGGGCTTGAGGTTTAGCTCTTCATTTTGTTTGTCATCCGACTGGCTAACAAAAGTATCTGTATCTGTTGGCAATAAATACTCATGTTCACAAGCATTTATGAGAGAAGTTTTGAAAATGAACTGAGTATACTTAGGCAAACTTTTTAATATCACTGATCAAATCTATGGTTTACTCTCAGTCTTACAGCAAACAAGTTACAGACAAAAGCAATGATTGTAGCACTTACACTATAGTAAGACTGTGAATGAAGGATACAAAATGGTCTTTTGTTTGCAAGTATATGCAATGGTATACACTCTTACTGCTTGTTTCCTTTGTGGTCTTATATACATGCAGAGCATTAATTAAAGGGCATGTCCACCCCCAAAACTATAATCCCCCCAACTACTGGCCCCACCATGTAGTGTAGTTTAATCCTTACCTCACATCCCAGCTCCATAGGGTTCTCCTGTAAACCCCCCCCCCCAAAGTCCCAAAACTAACCACCAGGAGGATAGCAGGGCTCTGCCTGCTATCTTGCCTCCGGTAGTATTTTGCCATGCGCACTGCAGCCCTTCTCCCCCCTCCCTCCCCTCCCTCTCTCTCCCTCCTCTCCCTCCCGTTCTACTATCCCTCCCCTAGCGCAAAACCCCCTTAATATGCTGCTCACCCATGTCCCCAGCCCCAACCGCATATTTTTTTTTTTCAAAAAGCCCCCAAACTCTTACTTACCTCTCCGCTTTCCTCCGCTGCACTGAATGACCGGCAGCCGCGTCCTTGATTGGCTGCCGCTCACCAATCACAGACGCGACTGCCGGTCCCGCCCTCTGCTTGCATTCTCTCAAGCAGAGGGCCGGCAGTGCGGCGGAAACGAGGGGAGGTAAGTAAGAGTTTGGGGGGCTTTCTGAAAAATATTTATGCGGTTGGGGCTGGGGGACATGGGGAGCAGCATATTAAAAATCAATTTTAGGGGTGGACATACCCTTTAAGACATTTATCTGTGCCCAAAAGTTTTGGAATTTAAACTTTGTGAAATGTCCTTCCTTTGCCACATCTCCAATGGGCAACAAAATAACTATTTTTCTAAGCTGCAGTTATAAGTTTGTATTTTATAATGAAAGGTGATGAATGGGGCAATCGCTCTGTCAAGACAAAGCATTAACTATCTTTCATTTGGGGGGATGAAATTAGTCCATATTCTTTAGGATTCTATTAGTGGAAATTGTTTTCTTAGGAAGCCAAACCTAATTTATATCTAATATCCCAATAGAAGTTAGGTAAAATGTAAATTATGTACGCTGCATGAGAATTCTGTGTTATTTGGATAAAATGTTCCCCATCATCAAGAACCATAAAGGACAAGATGAATTTTACCAAGTATAGTACTGTCTATCATTAAAAAAATGTTTTTGTGTGGATGGTGTAAAATGACCTGGGGTCAACAGGAACACTTTTGCTGTATGGGGGGAACTGTGTCTGTAAATCGCAAGTTTCTCGCTCCTGTGGAATGGTCTGTACCGACTCTCTGAACTTTTGTCACAGATTATGTCGACCACCGCTCAAACACTTGTTCACATGGACTTTCCTTGGCGCTAGCTTCAAAAAACTCAAATCCTGCAAAATAAGCATAAAAAAAAGATTGGCGCTTGGTAGGGAAGCTGAGTTATATGTCTTTCAGTTAAAGATTAATGTTGCTTTAAAATTAAAGTAATTCATAGGCTTTTAAAAGGGCTTTGAAGTGTAAAAAAACTTTATTACAAAAGCATAATCATTTTCAGTGAGGTAAGAGACCTACCTCCCCTTCTTACCTTATTAATGAGTTACCCGTTTCAAGCATTACCACGCACTGCTGCAGATTCCAGCTCTCCCAACCCTCCTCGCTACTGTGCACCCATGTCAGAAATAACGAGTGTATTGCTGTGTTGGGGTAGCAAGCATTGGAGAGATGTCTGTCTCCCGGTCTCCCACAGAAGCATAGGTTGTATGAATAAAATATACCTCTTCTATAAGGTAATAATGGGTGGTAAGAGGTGGGTCTCCTACCTCTCTGAAAATGATCATTTGTGCTTTTGTAATTTAATTTTTTTTTTTTTTACACTTTATTGCCTCAATAAATCTAATAATGATCAAAATGTAAGTTACACACAGAGAAAGCCATTAGTGCGAGTGATAGACTGCCTAAAAATGTATTCTGCTAGCTAAATATGGTCTAAAACTGGTGACTGCTGTCACTTACATGAGATTTCCACCTTTAGAAGGTCTGTTAATAAAGTTACTAGAGAAAGGGTTTTTAACCTTGTGAATGGCATCTTCCTTCGCCAGCTGAATATTGTGGTCACCTCATGACATAAGTGTTATTAGACTTTTTAGATGTTAAAAATGTGGTAATAGTGGATAAAGATCCCTAATGATATATGCATTACGGGCATAACCACCCTTTAAAGAAAAATAATGGTGACTTCCCAGTTCTCTGTCTAAACCTCCAACTGCTTTTTTTTTTTTTTTATCAGTGTATTACATGTATTTGTAACCAGATATTTAATGGTAGGTTATCTTTCTTTCTGGCAAAGGTCTCTTACCTCCTCCCACTGCTCAATGAGCTTTTTGTAAGCTTCAGCATATGCAGAGGAGGCAGCAGGTGAAAAAGTAGTCAATTATTGGTTTGTGATGTCAGTTGTGGCCTTGATTTAGTGCATGGAGGCAGGGGCCAGCTTACTCTGCCAGAATAGAAGCAATACTTTCTACACCGTATATACTCGAGTATAAACCGTCCCGTATAAACCGAGGTACCTAGTTTTAGGTAAAAAAGAAGGAAAACCACATTGACTCGAGTATAAACCGGGGTAGTATTTGCCACTAAGATGTTTGGAAACTACAACTCCCAGCATGCTTTATTGCTGGGAGTTGTAGTTTTCAAACTCTTAAGTTGCAAATACTTACAAATAAGAGTAAAACCTTCTTTATTTGTGCATACTGATGCACAAATATAGATTTACCCCTATTTGCAAGTATTTGCCACTTAAGATGTTTGAAAACTTCAACTCCCAGCAATAAATCATGCTGGGAGTTGTAGTTTTCAAACATCTTAAGTGACAAATACTTGCAAATAGCGGTAAATCCTCCTTTATTTGTGCATACAGTATGCACAAATAAAGAAGGTTTTACTCTTATTTGTAAGTTTTGCCACTTGTGTCCCTGTGCAAGTAAAGTTTCTCCTACCTTGTCCTCTCCTTTGCGGCGCCGGGTAGTGACATCATCCGATGCGCAGAGGCTGTGGAGCGGGATGCGGATCGTGTGGCCTTGTCGTGTGGACAAGGTAGGAGATAGGCTACTCGAGTATAAACCGAGGTAAGATTTTCAGGCTTTTTTTAAAGCCTGAAAACCTCGGTTTATACTCGAGTTATACGGTAGCTAGTTAGTAATGCAGATAATAAAGTGCTGAATAATCAGTTGGGGTTGGGGTAAGTAATAGACAATTTAATGGGGGGGTTAAGGGTGGGCATTCCTTTAAACACATCATTAGGGATTAGTATACTAAAACCTAAAGTTAAAGCAAAAGGTGTTGGTACATAAAAGGAGTTTCAAAGATGATATGAAGAAACCTTTGAATTATTTATGATGATCTGTATCTATGTCTAAACTGGTTAACACTAGAACAAAGACATAAACTACCTGGCTTTGTTTGAAATTGAACACAATACAGCTGAACTTGTTCTAAACAAAAAACAATATATAGTTGTCCTAAAGAGATTCCACACAATATGCCTAAACTGGGGTTGTGCCTTACTGGAATATACTAGGCACTAAAGAGTTACAATAAAGAGAGATAGTGAAGCTTGTTGACACACCATAAGCCAAAGAACATTCATTTATATCCATTAAGATGTCTGCACAGATAAGGCATATGAAATACTTGAAATGTAATTATTTCTGTATTATTAATGATCTTTGCTTAATTAAAAGCTTTCCTTTGCAGGAAATCTGCCGGCAAACCAGGTTTTAACTAGAAAGTAAGAAGAAAGCCATTAACGCTGGGTGCATGGTGTCACTAGGAATCACTGGGCCCCACAGCAAAACAATGATGGAGCCCCGACCGTGCTTCATCTACAGAGGATTTTTGAGAGGAGCTATATCTGTCATAGGAAAAAGTAGATGGGGCCCCCTTGCTCTCGGGCCTCCCTGCAGGGTCGGCTATTATGGTAGTTATGACCCTGGCTGGGTGTATAAGTGGGTAGCATGGTTCACAATACAGTAAAATGTTTTCGAATTTTTTGGGGGGGAAGAAATAATCAGACGATTATCTGTAATTGCCACAGATTCTTGTACAAGTCATTCTGAATTGAGAAAGCCAGTCGATGACTAGCGAAACGTCTTCAAGAACTACATTTCAAGTCCAGTTGATCTAATTGAATACAACAGATACAGACGAGTCATTACTGATTACTTTCTCATTCAGGATTGACATCATATTATTATCATTTTCACTAGGCCAGTTTGGTAGCACAATACAATTTAATGACCTAATCTGTAAGAAAATATGCCTGGAGTATACAGATAGTCTCAACCCTACTGTTATTGAGGATTATTTTAAAACAGAGAAATTCTAAAGTTTGTCTTTAGACGTTTCAATGGGTTTTGCACAATATTGGCAATCACCCCTGGGTATGAAGTTTGCATTCATTATTTTAATTGTACTGGACTAGATAAAGCTAGATGCAGATTTTTAATCTGATGTAGTTCCCATTTAATTATTTATGACTGAATGATCTCTTGTGTTTTTGTTGTTATAACCATGGCTGTTCATTCTCTAACCTTTTGCCATTGATGGTGCTTATGTCACTGTCTTTGTCTCCTCTTATTATCCTCCTCAAACACAATTTTTTCCCACTATAACAGTTGCACAATTGGTGCATGTTTTTAAAACCAAATTTTTGAACCCGGTCTGCTAGCAGTTTCTAAAGTTACAGTGTCAGTAGCACTATGGTGACACCATTGTGATGATATAAAGCAGAAAAAAAATTCAAGATAAATTTATTGGTGTTTGGATATTATGTATTTTGATGAATTGATGACGGAGAAACAAAAAGATTATATAAATATATATTATAAAATTCAAATGCAGGTCCTACTGAGCTGAAAATACTTCTAGGGTTCTACAATGTAAAAAGCACTGATTTACAATTATGTTTGTACAGGAGATTGTTATAGAGGGAAGATATATAGTCCCGATTTGCTGTGCAGCATCTACCCTGAAAGGTGGAATAATAGGCCCAGAGAAATGTGTGTGTGTAGATACAAATGCAGGTTGAATTTGCACAGACAGTTCAGGGTCTCTGGAACAAATGGAAAGCGGGTGGGCTGTTTATTCCATTCCACTGGTAATCCTGCACAGCTCTTTGGTTAAAGGGCAACTAAAGCCACATAACAACACTGAACCAGAAGGCAGAACACCTTGTATAAAACCAGTAATCTGTGTCTTACCTCTCATTTTGATACAGGCGCTGGGAAATTTACCTAAATAACATATGGTTTGTGCTTTACTCCTCAGCATTCTAGTATCACACAGTTTGGTCAATGACCCATTATGTTCTGCACATGCTCAGTCTTTAGCTATGGCAGAAACTTGTTACAGTTGGTCACACCCATTAATAATATCTAGCCAATCCTTTTAACAGACTATAAGCAAGGAAGCATGTGACTGAGGTCAGGAGGTGTGGTCTGACACTGCACATACACACAGATACTCATCCAGTTCTTAACAGGCTTTGATTTATTAACAGTTTACTAAAGTGGCATTTTATAGTTTATTGGTGTTTTAGGGGGGTTTTTTCAGATTCTGGAGTATAAAAATTGGGTTTAGTTCTCCTTTAGCGCTGAGAGCCAGTAGATGTTACACCTGTGCTAATCAGGACTGTTAAAACAGGAGTCTGGGGTGTGTCTCACTCTCTCTCTATCTGCACAGAGGCAGGAAGCTGTGCAGAACCTCACAAGTATAGGCACTGTGTTTGGAACTGAACTCTTTTGTTTTCTATTGTGTTATTTATGTGTTGGTGTGGGTAGCTACCCAACGATAGATAGCTTGAACTGTATATAGCCAGCGTTATGGTGCAAGGGTTTTTGTTTTTGTTATTTTGTTTTATGTTACACCAGTGAAGACCATTAAAGACTGTTAAATTGCCTTTAAGCCTGAACTGTGTTGCTTCCTTCCCTGAAAGACTGTGGAGTATTTCCCATAACAGGCCCAAGCAGCTCTTAAGGGCCAATCTGTCACAGTATATAGAAATATAATACATTGAAGGGCATGTCCCCCTTAAAGAAAAACTTTTTATTGTTGTAGAACACCCCTGCCCACCCCCAACCTCGTCAGATTATTAAAAAAAAAAGAACCAGAACTCTGCTTACAGCCCCTCGCTCTTTTGACGCTCTAATCTGGCTCCCTGCTTGCCAGAAGTTGCAACAGGGGCCGGACTTGCAGCTGCGTCTGTGATTGGTTGAGAGGCCGCCAATCACCGATGCATTTGCCGGCAATGCAGAGTGCTGTAGGAGCCAAGGCGGTAAGTATTTCCGATTCTTTTTTTAGTAATCTACATAGCGTTTGGGGGTGGGCAGGGGTAGCCTACAGTATAGAAAGAGGTTTTTATGCTAGGTGGCAGGGCAGCCAGGGAGGATCCGGAGGGTGGGAGGGGAAGGGCTCCTCTGCACACATGTCACAACCCCTCCCGGAGGCTAGATTAGAGTCAGAAGGAAGACCGCTCCATTCTTTAGTTTCCTGGACTTTGGACAAGCACGGTAGGCGAACCATAAGGAGCAGAATAAGGTAGGATTTTTATACTACACAGTGGGACCAGTAGTTGGTTACATTTCAGTTTTGGGGGGTGGACATGCCTTTTTTGCACAACCTTGTAACGCAAAACTTATACCTAATGAATGGAGCCCCAAGCTGCAATCTTACCTGACAGGATCCTGTGATGCAGCAAGTCTACAAATGAGTTTACTGCATAGCGAGATTGCAGTCAGGTAAGTAATGCTGGCAAAGTTATAACATCGGTCCCATAGTGTGTAGGAAAAGTTGTGGCAAAAGCTTTCTGTGATACAAAGGGTTTTTTGGCTGTTGCAATTATGCCACATACTGTAATCAATCACCAATGAAGTTAATCACACAGTAATGCTGTAATAAACTGTCCGCAATTGTGTTAATGTTCCAACAACCAATGTCCTACAAATCCTAAAGATCAATGGCTACTATCATTGATGTGACTTTAAAGAGCTTAACCAGGGGAGTCTCTAGGATTTTTGCCACCTGGCAAACTTTTGAAGCTGCGCCCCTATGTACTACTAGACGATATGTTTCTTTTCCTTCTGCTCTGCCTGACACTTTTCTAAAAGAAAAAATTTAAAGTGAGCACTGCCTGCCACCTCTCTGATTTTAAGCCAGGGCGCTGCCCTGAGCAATTTTCTCTATTGCCTCATTAGAGAGACACCCCTGGACTTAACCATACTTTATATACGGTGCCTTGCAGAGTGCATCTTCCATTGGTCTTGCCACTGACAGACAGAGGGGCGAAAGAGACAAGACCATTGAGCGAAAGATCGGTAAATACCGTTAAGAAAGAATTGTAGGTACAGTTGAACCCCGTATCAGGGATGAGGACTTAGCAGTTTAGGTCCTCAGTCTTCCTAGGTACTTTTAAATGGAGGAGATGTGGCATTGTAGTTTTTGTGACAAAATGACTGCCCATCTCAAATTTTAACATTTCCCCTTATTGCTTGCATGTATTCTAATGTCTTATAATAAATTCACTTATATCTGTATTAGTACTTGATTACTGGATTTATATTTCTATTATTGTACAGTAGCACACTCTTGCACCACTTACTTCTTGTAAAATTCAAGACGTTTATCCCATAGTTCCATTTTATATTTTTAATCATACAGAAAGTTATATAAAGTGCCAAAATACCCATGTGAAAGATGAATACTAAAGCTGAACTCAAGAATTAAAGCCTTGGGCTGTAGTTGAATCATTCTTAGCAATTCCATCAGCTTTCATCTGGCTATGTTTCAAATATACCTGTTATACATAAACATTTCACATTAACAGCACAATGATTGCCAATCCTCAATCAAAGCAGGGAGGTAACTGTACATTAGCCATCATTGTATAATGATGACAGCACAGTTGGCTACTTCATTGCCCAATGTGCTGACAAGACAGTGATCTGTAATATGAAGATGCCCCCTCGCACCTTCATTTGAATATCACATTTTCATATGATAGTTTTAATTATACAGCCATCACTTCCCTTTATTGCTAATAAGTCATTTTCTCTATGGGCTAGGAGTAGACAAAGGTTTTTAACCATTTTGTATTTATTTTTTTACTAGCAGTTGTCTATAGAAAAAAACTACTATAATGTAGAAAAGCAGGGATAATGCTAACAAATTGATCAAAAATGTTTGAATGGCCAGCTAATAAAAAAATGCTGAAACATCAGGGCAAAGGATGATCCAGGCTGCAGAAAGGTGGATGTCGGTGTGGGCCCTCACAAGGGAAAGTTTGTGAGAAATGTTTGGCTGGAAGAACTTTCCTTCCAATGCGATTATTTCACAGGAGGCCCGTGATAAATGTTTTGAATTTAAATGGAATTAAAATTTAAAGCAACAGGTTTAAGAGTTCATTTTAATGCTCAGATAGATACATATATCCCTTCAGGGTTTCTCAAAGGGTGTGTCGGGCCCACGTGTCTGACTTCAGAGTGCCAGAGGTGTGGTAATATTCCACTAGTAGTAATTATTATTAGAAATTTTTTGTGCATTCAATGCAGTGTATCTTTATAACATTAATTATCGCATATACACATTTTACAACATTAAAAACACAGATATGCTGTGAGAAAATTTTGCATTGGCATGTGTGATAAGTCAACAAAGTTTGAAAACCACTGCATAACCTAACAACCTGTATGGCAACTTGTATTATGGATTAGACAAAATATACAGTTACTTAACTTTAGTTAACTAACTAAACTACATATTTTTAAATCCTAATTGAAAGCTTTTCTCCATAGAACCCCTATACATTGTAGATTCTTCTCTAGTAAGCTGCATTCAGTCATGCAAGTAATAGATTCTGTGAGTAGAAGGCCTTAAATGTTGTTGCCAGTAACCCCACAGCCCATGAAGTCATCAAAGAGTCACATCCTTGACCCAAGTACTTACTGTGTCTATGCACAGAGTATTTTCTATCACGAGGTCCCTGAAAGACTTTGGAAGCTGCTTGTTACCCTGCTATTTATTAACAGTCAGTGTGAGTTTCTGGAAAATAAACTGCAGGGTAACAAGCAGCTTTCAAATTCTTATCAGGGACTTTCATAATTCTGTTCTAAATATACATGGATTCTCTGCATATTCATTGGTGTGGACCTGGTAAGACACCAGTTTTAAAAATGCAGAGTTTCAGAAGGTCACAGTTTGAATCCCCAGACTTATCTCCTTTTTTGTTTCCATAATGTATATAGTAAAAGATAAAGTTACCATATTTACTAGTGTCCTACATTGTTCTCTGTTAGGCTAGAGGTAAGAGCTCTGCCTTAATCAGGACAGAATAAAAGTTGCATGTTCAACTCCCCAAACTTTAAAGTCCTGCAAAACTTGTAGGATCCCTGTACTGATCTTTTTTAGTTCTGCATGGCCCGTACGCCTCAATAGTAAAGTACTCTTAAAGGGCATGTCCACCCCAAAACTATAATCCCCCCCCCCAACTACTGGCCCCACCATGTAGTGTAGTTTAATCCTTACCTCACATCCCAGCTCCATAGGGTTCTCCTGTAAACCCCCCCCCAAAGTCCCAAAACTAACCACCAGGAGGATAGCAGGGCTCTGCCTGCTATCTTGCCTCCGGTAGATATTTGCCATGCGCACTGCAGTCCTTCTCCCCCCTCCCTCTCCCTCCGTTCCTATCCCTCCCCCTAGCGCAAAACCCCCTTAATATGCTGCTCCCCCCATGTCCCCCGCCCCACCCAACCGCATATTTTTTTTTTCAAAAGCTCCCCAAACTCTTACTTACCTCTCCGCTTTCCTCCGCTGCACTGAATGACCCAGCCGCTTCCGTGATTGGCTGCCGCTCAGCCAATCACAGACGCGACTGCCGGTCCCGCCCCCTGCTTGCATTCTCGAAAGCAGAGGTCCGGCATGCGGCAGGAACGAGGGGAGTAAGTAAGAGTTTGGGGGGCTTTCTGAAAAAAATATTTATGCGGTTGGGGCTGGGGGACATGGGGCAGCGCATATTAAAAATCAGTTATGGGGTGGACATACCCTTTAACTAAGGGGCATATTTATAAAGGGTTGTTAAGTTTCCGCCACCATTTTTCGCCCAATTCGGGAATACCGCGATTTATAAGGGGGCTAAAATGGCGGCGGAAAGTTACCAGCGTTAACATCGCATCGTTACCGCTTGCTTCATTTATAAAGTGCTGGTAACTGAGCGCTGGCGTTAACCTTGGATGTTTCAATTGCCAACTTTGAGTTGGCGAAAATGGCTAGATCGCCGCCAGAGAGGGTGGAGGTGTAAGCCCACCCCGCCACGGGTGGTCACATTCGACCAGTGGGGCGTGGCTGGGTGTACGCCCGCCCTCGCCCGAGGCAGAGACCACCCGCCACACTCCCCCTTTCCAGCAATGCCTCCCAGTCCCCTGACCTGTACGCTCGTGGGGAGGGGCCCGCTGGGGGGTGGAGGAACCCTCCAGCGGGCACTGAGATGTGCTTTTTGGGGCTTTGGGGGTCCCACGCAGCTCGAGGGTGAGCATTTCATAAAACATATAATTATTTAGAGTGCTCAGTGTTCTCTTTGCCTAAAGGCCATACACATGCACGATTTTCAGCAAAAAACTGCAAGATTCTGCGGAATTTGCTGAACATCGGGCATGTGTATGGATAGGTTACAGGCCGACAACTAATGTCTCGGCATTAAGCCTATTGTCCACAAGGGAAAATTTCCTTTAGATCATAACCGATAACATTGTTGCCATCTAATGCGAGCACCAAACAATCGTTTCGTAATACGGAAGAATCGTTACTGTGAATGCCTCATTGGCAAACATACAATCCAATTCCATTGGAATCGGATTGTGAATTTGCATAGAATATGTGGCGCATGTGTATGGGCACCTTTAAGTTACCAGACCATCTGCTGATTTAATTAGTAGGCGCAAAGAGTTATAAGCATTATAAAATGGCGTGAGTTGGAGCGGATCTATAACATATAAGCCTGTCCAGTATTACAGACGCTGTATAATATTTGATACTGAATCTCCTCGTGCTGGAACATACAGTAAGGGTTTAAAAGGGTTAGCGTTATTTATGTTGCCCATCATGTGATGTCCTAGGCAAGTAGACAATCCCTTTTAGAATTCATTTTATTTTATTCATTTACACAGTACATGAGAAAATCCATTAGATCAGCCTTGAATAAATAAAGTTGCTATACTGGAATTTTACTTTCCCTGAGGTTACATAAGTTTTAGGAAATTTTGTTCCATATTGTCTGTTCCCTGTTTGTGCAAAATATTTTTTTTCTGTGCAGGACAGTCAAATGTTTCTGGCAAAGGTAAAAATCTGTACTGGCAGACATCATAAACACAATGTTTCAATCACTCATTGTGCATTTTGTATTTTCTTCATCTCATTTAAAGTTACATATTTTTGTAATGTTTATATTATAGTCAGGGCTGTTCTAGGCATTAATCACCTTGGCCAACTGCTATGGTAACTGAGCAGGGCTGTCTCTAGGCATTAATCACCTTGGCCAACTGCTATGGTACTGAGCAACAGCTGTTACCAATCAAGTTTCCTGCAGGCCTCTCTTTTACATACAATGGGCATATTATTAAAGGTTCGTTAACTTTTTCGCGGCCGTTTCGCGGCCATTAACGCATGAATCGCGTTTACCCGATTTATAAAGGCCCGAAAACGGCCGCCGAAAAGTTAACGAAGCGTTAACCTTTCGCGCCGATACTTACCCGTTACCCGCCGCTTATATTATAAAGCGGGGGTACTGTTTCGCTCGGCTAGTATCGGCTGTTTTACTTCGCCACCTTGAAGGAGGCGAAGTCAGCCGATACTAACCCCCGCGCGGGGATGGAGGCAACCCGCGGCGGGTGGTCGCACCCGCCCCTGAGACACGCCCACCCCGCCCACACCCCCCGGCGGCCAGCGGCGACCACCGCCGCCGCCGCCACTTCCCAGCAGCCCCTCCCAACCCGTTCCCCGTTCGCGGCAATCTCGGAACGGGAGGCTAGAAGGGGTTGCGGAAGGGGCCGCAGCAGGTGGTCGCGACCACCCGTCGCACCCCCCTCCCCGGCAACCCCTCCAAGCCCCCGCCCCGCTGCTCCCGGGGAGGGACGGGAGGAGCCGCTGGGGTTGGGTGGAGGCTCCCTCCCGCGGGGCCCTGAGAAGGGCCTTTTGGGGGCTTAGGGGGTCCCGCAGCTCGAACCGGGACCCCCCTCCCCGGCCCTACAAGGGCCCTTGCGGCACTGACAAGTGCCTTTGGCGGGGGTCCCGCAGCTGAACCGGGCGCCCCAGTGCGGCTCTTAAAAGAGCCCTTGGGCGACGTCTTCTTTCTTCCAGTCCCGGCGACACCAGCTCCGCCGAGGCCGCCACCCCCGAGAGGTACCCTGCGGCCGCCAGGGGTACCCCCGGCGGGCGCCGGCGACCTCAACAGGCCGATGTTGCGGCGTCTTGATCCGACGCGACGTCTTCGGGCTGGCGACACCAACCCCACTCAGGTCGCCGATGCCAGGCAGACTCACGCGGCCGAGTGAGCCCGCTGGCACAGCCGGCCTCAGCGGAGCCGATGTTGCCAGCCGTTCTTTCTTCTTTCTTCAGCCATCTACCTGCGATGGCATCTGAGTTCCGCGGCGGAAAGCTCCTCTTTTATAGGTTTGCAGAAATCCATAATCCGTTCTGATTGTCAATTTTAATACTTTGCTTTACATAACCAATCAGATTTCAGAACTTTCCAGAATCTGATTGGTTAATGTAAGAAAGTATTAAAAATTGACCAATCAGAACGGATTATGGATTTCTGCAAACCTATATAAAGAGGAGTTTTCCGCGCGGAACTCAGATGCATCGCAAGTAGATGCTGAAGAAAGAGAAAGAAGAAGCGGCTGGCAACATCGCCCGCTTGAGGCCCAGGGTTGCCAGCGGGCTCACTGGCGGGCGCAGTGAGTCTGCCTGGCATCAGCGACCTGAGTGGGTGGTGGTGTCGCCAGCCCGAAGACGTCGCTCGAATCAAGACGCCGGCAACATCGGCCTGTTGAGTCGCCGGCGCCCGCCGGGGTACCCCTGGCGCCGCAGGGGTACCTCTCGGGGGTCGGCGGCCTCGGCGGAGCTGGTGTCGCCGGGACTGGAAGAAAGAAGACTCGCCCAAGGGCTCTTTAAGAGCCGCACTGGGGGTCCCGGTTCATGCGCGGACCCCGCCAAAGGCACTTGTCAGTGCCGCAAGGGCCCTTGTAAGGGCGGGAGGGGGGTCCCGGTTCGAGCTGCGGGATCCCCTAAGGCCCCAAAAGGCCCTTCTCAGGGCCCCGCTGGAGGGAGCCCCACCCCCCCAGGGCTCCCTCCCGTCCCCTCCCCGGGAGCGCGGGGCGGGGGCTTGGAGGGTTGCCGGGAGGGGGTGCGCGGCGGGTGGTCGCGACACCTGCTGCGGCCCCTTCCCGGCAGCCCTTCTAGCCTCCGTTCCGAGATTGCCGGGACGGGTTGTGGAGGGGCTGCTGGGAAGTGGCGGCGGCGGCGGTGTCGCCGCTGCCGCCGCGCGGGGGTGTGGGCGGGGTAGGTAGAGCAGTCGGGAAGGGATTTTAAGTCCCTCGCGGCGATACTATACAGTATCGCCGCGAAGGGCTTAAAATTACGCAGCAATCGCGGCCGCGATAGGTATCGCGGGAATAGCGCTCGCCGTTATAAATACGGCGATAGCGCTATTTTCGCGGCCGATGTCGCTGCGGTAATTTTTTTGCGCTAACATCGTTCCTTTATAATATGCCCCAATGTGATCATCTTGGCTGAATTTTCCAATATATGCAAAGATTAATCCAAGAGGTGGTTTGGGGCAGCAAATGGCTAGAACTGGGGTGCCATTCAAAGTTTTGTTTTTTTTGAAGACCGGACCTTATCATATATAGCAAATAAATGACTTATCTAGTTCCCTGGGGTGCATACAGATAATCATCTTGGATATCTATAATTCTGCTCAATACAGAGTCTGTTCTCTCAGCAGGAACAACAATGGGGCCGATTTACCCAGACTTGCTGGTCAAATATATGGAGTTAAAGTGGCGCTAACTGGTTACTACCCGGTTAGTGCGACTTTACTCCATATTAGTATCGGATGCGCGGGTACTAAAAAATCACCTGCGCATCCAACACCCGGATTTAATACGTGTTTGCACTGGTATAGTGCTGGATTTTAAACGCCAGCTAATAGCTGCCATTAAATGCAGGATTGCTAGGATTTACCCACATTCGCAAACACTCAGGGAGAATGTTCAGACTGTGTGTAGCCACATCTTACAGTATTCTGTCATCTTTTCAAAAAATATTACAGGGTGTGACCCAGCATAATGGGTGGTTGTGGTTTGAAATGGGAAGGGGGCACCAGGGGAAATGGCCCTGCATTGGATTATTATTTCAAAAATGATCTAAGTTTAGTTCATTTCTTCACGGTTTTGAAAAGAAACAGAAACACACAGAGATCATTTAACTTTCTCTCTCAACTTTTTTTAAAATCTAAAATTTATGGCACTCAAACCACTTATGCAGCCTCATAATTCTTAGCATATAAGCCTAAGGGTCGCCTTGCTATTTAAGAAGCCTGTTTCCTTCTTGATTAGTGACATGTCTTGTATAACTATACACTATTTATACCTTAACAGGAGCTGCAATTGAGTTTAAGGATTACATGTGTTGAGTACGATCATTTGTAATATGCATGTGGGGGCCACACTAGTGTCTGCTTTTTAAAGCGTGATCGATCGGTGTTTACAAGTGCATTTGTGTGGCCAACCCTAAGGGGCATATTTATAAAGCAACGATAATAGCTCCAAAAAATTACCGCCGCACATCGCGGCCGCGAAAATAGTATTTATAACGGCGAGCGCTATTCCCGCGATGTATCGCGGCCGCGATATGACGCGGCCCGATATGTATCGCGGCCGCGATGTGCTGCGGTAATTTTAAGCCCCTTCCGACGCCTCTCCTAAGGGGGTGGGGCATACGCCCCACCCCCCCCAAACACCCGCGGCGGCGGCCACCCGCCGCTGTCTTCCCAGCAGCCCCTCCAACCCGTTCCCCCCTCGCGGCAATCTCGGAACGGGGAGGCTAGGAGGGGCTGCCGGGAAGGGGCCGCAGCAGGTGGTCGCGACCACCCGCGCGCACCCCCTCCCCGGCAACCCCTCCCAAGCCCCCCTGCCCCGGCCGCCTCCCGGGGAGGGGAAGGGAGGGAGCCGCTGGGAGGGGTGGAGGCTCCCTCCAGCGGGGCCCTGGAAAGTTCTGAAATCTGATTGGTTAATGTAAAGCAAGTATTAAAAATTGACCATCAGAAACGGATTATGGATTTCTGCAAACCTATATAAAGAGGAGCTTTCCCGCCGCGGAACTCAGATGCCATCGCAGTAGATGGCTGAAGAAAGAAGCGGCTGGCAACATCGGCTCCGCTGAGGCCGGCGGTGCCAGCGGGCTCACTGTCGGCCGCAGTGAGTCTGCCTGCATCGCGACCTGAGTGGGGTTGGTGTCGCCAGCCCGAAGACGTCGCCCAAGGGCTCTTTTAAGAGCCGCACACTGGGGGTCCCGGTTCGAGCTGCGGACCCCGCCAAGGCACTTGTCAGTGCCGCAAGGGCACTTGTCAGTGCCGCAAGGGCCCTTACAAGGCCGGGGAGGGGGTCCCGGTTCGAGCTGCGGGACCCCTAAGCCCCAAAGGGCTCTTGTCAGCAGCCGCAAGGGCACTTGTAAGTGCCGCAAAGGCCTGATAGGGCCGGGAGGGGGTCCGGTTCGAGACTGCGGACCCCTTAAGCCCCAAAAGGCTCTTGTCAGAGCCGCAAGGGCACTTGTAAGTGCCGCAAAGGCCCTTACAAGGCCGGGGAGGGGGGGTCCCGGTTTCGAGCAGCGGGACCCCCTAAGCCCCAAAGGCCCCTTCTCAGGGCCCCCGCTGGAGGGAGCCTCCACCCTCCCAGCGGCTCCCTCCCTTCCCCTCCCCGGGAGGCAGAGCGCGGGGCGGGGGGGCTTGAGGGGTTGCGGGAGGGGGTGCGCTGCAGGTGGTCGCAACCACCTGCTGCGGCCCCTTCCCAGCAGCCCCTCCTAGCCTCCCATTCCGAGATTTGCCGCAGCGGGAACGGTTGGGAGGGGGGCTGGGAAGCGGCGGCGGGTGGTCGCCGCCGCGGGGTGTGTGGGCGGGGTGGGCGTATGCCCCGCCCCCTTAGGAGATGCGTCGGGAAGGGATTTTAAGTCCCTTCGCGGCGATACTATACAGTATCGCCGCGAAGGGGCTTAAAATTACCGCAGCACATCGCGGCCGCGATACTATCGCGGGAATATCGCTCGCCGTTATAATACGGCGATAGCGCTATTTTCGCGCCCGCGATGTGCGGCGGCGGTAGTAATTTTTGGAGCTATTATCGTTGCTTTATAAAATGCCCCTTGGGTTGGGCCACACAAATGCACTTGTAAACACGATCGATCACGCTTTTAAAAGCCGACACTAGTGGCGAAGCGGCGGCGGGTGTGGGCGGGGTGGGCGTGTCTCCCGGGGCGGGTGCGACCACCCGCGCGGGTTGCCTGCCCATCCCCGCCGCGGGAGTTAGTACCGGCTGACTTCGCCACCTTCAAGGTGGCGAAGTAAAACAGCCGATACTAGCCGAGCGAAACCAGTACCGCCGCTTTATAAATAGAAGCGGCGGTAACAGGTAAGATCGCCGCGAAGGGTTAACGCTCGTTAACTTTTCGCGGCCGTTTTCGGCTTTTATAATCGCGGTAAACGCGATATGCTAATGTCCGCGAAAACAGCCGCGAAAAGTTAACGAACCTTTATAAATATGCCCCTAAGTGTCCCTTTAAGTTATTGGTTTGTAAGTTACACTTTGCAGACTGCCCTGACTCAGTGACAGACATGGGTTATAAGCTGTGTCACAAGCCCCACCACAAAAATCGATCTTTTCTGAAGCTAGTTACAGACCTGCAACCATTCTCTGTCCATTCCTCTACTTATGGACACCTTAGGGAGAGAAAAATCTATGTGCTTTTCAATTCAGCTATTGGTGTTTCTTTTTTTAGGGGGTAATATTTAATTCAAGGGTCATCAAATTATAACCTGTTATGCAGCAAAATGTTCTCCTCCATCTCCCTTCCCTCTGCCTCTCAAAGGTTTCCACCTCCTCTCAGCTCATTTTAAAAGCTTGCACATGCTCAAAGTAGGCGCTGGGAAAATTATTAAGGCTTTTTCACACTAGGAACGGACAAAAATGCAAAAATGCAGTGCATTGAGAGACATTTCAATACATTTTGTATCTGTTGCTGACTGTTTGTGTTGCGTTATTATCCGATTGTGTCCTTTCTCTCGGTTGTGTTTTAACATGTTTTTGACCACATCATTGGGCAGGACCAAGACATCACAGGAACTCCCAGACATCCTTTTTTAAAAATGGACACAAACACAGGTGCGTTGTTATCCATTATCTGCGTTTTCATGCATTTTAATGCTTGCAACAGTGCGTTTAAAATGAACTGGAACAGAACGGAATACAACTCGCAAGTGTAAACGATATTGTGAAATCCTATTTACTGTCTGTCTGTCCATTTTTTAAAATGCACCTGCAACTGTCACATCCATGATGACTGCAGCTGGAAGAACCAAGAAGCAGAAAAAATGTCAAGTTCTTAACCAAATGCTACACCTGCAAACCTGTAATTGCCGCCATTCAGTGAGGTGCTGCCTGTGTCCATGGCGGGGAAAACACACATGTATATGTTTATCATTTGCCATATGTGGGTAATACAGGTATGGTGAAGGGCAAGTATTTCATGTGAGGTGCAATATTTGTTTTCATTGAGTGAAATGTGAAATCAAATAGCTGTTTGCAGATAGTGGTGTCAATAGAGCATTGTCCACTATGAAACTACAATCTGGGCTGTGTAGCAGGAAATGTTTATCATGTTTAGTATTTCCTGCTCTCACCCCACAATGGCAGTATATTTAGCAGGTTTTCAGTTAAAAAAAGAGATAAACGTTTATTCCTTCCCCTGTGATTTCTGTACTGGGAAACATTCTAATAGGACAGACGGCTGCTGTATGCTGTAATCATATTTTATATGGTATTTATTCAATAGTGTACATATATATAGTGCACAGTATATAATGCATTGACGTGATCAGAGAGAACAATAAAGTTTGATTAAAGAAAAGGTTGTTAGTATTATACAGTATTTTATATATTAAATTAGCAGTAAAACCACTTGTGCTGCAAAATGTTACCTATCGATAAAAATAACGACCAGGTTCTTGAAATAACAATAACTCACTAAATAATGGGTAATACAGGATAAGTATTTATTATATGTTAAATATATATTTGGTTAGAAATGTTTAATAGCAGTTTCTGGGCTGAAATGCTAGCTATACATTATATGGAGTGTAGACATTCCACCTGGCCAATGTAAAAATCTAAATATTTCGAATTTACAAATTTGAAATTTCAAAAAGGAAGCGCATGAGTTTCCGGTACTGGGCGTTTTTTTTTTTTTTAAGATTTTGGTCAATGATACATCCCAAGTCCCTGGATACATTTACAGTAAGTTACCATTGTTATTTATACCTTAATTAAGCCGGATTTTTTCACTTTAATCTGCCGATCTGCAAGTGAAAGGATTTCAGTATGGCCATTTCTATCTGTGACCACCATAGTTCACCTTTAGGGAAGGTAAAGACTTTCGTTTATTTAAAATAAATTAAATTAAAAAGTCTGGAGGATGCAGTACAAATATGAAGGAAAATCAGTGTTTATAGTAGCATAAGTCTAATATTATGTCCTTGGTTTTTAAGAGACAGTAGCAATGGAATTTCACCTACATGAGACGAAAACAAAGTGAGATTGATTGAATGAGCTGAACAAATTGACATAGAATTAAGATGTGTCTCATCTCGTGCTGTTTTCAAATCTACATAGCTGGAGGTGTAAATATTCCTCTACCTCATTCTATAATAAAATTATAAAATTATAAAACTATAAATACTTATAGTAAAAGCTTTAAAACATTTTCAGGAGTGGTCAAACTATGGATACATCACTGGATCACCAGAAAAACTATGATTGGGCCCCTCCCTTCATCTACAGTGGTTCTCGGCAGTGTAGTATCTGTCATATGGAAAGTAAGAAGATTCTCCAGGTTCCCTTGGTAGTTATGCCCCTGATTTTCAGTAACATAGTAACATAAAACATATTTATAAAAAATCGAAAAAATGCGCAAAAAAATTACCGCAGCACATCGCGCCGCGAAAAATAGCGCTCTATCGCCGTATTTATAACGGGGAGCGCCATTGCGCGATAGTATCGCAGCGCCGATATGTATCGCGGCCGCGATGTGTTGCGGTAATTTTAAGTCGCGACTTAAAATCACTTCCCGACGCCTCTGCTAAGGGGGCGGGGCATACGCCCACCCTGCCCACAACCCCCCGCAGCGGCGGAGACCACCCCGCCGCCGCTTCCCAGCAGCACCCAAATGGCAATCTGAACCATCCCTGATCAGCCAGAACTACAGTATATGGTTTAATACCAGTAATTCTCAATATGTTTTAGTTTCATCATTCTCACTGTAAAACAAAACTTTCCTAATCTGAAGATGAAACGTCTTTTCTTCTAATCTTAAAGGATGCCTGCAAGCCCTCTGATATGACCTATTTGTGTTTATTGAATGGCCCATTAATATATTTGTTATGAAGTGTTCATATCTTCACGAAATTGCCAATGTAAACAGGCCCAGCTTGTCTAATTTGCCTGGATAGCATCATGCCCCTCCATTCCCCTTATTATTTTAGTTGCCCTGCTCTCATTTGTATACAGGATTCCAAAACTCACTGCATATTCCAAATGAGCCTTACCAGTGCCTTGTAAAGAGGAGAATAATATTTTTGTCCCTTGAATCTATTCCCCTCTTTACACAAGACAATATTCCGCTAGCTCTAGTTGTGACTATCTGGCATTGTTTGCTACAGTCAAGCCTGTTATCTACTAGAACACCCAAATCCTTTAGAGATTCACTTAGCACAGAGGTATTAAGGTGTAGGTGGCACAAGCATTGTACCCCAAATGCATCACCTTACATTTATCAACATCAAATCTCACCCTGCCCACAGTGCTGCCCATTTGATGTTATCTTATTTTGGTCTGCTGGAGCAATTGCACGTCATTTAAAGTATCCAAAGGTTTTCATAGTTTTGTGTCATCAGCCTTGCTCTCAATGCCCCTTCTTAGTCATTTATAAACAGATTAAAAAGAAGTGGCCACAGTACAGAACCCCGAGGCACTCTACTTAAACTTAAGACGACATGGATGTAGCTCCATTGATCATAATTCTCTGTTGCAATCCAAAAACCAATTCTATCCATCTACAAATGTTTTTTTCTAGGCCAACAGTCCTCAGTTTATACAAGTCGCCTATGTGGCACAGTATCAAAAGCTTAGCAAAATCCAAGTATACACAATCAACTGCTATGCCTGAATCAAACTCATACTCAACCAAGTAAATATTCTGACACAATCTATTTCTGCTGGCTACTACTAAAAAGATCAGTTCTGGAAACAATGTCAAGGATATGATCTGTAACAAAGTTTCAGCACCTTCCTAAAATGATGTTAAGCTTAAGGTCTATAGTTACCAGGCTAGGAACAACTACCTTTTGGAATATTGTTTTTACATTGGCTTTTTTATAATCCAGCAACACATTACCAGAGAAAAGTTAAAGGGCATGTCCACCCCCAAAACTATAATCCCCCCAATACTGGCCCACCATGTAGTGTAGTTAATCCTTACCTCAATCCCAGCTCCATAGGTTCTCCTGTAAACCCCCCCAAAGTCCCAAACTAACCACCAGGAGGATAGCAGGGCTTGCCTGCTATCTTGCCTCCGGGTAGATGATATTGCATGGCACGCAGCCTCTCCCCCCTCACTCTCTTCCCTCTCTCCCCCCTTTTATATCCCTCCCCTAGCGTTAATCCTCTATATGCTTGCTCCCCATGGTCCAGCCCAACCGCATATTTTTTTTTTTCAAAAAGCTCCCCAAACTCTTACTTACTCTCCGATTTCCTCCGCTGCACTGAATGACCGGCAGCCGCGTCCGTGATTGGCTGCCGCTAGCACAATCACAGACGCGACTGCCGGTCCCGCCCCTCTGTTGCATTCTCGCAAGCAGAGGGCCGGCAGTGCGGCGGAGGACGAGGGGAGGTAAGTAAGAGTTTGGGGGGCTCTTTCTGAAAACAATATTTATGCGGTTGGGGCTGGGGTACAAGGGGAGCAGCATATTAAAAGTAAGTGTTATGGGGTGGACATACCCTTTAATCTGAAAAGATAAGAAACAGTGATCTGAGGATGTATTGCATCTGATCCTGGGGCTTTATTGATATTGACTTTGTCTAATTGTTCCCGTACCATATTTCTCTGTCAATATTCTTATTTATATCATTATATTATTACAGCGGAGGGGAAAAATGTTTTAGCACATTAGCCTTTTCAGCATCCTCTATAACCATTTTAGCCCCATTATTTAATGGTTCCACATGACTCAGGCATGATATATTCTCGTTTGTGCCCCCACATTAACTTCTTTACCTTCTCTTCTTCTTTGTTCCTAGAATAACAACACAATACCATTTATCTTTGGATAGTGTAGGGCCACAGCATATCATCTATCTCAAGAACGTTTTCATCAGAATAAAATACACTAAAAGGAATATGTTAATAATAACAGCCCAATAACAGTTAAGATAAATAACTGAAATACAGTACATACTCTCAATTTGTCAGCATGAAGGGTCCCTGCCAGATTACTCGTTGAGTATACTTTGTATTACACTTCTCTCTAATTTAATCTGTAAACCAAGAGCCAATGTAACCCACTTTATGTTTTCTCAATCCCTTGGCCACCCATCTCCAGGGGTTGGACTGGGCCAAGGTGTTGCCACCCTTTTTCATAAAGCTTTAATTGACCCCACTTATACCGGTGTCTGCCAATAGCCTTACCATTAAATGCTTCCAAAAACTGCAGCCAGATATCAAAAGCCTCCTTTATTGTTTTGTCCCCCTAATGAAGTGATGGGCCTCTTTACCCCACACTGTCATTAATGCTAACCATCTTCCGAATACTCGTCCATGGGGATAATTCTTCAGGCAAAATTTATTTTCCCAAGCAGCGACTGCAATTGCCTTAACGTCACCTTTTTGGCCTCCATACATTTACTTATCAAGTCTTTTAGGTCCCTGACCTTTGTCTTGGCAATCTGCATTCCTGCTGTTTGTTTAGAGGCTATTTCAATGCCCAAGAATGTAGGCAAGTCGTCAGTGTCATGTTTTTCCTCTGCCAGGGGTTCTCCAAACTCATCAGAAACATCCTGAACAGAACATCCTGTCGGGCCCACCATTAGGGAAATCATCTAAGTAATGTACTAGTAATGAAATCCTGAACTTTTCTTAATTACCCACTCGATAAAGCTGCTAAATATCTCAAAAAATGAACAAACAACCCATGGGCAATGCCCATATATACATAATAACGGTTCTCAAACTTACATCCCAACAAATACATTGAGTCCGGATGAACTGGTAAGAGTCTAAATGCCAATTCAACATGGGCCCTTTAACTTGAACTGAAGGAATAGAAAAAAACAGAACTCTCTTCTATCAACTTAGCTTCTCCCACAACGAATATTACTTAGCCAACGTGCCATCATGTCGATTCTCATCAGGCCTCCCCCCTTTTGCAAAGGTCTCCCTGGCTCTGACACTTGCCTGCTTACCTTTTCTAAAACATCTCGCTTGCGGGTGGGCTCCTGAAAAATATGAACATCCATGTCAAACCTGCACATATTCCCCCATTTACAGGTCCTTCATTAAATTGCCAACAATGCCATTTCTTTTGGCCTCCCAATGCGGTTGCATTCCTCAAGACAAAAATGGCTGGGCAGGTGCAAACCCGGTGTTACTTTGAATACTCTTATATTCATTATCAGCATTCATAACCAGAGATGGATAATATCATGTGGGGCCCTAGGCAGGGCCATAATTTAGGGCCCCTTTTTTATTAAATTATTGTTAGACTATAATTGTTACTGCTTTTGAAGCTGTGCCCCAGAAGTTTCCTGGGCCCTAGGCAGTTGCCTAGGGTTGCCTTGTGGATAATCCTGCTCTGTTCATAACCCAATATCTTGGTGATCCCAGGACAGTTCACGCCTAACTGCCATCTTCTGTCTGAAGGCCTCATAACAATGCCACGCCTGTCCTCCATAAACCCGATGCGCCTCCCAAATAGTATTGAGGTAGCAATACAGTGGTGAACAAAGCTTTGAATTTCGCTCGCCTATAACGCTTCCCAAATGATGAAAGCCTGAAGACAATTCCCAAACGCTCGTGGTATTAGCCGTATCCTACGCCTTTCCTTATCTCCCTCCTTTATAACCTCCTTAAATCGACCCATTTTATCCAGAGAAAACTGTACAAATAAAATAGTAAAATATGTCCACTTTTCTCTACGCCATATTTTTTCCTTAACCTTTGCTTCAAATGGATCCCCAAAGGCACTTCAAAGCAAATGTACTATCTGTCGTGACTGATGTGGATGGTAATCCTGTAACCTCCTTCTCAATGGATACCGTAGCCGAACCCTGTCCTTCACTCCGTCTCTTCTGTCTGTCGCTATGTTAGTTTCACTAGTTGTACTCTCAGCTGAAATATTACTTTGTCTCATTACCTGTGAAGCCTCCAACCTATTTAGCAGTTGCTTAAGGCTGGCCATACCTCTCTATTTCTTTTTACAGCTAAATTATATTAGAGCCTGAAAGATGTATATAATAATTCAGGCTGTGAAGGTGTGTGGTGCAAAACTGATGTACCTGAATCCATCAGGGCTGGCGTCCCTATCGCATCTCTCCTTATTCACGTCAACCGTCCTTGATTGATGCCGATCTAGTCCTGACTTGCCCTGTAAGTGGAAGGAGCTGCACGCTGTGCATTGTCTGTGGTTTTATATGTGCTGATCTCAATGGAGTTCAATGCAGAACCGTTCCAGATGCATACACATGTTCCATTATCTTGCAGTTTGTTGACTGCACTCTGAAATGAAGGAGACAACAAATATGTTTTTCCCACCATTCATCCTCTTCCCTCTCTCTCCCATGGCAGCCCTTAAGAGCCCCAAGATATCAGTTCCACGCACACTTTCTCCCCCCGCCTTCTGGTCAACCCACTCAAATCCTCCCCAAAATCCATAGGCTGGGAAGCTTGCCCTCCCCTCAACGTTCTTGATGGTGTCAGCTTAAACTTCTCTGCCCTCTTCAGTTTCTGCTCCCAGTCTGCCCCAGGCCCTACCCAAGGGCGCACACTGACTGGGATACTGTCTGCTGGTTCCCCCATACAAATCCTCCTGACAATATTCGCTCCAGATAACATCATCTATATTGGCACTGCCTGCATGTTATTTCTCTGTTACCCACATTCTCTCATGCTGGTGTGGTGTGACTGGTTTATTGTCCCACCATTAGAAGATGGTGCATGATTGAGTCTCCACACCTCCAACTGAGGTCCCAGGTCTCTGCCTTTGCCTGCTACCTTCCTTCTAGCTGCCCCTGGCTCCACCAAACAAACCTCACCAGCTGTCACATTTACCGGTGAACACACTGCCGTTACCTGTGCCTTAGATCTGAGTTGTCCTTTATGTGACTCTGATCACGTTGACCTCCTGCCACCACACCAGCCCGTTGTGTACCAATGTGTCCTCTGTTTACTGTGCCTCCTTCTCCTCGGCTGTGTGAAGGGCTTAGCATAATAGGTGGTCTTGATCTTCTCTGTCCCGCCCTTCTATCCGCCTCAGCTCTCCCAGCTACTCTCGGCTCGGTCTCCTGTTCTTCAGTCTCTTGTCACTTCTCTCAGCCAGTCTTTGCCTTGCAACTCCACCACCGAAGGCAAGAACGAGATCAGTTCGTCATCTTCACTAAGATGGCTGCAGTTTACCAAACTCCCCCACAAGCTTTCTTCTTCCAAAATTCCTTCTTCTACCCACAAACCTTCTTTCTCAGTCCTCATCTTTTTACTATTGATTTACTTTTTTAAAAAAAGGGGGTTGGACTTACTTTGTTCTGCAATCCATATTTAATTTTTTAAATTTTATTTAGGTAATTGCTTGTTGCACCCCTTATTACAGCTTCTATACTCCCTGTAAGCCGTTTCTGTTCCCCTCTCTTTCCATTTCCCTTTTGAGCATTAAACCAGGCAGAAGTGCCCCTAATTTTTAGTGAGTGAGGATTTTAGTGATGATAGTGAGTATATTAAGCAGCCAAAGTGAAATTCTCTGCAGTGTTGTATTATAGAAATAAGCAATAGGTATAACCAGCACAGCTTTCTGGGAAAAAACATGGGTGCACGCTCGTATATTCACCTTCTATACTCTTGTATCAAATAGTCCAGAGCACCACTTCCTAAAACATAGTATTTTATTCACAATTTTTTAAAAACATTTTCTGCCATAACACATGGCTGTTTTTCTTACAGCAGCAAAGATAGTGCAACGTTTCGAACCACACTGGTTCTTTGTCAGACAAAGAACCAGTGTGGTTCGAAACGGTGCATTATTTTCAATTCACTGCAAATTTTAGAAACTAGACCAGAATGAACCTGGGCAAAACTTAAAACATTGGTTCAAAATACAGTAAACCCATGCAACATCTCATGGGAATCCATGATAAAATCCATGGGATCCATTGTGTTACATGTTTGGTGTTTTTTAACAGCTGATCGCACGTATAAATAAAAAACTACGCGCGATCAGCTGTCTAAAAGACTGGACCTGAAGTTCACATTACGGTTCTGGAAGTTTGGATCCGGTCTTTTAAACAGCTGATCGCGCGTATGTTTACTTCATAGGCATCATCAGCTTTTAAAAAACAGCTGATCGCAGGGGTTATTATGGGCTTGTGGCAGGCCTGCTATGTCTGTGTCCCTCCGCGATCGCAGGGGTGGTGGGGCGTAGTTATGCCGCTGATTCTGGTAACACCTGCCTCCTTTTTTTAAATTCTGTCAAAGTTAGTAGCTTAGTTGGTGGTGTTTATTAGCCCAAGCAAATCTTAGCAAGGTTTGTTTGACTGCGATATTGTAATTGTATTGTAATCCCTTTAAAATCGCGATTGGAGCGTTATGGCGTTAGTCAGGTGATCCATTGTCATATATATAGCAGGTGGGGACAATGGGCAGCTCTGACGTGTGCCATTATATAGGGGAAGGAGTCTGATAGTATCCCGTTGCTCAGACCCTAGCTGAGTTTTGTGTATAATGCCAATTCTATTTATGCAGGCTTGTTTAAGTCCTGCTTGTGTTTAGCGTTGCTTTTAGGAAAGGTCAATCCACCCTATCAAATGCCTTTTTGGAGTCTAGGGAAAGGAGGCATAGAGGGATGTGTTGTGATTTGGCATAAGCTATAATTGAGATTTTTTTTTATGGTTTTGTCTCTTGCTTCTATTAGGGACAAATCCCACTTTTTCTTGGTGTATCTATTGCGGGAGTCGTGTGGCAATCCTTTTTGCATATATGTGTTTAAGTCTATGTTTATAAGAGATACACAGAGAAAATTTACCCAGCTTTACGCCCTTGGGTAAATCGCCCGAAAAGGGCAGTAGCTATACATGAGATGAGTCTTTCTTAGGTTTGGGTATGACAACAATTGTGCCTCTAAAGTTGGGGGGATGTTGAGATATTGTGAAAGTTGTGAGTAGTGGTTAATTCTTCTGTAATAATTTGTAGGAAAATGTAGAGTATCCATCTGGCCCAGGGCTGTTCCCAGTTTTTAAGATTTAAAGGGCAAGTCAGCCCTAAATGAAAACATACATACAGGGACCCCCAAAACCCTAAACTGTAATAGTTTGAAATCTGAAATATATAATTCTAACCTGAAATCCTGCATATTATTTCTAGAGTATAATCATCCAGCTAGAGATCTGCTGCATTTATTGCTAAATTCATAGACTTGGTGTTGTCCGACGTGTTATATATGTCAAAGATTTATCATGTTTAGCTAATAATTTTTGCTTTGTAGATCTTGATAGTCTGTTTCATGCTTAATGTGTTTATGTCTTGTTTCTTGTTTTAAGACTTGATGGGTTAGGTTTTCAATGTAAACTCAATTTTCTTTTTTTATTTGTGAACCAGTAGTCCCATCAAGACGTACTTTAAGCTTCCCAATATATGGAGGGGGGGGGCTGTAGGGTCTTCGTTTGTGTGTTGTGATTCATTCTCTAAGTTATTTATTTGTATTACTTTGAGGAATAATCTTTATCCAAGGGATGTTGTATGCACATGGATCCACCAGTGAATGGAGTACAATTTATGTTAAACTTTTTAAGGTCTCTGAATGTAGTGTTGGAGCAACCTTCTGAGGTGCCCATAGTGGGTTTAATGATTGAGCTTTCTCGAAAATCTTGGAGTTTGGTTAAGTAAGTTGTGCCTGTATGTGCTTGTTGTTATTAGGGATGTTTTCAAGAAAACAAATCTCCAGTTTTATCAATTAATGTGTTTGTATGAAGAATGCAGAAGAAATCAGTCTATTGATAATTAGCGTGATTTCCTAAAATTAGCCGTGCTTTACAATTATCTAATACACCAGACCCGCCATGTAAAGTCTACAGCAAAAATCAGAGAGATCTTAACAGGAATTAGGTAGGGATACCTGTAAAAAAACGCATGGAGCATGGCTAAGTTACAGTTAATGTTGTTTAAGCGCAATCACTTTGCAATCTGCAAATGATCTGACAACTCAACAGCAAATCATCACACAAACACACACAACTATTCAATAATATGTCTTTAGATTGTGTGTTAGTTTACTTCCACCTAAATACATAAATGCATACAGTACAAAAAGTTTCAGATTTATTTATTTGCAGTATAGAGTTCAGATACCGGTAAGATAATATAATATACAGATGCTGTAGTGTTACAATGCTTTTTTAAATAAAGTAAAATTACATGTCAGTTTAGCTTCTTGTCTGCTCTTACACTTAATATAAAGAAAACCTACAAAAGATATACACACAATTGTAGATGATTTTACACAGAAATATATGAAGTATACTTTCTACCATGACATTTTACAAAAATTCAGAACCATTTTGAATCACATGTTTAAATTTCACAAGCAACACATTTAAACACTCCAGACAATCATTCACAAGGTCAAGCGTTCAGGGTACATTTCTGTAGTCTCTTGATAGAAGGAATACCAGTATTTCAAAAGACCAATAAATAGGTCTATCTACAATAGACTATTCCATGTGCAGTTACATCGTTAGCTGTGTGGACCAATTATTACAAACTATTGATTCTTTAAAGGACTAATGAAGAAAGAGGGATACATTAAACCTACTTAGTGCAAAGTTTTACATGTGTACTTTTTATTACAAGTCAAAGGCTTAATTTGCCTTTAGTAGAAGTTCTAGAAAATTTATAAGCTGACAAATAGCAGTTTAACTTGTTATACAAGTGTTTACACATACTTAAAATAACTACATTGAGAACACATTTATACTAGGAAATATATATATATATATAAGTTGTTTTCACATTCCAGGTGCATCATCTTTTAATATTTACAATTATAGGTTTTGTTACTCAAAGAAAACTAAACTCTTCTAAAAACATAAGCTTCCTGTTTTTCTAATGATACCCATTATAATTCTGGGGGAACGTAGTTCTGCTACTGACCTTAAAAAGGATCAGTAGCAGAACACTGGGATGGAACAATATTTCATGGAGATCTGAGATTTGTTTGGCATTACTTGGCATGGTTTAGATATATTTGTTGTATTCCGTTAGATCAACTGGGCTTGAGGTTTAGCTCTTCATTTTGTTTGTCATCGACTGGCTAACAAAAGATACTGTATCTGTTGGCAATAAATACTCTGGAAGTTCACAAGCATTTATGAGAGAAGTTTTGAAAATGAACTGAGTATACTTAGGCAAACTTTTTAATATCCACTGATCAAATCTATGGTTTACTCTCAGTCTTACAGCAAACAAGTTACAGACAAAAGCAATGATTGTAGCACTTACACTATAGTAAGACTGTGATGAAGGATACAAAATGGTCTTTTGTTTGCAAGTATATGAATGGTATACACTCTTACTGCTTGTTTCCTTTGTGGTCTTATATACATGCAGAGCATTAATTAAAGGGCATGTCCACCCCCAAAACTATAATCCCCCCAACTACTGGCCACCAGTAGTGTAGTTTAATCCTTACCTCACATCCCAGCTCCATGGGTTCCTGTAAACCCCCCCCCCCCAAAGTCCAAAACTAACCACCCGGAGGATAGCAGGGCTCTGCCTGCTATCTTGCCGGTAGATATTTGCCAGCGCACTGCAGCCCTTCTCCCCCCTCCCTCCCCCTCCCTCTCTTCCCTCCCTCTCCCTCCCGTTCTACTATCCCTCCCCCTAGCGCAAAACCCCCTTAATATGTGCTCACCCATGTCCCCCAGCCCCAACCGCATATTTTTTTTTTTCAAAAAGCTCCCCAAACTCTTACTTACCTCTCCGCTTTCCTCCGCTGCACTGAATGACCGGCAGCCGCGTCCGTGATTGGCTGCCGCTCAGCCAATCACAGACGCGACTGCCGGTCCCGCCCCTCTGCTTGCATTCTCTCAAGCAGAGGGCCGCGGCAGTGCGGCGGAGGAACGAGGGGAGGTAAGTAAGAGTTTGGGGGGCTTTCTGAAAAAAATATTTATGCGGTTGGGGCTGGGGGACATGGGGGAGCAGCATATTAAAAATCAATTTTAGGGGTGGACATACCCTTTAAGACATTTATCTGTGCCCAAAAAGTTTTGGAATTTAAACTTTGTGAAATTGTCCTTCCTTTGCCACATCTCCAATGGGCAACAAAATAACTATTTTTCTAAGCTGCAGTTTATAAGTTTGTATTTTATAATGAAAGGTATGATGAATGGGGCAATCGCTCTGTCAAGACAAAGCATTAACTATTCTTTCATTTGGGGGGATGAAATTAGTCCATATTCTTTAGGATTCTATTAGTGGAAATTGTTTTTCTTAGGAAGCCAAACCTAATTTATATCTAATATCCCAATAGAAGTTAGGTAAAATGTAAATTATGTACAGCTGCATGAGAATTCTGTGTTATTTGGTATAAAATGGTTCCCCATCATCAAGAACCATAAAAGGACAAGATGAATTTTACCAAGTATAGTACTGTCTACCATTAAAAAATGTTTTTTGTGTGGATGGTGTAAAATGACCTGGGGTCAACAGGAACACTTTTGCTGTATGGGGGGAACTGTGTCTGTAAATCGCAAGTTTCTCGCTCCTGTGGAATGGTCTGTATCCAGACTCTCTGACATTTTGTCACAGATTATGTCGACCAGACGCTCAAACACTTGTTTCACATGGACATTTTCCTTGGCGCTAGCTTCAAAAAACTCAAATCCTGCAAAAAATAAGCATAAAAAAAAGATTGGCGCTTGGTAGGGAAGCTGAGTTATATGTCTTTCAGTTAAAGAATTAATGTTGCTTTAAAATTAAAGTAATTCATAGGCTTTTAAAAGGGCTTTGAAGGGTAAAAAAACTTTATTACAAAAGCAATAATCATTTTCAGTGAGGTAAGAGACCTACCTCCCTTCTTACCTTATTGAAGAGTTACCCATTTCAAACATTACCACGCACTGCTGCAGATTCCAGCTCTCCCAACCCTCCTCGCTGCTGTGCACCCATGTCAGAAATAAGCGAGTGTATTGCTGTGTTGGGGTAGCAAGCATTGGAGAGATGTCTGTCTCCCGGTCTCCCACAGAAGCATAGGTTGTATGAATAAAATATACCTCTTCTATAAGGTAATAATGGGTGGTAAGAGGTGGGTCTCCTACCTCTCTGAAAATGATCATTTGTGCTTTTGTAATTTAAATTTTTTTTTTTTTTACACTTTATTGCCTCAATAAATCTAATAATGATCAAAATGTAAGTTACACACAGAGAAAGCCATTAGTGCGAGTGATAGACTGCCTAAAAATGTATTCTGCTAGCTAAATATGGTCTAAAACTGGTGACTGCTGTCTACTTTACATGAGATTTCCACCTTTAGAAGGTCTGTTAATAAAGTTACTAGAGAAAGGGTTTTTAACCTTGTGAATGGCATCTTCCTTTCGCCAGCTGGAAATATTTGTGTCACCTCATGACATAAGTGTTATTAGACTTTTTAGATGTTAAAAATGTGGTAGATAGTGGATAAAGATCCCTAATGATATATGCATTACAGGGCATAACCACCCTTTAAAGAAAAATAAATGGTGACTTCCCAGTTCTCTGTCTAAACCTCCAACTGCTTTTTTTTTTTTTTTATCAGTGTATTACATGTATTTGTAACCAGATATTTAATGGTAGGTTATCTTTCTTTCTGGCAAAGGTCTCTTACCTCCTCCCACTGCTCAATGAGCTTTTTGTAAGCTTCAGCATATGCAGAGGAGGCAGCAGGTGAAAAAGTAGTCAATTATTGGTTGTGATGTCAGTTGTGGCCTTGATTTAGTGCATGGAGGCAGGGGCCAGCTTACTCTGCCAGAATAGAAGCAATACTTATTCTTACCGTATATACTCGAGTATAAACCGTCCCGAGTATAAACCGAGGTACCTAGTTTTAGGGAACAAAAGAAGGAAAACCACATGACTCCGAGTATAACACCGCAGGGGGTCAGGTATTTATGGCCACTAAGATGGTTTGAAACTACAACTCCCGCATGCTTTTGCTGGAGTTGTAGTTTTCAAACATTCTTAAGTTGCACAATACTGACAAAAAGAAGTAAAACCTTCTTATTCTTGCATACTGTATGCACACATATAGGAGGATTTACCCCTATTTGCAAGTATTTGCCACTTAAGATGTTTGAAAAACGTCATCCAGCAAAATATGCTGGAGTTGTAGTTTTCAAACATCTTAAGTGACAAATACTTGCAAATACGGTAAACCTCCTTTAGTTGTGTGCATTACAGTATGCACAAAGACTGAAGGTTTTACTCTTATTGTAAGTATTTGCCACTTGGTGTCCCTGTGCAGTAAAAGTTTTCTCCTACCTTGTCCTCGTCACTTTGGCGGCGCCGGGTAGTGACATCACGGATGAGATGAGCTGTGGAGCGAGGATGCGGGATCGTGTGGCCTTGCGTGGACAAGGTAGGAGATAGGCTGACTCGAGTATAAACCGAGGTAAGATTTTCAGGCTTTTTTTAAAGCCTGAAAACCTCGGTTTATACTCGAGTATATACGGTAGCTAGTTAGTAATGCAGATAATAAAGTGCTGAATATATCAGTTGGGGTTGGGGTAAGGTAATAGACAATTTAATGGGGGGGGTTAAGGGTGGGCATTCCCTTTAAACACATCAATAGGAGTTAGTTATACTAAAACCTAAAGTTAAAGCAAAAGGTGTGGTACATAAGATAAAAGAAGTTTGTAAAAAACACATTAAAGGAGTTTCAAAGATGATATGAAGAAACCTTTGAATTATTTATGATGATCTGTATCTATGTCTAAACTGGTTAACACTAGAACAAAGACATAAACTACCTGGCTTTGTTTGAAATTGAACAACAATACAGCTGAACTTGTTCTAAAACAAAAAACAATATATAGTTGTCCTAAAGAGATTCCACACAATATGCCTAAACTGGGGTTGTGCCTTACTGGAATAATACTAGGCACTAAAGAGTTACAATAAAGAGAGATAGTGAAGCTTGTTGACACACCATAAGCCAAAGAACATTCATTTTATATCCATTAAGATGTCTGCACAGATAAGGCTATATGAAATACTTGAAATGTAATTATTTCTGTATTATTAATGATCTTTGCTTAATTAAAAAGCTTTCCTTTGCAGGAAATCTGCCGGCAAACCAGGTTTTAACTAGAAAGTAAAGAAGAAAGCCATTAACGCTGGGTGCAGTGGTGTCACTAGGAATCACTGGGCCCCACAGCAAAACAATGATGGAGCCCCGATCCGTGCTTCATCTACAGAGGATTTTTGAGAGGAGGCTATATCTGTCATAGGAAAAATAAGTAGATGGGGCCCCCTTGCTCTCGGGCCTCCCTGCAGGGTCTGCTATTATGGTAGTTATGACCCTGGCTGGGTGTATAAGTGGGTAGCATGGTTCACAATACAGTAAAATGTTGTTCGAATTTTTTGGGGGGGAAGAAATAATCAGACGATTATCTGTTAATTGCCACAGATTCTTGTACAAGTCATTCTGAATTGAGAAAGCCAGTCGGATGACTAGCGAAACGTCTTCAAGAACTACATTTCAAGTCCAGTTGATCTAATTGAATACAACAGATACAGACGATAGTCATTACTGATTACTTTCTCATTCAGGATTGACATCTATATTATTTATCATTTTCACTAGGCCAGTTTGGTATGCACAATACAATTTAATGAACCTAATACTGTAAGAAAATATGCCTGGAGTATACAAGATAGTCTCAACCCTATCTGTTATTGAGGATTTATTTTAAAACAGAGAAATTCTAAAGTTTGTCTTTAGACGTTTCAATGGGTTTTGCACAATATTGGCAATCACCCCTGGGTATGAAGTTTGCATTCATTATTTTAATTGTACTGGACTAGATAAAGCTAGATGCAGATTTTTAATCTGATGTAGTTCCCATTTAATTATTTATGACTGAATGATCTCTTTGTGTTTTTGTTGTTATAACCATGGCTGTTCATTCTCTAACCTTTTGCCATTGATGGTGCTTATGTCACTGTCTTGTCTCCTCTTATTATCCTCCTCAAACACAATTTTTTCCCACTATAACAGTTGCACAATTGGTGCATGTTTTTAAAAACAAGCATTTTTGAACCCGGTCTGCTAGCAGTTTCTAAAGTTACAGTGTCAGTAGCACTATGGTGACACCATTGTGATGATATAAAGCAGAAAAAAAAATTCAAGATAAATTTATTGGTGTTTGGATAATTATGTATTTTGATGAATTGATGACGGAGAAACAAAAAGATTATATAAAATATATATTATAAAATTCAAATGCAGGTCCTACTGAGCTGAAAAATACTTCTAGGGTTCTACAATAGTAAAAAGCACTGATTTACAATTATGTATTGTGACAGGAGATCTGGTTATAGAGGGAAGATATATAAGTCCCGATTTGCTGTGCAGCATCTACCCTGAAAGGTGGAATAATAGGCCCAGAGAAATGTGTGTGTGTGTAGATACAAATGCAGGTTGAATTTGCACAGACAGTTCAGGGTCTCTGGAACAAATGGAAAGCGGGTGGGCTGTTTATTCCATTCCACTGGTAATCCTGCACAGCTCTTTGGTTAAAGGGCAACTAAAGCCACATAACAACATTGAACCAGAAGGCAGAACACCTTGATATAAAACCAGTAATCTGTGTCTTACCTCTCATTTTGATACAGGCGCTGGGAAATTTACCTAAATAACATATGGTTTGTGCTTTACTTCTCAGCATTCTAGTATCACACAGTTTGGTCAATGACCATTATGTTCTGCACATGCTCAGTCTTTAGCTATGGCAGAAACTTGTTACAGTTGGTCACACCCATTAATAATATCTAGCCAATCCTTTTACAGGACAGATAAAGCAAGGAAGCATGTGACTGAGGTCAGGAGGTGTGGTCTGACACTGCACATACACACAGATACTTCATCCAGTTCTTAACAGGCTTTGATTTACTTTAACAGTTTACTAAAGTGGCATTTTATAGTTTATTGGTGTTTTTAGGGGGGAGGTGGAATAATAGGCCCAGAGAAATGTGTGTGTGTGTAGATACAAATGCAGGTTGAATTTGCACAGACAGTTCAGGGTCTCTGGAACAAATGGAAAGCGGGTGGGCTGTTTATTCCATTCCACTGGTAATCCTGCACAGCTCTTTGGTTAAAGGGCAACTAAAGCCACATAACAACACTGAACCAGAAGGCAGAACACCTTGATATAAAACCAGTAATCTGTGTCTTACCTCTCATTTTGATACAGGCGCTGGGAAATTTACCTAAATAACATATGGTTTGTGCTTTACTTCTCAGCATTCTAGTATCACACAGTTTGGTCAATGACCATTATGTTCTGCACATGCTCAGTCTTTAGCTATGGCAGAAACTTGTTACAGTTGGTCACACCCATTAATAATATCTAGCCAATCCTTTTACAGGACAGATAAAGCAAGGAAGCATGTGACTGAGGTCAGGAGGTGTGGTCTGACACTGCACATACACACAGATACTTCATCCAGTTCTTAACAGGCTTTGATTTACTTTAACAGTTTACTAAAGTGGCATTTTATAGTTTATTGGTGTTTTTAGGGGGGTTGTTTTCAGATTCTGGAGTATAAAAAATTGGGTTTAGTTCTCCTTTAAGCGCTGAGAGGCCAGGTAGATGTTACACCTGTGCTAATCAGGACTGTTAAAACAGGAGTCTGGGGTGTGTCTCACTCTCTCTCTATCTGCACAGAGGCAGGAAGCTGTGCAGAACCTCACAAGTAAGGCACTGTGTTTGGAACTGAACTCATTTTGTTTTCTATTGTGTTATTTATGTGTTGGTGTGGAGTAGCTACCCAACGATAGATAGCTTGAACTGTATAGCCAGCGTTATGGTGCAAGGGTTTTGTTTTGTTTATTTTGTTTTATGTTAACACCAGTGAAGACCATTAAAGACTGTTAAATTGCCTTTAAGCCTGAACTGTGTTGCTTCCTTCCCTGAAAGACTGTGGAGTATTTCCCATAACAAGGCCCAAGCAGCTCTTAAGGGCCAATCTGTCACAGTATATAGAAATATAATACATTGAAGGGCATGTCCCCCTTAAAGAAAAACTTTTTATATGTTGTAGAACACCCCTGCCCACCCCCAACCTCGTCAGATTATTAAAAAAAAAGAACCAGAACTCTGCTTACAGCCCCTCGCTCTTTTGACGCTCTAATCTGGCTCCCTGCTTGCCAGAAGTTGCAAACAGGGGCCGGACTTGCAGCTGCGTCTGTGATTGGTTGAGAGGCCGCCAATCACCGATGCATTTGCCGGCAATGCAGAGTGCTGTAGGAGCCAAGGGCTGTAAGTAGATTTCCGATTCTTTTTTTTAGTAATCTTACATAGCGTTTGGGGGTGGGCAGGGGTAGCCTACAGTATAGAAAGAGGTTTTTATGCTAGGTGGCAGGGCAGCCAGGGAGGGATCCGGAGGGTGGGAGGGGAAGGGCTCCTCTGCACATGTCACAACCCCTCCCGGAGGCTAGATTAGAGTCAGAAGGAAGACCGCTCCTATTCTTTAGTTTCCTGGACTTTGGACAAGCACGGTAGGCGAACCATAAGGAGCAGAAATAAGGTAAGGATTTTTTATACTACACAGTGGGACCAGTAGTTGGTTACATTTCAGTTTTGGGGGTGGACATGCCCTGTTTTGCACAACCTTGTAACGCAAAACTTTATACCTAATGAATGGAGCCCCAAGCTGCAAATCTTACCTGACAGGATCCTGTGATGCAGCAAGTCTTACAAATGAGTTTACTGCATAGCGAGATTGCAGTCAGGTAAGTAATGCTGGCAAAGTTATAACATCGGTCCCATAGTGTGTAGGAAAAGTTGTGGCAAAAGTTTTCTGTGATACAAAGGGTTTTTTGGCTGTTGCAATTTATGCCACATACTGTAAGTCAATCACCAATGAAGTTAATCACACAGTAATGCTGTAATAAACTGTCAGCAATTGTGTTAATGTTCCACAACACAATGTCCTACAAATCCTAAAGATCAATGGCTACTATCAGTGATGTGACTTTATAGAGCTTAACCAGGGGAGTCTCTAGGATTTTTGCCACCTGAGCCAAACTTTTGAATGCTGCCCCTATGTACTACTAGACGATATGTTTCTTTTCCTTCTGCTCTGCCTGACACTTTTCTAAAAGAAAAAATTTAAAGTGAGCACTGCCTGCCACCTCTCTGATTTTAAGCCAGGGCGCTGCCCTGAGCAATTTTCTCATATTGCCTCATTAGAGAGACACCCCTGAGCTTAACCATACTTTATATACTGTGCCTTGCAGAGTGCATCTTCCCATTGGTCTTGCCACTGACAGACAGAGGGGCGAAGTAAGACAAGACCATTGAGCGAAAGATACGGTAAATACCGTTAAGAAAGATATTGTAGGTAACAGTTGAACCCCAGTATTCAGGGATGAGGACTTAGCAGTTTAGGTCCTCAGTCTTCCTAGGTACTTTTAAATGGAGGGAGATGTGGCATTGGTAGTTTTGTGACAAAATGACTGCCCATCTCAAATTTTTAACATTTCCCCTTATTGCTTGCATGTATTCTAATGTCTTATAATAATTCACTTATATCTGTTTAGTACTTGATTACTGATTTATATTTCTATTATTGTACAGTAGCACACTCTTGCACCACTTACTTCAATTGCCAGACGTCTATTTCCCCAATAGTTCCATTTTATATTTTTAATCATACAGAAAGTTATATAAAGTGCCAAAATACCCATGTGAAAGATGAATACTAAAGCTGAACTCAAGAATTAAAGCCTTGGGCTGTAGTTGAATACATTCTTAGCAATTCCCATCAGCTTTCATCTGGCTATGTTTCAAATATACCTGTTATACATAAACATTTCACATTAACAGCACAATGATTGCCAATCCTCAATCAAAGCAGGGAGGTAACTGTAACATTAGCCATCATTGTATAATGATGACAGCACAGTTGGCTACTTCATTGCCCAATGTGCTGACAAGACAGTGATCTGTAATATGAAGATGCCCCTCGCACCTTCATTTGAATATCACATTTTCATATGATAGTGTTAATTATACAGCCATCACTTCCCTTTATTGCTAATAAGTCATTTTCTCTATTGGGCTAGGAGTAGACAAAGGTTTTTAACCATTTTGTATTTATTTTTTTTACTAGCAGTTGTCTATAGAAAAAAACTACATATAATGTAGAAAAGGCAGGGATAATGCTAACAAATTGATCGAAAAATGTTTGAATGGCCAGCTAATGAAAAAATGCTGGAAACATCAGGGCAAAGGATGATCCAGGCTGCAGAAAGGTGGATGTCGGTGTGGGCCCTCACAAGGGAAAGTTTGTGAGAAATGTTTGGCTGGAGAATCTTTCCTTTCCAATGCGATTATTTCACAGGAGGCCCAGTGAATTAAATGTTTTGAATTTAAATGGAAATTAAAATTTAAAAGCAACAGGTTAAGAGTTCATTTTAATGCTCAGATAGATACATATATCCCTTCAGGGTTTCTCAAAGGGTGTGTCGGGCCCACGTGTCTGACTTCAGAGTGCCAGAGGTGTGGTAATATTCCACTAGTAGTATATTATTATTAGAAATATTTTTGTGCATTCAATGCAGTGTATCTTATTAATACATTAATTATCGCATATACACATTTTTACAACATTAAAAACACAGATATGCTGTGAGAAAATTTTGCATTGGCATGTGTGATAAGGTCTAACAAAGTTTGAAAACCACTGCATAACCTAACAACCTTGTATGGCAACATTGTATTTATGGATTAGACAAAATATACAGTTTACTTAACTTTAGTTAACTAACTAAACTTACATTTTTTAAATCCTAATATGAAAGCTTTTCTCCATAGAACACCTATACATTGTAAGATTCTTCTCTAGTAAGCTGCATTCAGTACATGCAAGTAATAGATTCTGTGAGTAGGAAGGCTTTAATGTTGTTGCCAGTACAACCCACAGCCCATGAAGTCATCAAAGAGTCACATCCCTTGACCCAAGTACTTACTGTGTCTATGCACAGAGTATTTTCTATACAGAGGTCCCTGATAAGACTTTGGAAGCTGCTTGTTACCCTGCTATTTATTAACAGTCAGTGTGAGTTTCTGGAAAATAAACTGCAGGGTAACAAGTTAGGCAGAGGTAGAGCTCTGCCTTAATCGGACAGAATAAAAAGTTTTGCTGTTGCAACTCCCCACAATCTTTAAAGTTTCCTGAACAACTTGTAGGATGCCCGGTACTGTCTTTTTAGGTTCTGCACTGGACCGTACGCCTCAATATACACTATAGATAGTTCTCTTAAATGGGCATTTCCACCCCCAAAACTAAATCACACCCCAACTACTGGCTTCCCACCATGTATGTGAGTTGTAACTCCTTACCTTCCATCCCCGTTCCATGGCAGTTTTTCTCTGGAAACCTACCCCCCAATAGTCCCAAACTAACCACCACGGTAGCATAACGGCTCTGCCTCGCTATTTGCCCCGTGAATGTCCCTTTGCTGTCACACTGCGTGCAGTCCTCTTCCCCCTCCTCTTTACCGTACCCGCTATCCTCTCCCCTCCGTTCTACTATCCCTCCCACCTAGCGCCAAAACCCCCTCTTAATTATGCTCTCCCCCATGTCACCCCAGCCCCAACCGCATATTTTTTTTTTTTCAAAAAAGCTCTCCCCAAACTCTTACTTACCTCCCGCTTTCTCCGGCACTGAATGACCGGCAGCCGCGTCCGTGATTGTCGCCGCTCAGCCATCACAACGAGACCGACTGCCGGTCCCCCCGCCCCTCTGCTTGCATTCTCGCAAGCAATGTCGGCATTGCGGCGAAGATAAGAGGGGGTAAGTAAGAGTTTGGGGGCTTTCTGAAAAAAATATTTATGCGTTGGGGCTGGGGGACATGGGGCAGCAGCATATTAAAAATCAGTTTATGGGGTGGACATACCCTTTAACTAAGGGGCATATTTAGAAAGGGTTGTTAAGTTTCCGCCACCATTTTTCGCCAAATTCGGAAATACCGCGATTTATAAAAGGGGGCTAAAATGGCGGCGGAAAGTTACCGCGTTAACATCGCATCAGTTACCGCTTGCTTCTATTTATAAAGTGCTGGTAACTGAGCGCTGGCGTTAACCTTGGATGTTTCAATTTGCCAACTTTGAGTTGGCGAAAATGGCTAAGATCGCCGCCAGAGAGGGTGGAGGTGTAAGCCCACCCCGCCACGGGTGGTCACATTCGACCAGTGGGGCGTGGCTGGGTGTACGCCCGCCCTCGCCCCTGAGGCAGAGAGCACCCGCCACACTCCCCCTTTCCAGCAATGCCTCCCAGTCCCCTGACCTGTACGCTCGTGGGGAGGGGGCCCGCTGAGGGGTGGAGGAACCCTCCAGCGGGGGCACTGAGATGTGCTTTTTGGGGCTTTGGGGGTCCCGCAGCTCGAACCGGGACCCCCCTTCCCCGGCACTTATAAGTGCTGTTGCGGCCATTGGAAGGGCCTTTGAGGCTTAAGGGGTCGAACTGGGACCCCCCTCCCTAGCCCTTATAAGGGCCCTTGTGGCACTGACAAGTGCCCTTGCGGCCCTAACAAGGGCCCTTTTGGGCATAAGGGTTCTGCAGCCCGTACTGGGACCTCCCTCCCCAGCAGTAACAAGCACTAAGAAGTGCTTTTGCTGGGGGTCTGAAATATGATTGGGTACTGTATAACCACCGCGGTATTGATTTTCACTGCAATATTGATCGCCTTTATAAATATGGTGATAATTCAAAAAACAGTCAATACAGCATTGGTCCCTATATGTTTTTATACAGTTGTATAAACATATTGGGACAGGACCCCAAGATTGCCAACCAAATAATTTAAAGGCATGCAGATAGAACACTATTATACTGCAAGAGGGTTTACAATAGGAAAACTATCTATCTAACTCCTCTGCCATCTATCTATCTATCTATCTATCTATCTAACTCCTCTGCCATCTATCTATCTATCTATCTATCTAACTCCTCTGCCATCTATCTATCTATCTAACTCCTCTGCCATCTATCTATCTAACTCCGCTATCTATCTATCTTGGCTCTGCTGCTAGTACTGCTACAGTGTTACCTATCTGGACTCCCTCCCTGATAGTCCAGATGACATCATTGCGCATGACGTCATTGTGTGCACCAGCTGCGCAACGTGCCCAACTCTGCTATTAGCTGGCATTGAAAGTGTCGCAATAAAATGCCGATTTGCATATAAACATAGCTTGCGGCGGCTGCGCCATTAACTTTTGCGTTAACAGCCACCCTGATATTGTTTAGAAGCAGTATCCCCACTCCCTCTTTTAACCACACCCACCGGACTTTTTCCCCACAAACCAACTGCCAAGCCTGCACACAGAATTCCAACTGTCAACTCCAGCTACAGTAAAACTACTCACAGAAGAATAGTTTTTGACAACAAAGGACTTAATTGACAGCTGAAATATATGAAGTTTTATATTGGATATATAAAGAACTAGAGGGCAGATCAACAAAAAAAAAACGAAACCGTGGTGGTTGGGAAGAATTATAGTTTCCAGTTATGGTCAATTTAAAATAACCTATTTTTCAGTATAGATGCCCTTTAACACTAAGATAAAGGCTAAGGACTTGCAAGCGAGCACCTTTATCCCAACCATTAATAGTGGCTGCCAATCCAAATTGTTCTAGCCAAACAGTCCACTCCCCAGTTACCCCATCAAATAGACCAGGTTTAAAAATAGGTTTGACAATTGGGCCTGGAAGAGCTACGGAGTCTAAATTGGGGCATTTCATCTGCAGGTAAAAGGAAAGGAGGATTTAAATCAATACGTTCAGTAGCGGATTCCATAGCTTAATACAGAGAACAAATACACATAGAAAACTGAGAATAAATGGCATTACCAGCTCTGCTGCCACCAATTCGTACCAGATCACATTTTTATGGAATGATTATGGGTAGCATAGCATACAGTGGGTTACTCTGGTTGTCTGGCACAAAGCAGACAGTGCACATTCTTTAAACATGATAAATGTAATTAAAACTGATGTAACCGTAAGTATTGCAATGATTTAATAACAAAACAAACAGTTTCTCGACGTGCAGTAATGGAGTAGTCCCTGCCTATGGTGCACCACTTTGAATATTGACCACACCTGTATATTGTGTGTCCTTGTAAGTTTGTATCCAATAAGGTAAATGGTCTGTCCAATTTACTGTCCTCCCAACAGGTGGTAACATGATCTTATGTTGCATTCAATCAAGACATAACACCGTGCAAGATCACTTCAAACAGATCAGTCCCATCAAGAGCACACACCATAGTTCTATCTACTTTCACTTTCTCTCCTCCTAGCCATTGGGAGCAGGGATGTCTTTATTTATTACTCACCGATACCACCTGCAGGCTGGAGGTGGTATATAAGGAACCTTGGTATATATGTCCACTACAATACACATCGCATCCTGTGCAGCATACAGAAACTTTTTTTGGATTGGCTATGACTGCCAAATGTTAACCAACAGCACATCATTGGATGTTATACCGACATTACCACTTCCTTTCAGTATTCACATGGGAGACCCCTTGGCAGTCACAGAAGTGTGGTTTAACCTCCCGTTTTGACTATCTCATATTAAAATAGGAATCTCAGCTCTGTAAGTAAGTTTATATATTTTGTCTTATACCCAATATAAGTCAAAACCTAATTGGTATCTCCTGAAAACTCAATGCTTCATAAAGAGTTTCCTTCTCTGTTTACACCTTAATCAGTCACTTTTTATCATACCGGTTTTCACTTTACTTCCCCCTCACTTCCTGGTTACCTGGCTCCTCCCCCTCATTTCCTAGTCTAGGCATCTTAGAATCTCTATGATACAGGATGCATCCCTAGCTTCCCTAAACATGGAAAAGAAAAACACTTTATTTGAAGCATGCAAGAAGCTCACAGGAACATTTTAAAAAAAGATTAACCACATATATAGTTACACGTTGATAGATGACTTAAAGGGACACTAAACTCCCCTAAAGCCAGAAAAATAACTATTTGCCATTCGTTTGTATTATTCACAGGGAGGTGAGAACGCTTATTCTCACCTCCCTGCGAATAATATTATGCTCGGGGACCTGGAACTTACCTTACAGCCGATCCACTCGCAGCCGCTTCTTCACTGACAGCCGCTCTGTCCCGACCGCGCGCCCTATCTTAGGTGCATGCGCGCCAATACAAAAGATAGGGCGCGTGATCGGGAGAGAACAGCTGTTCAGTGAAGGAGTGGCTGCGAGTGGAGCCACGGTAAGGTAAGTTCCAGGTCCCCCGAGCGTATATTATTCACAGGGAGGTAAGAATAAGCGTTCTCACCTTCCTGTGAATAATACAACTGAATGGCATATAGTTATTTTTCTGGCTTTAGTGTTCCTTTAAGCTCAATACCCCAATTATTAAAGGGCATGTCCACCCCCAAAGTTATAATTCCCCCCACTACTGGCCCAACTATGTGGTGAATAAAAATCCTTAACTTACATCCCAGCTCCAAATGGTTCTCCTGGAATCCCTCCCCCAAAGTCCAAAAAAATGGCCACCAGGAGCATAGCAGAGTCCGTATAGGACTCTGCCTCCTGTCTCCCCTCCGGGAGAAGTTTGGCATGCGCAGTGCAGGCCTCCCCCCCTCCCCCACCCGTTTTGCAATCCCTCCCCCTAGTTTAAAACCCCTTTTCCCAATAATAGCTTTCCTATCCCCAGCCCCAACTGCCAAAAAAGATTTAACTGGACCTCCCCTGAACTTTACTTACCTTACCTTTCTCCCCCGAAGTTCTGTGCAGCCGGCACCTGCGTCCATGATTGGCTGCCTCTCAGCCAATCAGGGACGTAGCTGCCGGTCCTGCCCCCTGCTTGCAGTTCCATGCAAGCAGAAGGCCGTGGGAAAGAGGTAAGGTAAGTAAAGATCGGGGGTGTTCCAGTAAAATCTTTTATGGCGGTTGGGGCTGGGGAAGGGAAAGCTACTATTGGGAAATTTTTGGAAAATGGGGTGGACATGCCCTTTAAAATTTGCCACACTGTTAGCCCTTAAAACATCATTGATTATATACATAGAAGAATCCCTAATCCAGTCAACGTTTTACTTTAGGCATCATCAGTCAGTCAGGACTGCCCTGGTAGCTGTATGATTTACCTCCAGCAAGTCTTGCAGGAGTAGTGGATTGAACGAGATTACAGTGAAGCAAGAAGAGCCAGCAAGTAAAGTGGGAAAGGTAAGCATTTCCAATGGCTTAGAAAAATAAGATAAATTGTATCTCCTGTATTTGCAACACATTAATGTTGCCATTGTTGCATACACAGAAATGCCTTGCTACTGGGTTATTTAAATCCCTGTCCTTAATTGCTCTAATGTGTTCACGTATTCTCAATTTTTAAAGTTTTAATTGTTCAACCTACGTACTGTGAATCACACGTGCAACATCTTAAAAGGTAGATCACATGAGTTGAGGTACAGTTTATATATTCCCTGATAGGACAGGAATTTGCCAATTTACATACAGGTAGATGTTTTTCTGTTTTGACAAAATTACATGAGATACATCTAGAATGTCCACATAAACATACCCCAATATCCTAACCAATTATTAGCAGGGTTAGAGACATTAGTGAACTGGCTAGGAGACAATTGATTGTCCAGAGTTCTGTCCCGTCTCGATACAAAGAGATAGCCCTTATCCACAACCTGTTCTGGTTTCCTATACCCCCTTAGTATCGGTAAATGTTTTTTTTTTAAAATATTGACAATGTCATACAATTGAGGACTATATGTTGAAATAAAAGTAATGGGTTGCTGCTTCGTTTTCGGTTTAGTTCCTGAACATCCCGTGGCACCCCTATCATTTTTATCTTTGATTAAATAATGAGGACCTTTCCATTCAAAAGGCATTGAAAAGGGCGGTATTCAAATTGGAGTGACTATATCCCCTTTCTAGGAATCTATTTTGTAATATACAGGCTTGAACTAGAAATTCCTCATGTGTAGAGCAATTTCTACGTAACCTAATAAATTGTCTCAGAGGAATACCTCTGATACAGTGTCTAGAATGGCAAGATTTCACATGTAGTAACGTGTTTTTAGAATTCTCCTTTCTAAAAACGGTTGTGAAAATCTGACATTCATGCATATGAATAAACAAATCAAGATAGTGGGTCACATTCCCACCATAGGACCATGTAAATCGCAAACTGTTATTATTTAAACGCTGCATGATAGAAAATCACATTCCGTGCCCTCCCATATCCATAGCAGATAGTCTATATACCATTTAGGATATCTGATCTTATTGGTATATGGATGGGACGGGTGATCACGTATGAGGTTACATTCTTCCCACCACCCAAGATACAAATTTGCATACGTGGTGGCAAATTTTGCCCCCATCGCTGCCCATTGAGTCTGAAGGTGGTACTTCTTATCAAATACAAAAGTAATTATGGGTCAATAAATAATTTACTGCTTCTATGATGAAAAATTTCCATTCCAAATCATAATCACTGTATGCATCTAGATAATACCTTATAGCCTCCAGAGCCAGGGTGCACGGAATGCATGAATAGAGGGATGTCACATCAATAGTGACTAGCTCACAATAGGGCAACAAGCATAGAGAATCCAAAAACTCCAAAAATGTGTGTGGTATCCCTTATATATGACTGCAATCGTAATACATCAATTAATTGTGACAACACTTCTTTCAACAAACCTATGCCAGCTACTATCAGTCTGCCTTTAGGCGGTACTTCTCCCTTATGGACCTTAGGAAGGTGATGAAATATGGGAAGAACTGGAGAATCTGGTAATAGTTACCCATCATATTAATGTCCATTATACCTAATGATAACCCTTCTTTCAAGAGTTTATCCAATTCCTGCTTGAACCTATGGGTGGGATTAGAGGTGAGGGGTCTATATGTTTTACTATCCATTAATTGTGTTATTGCTTGCTTGTGAAGGTTCTCATTCATCCAGGTCATGGTATATCTGTTGTATTCAATTAGATCAACTGGACTTAAGTAAGGTGTCAAAATAGCACTGTCTGCCATGTACAATGCTGTTTTAACACCTTACTCTGGGCGTTCCTATAACACCTCTTAGCCATTATCCAATCACGCCCTTAACACTTGGCTGTGATATGCTAATTGGGATTTTCCAGGGTACATAATTGCCACAGATTCTTGTACAAGTCATTCTGAATTGAGAAAGCCAGTTGTATGGCTAGCGAAACGTCTTCAAGAACTAAGCTTCAAGTCCAGTTGATCTAATTGAATACAACAGATATGTCTTATTGCTTCATTATAATAACTAGTGCTATCTAATTCTACAATGGATCCCCCTTTATCTGCTTCCCTTATAACAATACTCTTATCCTCTTTAAGCGATTTTAGAGCCCTTTGATCCTCTGGGGTTAAATTACCCATGTTTATGGTTTTTCTTACCCTCCTGTTCTAAAGTCCTTTTCCACCAGTTCCTGAAAAGTTTCCACTGCCTCTGGACTTGAACCAATTGGACAAAATTAAGGTTTCTTCAATAACGGACTATAATCATCTAAGCGAATATTAATCAGTCACAGGCTCCAGCCAGAGATGAGATTGTTGTCTCTTTTTAAAAGAAACTCTGCAAGCTTTTTTTAAGACCACAATTGCCCTTTAATTTTCTTAACATTGTTACGCAAGAAGCTGTAATTATTCTTTAAACCTTTAAAAAATCTTTAAAATTACCCAGGGTAAGTACCTAAATACCTAAATCATGGAATACTCACTCCTAGGCAGAACGAACCCTGCAGTCTGCTTTGGATCCACTCCCAGGGGTGAAGATTAGGTCCTTACCCGTCCCCCTTAGGGGACCAATTAAAAGGGTTCAAGGAGTAATTCCAGCTATTATGTACCAACCCTTCTTTAAATGGGTTACATAGTTTTTTTTCTCCCCCAACCCAAAAACAAGCCCATTAAGCTCAACACCTCCCCCCCACCCAATAGTGACCATTGTGTAATATTAGTGGCCTGATGTCTGCAGTTAAGTGAATCTGGCTCAGGTTTGTGCATTTCAGCACCCTAAGGCTGGGTACACGCCAGCACATATTTCCAGCCGACCGTGCATTGGTCGGTAATATCTGATGGTTTGGGGTGGCCGTCTGCGACCTTGCTCGGTCACACAAATGGGCGATCGTGTCCGTTGGTAAATCATCGGCGATCATGCGGTTCCCTATGGGACCACAAGATTAGTCGTGCGCACTTTTGGCCGTGGCCACTATTGCCACGACTGACAGTTGGTAAGTGTTGCGTGATTCCCTCTTGCAATTACCCCCCTGGGAATTATTCTTTAGGGAGAATGTAGTACAAAGTGTTTTCGTAAAGGAAGAATGCGCTTTAACACGGTAATCTTACCATACTTAAAAAAATAATAATTTAAAATTATTGCTCTTGGCTCTCTTCCTAAACATTCCATTCTGTATTGATTTTATAGCTGGATTATAGATAACATTGCTTATCTTACAACATGTGCTGAGGGGCTCTGTTGCCCCTCAGCGCAAAAGTTAATAGCTTCATAAAAAGAGTGAGGCAACCCACATGAAGTAAGGTACCAAAGGTTTATAACAATTACTGCTGTATTGCAGTGCTTGCTGCATATATATTTTAAAAAATTAATTTGTGTATATTAATATAATTAAATTTAACAGTATCATATAAAAACACCGAGCACCAGAGGCGGATTAAGGTATGTGTATGTGTGGTGGTGTTGGTGGGGGGGTTAGGGGTGATCAATGTGGTTCCCATTCAATGAAAATGAAACAGATGTGTCCTGGTAGTAGGAGCAGCCACACTACTTGCTCCCCCCTCTCACTCCCATCACTGAACATGGAGATTAGAGATTTGCTTTTATCATCAGATTCCCAGTAAAGATTCAATCATCTAATTCATAGGTAATTCAACCTATGTTAAATAACTAGCTCCAATCAGCAGTACAGGTAGCTTGTGCTTTATTAACAAATCTAACCAAAGTGCTAAAGTCACTCTGTTTGGTATATTCTTGCCAATTTTAGCCAACTATTTGTAGTAACTTTAGGAGAAATTTTGACTAATGTATGGGCAATAAAGGATTTTGTCTTATCCTACAACATGGGCATATGAGGCATACAACGGATTGTTGTCACAAAGTGAATTGCCAGTGCTTGCCTAGTAATCATGCAGCTTTTTAATATTGCTCTAGGCCTTATCGTGGCTTCCTGGCCAGTTTTCTTGTCAATCTTGGGTAGACATCACTGTTGAGCAATATATTCTCCACTTATTGAGGAATGTCTTTATGGTGATCCATAGATGGTTTAATACTTCATGGATAGCTTGCGTATGATGCCAAGAAGAATAATTAGGCCTGTTTTAACTTGAAACATTTTGTTGATCAGAATATCAATACATCAGTATATGGCCAACAAAAGGAACATGTGTATGTGTCTTTGGCTGTGTTTATTATAAATGCACTTGGGGCTAGGCCACACTAGCGCGTTTTGCGCTCACGTTTTTCACTAACATGAAAACTGCGGGAACGCGAATGTTCCTGCTATTTCCGATGTGCATGCGATTGCACGTCAGTTCACGTTTTGCGGCGAGCATTTTTTCACACAATCGCTTGCGTTTTCGCTTTAAAGCGCGCCAATGCACAGAAAGCACACACAATCATTATCGCACGCGATTGTGTGCACGCTTTCTGTGCGCGCTTGGTGCGTTGCAGTTTGGCCTCACCCTTACTGTATACTAACAAAATAGGAAGCATCCTTCCTATTTCATATAATATTTCAAGTAACAAAATGGGGGTGAATAGTATTGGAACGCATACAAACATTATGACTGGGTGAAATGCTGTTAGGCACAAAATCAATGGAAGGAACACATGTGAAGTGATGAAGTATTATGTTTGGAGAAAATGCAGGTTTTAACTGTCCTTTTATAGAAATATTTCCCTTTCTAAATGGAAATTTCAAAACATGTGACGTCCATTCAAGTTTGATGGGAAAACTTGTCAGGGAAGCAACCAAGAGGCCTACAGAAACGTTAAGAGGTGCTGGGAATCTAGGCAAGCACTGTGTTACCTTCACTGACAACAATCAGTATTGTTCATATGTCTGGGTTGTGAAATGCACTGGAAAAACAAAAGCTCTTATGGTGCCCATATACCAGTAAACATTTCTCCTGACAATTGTAGGCAAAAATTAGTCAGCACACTCTTGCAAACATACACACTATACCTGGCATGGCAGCATTTAAAATTGTATGCGCCACATCACAGGCACAGAGTACATTTAGACCTGAGTGGAACAGATTTAAGACTAAATATTGAAATAAATGAATACTGTCGCTTATCACAATATATTTTTCTTTATTTATTCTGTTTAGCTTGCCATTATGCTCCTGTCGCAGTTTGTTTACTGTGTATAAATAAATTTGTTCCCTACATTTTCCTCCAGTCTTGTTCTGAAAGGAACTAGCCCATTCCTAAGCTTTGGTAAACAAGACCTTGTTATCTTTATTTAACCTGCAAACATTTATATACAGTTTAAACATCTCCCAACTCCCTAAAGTTAGGTAAGTACACACCAGCGATAAAGCTCAGATACCGCCGGATCCGACTGTATCGGTGGTTTATCGCTAGTGTGCGTATCAGCTTTCCAAAACTAGCGCATAGCTAATGAAAGTTTGTTGTTCTGGGGAAGAAAATTTCCTTTGTCCGTGGTAGTCTCCCTATAGGGGAGTCGGCCTGCAGGAAACAGTCCTGAGCGTTCTCCCTATGATGTGTACAAGGAGAAAGCTAGGTAAGGTGTGTATCCAGATCTTTAAAAAATCTGCAGTGTGTGTACCCAGCTTTAGAGTTCTGTAAAAACACTAATTTAGGCTGGCTGGCAGTATGTAAAATCTAACGAAAGTGACCCAAACTTTGTACCTTTGTTTAGCAATTCCAAACCCCCTCCCATATTTGCTCAACACTCATTCCAAATATTTACAGGTGAAATTCCATTTAACAGATTTGCAGCATATTCCCAAATTTTGTATACAGGATCAGAGTGAAGCCATCTAAAAATCGATGGCAGGTCACACTTTTTTTATGCTACTAAATAAAAATCCCTCCTATTTTTCATCAAAATTCATCGTAACAAAAATATTTAGCTTTCTCTTCTAAAGTAAAAATGTGTAAATATACACTTATGCCAAAAGGTTTGATTTTCCATAATTTGTCAACATTCAGAAAAGCTGCTAAAACCGTTTTTAAAGAAAGGCAAGCACATATTATAAAAACATGCTTTTACAGGGAGTGTTAGGAATTGGGGTAGGACAAAAATCTCACCATTTAGATGCAAAAATTTTTTTAAATAATCAAAATCTGATCATGTTGCCTTCTTTCTGAATGGTGTATTAATTTTTTAAAATCCATTCCTTTTTGGCATTCGATCAGATAAAAAAAAAAAAAAAAAAAAGTGGTCAATATAGTGTAGAACCAATATGTTTTGATTAGGAAGGTCACAGGAATAGATCAGCAGATAGTCATACGTCCTGATCTCCACCAGTTTCAAGACCCTCCGATTTAAAGAACAACAACTTTTTTTTCCCCCAACCACTCCCTCCCAATTAAAGAGCCAAGGAAGAGGACCTAAACCACAAGTTCCTTCCCTATGGGTTTAGCCTGTATAATCGTTATAAACCTTTGGTACCTTTCTTCATGTGGGTTGCCTCACTCTGCTCCTATTCAGCCTGGGTCTGGACCACCAATAGGCAGACATGCTTTTTGCACAGTGTATCTTTCCATTTGTCAGGCCACGGACTGAAAGAGAAAGTGGAGGGAGGCGGACACATAAAGAGAAGTTTTAAAGGTTTGTTCGGATTATACTTGCTAATCCCAGGAATGCAAAAGCAGCACACTGGAGAGCAGCAGTAAACCATTGACCAACAGCTGCTACATGGATGGAGGACATTGGCACACAGAGGACAATCAGGACCGATATCATACTTCAGAGACCCTGGGAGAAAAAGGGCAGTATCATATTAATCAGATAGCAGCAATTAGTGTACCACATTGCACTATTGATCTTGAGCTGATTTCAAACAGAAAGCAATGACAAAACCCCCTCTATAAAGAATTCTTATATTTCCCAGGGATACTTTCCGATGTAGCCTCTGCTCAAACGATGTAAAAGCTTGGGAATTTTGGTATATGGGTAATTTTAATAATGTTTCTAGATCTTGTAAATACATATTTGTATAAATTACTTTTTTGTTCCTAGTTATTTTTCTATAGCAGAGCTGACTCCTGCTCAGAGTAAAATGTCTTAAACTCCTTTTTCAGACCCGTAAATCACTAGGTCCTCACCCCTGGGTCCTATACCTAACAGCAGAATTACTGTCTTCCCTCTGCAGTTTGGTTCATTCAACCCCTTTGCCACGGGCAGCAACAGCTCACAATGAAGTCAATGGGAAGACATGCTTCTTTGCAGAGTGTCTTTCCATTGACTATGTCAAGGACTGTGGAAGAGGAGAAAAACAGAGGGAAACTTAAAGGGTATGTCCACCTGTCAGGAAAGTGTGTAGTGACTTGGCAAGAATGGGTTAACTATTGGTATTCGTTCTTGCAAAAGACCAATAAAAATTCCATTCCACCCTGGAACAGTTCTATTGTTTATATTACGATTAGTGAAGCATGGAACCAGATCTCCTTTTCCAGACAATGTGGGGCCGAACCGTGTATCTGAAATTCTCTTCAGCTAGGGGTCTGGTGGGTACATTAAGAGGTCATTTTAAGGACAGTCATACATCGAAAATAAATATATTTCGGTATTGGAATATGTAAGACAGAAACCAATGTTATATTTGTGAATGGAAAGGAAAGCCCCTCAAAATGATACCCAACATGGAGCCCTTATTCCCTTGCCAAGGCGAGTTAATATCTTGGGAAATATGGATTACACACAGGTCATGTTTGGTATTGGAGGAGTTGATAATTAATACAGGAGAGAAATATGTGTTCAATATCCCAATACAATGTACATATCTACATTTATATGGAATCTGCCGGAGGGGGAATGAATGCTTTTGGCTTGTCGTAAATCTGGACATTCCTAGACACTCCCACCTCATGCATACCAGGAGTAGGGGTGGTTCATCAAAGGGTTTAAAAATCATTGTAGCCCCTATAAACTTTGTTCATACTGAGGGGGCATGCTAAAACAGTGTGTATGGACCAGATGTTTCTTCCCGCCCCGGGATACAGGACTTCTAGTGAGTAGGGTCTGTAAATATTTTTATCCTTTTTATTTTATATAACTGCTGTACCTATTGTATGTCATTTTATTATAACACCATTTTATTTTATTTTTGTATTATATGCACTGTCCACCTTTTGGAATATTAAATGTAAAATTTAATAAGTTTTGTCTTTGATGCTCTAAAAGAACTCAGTTAGCCTCTGATAAGTTTATATGTGTGCAGTGTAAATGCTAATTAACTCTGACTGCTTGTGAAGGACTAATTCTAATTAACCAGTTAGTTGCTGGAGTGAATGGTGTAGTGTTAACCATTTAGCTGCCAGGACAGGGGTGTGCATAGTCAGTGAGAGTCCAGAGTGTTTTTGGGGCGTCTTTAAGGCCATAACTTAAAGTGGTGGCAGCGAGTACCGATTGATTGGTCAGATCACGTGCCCAGCGAACTGGCGTTCGTGACACCACCCTTCAAAAAATGTTTTACATATAGCAGGGCTTCCCCCTCCAGCCCCATCAACTATAATAAAATCAAGCAGGGGGCGGGACCGGCAGCCGCATCTGATTGACTGAAAGGCAGCCAATCACGGACGTGGCTGCCGGCTGCTTAGAACGCGGGGAGAAAGAGGTAAGGTAAGTAGAGTTCGGGGGAGTCTCTGATAATTTTATTATAGCGGTTGGGGCTGGGGAAGCACTAACATACAGCCAAGGGGTTTAACGCTAGGGGAAGGGAGACCAAAAGGGAGGGAGAGGGAGATGGGGAGAGGGCTCTTCTGCGCATGGCAAAATTCTCCCAGAGGAGAGACAGGAGGCAGAGTCCTATATGGACTCTGCAGTACTCCTGGTGGGCAGTTTTTTGGACTTGGGGGTGGGGGGGGGATTACTGGAGAACCATTTGGAGCTGGGATGTAAGGTAAGGATATTACTACACTACAGAGTGGGGCCAGTAGTGGGGGGGTGAGAATAAGCGTTCTCACCTCCCTGTGAATAATACAACTGAATGGGAAATAGTTATTTTTCTGGCTTTAGTGTTCCTTTAAGTATTGCATTGGGTTGCATTCTGTTGGCCCTTTCAGGTTGTGTTTCAGGTTCAATTTGCAGTGTCCCTTAGGGTGTGGGTTACATGTGTTGAGAAGACACACTAGTAGGTGTGTGTACATGTCTCTGTGAGGTTGGGCAGAATCTTTTTTTAAAAAAAAATGTTATTAAGGATTTAGGAATGGTTGCCTAAATGGGTTAAGAGGGTGCATGGGGTGCATCAGTAGGTGTATGTCTGTGTGGGGATGGGCGCTATGTTTTTGCATTTAAAAACGTAACCTTTTTGATTGTGTAGGTATGGTTGCCATGAAAACAGATAGGTGGAATAGATTTAGGGGTGCAATAGTAAGTGTGTATACCTTTGTCTGTTTGTGGTTAAAAGGTATGTTTTTTTTTGTTTATGACCATAAAACCAACTTTTTTCCCATCATTGTTATCTTTGAAATAAAAAGATGCAGTGGGTGTAGGGTATGTGTTTGTAATAAGGATTATTAACTGAATTTCAATCGTTATTCTGAGTACAGTCAATACATAGATTTTTATAATTGTACTTTTATTTTGTAATTTTAGGATATAATTGTAAAATTGTGTGCGTGTTTGAGACAGACTATTGCTAGTCATCTGACTGGCTTTCTCAATTCAGAATGTCTTTCAACTGTACCTAAATATGCTGAGGTTTGCAATCAATGCCAATGCCAAATAAGGACAATTATACTCACCTCCCCCTGTTCCTTTCCCCACTCCTGCAAAGTACCTAGGGTGAGGACCTAAAACATCCTCACCTCTGGGTACTTTACAAAAGTCCTGCACTACTTACTTGCAATCTCCCTCGTCGCTCCAGTCCGATCCTCCCCACTGGCACTGTTAGTGACAGTCTGGGAGCAGCCAATGGAAGACACTCTCCTTGCAGGTGGTCTCCCATGGCTGCCTCGCGACCTGTCACTCAAAGTGCCAGTGGGGAGGATCGGACCGGAGCGACGAGGGAGATTACATGTAAGTTGTGCACTACTTTTGTAAAGTACCAAGAGGTGAGGACTTAGCATTTTAGGTCCTCACCCTAGGTACTTTGCAGGAGTTGGGGGAAAGGAACAAGGGTGAGGTGAGTATAATTGTCCTTATTTGGCAATTGGGCATTGATTGCAAACCTCAGCATATTTAAGGTACAGTTGAAAGACATTCTGAATTGAGAAAGCCAGTCAGATGACTAGCAATACTTTAACTTAACTTTAAGTCCTTTTGTTCTTACTGAATAACATAGACATGGATAAATGTGAACCTTCACAAGCAAACCTCAGAATGTTCATGTATAAAGGTTCTGCCCCTTAAAGGGTATGTCCACCCCCAAAACTAAAATGTAGCATCATACTGGCCCCACTATGTAGTTTAAAAAAATCCTTACCTTACATCTCCGCTCCTTATGGTTCTCATGCAGTGCTTGTTCAAAGTCCAGGAAAGTGAAGAGAAGGAGGTGTCAGCGAGTCATCCGGTCCCAGCTATTTCCTTAACCTCAGTAAGCCAGTGACATGCGCAGGGGAGCCATTTCCCCCCTCCCTCCCACGCTCTGGATCCATCCTTTGCAGCTGTGGCACCTAGCATGAAACCCTTTGGCCATAAAGTAGGTACCCCTTCCCATCGCCAACCACCGAAATATTTCCTAAAAAATCTTTAGATCTCTACTTACAGACCCTTCTCTCCCTCGGCATCTCCATTGACAGCAGCCGTGTCTGTCATTGGCTGCCTCTCAGCCAATCACAGACACGGCTGCAGGTCCAGCCCCTGCTTGAGGAAGTTGCTGGATCAGAGACGCAGCGGGAGAGAAGGGGCTGTAAGTAGCGATCTAAACATTTTTTTAAAGAAATATCACTGTGGTTGGGGGTGGGCAGAGGGCACCTACATTATGGACAAACTTCATTTTTAGGGTGGACATTTTTAGGCAAATAGCTTGGAAACACTTCAATGTATTCCTTAGCTAGAAGAAAGCACACTTCTCCTAAATGTCCCACATGTCTGTATTGAGTTTCTGTAGATAAAAAACTGTGGCAGGAGACACAGTCCAAATATGGGTGGAATAAATAAAAGGAAGAAGAGAAACTAGAAAGGGAAGTATACTTGGTTACTTAAAAAGATGCATTTTGGTTGCAAAACCCAATATTAACTTGAGTGTGCTAAACTCAAAATATATTTTCTTATAGTGCTTTTTTTTCGTATTTTCAGGATTGTATTTTGAAATTGTGTGTTTATGTGTGTGTCAGAGAGACACAGTATACGTTAGAGTACCCTCTGATCAAGTGTATCTAATCAGGAGAGTGGTATTGAAGCTAGAGACATCATCCTAGACTTGTTATGAGGTATTATGAGCTCTCAGCAGGCAACAACTCTCGACAAGGTATGAGAGAGCTCTCAACAGGCAACATTCTCAGTAGAGGACACCTGTATGGAGACCACAGTAGAGTGTGGCTGGTAGGCTTTAATTACAAGTCTATTCAAGTGAATGGGCGAAAAAACTCAGAAATGCTTTCACGGATTCAATAGCTAGAAGATAGCACACTTCTTTCATATGTCCTGCATGTCTGTACAAAATTTTGTTACCGTTGGAGGTGATTCAGTCCAAAAAATGAGTGGAATAAAATAGAAGAAGAAATAGTTAGAACAGCAGTTTGGCTTTTTTAAGGAAAGTTAAACAATACAAAGTTGTAGCTATACCCATAAATTTCATCTGGCCATGTTTTAACTTGAATTTTTTATATATAATGGCACAATAATTGACAGTCCTCAGTCAGAGCAGGAGTATTGTTGTGATAAGTTCACACACAGTAATCTGAAGATGCTATTGTATAGTTAGCTCTATATGAGTACACTCTATTCTAGCCACCATCAAAATTAATCCACAGCTATTATCCAAAGTGTAACTTCTCATCCCAGCCATCCTATTTATCTCTTCTCACACCCACACCTGGTCTATACTCCATCCAACATTCGATATCCCTGTTAGGCAAGTATAAAACATTACTTAAAGGGACAGTTCAGTTGAAATTATTAATATTTGTTAAATTGTTAGTTTGTGTAATGCATACTTAATTATTCTACATATTTGCTCCCATTTTGAAAAACCAGTTGATTTCATACCCTTTGCTGTTCCCTGCTGTTGACATTAGTGAGCTGACATTTCAGGTTCTAACGGTCCTTCTTCTTCCCAGGATGTACCACATCCTTGGGATGTTCCTAACAGTAATATCTACTGATTGGCTGTTGGATGGGTCAAAGATGCTCAGATCTCTACTGAGCAACTGAATCAACCCAGGCACTGGGTCAAAGGCAAGACCATAACGGTCTCTACTAGGGGACCTGCAAACAGGAAGTCAGTATTTTGGTTGCATTTACCATATTTATATACAGACAAAATGCTGAATTGGCAGATGAAGGTCATTGGGATGAAAAAATACTGCTCTTTTTTCTGAAAAGCATATGTATTTGCACTGAACTTCCCCTTTAAGACATTTGAACATCCGTCAACTCAGATTGTCCCTAACCCTCTGCTACTTAGTGCTACTTTGGTGGCAAACTACATACAAGATGCTGAATTCCTTTACCTTATTTATTTTGTGAGACAATGCTGTTCTGTGAAGTTAATGCTCATACACATGAGTGAAACAGGCATTTGCCTGGCGGATCAGGCAATGAGCCCCGACCGAAAGGTCATTTCAGCCGACAAAGTGCCCATACACGACATGATTGTTGGGAAAAACAGTCATGCATACACATCATGGGTCGGCCCCCGTGGTCACATGTGTGAATGCACCTTACAATGTTGGGTTCCCTCTATTTTTTGGATGTCTTCATTTGTACAAGTAAATGTTTGTTTACTGCTTTGTGATACTTATTGCAACAGGTATCTAGCCGTGTAATACACTACCCAGCATCCTCAATCATCCATTGGAACATTCAATTGGAATATTCAATTGGCAGTTGTTGAAAGGCTACAGGTTTAAAACCCCTAGTTTAGCAGATTAAATTACAGTGGAAGCAGACAGATTTGTAAAGTATGTGCAATGAACATAGTCAGCAGAATCCTAAGCTCTCTTTTGTACCATGCCCCAGCTGAAAGTGTACATTGTGCATCTTCTGTATAAAGGATACTTTAGTCATTAACATACATTATAGAATACAGGAGAGACCATATATGTGGTAGATGGGCTACATTAAAGGTATAAAATCTCTTATAGAAAAAAAAATAGGATTTGTTTCTATACAAATAAAGATTAAACATCAGAATAAAATAAATACCACACTTATCTGTAATTTCTTATTTGTGAGATTAAAATAGTTTCTAATTTTTTGGCAAAATATTCAGGGTTATTCAATGAAAGTTCTTGTCCTTAAAAATGGTGCTAATTTTGCCCCAACCAATCAGATATTAGCTTAACATCTGATTGATTGGGGCATAATTAGCAACATTTTTAAGGATAAGTACTTTTATTGAATAACCAAGATTATGGGCCATATTTATAAACCCGCAGTATCGCTTTTTAGCGATACCGTGGGTTAGTTAATTTACAATCGCTGGCGTAAATGTACGAACGTGATCGGACATTTATGACCGAACGTTCGTTAATTAATGTACATTCGATCGTAGAATACCGTGTGGTAGTAAACTACCGCAATGGTATTCTATGGGGATCGTAAATCTACGATTTCATTATCGCAGATTTACAATCGGTTTAGTAAATTTACGATCGGTATCGTAAATTTACGATCATTAAACCGATCGTTGATCTCCGACCGGTTTAACGATCGTAAATTTACAATACCGATCGATAAAGTCTTTATAAATATGGCCCTATGTTTTAAAGACAAGGAAAACAGAGTACCTTATATAAAACAGTTGCAACATATTATTTAATGTATAGAAATGAAGGAATCTGGAAGCTTTCATTCCGTCAGTTGTTCAGTGTAACTTGCTAAAATTCCGTAAATCCAAAAATCCGATTCTAACTCAATTAAATCAGAATATTTTGAATTTTCAATGCAGTTTTCGACTTTTTCGATTGTGAGTTTTAATTTTCAATTAGAATTTCTAAAAATTCCGCTGGATTCCGCAGATTTTCGAAAAGTCAGTTCCAAAACTAAACCAGGTTTAGAAAATGGGACTCCCCTCTATTAATAAACAAACTAATATATGACCTATATAATGGATATAGGGAAACAACCAAAAACAAGCAAGGATTACAGGACATATCCTGACAGAACCAGATAAAATGTTGTATCTGCCCACTGTATCTATGTAAAACATTCATATGAGTTAGTCAGTCACACCTCCCAACATTCTGTTTAAAGGGGGACACTTACAGAAACATGGCAAAAAAGCTGCAGAGGTAAGCTGAGGTGCCCCTCTTTAAAGGGGAATATTATGGCTGGGTACACACTAGCCAATATTTTCGGCCGACCGACCGATTCACATCACTTTCAGTCGGCCAGAAAATATTGGCTGGTGTGGGGCGGGTGGCCGTGACACACATTGATCGTTCATTTGTCCGGATCGGACGAACGAACGAACGGCCATGTCATAAAATTCCAATTCCGATCGATCGTGCGGTTCCCTATGGGCACGTTCAGACCTGGCCCAAAAAGTGAACTGTTCCTTTAAAGTAGTGATTGAAGACTGGGAGGTAAAGGAACTATTCCTTATCTTCTGTTCAATCACACGACCAGGAGCCAGTAATGAAGGTGAGTATATTTACCTCACACACGATCCACCACCAGCTCCATTGAAAATTGGCGGGGGATCGTGAGCATACTCACCTTCATTCCTGGAATAAGTCCTTTACCTCCTGGTCTTCAATCACTATTTTAAAGGAATAGATCACTTTTTGTGTGTACCTTTGAAGTCTTCTCCTTAAAGGGTATCTCCAGTTCTCATATAAACTTTTGCTGCAGTGTAGTGGACTTCCGGCATTCAGACCTGGCCCTCTGCTTGCAGAAAATTGCAAGCAGGGTGCTGGACTGGCAACCGTGTCCGTGATTGGCAGGGAGGCAGCCAATCACAGACGCAGATGCCGGCAGTGCAGAACGCTGAGGGAACGAGGCTCTGTAAATTACAGAGTCTTCTTTTTGCAAACAAATATGGCGGTTGGGGGTGGGATAGGGTAAACTACCCTACAGCAAAAGTATTTAAAGCTAGTGCACAAACAGGGATTAATTTAAATATTTTGCATGTTTGACAGAAGTTATATATATATATATATATATATATATATATATATATATATATAAAACAAACAAACAATTGCAGGGTTCAGGGATTATCAGGGAGATTCAATAAAAGTTCTTATCGTTAAAAATTGTGCTAACATTGCCCCAACCAGTCAGATCTTATTTAACATTTGAAAGCTAACATCTGATTGGTTGGGGCAAAATTAGCACCATTTTTAACAATAAGAACATTTACTGAATAACCCTGTATCACTCTTATTACCAGCGTTTCAAGAATGATAATCCTCACACCCTGTAGTTGTTTCAATCATCACCAGGTGGCACTATGCTACAAAATTTACCCAGTTGATGAGCAAGGTGCTTCCCTTTCTCTGGAGCAATGACCCTTTCATCTTCCATATCACATTTATTCCCCACTAAAATTACTTGTGCGTTGTCCCAGGAATATGTTTTAATCTGGGTGGCCCTGAAAGGACATAAAAAAAACCAAAAAACAGTAAATTAAACGATAGTTTACATAGTTTACATTTTTGTTAATTTCTATATCTCTGTAAAAATATTTTACAATTACTGAATAGTTCAAGCCTCCCATGTGTCTAACCATGAATTGTAATAGTAACTAGAAAGGGAAAGATCAAGTATAAACTTTGAATTTGGCTGCATTTTGTTTGTGTCTGTGCAGCAGCTTGCTGCACAATAATCTTGCTATGGCAGTGAGATGCATTTACATGTTATAATTATTTCTGATTAAATACATATATTTGTATTATTGTGAGTATGGTTGCCATGGAAACATAAGGGTAGGTTATGTGTGGTGATGTATAAGTAGGTGTGTGTAGCTGTGTCTGTGTGGTGTTAGGGGGTATGTTTTTGTGTTTATGGCTGTAAAACTAACCTTTTTGGTTTTAGTATGGTTGCCATGGAAGTGTAAGGGTGGGTGCATCAGTAGGGGTGTATACATGCATCTGTATGGGGTTAGGGGATAATTAAGTTAACTTCTTTAAAGGTTGCCATAGAAATGGAAGGGTAAGTTGGGTTGTGAAGGTGTATCAGTATGTCTGTGTGCCTGTGTGTTTGGTGCTACAAGGTATATTTCTGCAAGTAATAAAACTAATTTTATTGATGATATTGGTATGGGTTAGGTATGGTTGCCATGGAAATAGAAGGGTAGGTTGGGTTGTGAGGGTATATTAGTAGGTGTACACGTGTACACGGGTATGTTTTTGCATTCCGACCATAAAACTAACTTTTTTTGATTGTTCAGGTATAGGTTCCATGGAAACGGAAGGTAGGTTGGGTTGTATCTGTAGGTGTGTGTACCTGTTTCTGTGTGGGGTTATAGGGGTTATTGCATTTAAGACCTCTTCTATTCTTGGTCAGATCAGTAGCACTTCCACTATATGTTATAATAATACTGAGTTATGTTATACTAATTACTGATACATCCTCACATCCCAACCTACCCTTCCGTTTCTATTACAAACATACCAAAATCATCAATAAAATTAGTTTTATGGTCTGAAATACAAAAACAAACCTCCTAGCAATACACACACACACACACACACACACACATCTACTGATATACTGTCACAACCCAACCTATGCTTCTATTTCCATAGAAACTATATCAAAAAAGGTAGTTTTACAAAAATGTATCCCCTAATTCAACACAGACACAGGTACACACACCTACTCATACACTCCAATACCAACTCAATCCTTCTGTTTCCATTGCAACTGTACACACAATAATAAAAAATACATGTATTTAATCAGAATGAATTATGGAATTTAAATGTCCTCTTTCATTGTCATAGCAAGGTTATTGCATTTTAAAACCTACACACACACACATTCCCTTTCAAAATACAGGGAACATGAAGTAATAGCTTTAAAATAAAAGTATGATAGCAGAAACAAGGCTAAATGATTCACATGACTGGGTGGTAAATTTAGAAGGGTGCAACATGTTTAGACATGCTAGAGTAAATAATAAAGAAGTGAGGTATGTATTTATGTTAAACAAGAATGAGAAGCAACAATATGGATGAAGCTGTGCATGGAACAAGAAGGTGGATGTAAAGATCTCCTGTTGTGCCGTATGTTATCCCTGCATGTCGCTGTTCCTGTCTTTCCTACTTGTCCTCTAGATGTCACTGTTCTGTGTTCCTGCTGTTCCACTTCCCACCTGCAGCAGGATGGACTATTATCTAATCACATTCACCTGTTTTCAGTCTTCTGCTACTTAAGGACTTCACCCACTCCAGTTCCCTGCCAGATCGTCAACTATGGTTCAGCTATTGTCGCCATATGTTATGCTTCTCATTTCTCTCCTTGTTGCTGATTTCTGTATCCAGTGATTCCTGTCCTTGCAATGCCCTGTCTTGGATCCTGATTTCCCGGTCTAGTCTAGAATCCCTCCTGCTCATTGACTGGGGTGATATGTTCTTTGGTAAGGATACTGAACAGAAGTGGACTGCTTTTAAAGGAGTATTAAATAATTAGAATTCTGAATTTATACCATTAGGGAACAAATTTAAACAAATTAGGTCTACCACTCCATGGCATAATGCTCAGGTTAAAATGTAAATGGAAAGAAAGTTGCATTTAACATTTTTAAATCAGAGGGAACAAAACAGGCTTTCAGGGAGTATAAAATCTTTAATAAGGAGTGCAACAAAGCAATTAAACCAGCTAAAACAGAAAATGAAATAGCTGAAGCAAGACCAAAATGTTTATTAATCATATCAATAGAAAAAAACATGGAAAGATTATGTGGGGCCATTAAATAACGCAGCTAAGATGGTTATAGGGGATGCCCTAAATGCTAATTTGCTTAACAGTTTTTCCCCTCTGTATAGGCTATAGAGAATCCTAGTACTTATAGCAGGAACTGTAATAATATGAAGAGTAAAAATGTATATACTCTGGCTTACAAAGGGTTTGATACAGAATCAATTGGACAAAGTTATTATCAATAAAGCCCCAGGACCTAGAGCTAGCAAGATATTGTCTTGTATAAAGAGGAGAATAGTTTCAAGAGAAAAAAACATTATTATAATAATTATTATAATTATAATAAGGGGAATGGAGGGGCTTGAATATGCAGGCAGATAAGGCAAGTTAGAGCTGTTTACATTAAAGAAGTGACGATTGTGCATGGATGTGATCACTTTATTCAAATATCTGGGCCATATACAGGGGCAAGCGCAGGGTTTTCAAGGGGGGGATTCCTGAATGGGTTACCACCGAACAACCGCAGAAGGAAGTTCATGACCAAATAAATCAATATATTCTATTATATATGCATCATATAATAATATTATATATTCTGTACTTGCCATAATTATCATCACAGTTAGCCAAATATCACCTTTACTTTTGTTATAAAGTATCTTCATTAAGGCTGGGTACATACAAGCAGATTCTTTGGCCCAACCGTCCGATATTTATGTGTTATTTCGGCGGCGGCGGCAGCGACCAATGCCGGTAAATCGCCACCGATTGTGCGGTCCATAGGAGACATTTGCCGCAACAAACAGTGCTTTGTCCCAGCCGACTGCTCGCTAGCTGCGAATGGTCAAGATGAAAAATTTGGGCATTTGTTCCCAGCCTAATGTTCTCTTTTACTGAGAAATCAACATTAGCCCTTCAATGTCATTAGTATCAAAGTCAGAGCTGTGACATTGACAGTGGATCTGACAGAATTTGTTGAATATTGTCGCTATCGGGACAGTCGGATTGGACAAAACAGAAAATTTCCATTACCGGTTCCCTTTACTACAGTAGAGTGAGCTGATAACGTCAGACCATGTATGGGCACATTGAACAGTCATTCTGTATAAAGAATATATGAAACAATCACTCCTGTGTGTATATAATAAAATGTTAATAGCTACCACCTCCAGCATTTCCTAATTCCTCCTCACTAAGCTCCATCACAGTGTAGTAGGTACAGTAAGTAATGTATTTAAACCCAGTCTCAGCAATCACCTCATGCAGCTGCGGGGTTAATATTGATACAGTTTTCTATGCTGCTGTCAATCACAGGGCAGACTGGATACATTTTTGAAACATAGAAATTCTGCTTCTGGTGAGTTTGGAGGCCGGGCCCCCTCCACGATCAGCCGTTTTTAAACAGCTGATTGCACATATGGAGGAGACATACGCACAGTTGTTTTAAAAGACCGGACCTGAACTTCCGGTTTTAAACAGCTGATGGTGCGTATGTTTCCTTCATACTTGTGATCAGCTGTTCAAAAACAGATGATCGCGGAGGATGTGGCGGGTCCTCCTACCGTCCGGGTGGCAATTACGCCACTGGCTAATTGTATAGGAAATGTTTATTTACAGTGAGAACAGTGAAACTGTGGAACAATTTTTCAGCAGATGTGGTAATGGCAAGTTCATTGAATAGCTTTTAAAGTGGGCTGGATAATTTACTTAACTAAGAATTAATTAGTGGTAATAATACATATACTGTAGTTCTGGATGATCCAGGGATCCTTTCCAATTGCTTTTTGGATTCAGGAAGGATATTTTTTGCCCCTTTTCAGCAGTTTTTTTTTTTTTTTCTTTCTGGATCAACTGTTAGGTATGGTAAATGAGTTGGCTATAAAGGTTGGACTAAATGAACGTTATGTCTTTATTCAACCTCCATAACTATGTTACTATGTTTATACCTAAACTTGTCCTATCTAGTTTTGCCTTGTACTCATCAAGCATGGTACACAACATGAAATGCTTTCTGCCGTCCGGCACTTCCAACCAGTTGGCCAAGAGGAAGGACTATCCATTGCGGCAATAGTGGCCGTGGTCGACAGTTCCCCACGACTGAGCGTTAGGCCCATAGAGGACCACACGACTGGCAGTGGTTTTCGGACTTGTCAGATCGCCCATTCGGACGAACATACGGTGGGTTGTGGCCGAAACCCATGCGATTATTTCGCTCCGTTCGACTGATACACTGAACTATTGGTCAAATATTGCATGGTGTGTACCCAGCTCTATAGTGGGGGTTCTGTAACATACTCTAATGATAACTTTCTTAGTCATCTTCTGGCCTTCTGAAAAACCATAAGGCATTTGATATGCCTGTGTCTAATGTCCTCCTTACTTTATTATTATTATTAAGTGTTATATTTGGCACAGGGTCAGAGCAGTTAGAAAGGGAAAAGTGTCGCCATGGGTCATTACTGATATTGCACTGGGGACTTACAACATTTAGACATTATATTTAAATAAATAAAAAAAATCTGTGCAAAATACTTTTGTATACAAAAAAAGTATGAAAAATGTACAAAATGAACATTTATTAGATAAAATTTAGTTTAAACAATATGAACAGCAAATGCTTTTGTACACAAAATGTATTAAGGCAATAAACAAATAATTCATTGTAGCCAGATACGAGCGCTATACAAAGGTACAAAGCAGGTAAAGATTCTTTAAGATTGATTTAAATTGTAATATTGTTTAAGGTGTATTAATGCTGTGAAGGTAAAAGTGTAAAACTACCTTTAATGTAATGTTCACCGATAGCTTATATATAGTGTGTGTCATACTGAGAAATTAACATACCAATCCTGCACTGCATTATAGGAATCCTCATTGGTAATGTCATACATAAGGATGAAGCCCATTGCACCTCTGTAATATGCAGTTGTGATGGTTCTGTACCTCTCCTGTCCAGCTGTATCCTGCTCAAAGAGACAAAGTAAAACATGTGTAATTTTACATACAACCACATTATACTACAAATGATAGGCTTAACAGGCTCTAAGAATTTATATTAGCCCAGGTTGATAGTGTGGGACAGGTTGGGCATTTGATCATGATTAACTGCTTTAGAGTGCTTAGCACAGAGACAATTTAAAATATGTTCTGTTGGAAATCCCTATATCGCCCAATTCACTCAGGTACAAGCGATTAAGCAGTGTATAGGCATGTCCTCGTTATGCACAAATACCTGGCGTATCAGCTATACAACACTCCCCTACTTACAACATAACAGGGTAATATACATTACAATGTACAGTAAGCCACCTACTGACATCAGCATTGGCACAACTTAATATTGTCCAAAGTATATGTTTACAGGGTTCCTTCAAAATGTCCAGACCGTCACCACCAACAATATAATATTCTAAGCACTTAAAGCTAGGGCTGTCCAGTCCTTAGTATATTTAATGGGGTACTCCCACTTTTATTTGTGCAGAAACAACATTTAGGCGCTCAGGCCTTTGTCAAGTGTAACAGAGTCAACCTTTTCCACCACTTAAATACCAATTAAACAATAGTGCCATCTATTGGCCCTAAATGTGTCAAAAAATATCTTTTGTGCTTCATCTTGTGGTATACTTCAAGAGTCACAATCTAATTCACACATTACTTAAAATTATTTTACCTATGGAGTAGGGGAATGAAAATAAAAACAAAGTAAAAAAAATAAGATAAGCGTCCACTAACACTACCGAGTACTGAAGGGTTGTGGGAATGATAGCTGTAAAGGGTGATATATAAAAATACATCTATATATTTGAATTGGATTGTGACACTGGGAGTATACCATAGCAAATATGAGAGGTACGTACTGACTTTTGAGAGACAATGTATTACCTTTCAAACAAGCATAGGATGATGCCTCTAGCTGTTTTAAATCTAAAATAATAAGCATGAAAAGTTTCACTTCCTAGTATGGACAGTGTCTCTGTCACACAGCTGTATCATAAGCCCCAACCTAATAAAAATAGATCTTTTCTAAAGCAAGTTACAGGTCTGCAATCATTCTGTGTGTTTTCTTCTGTCTAGGAAGAAAAACATTTTCCTTTTTAAGCTTGTGGCCAGCTTAAAATGAATGGCGACCGCTCCACAATTACAGGGGTAAAACAAACATCTTTATTTGCAATAAGTTATCAGACAACATATATTAACACAGAAACAGTTAAAGGGACTGTCCAACCCTCTTTCCAAAAAGTGATAGAATGTAGATAACCCCCCAAAACCTTAACTTCGTTTTAGTCACAATTTACAAATCAGCTCCCACACAGAGATATTATACTTACATGCTCCTCCTCGCTCTAAAACGAAGTTAAGGTTTTGGGGGGTTATCTACATTATATCAATTTTTGGAAAGAGGGTTGGACAGTCCCTTTAACATATGTTGCCTGATATCTGATTGCAAATAAAGATCTTTATTTTACCCCTGTTATTGCGGAGCGGTCACCATTTATTCTATTGCTTTATATTTATGTTTATACGACAGGTGGCTGGCCCTGCCTTTATATGATTGATGTACCTGCACGTGAGGGGTTGCAGACTGGGGCCTGTGGTAAAGAGATATGCGCTCTTGCCCACACGATCCATACATCTGTGTTTTGGTAATAGCTTTAAAAATAATAAAGAGTTCTGGGGGCAGGGGCATCTTCTGCCTGTCCCAGTAGTAACATATGAGCATGCTCAAGCCTGTGGTGAGGGATGGAACAATGTGCTGGTGATGTCACACAGTGTAAGCAGAAAGTATCACCTCTAATACTGCTTGATTGCATTCTAGCAGAAGCATGCTCAATTATTTTAAATTGTATGTATACTGAAAAAATGACCTTGCGTCATCTTTATCTATAAATAAATACATGTAAGTAGCATTTATTCTGAGGAGTGTGTTGCTGAATGCCTTCAATAAAGTACTTTTTTGCTCAGGCTCTGACCACTGACCTGACTATTTTTCCCCATACCAACTGTCAATACTGCATACAGCACACCAACTGTCAAACCATTCCAGCTACAGCAAAACTGCTTACAGAAATACTGAAATGTAAGATGTGTCAGATTGGATATCTTAAGAAATAAGGGGAAGATCAACAAAAAAAATGATATAGTGATAGTTGGGATGAATTATAGTTTCCACAATGGGAAATAAAAAAAAATAAAAAAACAAATTGCCAGTGTACATACTCTTTAAAGGAGTGTGTTCTTTTTTACACTATTCACTTGACCACCAGAGATAACACAAAGAGCATAGGTAGATTTACAAATTTGATATTTTGCTAGAGAGTGGTGGAGAAACAAGTTAGTAAATGCACATATTTACATAATGATATCCCTAGTGGGCTAGTGTTCCTATTTTAAAAAATTAATTGAAGTGAATGTAATTGTAGGTTCATGTTTGCACGTGAACTACTCTGCAGGCCTGTGTTCATTGGTTATAGAAACGTGCACAAAATAACCTTCTGAAATATATGCATAGCATTATGTAACACCCAACATTGTTTTTTGCAGGTGCACAGATAATATATACCTGAGCACATAGCTAAAGTAAATGTAGAGGGAACACTCGTTCAGATTCTATACACATGACAATGGCAGGGGCGTAACTACCAGGGGAGCAAGGGGTGCCACCGCAAGGGGACCCCATCCTCTTATTTCTAGTATCACAGCGCCTCTTCACAGAAAACATATGTGGATGAAGCACGGATAGGGGCACCATCATAGTTTTGCTGGGAGACCCAGTGATTCTTAGTTACGCCACTGAACAACGGGATGGTGTAGGTGTGCTAGTTCCAGATTAAATTTCAAATGGGATGTAGAGATCCAAAAAATACATTACTTTGCATCATCATTCTGCTCAAGATGCTGCAACCATGGATAAAATTGTCAGAAAAATTTCAGACTGATCCAGTAAGCTTCAGTTTGATAAAGCTAAAATGCTTGGCCAAGAAGAGGGCCCCATTTTGTGCTAAGTTTACAAAACCTCCAGTATGTATGCCAACTATTTTACCAGTGGTCTGTGTTCTAAGCATTTTTACCATTGTATGTGTGCCAAGCATTTAACCAGTGTCTGGCTGTGTTTTGCTAAGTTATGGGTAAAGTATGTGATGAATGATGTATTTGGATGTTTTTAATGGGAATGATTATTTGGTTTGTAGTACTGATTTGTGTTTGCGGCAGGGGTTGGGGGGGGCATGTCCAAATTTTGCATTAGGGCCCATAGGTCTGTAGCTACGCCACTGTTACTAGGGTATTTGTGTTCTTGTGTGGCTTGCATCTTATATGCTAAAGTAACTGTATTTGCTAACAGCTATTATTAACATTACTCCACACCATACAGTTGTTGCATGGCACATATTGACATGTGGTACCCTACAGGTATTTAGCTTTCGCTAACCAAGTGTAGGCTATAATTATTTATAAACTAAATAAACTAATTTGTTCACACTGGCAGTTGGCACCTTGCGCTCATTAATAATAGTGTCCCTATGAAGATTAACTATATATTTTTTACATGATTGTGATTTCTGTTTTTCTGCTATTGGATTTTTGTGAAAATGTGATCTCTGTGAACTTATGAAACCAATTCCATTGTCATGTAAATGTTTATTTGCACTAATGAATAATAATAAGTTGATATGTCCACCCCCTCAAACAAAAATTTTACAGAAAATGTCCAAAACCTTTGACCTCGCAAGGTTTATATAACTCAAAGCTTGAGTTATATAAACCTTGTGAGGTCGAGGTTTTCAGACACTTCCTGCAACATATAAAATCTTTGTTGGGGGGGTGGACATACATTTTAATAGACAATTCTGAAAATCATAGCTAAGAATCATGTTATGAATCATAATTACCTTATCTGTCTTATGATATCATAATGATCATGGCAATAATGGCCATCAGAGGATATTCTGAAGAGATCAGAGAACAACCGTCCACCCATACATAATGCTAAAAGAAAGATCCCAAGACTCAAACCCTCAAAATGAAATAGGTTTACAGAGGATACTATGCAGAATGTAATTATATTCTTTTATATCCTACACCATTACAGCTTAAAAGCATGTTTTATAACAATAATTCTGTCTTTTCAGACAGTGTAAAGGTCTCTGTAAATTGATCTGCAGGTCAGACCAATTGGCTATAACAAGTCTTTTTGTTAACGGTCTAGTACATTTGCTAGAAGATGAACGGTGACTCATACATACAGTATCTAGTGATTAAACAATGCAATTAGCTATCTCACTAAAAGCCACTGTTTTTCATCTGAAGGTTAAAGCCTCTTTCAGAAACTGTTCAGTATCAGTAGAATTGGCCTGTCATTTGCTATAAGATGTAAAACACAGCAAAACATGCAGATCAAACATACAATATGCCCTCAGACCAAATTTGTGGGCAGACAATTAAAACTTGTGCTGCAGATCTCAATTTAAAATTGAAGAAAAGAAGGATTACAAAACATATAAAGGAACAATGCCATGTAAACTTTTCGTGGTCAGGGGGCATTTTCTGATTTTCAACCCATGCTACTTTTTTTGACCTATAGGCTTTATCCTGGTCAAATGAAGATGGAACTGGAGACAGACTGGCACAGGTTTATGGCATGTGATAACATGTGGTTCAGCATTTGGTTGCGTGATCACCTTATCACTGTGTCATGTTTTATCACTGCTGTTCTGACTGCATTTGGCCTTTACACACTGATCTCATTGTATGCAGCCTCTACTGATTGATCTTATTCTGTAACTTGTACTCTCTGCTCTTACTCTTGTTTGTGCTTTTACCGGTACTCTGAATATGGGGCAAATTCAAAAAGGTGCTTTAAGTTTTCACCAAAATAGACTTAACACAATTTATAGGTGATAATTGGTGAAAACCTTTTGCAGCACATATCGCTGCTTCGAATATTGCTAAACATTGCATAGAAAACCTCGTATTTGTTAAGCGACAAAATGTGTTTTCAGTCTTTACAATAACTCTGAGGTGGTGATAATGCATTAGTGGGCACATGTCTAGCCTGGAAATAGATTCTATTACTTGCTGGAAGGTGTCAGCACATTACTGTTTCCCATGGTGGGTTTTCCTATAGAAATAGGTATCCAGGGGGGTGTTAAACTATTTAACTTCATTTACTGAAAAATTGATTTTCTAAATTGATTTTTTTTTTTGATTTACAAAAAATAGAAGCCTAGTATGTATTGAATTAATTTGGTCTCTAGTTGCACTCTGTGTGGATGTACACTATCCCATTTCTATATATATATTGCTTGTTGCATTGGGAGTTTGACCAAGCCTCTGGGAAATGTGTACTCCACCCACAGTGGGTCATGTGTGAAAGCTGGAGAGTTAGTCCCAAGAAAGCAGGCGAAAGAGCAGCAGGGACTTTCATCTCATAAAAGGCAGGAACTGATATAAAGATAAAGTTTGAGAATTACGTCTCCTAAGAAGGTAAAAAGTTACTTAAAGGACAATTATACTCACTTTCCCTCCGCTCCTCTTCTTTGTTCAGAACCTTTTACCCAGGGTGAGGACCTGAACCGCTAGGTCCTCACCTCTGGGTTCGCGTAACTTGCAGCAGAGCCTTACTGACACGCTGCTCCAGTAGGCTCTGTCCCCTCCTTTCCTTCTGCGACGAGGCCAATAGGAAGGCGCGCTCTGCAACGAGCGTGCCATCCTATTGGCCTTGTCGCCGGCGGGGAGGAGGGGGCAGAGCCTACTGGAGCAGCGTGTCAGTAAGGCTATGCTGCAAGTTACGCGAACCCAGAGGTGAGGACCTAGTGGTTCAAATACATGCACTATATAGATGACTTATTTGTGATATAGGAGGGCACAGAAGCACAAGCATTAGATTTTGTTGAGTTACTTAACTCAATGGATAAAAACTTAAGATTTACAGCCACCATGTCACAAAAAACAGCATATTACCTTGATGTGTGTGTTACAATGACAGATACCTGGATACATACTACATACTATATACAAAAGATACGGACAGAAAAGAGCGGATAGCTTCCATCCCAAACACATACTCGCTAGCCTTCCTAAATCTCAATTTTTGAGGGTGCACAGAATCTGTAATGAGACAACTGAAAGAAATATACAACTGACCAGAATGGCCAACAAATTCCATGAGAGGGGTTACGACCTGGTAGAAATACAAAAATCTACAAAGAAAGCATGTGAGCATTCTCCTAATGTAAAGGATAAAAAGCTGGGTATACCCTTCATACAGGATTATACGCCGGCTTCTGGGGTTATAAAAGGGGCCCTTAAAAAATTTTGGCCCATTATACGGGGAGATAAAGACCTCACTGATGATATTAAAACAGATCCGTTTATAACATATAAGAAGGGTCGCTCCCTATACAGTCATCTGGTACAAACAGATCCTATATGTAAATATCAGAAACCACTAGTGAAATTTACAAACAAAACAGGATGCTACAGGTGTTGCAATTGCAACGTCTGTAACTCACTCATCACGGGGTCTACGTTTACACATCCAAATAATGGTGACATATATATAAAATCAAAGAGCTATACACATGTAATACAAACTTCTGTGTATATATGTTGAAGTGCCCGTGTTCCAAAGTTTATGTGGGGAAACAATGGGCCCTTTCAAAAAACGTTTCCAAAGGCACAAAACTGATATAAAGTTAGCCTTTGAAAGAACAGATAAGTCAATACCCACTAAGGTTGAAATTTCACCAGTAGCAGCCATTTCCTTGAAGCCAAACACCACATACCCACACTAAAAAGAGGGGGAAATCGAGATAACATGTTGCTCAGGAAAGAAACATATTGGATTCATAAATTGGACACATTACAGCCAAAAGGGCTCAATACTAATTTTTTTTAAGGGCATATCCACCCCCAAAACTATAATCCCCCCCCACTACTGGCCCCATTGTGTAGTGTAGTTTAATCCTTACCTCACATCCCAGCCCATAAGTTCTCCTGTAGCCCCCCTCCCCCCCAAAGTCCCAAAAACTGCCCACCAGGAGGATAGCAGAGTCCATATAGGACTCTGCCTCCTATCTGGCCTCCGGGAGAAGTTTGGCATGCGTACTGCAGCCCTTCTCCCCCTCCCTCCCTCTCGATTAGGATTCCCTCCCCCTAGCGTAAAATCCATTTTACCTAACATTCCCCGTCCCCCCAGCCCCAACCGCTCTATTAGTATCATCAGAAAATGCCCAAAACATTACTTACCTTCCCTCATTCCTCCACCGTACTGAACTCCCGGCAGCCACGTCCGTGATTGGCTGCCGCTCAAAGGGTGGACATACCCTTTAAATGTTTTCTTAGTGACAAATCATAATGAAATCTCCATATATTAATGGAAGGTTTAGCTGCTATATATCTGTAAGATATGATTGGAATAATAGTATATATGCAATGCTTTATATGTTTTATATACTTTTAACCATGCACATTTTTATCACTTATTCATATTGTATGTATATTTCACTTATATCCAATGAATGTGTATTTTAGAATTTTATAGTTACATATACAGTGGATACTATCACGATAGCATTTTAAAGTTGCACATAATTATAGCACTTTATATATTGCACTTTAAATCATGCACTTTGATAGTTAGTGGATTGATTTTGTTATTTATATGATATGAGAAATATACATAGGTACACTAGAGGTCCCTCGAATTGTAAATTAATTTTTTGTCTATATAAGTCAGCACTTTTGCACTATTTTCCATTTGTTTCACGTCTGAGGAAGGGGTCACACTGACTCCGAAACGTCACATTGTTGTGAGAATAAACGCAATTTGTTCATTTAAGACTGGTGTGCACTTGGAATCTTTCTACATTTTATAATTGTCCTTTGAGTAAAAAACGTTAAAAGTTAGGACCCAGAATAAAGCAAACCGTGAAGTGGTTGCTGGGCTTAAAATAATTTGGTCAAGTTATTGAACTAATTGCTTTAATTTATCCAGAGAGAAGGGCAGGCTTTTTAAGTCGCAATACAATATAAGGAAATTAGTTGGATGTGCACTAGGATTTATTTTTTGTATGTATTGAATTAATTTGGTCTCTAGTTGCACTCTGCGTGGATGTGTACTGTCCCATTTCTATATATATATTGCTCATTCCAAAGGTAGTTTTTAGGGGTTACTAGCAATGTCTCTAGGACAAATAAGGTGGTAGAGAATGATTCATACACAACCATATGTGAGGTCAGGAAGGTAATAGTAAGTTTATTTATAAATGTGCCAATGGTGGCATAAACAGGTTCCACACAGCAGTTGTCAAGGAAACAAAAGTGATGTGCTTAGTGGCTGAGGTTTTATGGCTCAGTAGCCGTTGATTATATTGTGCCTGATAAAGGTGCTTGACGTCAGGCTGGTCAGTGGGACTGCAACAGTCCCTATCAGATCTCCATCTTTCATTTAATATGATGTATGGGCTGTGAGTCACAGATAATCCTACAGCTCATCCGTACACTGGTCCCTCTGAGCTAAGAGCAGCTGGCAGCTCTAAAAATAACTCACAGGTATTTATTGAGGTGCTTATCTACATACAACATTCTGTGCATCTTTTAATCCTTCAATAGCAAGGAATAATTGTAAAAACCTTATGTCACCTGTGATGGTAGAACAAACAAGCTAAATTTTGATTTTTATATTCCCATTTTAGTGAGATAGTTTTGCTTTCTATATATATCCTATATCCACTGCATGTAACCAGGTTACACAATTATTATCATTTTCTTGCTGAAATCATCATTAACAAGCAGATGTGGCTTTTATAAACCGAGGTGTTTGGTTTTCAGTGCAAATAAATGCAGGATTCAGTATGTTGTTACTATTAGTAGGATGCAGCTTTTTAGCTATGGTTAATGCTGGATAAGTTGGGATCAGGTCCTGAAGGATCCTACCTGTGGAATTTTCAAAATTTCGACGGTGAGCATTGCGGAACTTCAGCAAAATTCACTGACTAAATGAAAAGTCTAAACTTCAGTGCTGATAAGGAAAAAAGTCAAAACTTTAGTGCTGAAAAGTCAAAAAACTGTTGAATTTGAAGGTCGAAAATTTGGAAAATCCACTTTAATTGGGTTTGACCTTGGACATCAGTAGGGGGAGGAGTGAACAGGAACTTTAATTGGGAGGGGAAGGAGAGGTGGACAAGTATAGTTGCCCTTTAAGTATGCATGGCCCTCGCGACGGAGGGAGCAGAGAGAGTTGGTGATGTTATTAAAGCTACTGAAAGCAGGAAATCCTCCATTTTTCAACAATATAAATTCTTACAGTCTGTAGTTAGAAATATGTTCAGGGCTTATGTTAATATAACTAATTGATTGTGCTAGGTGCTTATGCATTACACAAAGTTTTAGGGACTCTCTTAAAACTAGCCCCTTTTTTACCCAAGGAAGGACTGCAGGCTTGTATTTAGCTCTAACTTGGAGGCCATAGTTTTACTTTACTTTTGCTTTTTTTATTTAAAGGGCATGTCCACCCTAAAACTAAACTTTTAATATATGGACATGCCCTTTAAGGAGAACTTTATAGTTTAGTTCAGTATTTCAGGCTTTTCTAGAGAACTGGTGGTTACCAGTATGGTGCTGGGTAACCTGTATACTGGATATAAAAGGCTTTACACTATATTGTTGTTTTTATTCTTTGGGGGGAAAAATGATAATAATAATAATTGATCTTTTTTTAAGGATGGAAAGTTAGGATAAAGCTGAAAAAAAGTTTTATAGATTTTCCGGTACTGTGCTGCTTAGACTACTTGAGCAAAATTGGGACCCACCTGCAAAAGGAAATGCTTTATGCTGACATAACTGGCAAACAGCTCATTACCCTGTTCAGGTTTCTAGGCAGTAGATGCTCCTGTGGACTTAAATCAGGTTCCACTTCACTGGATTGGTTATCAGGCTCAGTGAGACAGGTGAGCTAAAGATACAGGTCACTGACCATAATCCACCACCTTGCAGACTACATTCTTTAACCCTTAGAGAGCTAGAAAATGCACTCTTTAGATGGTTTACAAAAACAATATATATATATCAAATAAGATGTCTGCGAATACAGGAGCACTCCAGGGATTTTTCCAATAACTTTTATTAACACAAAAGTGGCGACGTCTCTGCCCTGTACTTGGGGCCTTTATCAAGCCATGTGGTACAACAAACTGTGTGAAACTTAAATAGGGAGTATGCTCCTCCTACTTCATTTCTTCATGTGACATTTTATATATATATCTATATATATATAAAACTTTAGTATACCCTGCCAACTAGCATAATTTCTGCAGCAACTTTTCCACCTAGCATCCTTAATCCCTGTCTAAATAGTCCTCTCTGTCATTCCTTGTTGGCAGCTCAACAAGTGAGCTGGCTCACATGCAGAAAGGCCCTCCCAGCTAATATCCAATCAAACCGACTAAAATGCTTAGTGATGTCAGTGCCCAAGTCCTATCAGCAGTTAAAAAGGGCTTATACTTAAGCCTCATACACACGTTCGATTTTGTACCCAACAAACGACCCCTGAGCATGTTCACATGTGTGACGAACGGCTGTTTTGTGCGATAATCGCACATATGTATGAATTTGGTCAGGTGTCCTTCGTTCATCCACCATGGTGAATAAATAAATGATGACCGACTGAATACACACGTGCAATAATCGGGCAAAACAGGCATTCGGCACCCATGTGCCTTGCACTCAGAGGTTGTTCGTTGGGTGCAAACAATGGCAATGTAGATTAGGCTAACCCAAACATTATCTAAAGACAAATTAAGTTACCAGACAACATTCATCTCTCTGTGTTGCTGGGAGTCTAAGTTTATGCTGTACATATCTGAATATGCTATCTAGTCTAGTGCACAGCAATTCAAAGTGAGGAAGCTGCAGCCTGTCCTGTAAAATGATAGACAGTAATGTTACAGCACAAAGACCTGCCTCTGTTAGGCACATATCATGTTATAGCACAGAGATCCTGAATCTCTCAGGATCTAACACTGTTGTACACTATAAAAACTTTTTCTATCTTTACTTTTCCCACCCTAACATTCCTTTGCGTTTTATACAAAAGAAGTAATCTTTTTTATTTCCTATCCAGCATTAATGGAAGAAAGAAAATACATTTTAAAAATCACAAGTCTGGGGATTTGAACCTGTAACCTAATGGATTTTGTCTTTCCAAAAGTAGAACAATAGTCCACTATCCCATCAGAGCTAAAACATAGAGAACAGGTACATTTAGAAATTTTCTGGTATAAATTTGCTTGAGCTGTTAATTTGCCTCAACCATGATACCTTTTCACTGGTCTACTACAGTTTGAAAACATTTGATAATATCTGATTGGTTGCTGCAGATTAAGAACCCAGGCAGAATAATTAATAAATAACTTATTCAATTCAATAATATGAATTCAAATGAAAATTCAAATAAAAGGTAACAAAATGTAAGTTTAGTTCCCCTTTAAGGAATTATTTATTTACAAAATGATAACCTTAATTTTTTTCCATTACTGCTGGCATTTTGTTTCATCATAATTCTCCCAGTATATGTTTGTCTTGTGTTTGTTTTCATTTTCTACCTTTCAAGCTAATACTGTATATAAGTAAGCGTAAACAGTTTCCGGGGGAGGGGAGAATGGGAGAAAAGTCACTACACATTTGCAATTTTTTTTCTTGTCTACAATCACCTTCCAATGTTCTACTGATGTTTGAGCCTGGTCTTATCTTTTATGTGTTCAACTTGTGCCAGACGGGGAACATAACGGGAACGTTGGAAGGTAAAACATTTCTTAGACGTTTTACAGATTTGACAATTAAAAGTAATTTATGACCAGAAGGGTAGGACCAAGATGATCACTCCATAATTCTATGGCTACAGAGGTAACACATAGTTAAGTTATTGGGACTATGTATTGGACTTTCTAAGGGGGAGTGTATGGGACTTTCTATGGGGCAGTCTATTGGAATTTCTATGGTGCTGTGTAATGGACTTTCTATGGGACTGTGTATTGGACTTTCTATGGGGCAGTGTATGGAATTTCTTTGGGGCTGTGTTTTGAACTCTCTATGGGGCTGTGTTTTGAACTTTCTATGGGGCAGTGTATGGGACTTTCGATTGGGCTGTGTATGGGACTTTCTATAGGGCTTTGTATTGGGCTGTGTATGGGACTTTCTATAGGGCTTTGTATTGGACTTTCTATGTAGCTATGCATGGAACTTTTTATGGAGCTGTGTATTGGAATTTCTATGGGGCAGTGTAAGGGACTTTCTATGGGGTAGTCTATTGGAATTTCTGTGGGGCTGTTAATTGGACTTTCAATGGTGCTGTGTATGGTACTTTCTATGGGGCTGTGTATGGGGCAGTGAATGGGACTTTCTATGGGGCTGTGTATGGGACTTTCTATGGGGCTGTGTATGGGGCAGTGTATGGGACTTTCTATGGGGCTGTGTATGAGGCTTTCTATGGGACTGTCTGTGGAACTATCTATGGGAGAAAGTCAACCCTTGGTTTATACTCGAGTCAAGTAGTTAGTTTATCAGTTAGTACCTTGGTGTATATCCGGGTCGGTTTATACTCAAGTACATACGGTATAGCACCAACTCAAAAGGTGCCAGAACTGCAGGTAACTTGAGTCAGTGGAAAGGGAGATCCTGGGTACCTGTAACCCCCCCTAAAATTGCCTATGATGTATCCAGCCTAAAGCTGTCCAGCACAGACTGACAGTTTCAGCTACCCATTCCAATCTGACCAGACGTTTTCCTGTTCTGTGCATGTGCTTGGTCATGAGCATAAAGAATTAAAACTGTCAGCCACATGCTGTGCCAAACAGATTTCAAACCCAGTTGCTCTACTTAGCAGTGTATAGAGGTAGAAGAGCTCTAACTTACTTCCTCTAGAAATGTAAAATACATCTGTTTAATGTGGAAAAAAACAAAGGTAAAGTTATAAGGAAGGGATGTCACTGCAAAAGTTAACAAGGCGTAAAACTACTGCCGCGCTAACATCGCATCAGTTACTGCTCGCTTCTTTTTATAAAGCAGTGGTAACTGCTCTCTGGCGTTAACATCGGCCATTTCAATTCGCCAGCTTACATCGGCCATTTCAATTCGCCAGCTTTGAACTGGCGAAAACATTCGCCGCACAACCCCTTCCCAGCAGCCCCTCACAGCCCACTTCCCCGTACGCTCACGGGGAGGGGAAGGGAGGGGCCCACTGGGAGTGTGTGGAGGGGACCCTCCAGCGGGGGCACTGACAAGGGCCTTTTGGGGCTTAAGGGGTCCCGCAGCTCAAACCGGGACCCCTCTCCCTGGCCCTTGTAAGAGCCCTTGCGGCACTGAGAAGTGCCTTTGTTGGGGGTCCCGCAGTTTGAAATGGGCCCCGCTGAGGCCACCAACACCGCTGAAGTCACCGATGCCAGGCAAGCTCACTGCGGCCGCCAGTGAGCACGCTGGCACCGCCGGCTTCAGTACCCAATCATATTTCTGAAATATATAATAACGTAGCTTTTGGGCGGTAATAACGGCCTTTAATAAATATGCCCCTTAGTGTTTTTACATTTCATTATGAAAAAAGAGAGCTTGATTGTTAAATGATAGATTTGGATAAAACTATTAAACACTTTCTGCTTGAGGGGTTTTACATAAAACGTGTCTATATGATGACCAGAGGGAAAAAAATTAACCAAGACATTTATTTTCAGCCTTATCCCTGCAGCCCATCATAAAAATTGTGTGATTTTTTAAATACACCTACAGTAGCAACTGATTTTATTCTTTATAAAAAAATAGATATTGGCATTTCCTTAGTTTAGAAGAAATGTCACTGTACTAGACTAACGTCACTAATACATTAAATAGGGTATGGAGAGAATTCAGGCTTTGATATTCCCTTTTCATCAATATGCAAATAAGGAACAAAGACTTCTGGGAATTTACCATGTTTATACATGGAAGCTCTTAGGAACACTATGGGCCTCATTTACCCAGACTCGCTGGGCAAATATATGGAGTTAAAGTCACGCTAACTGGTTCGCTACTGGTTAGCGCGACTTTAGCTGCATATTAGTGATGGATGTGTGGGTTACGCAAAAATCACCCGCGCTTCTGACGCTTGGGACAAACTGCATAATCAAACATGTTTAAAACAATACATAAAATTGAAGTAAAAATGCATGCAGGTTATAAGGATACAGACAGATTAGATAGATTCTGTCTGTCTATCAATCATATGTAGGTATGTCTATCTATCTGTCTATCCATCTATCTGTCTATCTCTATCAGTATCTATCTGTCCGTCTCTCTGTCTGTCTCTATCTATCAATCTATCTGTCTGTCTATGTCTATCTATCTAATTATCTATTTGATGATTTTCAATGGGAAGTGGATGTGTATAAAATCAATAGACTATTATCTTTGAAAGATTTTTTTGATAATAATGATGATATTAATGTGCCTCTTAATACATGCAGATTGAACATTTGATCGGTCTCCAACAATACAGCTATTAAGAGTTTTTGCAACACGGTTAAAGGACAACTAAAGCCACAGAACAACACTGAACCAGAAGGCAGAACACCTTGATATAAAGCCAGTAATCAGTGTCTTACCTCTCATTTTGATATGGGTGCCGGGAAATTTACCTAAATAATATATGGCTTTTGCTTAACATCACAGCATTCTAATGTCACACAGTCTGGTCAACGACCATTATGTTCTGCCCATGCTCTGTCCTTAGCTATGGTAGAAATTGTTACAGTTGGTCACACCCATTAATAATTTCTAGCTAATCCTTTTACAGGACAGATAAAGCAAGGAAGCATGTGACTGAGGTTAGGAGGTGTGGTCTGACACTGCACATACACACAGATACTTAATTCAGTTCTTAACAGGCTTACATTTATCTTAATACAATTTACTGAAGTCATATTATATAGCTTATTGGTGTTTTCAGATTCTGGAGTATAAAAAAATGGATTTAGTTCTCCTTTAAGGCTGATGTCAGGGGCATTATGCAAAAAGGTAAGCCCTTTAAAAACAATTTAAATAAACAGGAATGGCAAGCAATTATGGCCTTGAAAAAGGATAACACAATTGTTATAAGACCAGCAGATAAAGGGGGCGGTGTGGTAATAATGGACCACACCGCTATATCAGAAAGAAATCCTAATACAATTACAGGATATTGTAACATATGAAAAACTAAAATATAACCCTACACAAGATGTATTAAAACAAATTGAATCCCTTTTAAACTCAGCAGTACTCATGGGGACGATTGAAATGGAATTAGCGCAATATTTATTGCAAAAACATCCAGTATGTCCAATTCTATACACTTTGCCAAAAATGCATAAATCTCTTACAAATTCACCAGGTACATAGGGGTGTCTCTAGGGTTTTTGCCACCTGAGACGAACTGTAAATGCCGCTTCTATGCGGCGCGTGCAGCCCGGCTTAACAAGTGGGCGTGTCTCCATCCGGTGGGTGTGTCTCCACGGGTGGGCATTTTGAACATGGCATTACAGAGGTATTTATTTATACAGTTCCTCAAATAGACATTTATCCTCAACATAATTACTAAGGAATAAAATATTTTGGCCAGATTTGTAAGCCCTGCAACCCCAACAAGGTAGACTCTTTCAGCAGGGACCTAACTAACCTAGCTAGTCTAACCTAACAAACTCTAGCTAAGCTGAGAATTAATCAAGAAAAACAAAATACTTTAGGAGCACTAGATAAGATAATTCAGTGTGCACAATCATTTAAAAGCCTGTGTTGTCCTTTTAGGATGGTGCTAGTGTAGGACAATTAAATATTTACAAACTAAATGGGGAGCAAACCCCAGAACCCTTTCAGCACTCACACACTCAAAGTCACAAGTGTCATTTATTTATACAGATAAAGACCCGTTAAAGGTCATGTACACTGGGTAATTAGTTATTCTAAACTTTCCATTACTGGAAATTGTAGTTCTTCCTAACCATCACCATTTTTTTGTTGAGCTTGTGACAGAATGAGCCAGAGCAAATATGAAATGTACATATTACAAGGCTGTGTAGCAGCTCATTAAAGACATGTAGCAACACCTATTAAAAACACATACAGCATGGCAGTTTAATTGCAATCACAATGCAGCCCCTACTAATTACATTTATTAAGTGTCCCTAATAGAACCAATGACTTAGCAACCCAATTGTCACCTTTCGCTTTAAGACACCAACACACAAAATCTAAATGCAGAATAGCTGGTTAGTATTTACAATACAAGCATGATGCAGGCTGCATTGATTTCAATCATGTCATATTATAATTTACTGCTACATCGCCTTGTAATAATTATACGCCGGCGCGTAAGGTTCTCCCCCTCTCTCTCTCCTCTGTGCTCTACTGATGACACTGACAGGCTCCGGCTCCGCCTCTGATGACGCACTGACCGGATCGCTGCGCGGTAAGCTGCACTATAAGCAGAAAGCAATTTTTTTTTTCTCCCACAAAATGCCGCTTCTCTGAGCCTGAGACATGATGCCCCTCTGCATCTTTGTCTCAATTTGGCTCATTAGAGAGACGGCCCTGCAGGTACACCAATTATTTCATCCAGAGGAGGGTTATTGGAACCCTTAGGAAAATTCCTTGATTCATTACTCCAGCCTTTAATACAAAATACACCTACCTATATCAAGGATACATCACATTTTCTGCAAAACTTCAAGGAACGTCAAATAAATCCTAATGAAGAAACTTGGTTAGCCTCTCCTAGATGTTTCTAGTCTGTATACTAATATCCCACACTCACTAGGAATAGAAGCAGTACAAGTAATGTTACAACTGGGCAATTGTGGCACTTTTAAATTTCAAGACTTTGTTTTGTCGTTGTTGGAAGTGGCATTAACCAAAAATTTCTTTAGATTTGAGGAATCATATTATATGCAGAGGGCAGGGACATCTATGGGTGCGGCCATGGCGCCTGCCTATGCTAATATTTTTATGTTTCAATACAAAAAGAGATATATTTTGGATGCATATGCTAACCACCTGTCTTTCTATTGTCAATTCATACTGTAGATGATATTGTTTTACTTTAGAAAGGATCTGAGGAATCCCTATTGGAAATTATAAAGATACCAAATGGAAGGGACAATAAAGTTCACAGCAAAGGTTAGTAAAGCGTAAATTGAATTTCTGGATATCTTGGTTATTAACCACTCACCACATTTAAAATATACGTTATTCAGGAAAGAGACTGACCGCAATATGCTGCTATACTATAAGAGTCACCACCCAATTTCCCTTAAAAATTCTCTGCCTATATCACAATACTAGATTAAATTTAATTTAATCAATCAATCTGATGTGCTCTAAGTATCAAAATTGAGTATTGGTTTTAATTACGCTGAGTGGGGATAGCCACTTTATTATTAAATCTTTTAGCAATATGTCTATGTATGTAGCACTTTTATATAATGACACAGCACTTTATATGTTTATTTATATTTAAGGACTAAGCACTTTACATTAGAGGATTGAGCACTTTATTATATGAATATAGCATTTTATAAAGGATATTGCACTGATCACTTTATAGAATACCCAGAAGGGTTAATATAAGTTAATCATATGATGCAATACCAGGGGTTGGAGTGTTCATTGTTATGGCTTGATAAAGATCCTAAGCACCATTGTCGAAACATTGTCACTTGCTGTGTGTATGGATTAATAAATGTATGTATTTTCACAAGACCTGTGAGTACTCTAACATATTTTGTGTACTGCTATCTATCTGTCACTGCAATCTGAAAAGCCTCTGCATAAATTCAGAGTCCCCCAACCCTGCTTAGTACTTGATATTATAATTATTTACCCTGACCCAAAATTTTGTGAACAGTGAAATGATTTACCTCTCTGAGTCCGATCTGCTAATTGCTGCAGATCTAAGCAGCAGCAGGCAGATAACAGGTACTAGACAGCAGCCGAGTCTCACCCTCTGGCAGCCAGAAGGTGTGAGGAAACCACAGACAGAGAGCCTGTATATAATCCAGTTCACCTACAGAAAATTTCAGGGGTCAAGTGTGCAGCAAAGGGAGGCAGAGGCAATCAGGTCAGCAGTATACCACAGCTATCACCACATCACAAACCCCCCAAAAAAGGAAAATAAAAGTGGACAACAAAAAAAAGCAAAGTTCGAAAAACTCATGATTTAACACAGCTGTTCCCGGGCCCCCTGTGGCCGGGGGCGTGGCGGGGGCAGTAGTTACGCCAGTGTATTCATTGCAGGTAAAATTTAATGTTTTGAATGCACAATGCAACAGTATATTCTGAATCATATTTGTCTGTCTACTAATATGCCTTGGATCCTAAATTGAAGGTAATGTCCACCCCAAAAATCAACTTTTCACAGATTGTAATAATGGGTTGCCCTACCTGAAACGCCGTGGCCGTTTTTCAAAAAATGTTTTCTATAAAAAGTTCTGACTTGTTGAAAATCTGCAGCCTAAGGCCGTCTCTCTGCCCAAGCTGCTGTCAATTTCATTACGCAATTACGCTCTGCGCGCTCCTAGTCTCGCGCTTCTATCCGGCCGGCCATCGGATTACAGTAGTTGGCTCCGCCAACATCAATACGTTTTTTTTAACCAGACGCGTCACTGGAAGGGAGGGGGGAGCGGATTCTTCCTGGTTCGGCGAGGTGCGCTCCTATGCGCAGGACAAAATTCTCCCGGAGGCTGAGGAGGGGGAAGATATTAAATAGGCTATCTAAGCCTCCTAGTGTCCGTTTTTTAGAAGTTCTCTGCAGACATCCTAAGCATCCAGAATGAATTAAGAGGCAAGGTAGGACTCTTTTTAAAGAGCACAATGTGGGCAATTACTGGTAAAATTATAGTTTTGGGGGTGGACATGCCCTTTAAAGGATATGTACACTGGTCAATTTGTTTTTTAAATTGCACATTACTGGAAATGATAGTTCTTCCCAACTATCACTATACCCTTTTTTTGGTTGATCTGTCCCCTATTTCTTTACAAATCCAAACTGAAATATTGTAAATTTCAGCTTGGTATTACACAGGGCAATTTAATAAAAGTTCTTATTGTTAAAAATTGTTAAAAAACATTTGAAAGCTAATATCTGTCACAAACTTACCTGCCGCTTCAATCCAGCGCCACGCTCTTCCGGGTGGGCGGCACCACGGCGCCAGGATGCCGGCGTGAAGATTCAAAGGCTTTCGCTACCCCGGCTGCTAGGCTACTTAACTAGCCTAGCCCAATCCAGAGAGTCTACTTACCTTGCCTGATCCTGTGAGAGTACCTACCTTCCAGTGTGTCTACTTACCTTGCCTGATCCTGTGTGCCTACTTACCTTGCCTGATCCAGTGGGACTACTTACCTTGCCTGATCCAGAGGGGCTACTTACCTTGCCTGATCCAGTGTTCCAACATACCTTGCCTGTACCTGTATCAAGCTACTCTCCTAGCCTGCTCCAGTTTCTTCTTTCCTTGCTATCCAGCATCCAAATCCCAGCAGCACCTCGGTATCCTGTCTTTCAGCCTGGGGTCTCCTCCTGAAAGCGCACCAGTAAGTACCCAGCCATCCGGCCGAATCCGTTACAATATCTGATTGGTTGGGGCAAAATTAGCATCATTTTTAACAATAAGAACTTTTATTGAATCTTCCTAAAAATCTTTTCTGTTATGCATAGTTTTGCTGTAGCTAGAATGGTTACATGAACTGCATGGTGGGAAATTCCCTCTCTCAATGCTGCCTCATAGGGATTACTGAGCATGCTTGCTCTCACAGAGAGTCACATAGTCTGGCAGGGGTCTGGGGGACTAAGCTTGAGCAAAACAAGTACTGGATTGAAATAATACAGCAAGACAAACACTGCTTACATGTATTAATTTTAGATTGAAATGTAATTGTAAAATGTAAAAAGTAAATTTTCAGTGTACAGTTTTCAGTGTACTCACTATAAAATGTGAAAGAAGCAAGGGGAAAGCTAGACTCAAGTTATAGAAGGTGTTAAGCTGGCCATATAAAATATCTCAACATTACACCAACATTCCATCTGAGATGAATGTTGACTCAATTGTAATGTTGAGTGGAGCAGCAGTTTTACCCGACGACATTTTCCAGCTGGATCATTTGTATTAATGATTAATATTATAAGGCAGTTGTCAGGAGGTAATGAAGAGATGAAGCCAGCTACGTGAGAAAGAGAACCCTATTATACAGTATGTTCCGCTACTCCATTCGGATGATTGCTGATTGTTTTTTTTTTTTTGCCCTTTAAACACTGCTCCAGTAAGGCTGACAGCATTGCATTCGCAGATCAGGGATTGCAGGCGCATCATCTTAAAGTAACTCAGATGTCTAATTTGGATTTACTGGCCCCACAATATCAGTGTGCACACAATAGTATTAAAATATAACATGCAATAATGTTATTTAGTTGTTCAAAACCTAAAATTACAGAAACAGAGAAAAAATATTTACTTTAGAATTAAAGGGCATGTCCACCCCAAAATTTAACTTTTGATATGTGGCAGGGCATGCTCCCCCAGCCCCAACCGCATTAATATAATTGTTAGAAAGTCCCCAGATTCTTACTTACCTGCCCTCTCTCCCCTGCTGCAGTGTTCAGGCCCTCTGCTTGCATGGAATTGAAAGCAGGGGGCGGGACCGGCAGCTGCGTCCGTGATTGGCTGAGAGGCAGGGAGGGCTGCACTGAGCATGCCTCAACCTTGATGAGGTTGAGGAAGTCTCAGGCACAGCATGAGTCACACACTGCTCCTACACAGCAGTTTCTTGGACTTTGGAGGGGCACAGCAGGGGAACTATTTTGAGCAGGAATGTAAGGTAAGGATTGTTTTAAACTACTTGATGTGGCCAGTAAGGGGTTAAATTTTAGTTTTGGGGGTGGACATGCCCTTTAAAATCCTGGCTAATTTTAGGAAAATGTTATTATTTCATTATAAAATATAGTATTTGAGGTTGAATAAAAACAAACGTCCATCGACTCAACCCATCTAGCAATACCCTCATTTCCTGTTGATCCAGAGAAAGGCAAAAAAATAACCCATCAAATTTATGAAGGGGAAAAAAATTCAATCGGAAATTTCCCTGGATCAACTCTCTGCCCCAGATTGAAGCTCTAACCTATTACTGCAAATGCTAGGATACAGAGATGAATAAATGTCATCTTCTAAAACTGCTTCAATAGGCTACAATTGTTTAAACAACATTAAAATGTTATGTGTCTGTCCTTACCCTATGAGAACTCCACACAGCAGGAAACCAATGCTAACTATATCAGAGGAATCAAACTTTTTAAAATGAGTTTTAAACCACAAGAGACTTCCCAGAACTTCTGAAGCCTATTTACGTTACCGCAGTGACATTTAAAGGGGAAGTTCAGTGCAAATATATATGCTTTCCAGAAAAAAGAGCAGTATTTTTTCATCCCAATTACCTTAATCTGCCAATTCAGAATTTTGTCTGTGTATAAATAAATGCAACCAAAATACTGACTTCCTGTTTGTAGGACCCTTAGTAGAGACCGTTATGGTCTTGCCCTTGACCCAGCGCCTGGGTTAATTCAATTGCTCAGTAGAGATCTGAGCATATTAGACCCATCCCAACACCCAATCAGTAGAAATTCCTGTTAGGAACATGTGGTGCAGCCTGGGAAGAAGAAAGACCGTTAGAACCTGAAATGTCAGCTCACTAATGTCAACAGCAGGGAATAGCAAAGGGTATGAAATCAACTGATTTTTCAAAATGGAAGAGAATATGTAGAATATCTAAGAAGACATTACACAAACTAACAATTTAACAAATATTGATAATTTCCACTGAACTGTCCCTTTAAGAAGAGTATAGAATGCTTTGAAACATGTTTTTGATGGATTTTTTTAGTTTAATTTCTTTCTTGTTTCCATTTGAGTGCAGCACTGAGCAGTTTCTAAATGGTTTACATATATTTATACAGCCAATCAAGATAGCCCAAGCTGAACCCTTGAGAGGAACTTACAAGTACAAGGCAATTTTGTATAATAGCCAAAGTAAAAATAATTAACTCTTAATAACATAACATACTGTAGCACAAGAGTGTAAAAATTCACTCTAAAAATTAGAATTTTTTCATTCTCCTTGGCACCAAACTACTATATTTACCATTAATGTTACTCACCCAGATCTGCAGTTTCACCCTCTTATCATTTCGATAAACTGTTTTCACTTTGAAGTCTATTCCAACCGTGCTCACAAATGCTGATGTGAAGGTGTCATCCGCATATCGGAAAAGGAATGATGTCTTTCCCACACTGCTGTTCCCAATAATCAGTAATTTGAACATATAGTCAAAGTTCTGGTCAGAAACGTCTCTGTATCCATATCTTGGGTCTGTGGCAGAAGCCATCTGCAATAAACAATAGGGGAAATAAGTTATCTTACCTAAATAAATATTAATTTGCTACTTGCAGCAATATAGTTTTTCATTTAATTTGTTAGTATTTGTGCATATTGCTACTCTGGAATGTTCCTTTCAGACTATAGGATTTAACAAATAAAAATGCATTGTTTTAAGTCCAGAAGAATTAAAGGGCATCTATACTGAAAAAAAGTTGTTTTAATTTGATCATTAATGGATCATTTTTAATTCTTCCCAACCACCACTGTGCCATTATTTTGTTGATCTTCCCCCTATTTCTTTAGAATATCACAATCTAAAACTTCTTATATTTCAGCTGTCAATCAAGTTGCTTGCTCTCAAAAACTATTCTTCTGTGAGCAGTTTTGCTGTAGCTGGAATGGTGACAGAGTTTTGACAGTTAGTATGCTTTGTGCAAGCTTGACAGTTGGTTTGTGGGAAAAAAGTCAGTTCAGATCAAAGTGGGAGTGGTAAAAAGAGGGAGCGGGGATACTGCTCCTAAACAAAATGTGTGCTGGATTGAAGGCATGCAGCAACACACACACCTCAGCGTAAGTGCTACTTACACGTATTTATTTATAGATTTATAGATGAGGAAAAGTCATTTTTCAGTATAGTGTTCCTTTAAAAACTCCTCCTATACTATATTAACTAATAAAGAGTATCTAAAGTGGAAAAACATTTATTAAATTGCCCATTACTGGAAGCTATAATTCTTCTTAACTATCACTGTATCGTATTTTTTGTTGATCTGTCAATCTGGGGGTGACAGTTGTGTTTGAAATGCGTTCTGGGAAATTCCCTCTTCCGGTGCTGGCTCATAGTGGTTACAGAGCATGCTTGTTGTGCCTGATAAAGGGTGGTAGGGGGAATGCTAAGTGTAAGCAAAACAATTAATTTATAGATTAGGATGAGGCAAAGGGGCATATTTATAAACAATCGCTATTTACGCCATTTCGCTATCGCAGGACATTGCAATGGCAAAGTACTATTTTCGCCGTATTTATAAAAACGCTAGTTTACGCTTTTGCGGAAAAGTAACACTGCGACGATGTGTGATGGTATTTTTGCCTTATTCATTGCGTTAAGTCTGGTATTTCAGCGAAAAGAGAACTTGCTCTCTAGCGTCGGCCATTACCAGACCAGAGAAGGTGAAATTTTAGAGTTATTTTTCTTGATTTAAAACTATTTATAAATAGGTGAAATTTCTCCTTTTTGCCCCTTTTCTGCCTTTTGTTGCATTTTTTGCAGTTTTACCTGAATTTTCGCCAAACATCATTACTTACTGGAATGTTCCATTAACATGACTATTTCTTACACAGCACTATGGTTTGTTCCCATATTAATGGAACTGGTTTGATAATTAGCTGCAGTTTGCTGAAAATAAGCAATACTAAAAAATGTGTCCTATTAATAAAATAGATAAAATTCGCCTGGGTAAGTTTTACACTATTTATCATATCCTATTAATAAAATAGATAAAATTCGCCTGGGTAACTTTTACACTATTTATCATATCCTATTAATAAAATAGAGAAAAATTCGCCTGGGTGAGTTTTACACTATTTATCATATCCTATTAATAAAATAGATAAAATTCGCCTGGGTAAATTTCATATCCCTTAGACCCCCAAGAAAATTGGAACCTTAAAAAAAAAAGCAATCTTAAAAAAAGCCTTAAAAAAGTAAAATCTCAGATTGTATTACAGTAAATGCTGTACCCCCTAGGTACTTATTAGTATTGAGAAACAGGTAACTGATATTTAGGTATCACCTAATGCACCAGGATTCTTTCGGGTCCTCACCTTCCCACTGCTCCATACCCAGCAGTGTAGCAGGACAGTATCACATAAAGGGATTATAAGGAAGGGGATGCCAGCAGTGTAGCTACTGCATCAACAAGTCCTTTATTGCGACATGTTTCAGACCTTCACAGGGTCCTTTCTCAAGTATTGAGAAACACTCCATAATGTAATGACACCTTCCATGGACCCATTGGCAGGCTAAATTTGAATGGCTGAACGCAATAAAACACTTTTCACTATTTTCTAAATATGCTCGAGCGGTTACCACAGCAATGTATGGCGAAAAGTAGCGGTAATGACCTTTCGCTACTGGTTATCACTGCTTTATAAAGTGAAAAGTCAAAATTTGCCAAAAAAGGCGGTGATAATGGAAGTTTAACAAACCTTTATAAATATGCCCCAAAGTCTTTTTTGGGTTTACATACACTTTACATAATTTACATAAATTTACATCCTGTGCACAAGCGTATTTCAGTCTTTGTCCAGGCACATTTTGGGGGCAGCGATAAACAGTTATTTAATTCATTCACATCAGGCCCTGCCCCAAAAAACTTACAATCTATGCACTTTATTTCACACATATAACCTGAGAGTGAAGACATCTTGGATATAAAGTAATACCTTTTATTGGCTAACTAAAATGATTGAAAATGCAAGCTTTCGAAGCACTAGGCTTCTTCCTCAGGCATGATACAATACTGAATCTTGTAAAGCACTCTATTTTATACATACTAGAACAAAGACTTTCTGACATTACACAGATGTTATCTTTTGCCCCCATGCCTGATTGTCAATGGCTGTTGTAAATAAGACAGTAAATACACATTCAATGATCACACGCAGTAATAAAAGAATTAGCAAGGGTTAAACAAACAAATACACTTCTGGTATAAATGAGATATTTATGGGTTTGGATGGTTTAGAGGAATTTAGTCTGATGAACTCTACATGACATTAAGATTAGAAACATAGTGACACATAAAGTTTAGATCTTTATAACCTATCAGTATGTCTGTAAAATTGTGGGGGAAACCGAGGTTGTTTTGTAAAATGGAACGTAGTGCAAAATACTTTTATGAAATGGAAATCACATTAAAAAAATGTAATCATTTAGAGAACACCTGGTATAAACATACAGTATAATTACTGTTTTGATTAAACAAGTATGCATTTCCTATAGGGGAACTTATTTTCTGCATATATAAAGAGAATGAATGAAATATTTCTCAGAATTCAGTCTCTAGACATACTGTAGCTGTGCTAATAAAGTTTTTTCCATTGCTTCTAAAACAAATAAATCACCAGGTGAATAATTACAAGTCTTACAATACCTATAAATACAGCTGCTGTTTTTATTAAGAGGAAGCCATGTTACTTATTGAACCTGTGTGTGTGATTTAACCCCTTTTTCGTCAGCAATAAAAAGAACATAAAGCTTATATTAAGAATTATCATTGCCTATTCCATTGCAAATTCACAATGTACATTTCTAAACACCAGGTGCATACCATTAAAGGAACTGTAAACCTAAAAAATAAGTGTTTGCCAATCGTTTGTATTATTCACAGGGAGGTGAGAACGCTTATTCTCACCTCCCTGTGAATAATAGTTTGCTCAGGGGATACAGCGGCACTTACCTTACCTGGCGCTCCTTCTGATCTGACAGCCGCGTTGGCCCTGTCTCCCGACCACGCGCCAATACAAAAGATAGGCGCGCGATCGGGAGAGCAGGACAGCGCGGCTGTCAGTTCAGAAGGACCTGCGAGTGGAATGTCAGGTAAGGTAAGTTCGGTAAGTTTGGCTGTGTCCCCTGAGCAAACTATAAGCGTTCTCACCTCCCTGTGAATAATAGAAATGACACTTTTTTTTTTTGCGTTTAGATTTCCTTTAAGAGAATGTGGATTATCCCATAAGCAATTACAATATTTATACTGAGAGACAATTAAAAAAAAAAAAAAGAAGAAAAAAAAGCAATTATGATGCTCATAAAATAAAACACAGGAAAAAATAAATAAAACCAAATTACCAAACATATATAACCATGCATATATGGTCTCTCTGTCATTCAAGAAGAGTAACATAAGGCAGTCCTCCAGGTGGGAGGAGCCAATTGCACATAGAATATGGAAATATCTAAAATGATTCGATGTGTACCTTTATGAAGAAGCCAAACATTCAACACTGAGGCTGAGGCCACACTACAACACACCAAGCGTGCGTGCTTTCAGTGCATTAGCGCACGTTATTTTCGCTATCTTTAAAGCGAAAGCGCAAACGATTTTGCAAAAAATTCACTCCACAAAAGCGCAATCACATGCGCATCAGAAATCGCAGGAACGTTCGCATTCCCGCGATTTCCATGTTAGCGAATATCGTGGGCGCGAACGCAAAACGCTCGAAAAACGCGCTAGTGTGGCCTAGCCCTTATATTGGCTTGAGCCCTACTGTCTCTAAAACACAAATGTAGCATTCGTAGAGAAATTTGATATGGTTTGTAGAGAATGTTTAAGCTTGTTTCTTGAATAGGAACTTTTAGACCATTGTTCACTGCCTAGCCATTGCCTCTCAAGCAATGTACATGTATGTGTTGTGTATGTTTTTATGTAATTGCATTTTGTAGGATCTCTTAAAGGGACAGTTCAGTGTAAATTATCAGTATTTGTTAAATTGTTAGTTGTGTAATGCCTTCTTAGTTATTCTACATATTCTCTCCCATTTTGAAAAATCAGTTGATTTCATACCCTTTGCTGTTCCCTGCTGTTGACATTAATGAGCTGACATTTCAGGTTCTAACAATCCTTCCCAGGATGCACCACTTCCTTGGAATGTTCCTAAAAGTAATTTCTACTGATTGGCAGTGGGATGGGTCATTAGTATGAAAAAATACTGCTCTTTTTTCTGAAAAGCATATGTATTTGCACTGAACATCCCCTTTAAGACAAAGTCCTCTAGAAAGTTTAGAGCAGTTTGCTCCTGTTTACAAAAAGTGTAGTAAAAACGAGAACCTGGGAATACTGGAACATCTTGTAGCAAGAAGCTTTAGATTCTGTAATGCTTTTTCCTATGAAATAGGATTAAATAGGCATTCTACCCATTGATATGTATGAGTGTTGTTTCTGTAGTTTTGCATACAATTTTAGCTCTGACATTTTTGAATATATTATATAGTATAGTATTTCCTGCCCAATAGTTAAACCAGAGGAAGGCAAAAAAAATGTATAAAGGGGAAAAAAATTTGTGTTGAGGGGTGGGTTAAAGGGTGCCAGGCTTTTTGTGCCTATAGGCTCCTGAGATGTAAATCCAGCACTGACTATAGTAGGCTTCATTGCGATTTTTAGTTGTACAGCTTCTTCACATTCTTGTGTTTCTGTACAGTTGTTTGGAGTGGCCTAGCAAAGGGACTGAGGCTTTGTTGCACCCAGACTACATTCCCATTCCTGTTAGTTCACTTTCAACCTCTTTTTACATAGAGAATCAATAGGTACTTTAAATTTATTTACCAGCTGTGAGACACTCAGCAACAGGGACCGGGGGGGGGATATATGATCATCTGGCCCTCGTGGTCTATAAAGTCAGCACCCTTTACTTTTTTCCGGAATCTATACTTTAGAATGTGGTGTACACTTGTTAGCTTGTTAATAGATATTTCTCTTCCAATCAGAAATATTCCTGGATCAACTCCAACTTTATGTATCAATACCAGTAAGTAACAATATTTTTTTATTTTTTCGAAACTCCTCCAGCTTTTTAAGAAACTATCCAATGAACCTGCCACCACATCCAATGAAAGACAGTTTCAAAGTTCCACTTCTTTTTGTCCAGTCTTAATATATATAAGGTGGTGCCTGTATGAAACAACATTGTATTATTTATTAAATACTGGGCACCACACTCTCTCTTACATAGCAATGTTAATGTTATCCGGACCTCTAGGAGACACTCCCGAAACAAAGTCATCAAATATATCTGTGAACCTCTACTTTATCTCACAAAACTAGCGCTAAGATCAGGACCGCGCATTTCCTCGCACACACTTGGTTGCTAGGACATGGCTAACAAAGGATGCCGAGAACGAGCACTCCTATTATCCAATAGGAGCGGATATTTAAATTTTCGTCGTCGACGGTGAGTAGTGGGAGGGGACCACCTGAGAGCTTCCTATCCCAAGATTTTGGCCTTCACTGCATACAGTACGCTGATATAAGGTGGACTGAACTTCACTCATTTCACACTACATTTCCACCTTATGTTACTTTTAACACTATAATTGTCCTTTAATTAATTAATGCTATTACAGACCCTCTCCGTCACAACATCTATATGTAAAACTTTACTTTTACAGGTAAATCCAAAATACCACTAGTAATACATAAAAAAGAAGGGGTATCTGCCTAATGCATTTTGTGAGGTCAGTCACTCCCTCACATTGATAAAGCACCCTTAACAACTACTGTCTGCATCCTATTTTTCAACCAATTTTCTATCCATATACAAATGTACCACCAAAGCCCATCCTTAGCTAATCAATAAGCCAACTATGGGGGACTGTGTCAAAAGCCTTAATAAGTATACATCTACTGCTATGCCAGAGACCTAATTCCTACTCACTTACTCATAAAAGCCAAAGCCAGTTTATTTGACAATATCTGTTCCTCATAAATCCATGCTGATTACTTCTTAATAGATCAGTCCTTGAAACATACTTAAGAATATGTTCCCGTATAAAACTTTCCAGTATCTTCCCCACCACTGAAGTTAAACTCACAGGCATTTAATTACCAGGCTGTGAATGACTACTCTTTTTTTATATTGGAATTACATCATCTTTTTTCCAATCCAGAGGCATGTTTCCATGCATGAGGGAATCTGACAAAATTAGAAACAATGATTTGTTGATTTCGTTGATCTGCCTGGTCGATCCGCGAACGACCCTCGACCGAACACATACACATGGACGATTACATAGTAACATAGTAATTAAGGTTGAATAAAGTCTTACATCCATCAAGTCCAACCTATTCATCCTCTTTTTTTTTTTTTTTTTTTTACCCTACCTAACAGTTGATCCAGAGGAAGGCAAAAAAACCCAGTTAAAAAGGGGGGAAAAATTTCTTCCTGACTCCAAACGGCAATCGGAAAGTATCCCTGGATCAAACAGATCTATATGCATTAATACCAGTAATTCCCAATATTTTTTAGTTTTAGAAACTTATCCAGGCCTTTTTTAATGCCATTCAATGAACTTGCCATTACCACTTCTGCTGGAAGACAGTTCCACAGTTTCACCGTTCTCACTGTAAAGAAACCTCTCCTAACCTGAAGATGAAACTTCTTTTCTTCCAACCATAAAGGATGTCCACGAGTCCTCTGATATGACCTATTAGTAAACAATGCACCAGAGAGTTCCTTGTATGGCCCATTAATATATTTGTATAAGGTTATCATGTTAACCACACAAACATCGCTTCTCCAATGTAAACAGCCCTAACTTGTCTAATCTGCCTGCATATTCAAGCCCTTCCATTCCCCTTATTAATTTAGTTGCCCTTCTCTGAACTGCTTCAATTTCCAAGATGTCCCTTTTGTATATGAGATTCCAAAACTGCACCGCATATTCAAAATGAGGACTTACCAGTGCATTGTAAAGAGGAAGAATAATATTTTTCTCTCTTGAATCTATTCCTCTCTTTATACAAGACAATATCTTGCTAGCTCTAGCCTTTTTTACCTGGCATTGTTTGCTATAGCTAAGTCTGTTATCTACCAGAACCCCCAAATCTTTTTCTATTACAGATGCACTTAACACAGAGTTATTTATGGTGTAGGTGGCACAGGGATTATTAAATACTAAATGCATCACCTTACATTTATCAACATTGAATCTCATCTGCCATTCTGCTGCCCATTTTGATAATCCATCTAGGTCTGCTTGCAGCACTTGCACATCATTGGAAGTTTCCAAAGCTCTGCATAGTTTAGTGTCATCAGCAAACACAGAGACCTTGCTCTCAATGCCCCCTTCTAAGTCATTTATAAACAGATTAAACAGAAGCGGCCACAGTACAGAGCCCTGAGGCACTCCGATTAGAACTTTAGCCCACATAGATGTAGCTCCATTAACCACCACTCTCTGTTTGCGATCCAATAACCAGTTCTCTATCCATGAACAAATGTTTTCTTCAAGGCCAACAGTCCTCAGTTTATACATTAGTCGCCTATGTGGCAGAGTATCAAAAGCTTTCGCAAAATCCAAGTAAACCACATCCACTGCTGTGCCTGAATCTAACTTCTTACTTGCTTCTTCGTGAAAACCAATTACATTTGTCTGGCATGAATTATTTCTCATACATCCATGCTGACTACTACAAATAATATGAGCTCTGGAGACAGTCAAGGATATGATCCCCTAACAAAGTTTCCAGCACCTTCCCTACCACTGATGTTAGGCTTACGGGTCTATAGTTACCAGGCTGTGAACGACTACCTTTTTTGAATATTGGTATTACATTGGCTTTTTTCCAATCCAGCAGCACATCCCCAGACCAAAGCAAATCTGAGATGAGAAACAGTGGTCTAGATAGAACTGAACTAAGATCTTTTAAAAATTGAGGATGCAATCCATCTGGTCCTGGGGCTTTATTGATATTAACTTTGTCTAATTGTTTCCGTACTATATCCTCTTTTAGTCAATGTGAATACTCTTCATTTCTTCCCTGCATATTATTACAATCCCTGCTGTAAGGACAAGAATTCTCAACAGTAAAAACCGATGTAAAAAAACGGTTTCGCAGATTAGCCTTTTCGCCATCCTCTACAACCACCTCAGCCCCATTATTTAATGGTCCCACATCCTCATCTTTTTACTATTTATATACTTAAAATATATTTTGGGGTTGGACTTGCTTTGTTCGGCAATCCGTATTTAATTTTCTATTTTAGTCTATTCTCGACTAAAATGGCCGTTCTTCATGTGTATCGCTCAGCTGTCGGGGGTCGTTCCTCGCTCAGAAATTGAGCGTGTGTACGAGCTTTAAGAGAGCTAATCTATATGCCTCTTTGCTAAAAGGAAATTGAGGAAATTGGGGCATTGTTCACCAATAGAGCATGTCAGAGGACATGAGGACTTGAAGAAAAGAAGTTTAGGCTTCAAGTTCGGAAAGGGTTTTCACTGTGAGAATGGCAAAGCTATGGAGCGGTCTTCCAGTGGACGTTGCGATGGCGGGTTCATTGGACAGTTTAAAAAAAAAGGCTGGATAAGTTTCTGCCAGCAAGTTACTGGTATTGATATATAAAGTAGATATCCAGTGATATTCCTGATTGCCACTTGGAGTCAGGAAGGAATATTTTTCCCCTTCAGAAATTTGGTGGGGTTTTTTTTTGCCTTCCTCTGGATCAACAGTTAGGCAGGAAATGAGGATATTGCTAGATGGGTTGGAGTGAATGGACGCATGTCTTTATTCAACCTCAAATACAATAGTATACTATCCGATTTTACACTTTTTTGTGTATCTTGGGACTCATTTAGAAAGGCAAATAATAGATCTTTTAAATTAGCAATTTCTAAAATATGATTCAGAAAATTATCAATTTCAGTCTGAATTCTTTTTAAAGGAGGATTAAACTCATGCTGGTACCGACTGTTTTGTGTCTCCTCCCACAGTCATGGTCACTGACGATTTTCCCCATCTCTTACATTGGAGAACATATGTTCATAAAGAAGGGGAAAGAGCTTGAAAATTGTCAGCTACTTTCAGAGGGAAGTCAGTAACTGCACGAGTATAATTCTCCTTTAAATAAGCTTTTAGACATAAATGCCCTCTCAGACTTTTATCTGCTTTTTATCACTGTTAAATATGAAAGACACGTTTTTGTGCATTCACTACTACTATTTTCACAGACTGATTCTTGTATCTCACGTGTTTTTTGCTGCAAAATTCATAAAGATGATCCTCAGGCAAAGTAATTGGAAAGCAGGTTTATTCTGTCAAATCTATATTGTTGGTTATGAGGGTACAGCTGGCAGCTACTCTCAAAATTAAATTTGCTCAATGCCATCCTGTTGATGCTAAGGCCTTTGTAATAACCTCTCCTTATTTACAGTATCTAGAAATTACTCTTCAGTTTCAAAATGTTCTTATTCATCAAGTTCCTCAATTACTTTCTCCAGTTCTAAAAGAAAAAGAGGAGAGGGCTTTCAAAAACTTGATTTGCTAGATAAAATATATTGAAGCTGTCATCTAGAGCTTCCTTTTGTTCTTGCACCTAATTTTATATGCCGGTTATTATGTTTTACTTCATGTACCAGCACAAAAATATACATTTATTCTCCCCATTGCTGTCACCTGGGGTGGTAAAAAAGCAGTGAACTGACTTCCTCTCTGAATAAAAAGATGGTGTTAACATTCTTATCCTGCTCAGTGATAATTCTTTGAATAGAAAATGATTGTATCAGTACAAAAGCAGTGAGTCACTTGTACGAAAATATGTTGTACAGTCAGGAAAAATTGCAGCGCTATAAAGAAATCTGTTTTGTTAGTACCAAACTAACACAGACAATTTTGTAATGATTTCTTAAACAGCATAAAAAATATCATTAATTAAGATAAGAAAAAAGCCAGGTAAATTCAACATACAAGGTAAACAGGTCTTATATATTTTTATTCTGTTTTTTTTTTTCACTTTCAAAATACACAGTGAAAAGGTCACGTACATAAACTAAAACCCCATTCACACTTGTTGCCATGCCAGCAGTATATCTTGTGTTCCTGCTTAAATCATTTGCCAGCTTCAGACATGTTACCTCTCTAGCTAATTAGGCCTGCTTTGTAAATATCATCCTCCATGCTACAATATTACAAAAATGTATTTACAAAAATCTCTAGCAAGGCAACAGTTAAACACAATAAACAGAATACATATACATACAAGGTAGACAAGTGGCCAGCATTCAGAATCAAAAAAAAAAACCTCATTGATAAATTGCATAATGAAATGCTGTTTTGTCATGGAGTATTTTCACAATATCCTCTTTTCTAAATACACAAAATAAAAAGGGAAAGCAATTATCCATAAGTATATAGATATGTATGCATATCATCTGCATCACCCTTATCGGTTGCATTAATAAGAAGGGTAATAAGTTTTTTCTTGACCAATTAAATGAACATAAATGCCAACATGTCTACTATGAACGTTACTTCACTATTTATCACTTAGTGAAAAATTCTTAGTGAAAAATAGACTATTTTACAAATGATCTGGTGCTCCATAGATGTCCCCGGCATGTATTTCATTACCATTTAATAACTACATGATATTGGTTCTGTGAAGTTCAGACATATGCTAAATAAATTGAGAATAATATTTACAGTTTAAATAGACTATTACATCTCCTGTAATCTCATATTACTGCTTGTCCACTTACAGGTCTACTTTGGCCATTAAATCATTTTGAAATTAAGTTTTTACATTTTAATTTTTGCAAGGCAAAGTGTATTTTAACACACGTAACACTAAAACATATCATTATAGAGTTAGCAGCCACAGAATCAAACTCAGGTAGCATGGGCTTGGAAGAAAGCAGGAATTCAGGAGCTCCTTGTCTCAAGAGAATTGTTGCATTGCAATCATAAATTGGTACATTATATAAACTATGACACGTTATTTTTTATATAATTATGGCATAATTATTTATTATTATGGCACATAATTATTTATTTGTCACATTACATGAACTACGGTCCAAAAAATGGAAAGATTAAAAGCGAGGAAGAGGAAATAGAAAGAAGAGAAGTTAGCTTTTTTGAAGACAAACTGACCATAAATATAAATCTTAGCAATGTGAAACCTTATTGTAAAAATTATAAATCCAATTTACACAAATTTTAGTTTATTATCATAACTCATTTTTCTGCAGTATCTTCTAGGAAGAGCACTGTCATACCTAGTTTAGGCAAAAAATTATACTGAATCACTTAAATGGATGTCACTTAAAACAAGTAACAGTATCCAAGAAGGGCCATGTGGATATTAACATGTGGCTGTTGTGTATTGAGGCTGTCATACATTGTGTTAAACTGTGGTTAAATAAGCAGCATTCATATAGCAATGACCATGATTAAAATTCCCTCTACCTGTGAACTTTAATCACACTAAACACATAGAAATAAAAAACAAGAACTATTCCATTCTGTATTAGACATTATCCAGGTAAATTCATAAAATTACCAGCATTAATTTAGATGTTTGTTCTCTATTTGCTGTACTGATAGTCTGAAAGCATCGATACATTAATTTGTGTAAAATATATGTAAAAGTTACAGAGGATGCTGATATTAAGGTCTTTCTACATGGTGAAAAAGTCATTAAAATGCAAATCCATAGAATAAAGGACAAGTAGAATCTTATATGATTCTGATCATATATCTTAAACTTTATGTACAAATATGCCTTTTTTAATATGGGCTCTGTACAGTCTGTAGAGATTTGTATTGGGTATTTGAATTTTAAGTAATGAATCACTGTGTTGAATATGATGCAAGTCTCCTGGTACCAACTGGACCATCTCTACATCTGCCTTGACTATATGTTTTCATGTTAGATTTAAATGTATCAGTTCCATTAGTAACCAACAAAGCTGTGTTCAAAAAATAAAGGCTGTGCACTAGATTGCAGAAGTGCAGTGCTGCACTTAACTGACAGTGTCTTATGTCCACTATGTATGTACATACAGTGTAGTATGTATGGTATGCATGTACAGAGTAGTATGTAGAGTGAATTATCTACAGTGTGTATGTATAGTATGTATGTACAGTGTAGTATGTAAATATGATGTATGTACAGTAATATGTATATACAGTATGTATGAACAGTGTAATTATGTGTGTACAGTATAAGTGTGTATGGACAGTATGTGTGGACAGTGTATGCAGCGTGTATGTAGTGTGCATGTACAGTATATATTTTGTGAATGTAGTGTGTATACACAGTTTGTATGTACAGTATGTATATACAGTGTATGTAGTGTGTATGTACAGTATATATGTGCAGCATTTATAAAAAGTGTATGCATGTACAGTGTGTATGTAGCATGTATGTACAGTGTGTGTGTAGCATGTATGTACAGTGTGTATGTACAGAATGTATTCCATGTCATTTCCCCCTGCAGTTAGTATCCTAGAAGAAGTGCCCTGATTGTTATATTAGCCCCTGGGAAGTAGAAATAAACACAATATTATTATAACATAGATTGGACAGTAAGATAAACACTCTATACAAAACACTCAGCAAAGGGTTAAGAGAAGAGACTGGAAGGTTAACCCTCCTGTAGCTAAACTACATCTCCCAGCATCCTGTCAAGAATCATTGGTGTGAATGTCTATGGGTAAGTTGCAAAGTTAATTTAAATAGACTGGGGTTCAGAGCAGTGACCCAATGAAACCAGGTGTCCTAATGTGGGGACATGACAGACAGTACAATGACAGACTTACAGCGGGGCCCTGCTATGGAAAGTACCACTGGTCCCCCTCCTTCCTCCGGTTCTCCTGCTGCTTTCAGGTTGGTTCCCGGTCTTCCTTTCCAGTTCTGTTTCTTTCCCGTTCCCTCAATCAGCTTTACTTCTAATCCCGGTCCCGCTCCAACTTCCCATTGTCTCTGCCTGTCACTGTTTAACCTAACCTGCCCGGGATTCATTGGAGGAGCGGGTCCTGTGTGGGCGTGGCTTGGTGGGACACATCAGTAGGGGGCGGGGAAGTGTCTGTGGGATTAACGTTCCCAGGAACTAAAGCTGATGTTACTCTTCATCATGATCAATCAGGGACTAAGATGGAAGTTGTACAGAATGGAGAAGCACAGTGATTCAGGGGTTAACACTGACTGACAGATGCCTTGTCCCCCTAGGCACCATATGTAACAGTCTGCAAGGTTCCTCCCAGTACTACCAATCCCATCATTAAGATACACATACACTTACTAGGGGTTCCACCCAGCCACAAAAATAAAAACTCCTATACCAGATCTTTAGAAACTACAACTCCCACCCAAGGCATGCTGGGAGTTGTAGTCTCCAAATTAGTACCAAGGTTCAATATCACTGTCCTATACTTTCAATGGGCATGAGGCTTTGCTGGGCAGAGCCGCCCACACCCCACCGCACAAGGATGATATTTTTGGATGGGTGAGATGGTAAATCTAACACAAAGGGCCATATTTATAAAGGAGCCCAATTGAGTTAAAGGGCATGTCCAGACATAAAAATAAAACATACCTATAGTTTTAACACCCCCCAAACCTCACTTTTGTTTTGCTTACCTTCCCCAAAGATGTCCCTATGAAGATACTTACAAGGTGTTGCCTCCTGCTGCTTTTGGGAGCTGGTTTCAGCAGTGAGACGCATCCTGGTCGGGGCTGTCAGCTATTGGCTCTGATGTCACCGGCACTCCTTAGAATGACAGCCCCGACCAGGAAGCAGAGAGGACAAGCGCAGCAGAGCGGCGAGGGACCGGGTCTTGTAAGCCTCTTTGTTAAACAAAAGTGGGGTCTGAGGGGGCATTGAACCTATAGGTAAATTTTCCTTTTATCGCTGGAACATGTTCTTTAAGAAATTTTGGAATGTTTCACTGTAATATAAAAAGTTAACTTTTCATAGTTTTGATTTTTCCAAAAAATAGGCTAAAGGTGCCCATACATTAGTACTTGCCCGCTGACCAATCCGCGACATTCAATCAATATTTCTAGAAAGCGCCTTTCCCATTCTACTTAAAGACTGGCATACGATCGCAAAGTCCAGAGTGGGAAAAGCAGCTCCGGAAATATTGATTGAATTTTGTGGATCAGTCGGCAGGTAAGTTCTAATAAACGTGGGGCACCTTAACACCAAAGAGATTTTTGCGTCTAATAATGTAATGAATCCCACATGTTTTTGCCTTTTCTAAAAACAATATAAAAAAATATTTTAAAAACCCCATTCGTTCACTAGGCATAACTTTTATTTAACTAGCAATACCAATTTATTGGTATGCTACATCTGTACCATTATAATATGCATAAGATGTAGCTTCTAAACATTGTCCACCTATAAGGACTTACTAATAAAATCAAGTGGGTATGTCAAAAAGATAAAACAACCAAATGAGTGCTAGGGGAAAGACATCTAGAATGTGAAAGGGTATAGAAAATACCATGGGGTTAGATATCATGTGTATTAAATTATGGTACATAGGAAAGTAGTGGGGGGGATAAAAATGTTTGGAAATAAACAACTAATTAGTAGAATTAATAAATGAGTATGCACATAGAAGTCAAGCAGGGAAAATATGTGACTTAAGCCATGTGATCAATGAGGAACTGAGCCTGAGTGTGTGCACATGCGTGACGAACGGTTGTTTTGCATGATAATAATATGCATGTATGCGTTCACTCAGGCATCGTTCGTAAATCCTCCATGGCTGATGTAACCCCCTTGAAGAACTGGATGAAATAACTGTGTGTATGTACAGTGACTGGCCACAACCCTGACCTCCATTACATGCTCCCTTGCCTAATCTGTCCTGTAAAAGGATTGGCTAGAGGCTACTAACGGGTGTGACTAACTGTTCCAACTGTAAGTAGTTCCTGCAGTATCCAAGGACTGAGCATGTGTAAAGAACATAATGGTCAGTGACCACACTGTGTGATACTGGAAATTAAAACAAAAAACTCATGTTGGAAAGATACATTTCCCAACAACCATATAAAAATGAAAGGTGGGACACAGATTTCTGCTTTTATATTAAGGTGCTATTCCTTGTGAAAAAGTGTTCTTCTTAGGCTTTAGTTGTCCTTTAAATGTAAGATGTATATCTTACATTTAAAAAATAATTTAGGTTATGTGGGACCACCTATATGGAGATCCTGTCTCAACTGGACATTCCTCTAGGACACAAAACCTCTGATGTTTCCACTGTTACTATGAGAAACAAATGCGTTATCATTGATACAACTAAAAGGTATTCAGACCTGATACATTGTTAGTAGCTATGTTAGTACTTGTTCAATTATGTTATTTTATGTTGATCTACATCATAGTTACATTTACTATTCTGCCTGTACCTCTTAGTATTATAAAAATGATCACAGTATATAAAACCAGTTGTAAAGAATGAAACAAACTGCATGTGTTAGTTACAAAGCTTCCTGGAAAGCTGAACGGTATACAGACAGTAATAGTGCAGGAAAACAGATTGTGGTGTTATAAGCCACCAAAAGCTAATCAGGAGAAAGAGGCCAGCTTTACAAGCATTTAGCAAGGGCTGCAAGTTAGGAAAATGTTCTAATCATGGTAAATTTTAATTACTCTGACATTTACTGGAATAGCAGAAAGCCAATGCAGCAAAAGGCAAGTGTTACTAAATTTGCTACATGAGCATTTCAAGTAGGTAGTTGAAAGGCAATTATACTAAATAATGATTAAGGACAATTATATGAAAATTCTACAAAACAAATTTTTTTTTTGTACTAACCAAACACAATATTTATTTATATTTTCTTTTGAAAACATTTCATACATTCTTGAAATGTTTGTTAAATATTTTCAGCAATCGGTTTTAAATCAAAGGTCTTTGAAATAAACTTAATCAAAGGTCTTTCAAATAAACTTAATGAAACCTGTAGTAGAAGTTGGATGTGATATTTTTTTACTATCTCAGTGGAATATTATTGCCACCATTTAGATAAGTGGAATTCTTAATGCAAGCCTATGTTTTTTGCGGTAGGATCTCTGACCATTCATATTTGTGATTGGCAGGGGCATCTCTAGGGTTTTTGCCACATGAGCCAAACTTTTGAATGCTGCCCCTATGTACCACTAGACGCCATAAAGTGCACCACCAGGGCTAGGTGTTTATACAGTTCCACAAAAAGACATTTATCCATATCATAATTCCTGATGCTTTTCTTAAAAAAATTTTTTAAATGAGCTCTGCCTGCCGCCAAACAGATGCAAATGACACTGTGGTCTCTTTGAAAATGTATTATGTCAGGAAAGTGTGCAGTGACTTGGCAAGAATGGGTTAAGTATTGGTGTTAGTTATTTCAAAGGACCAATAAAAATACCATTCCACCCTGGAAACGTCCTATTGTTTATATTACGATTAGTGAAGCATGGATCCAGATCTTCTTTTCCAGACAATGTGGGGCCAAACCGTGTATCTGGAATTCTTTTCAGTTAGGGTCTGGTGGGCACCCTAAGAGGTCATTTAAGGACAACCATACATGTAAAATAAATGTATGTTCGAGAATATGTAAGACAGAAACCAATATATATTTGTGAATGGGAAGGAAGGCCCCTAAAATGATACCCAACATGGAGCCTTATTCCCTTGCCAAGGCGAGTTATTAAAGGGCATGTCCACCTCCAAAACTATAATCCCCACACTACTGGCCCCACCATGTAGTGTAGTTTAATCCTTACCTCACATCCCAGCTCCATAGGGTTCTCCTGTAGTCCCCCCCAAAGTCCCAAAAAATGACTACCAGGAGGCTAGCAGAGTCCATATAGGCACTGCCTGCTAGCTGGCCTCAGGTAGATTTTTGCCATGCGTACTGCAGCCCTTCTCCCCCCCTCCCTCCCCTCCCTCTCCCTCCCCTCTCCCCCCTCCTCCGTCCCTACTATCCCTCCCCCTAGCATAAAACCCCTTCAGTAATGATTTCCCCCATGTCTCCCAGCCCCAACCGCATATTTTTTTTTTTTAGAAAGCTCCCCAAACTCTTACTTACCTCTCCTCTTTCCTCCGGCGAAGTGAGCTGCCGGCAGCCGCGTCTGTGATTGGTGCCGCTCAGCCAATCACAGACGCGGCTGCCGGTCCGCCCTCTGCTTGCATTTCCTTGCAAGCAGAGGGCCGGGAGCGGGCGGAGGATCGAGGGGAGGTAAGTAGAGTTTGGGGGGCTTTCTAAAAAAAAAATGTAGCGGTTGGGGCTGGAAGCCCAGGGGGGATCTTATATGAAAAATAAAAATTTTAGGGTGGACATAGCCTTTAATATCTTGGGAAATATGGATTACACACAGGTCATGTTATGTTTATTATAACACCATTTTCTTTTATTTTTGTATTACCGGTATATGCACTATCCACCTTTTGGAATATTAAATCCAAAATTTAATAAGTTTTGTCTTTGATGCTCTGGTTGAATGGAGTGTTTTGCAGTGTAAACGCTAATTAATTCTGTGACTGCTTGTGAAGGACTGATGCTAATTAACCAGTTAGTTGCTGGAGTGAATGGTGTAGTGTTAACCATTTAGCTGCTAGGACAGGGTTGTGCATAGTCAGTGAGAGTCAAGAGTGTTTTTGGGGCGTCTTTAAGGCCTTAACTTAAAGTGGTGGCAGCTTGTACCAATTGATTGGTCAGATAACGTGCCCAGCGAACTGGCGTTCGTGACATATTAGAATTTTTTTTATATATAATAATTTATTATACAGTGTATTTTCTCAACTTTTACAGTAGATAAGTTTTAATGCAGCAAAGAACCCCCCCCTGCTTATGTGGAAGCTGCATATGCTGTGTCATTAGTGCCTTCATTGTGTTTTTACAGGTGTTGGAAGTTTGGAAAATGAATATTTGGCTGCCTCTGCCTAAGTATACCTCAGACAGAGGCATATAAACATTTATACAGTATGTAAAATAATAACATAGTAATTGAGTTTAAATAAAGACATACGTCCATCAAGTCCAACTTTTTCACGCTCCTTTAGCCTAGTGGGGCCTAGTTTTAATAGTTGATCCAGAGGAAGTAAAAAAAAGTCAGCTAAATAGAGGGGAAATAATTCCTTCCTGACTCCAAATGGCAGTCTGCAAAATGTCTGTAACTTTAGTTTCTCTGCACAGAAAGAGGTGATCCTGGGCTAATTTCACTGCCGGGTCCTGAAAGGTGCTGATGACAGGGATTCTAACAGATTCTTAGTATGGGGTATTCAGTAATGCAAGTGATATTTATAGAGTTTAGTGGCAATAGAGAGCATGGAATGTCATTACAGAGATGGAAGGGGTCATGAGTGGCTTAAAAAACAGATACTTGTAGTCGCACTCCAAATTGTGAATTTATTGAAAACCAAACATGAGTACAATGTTTTGGGGGTACTGGCCCCCTTCTTCACCAGTACCCCCGAAACGTACTCATGTTTGGTTTTCAATAAATTCACAATTTGCAGTGTGATTACAAGTATCTGTTTTTATGATTATATTGCTTCCACTGGAGTAGGAAACCTCTTTGAAGTCTGCACCCACGCAGGCAGTGTGCACCTGGACATTTTTGTATATCCCAAGTCATAAGTGGTTTAACATATGCATGTTGAAAAACAACAGATAAAATACCAGAAACCAATAAGGGATTAAACACGTGTGTAAGAGCAGAGGGTATGGATGCTAGTACAATATTTGACTAAGAAAGGACATAGGATCAAGGGAACATGCTGTGAGCAGAAATGACAAGAAAATGTCAGAGACTTCTGAATCTGCCATAGAAGTAAATGATTGTCCTGAGGTATGGCAAATATTTTGAGACTACATCACACCTTATAGATAATTATTGTAGTGCCGTATGCTCTGAACTGATGAAGAGGGTTCAGCCCTCAAAAGCTTGTCTACTAAATAAACTGTTAGTCCATTGAAAAAGTATCACAGTACTCTTATTATTTTTTTACATCACACCTTAATTCTGGAGAGTGCATGGAGAGAACGGCATCCATGGGTGAAGATAAGAAAAGAGGAAAAACGTTTATCATGCAAAAGAGACATGAGTACAGACTTTACAGCAAAATACATTTTTTCTTTTTAAATAATTTTTATAGCCACCACAATTTTTAGATGTTGTGTGTCAAGGGCATAATGTATAGCATTAGACACAGCACATGTAAGACTTTTAGAATGTTTAGAAACCCCACAGCTACTGTATTAGCTAGTTTAGAGGCTACTCTGTATATTGGTCAGGAATGATGAGGCAATATATTAATATGGTGGGTTGGAGACCTTGGGGATATTTGGGGGGCCTTCTACCCTCTCATGCCTTGTGGGTCATTTACACACAAATCCTTCCCCGAGGCACAATATCTGGGGGTAAGAGGTTGTTATTATTATTGCTATGAGTCAGGGACAAAAACTCCTCCACAGTATTTAAAGGGCATGTCCACCCTGAAAACAAAAAAAATTGGGCATATGTCGGTAACCCGTCCCCAATCCCAACTACTATACATAGCACAATATTATATGTATTATTAACCAGATGTTTTCCCTGCTGCTTCCACTGCACATGCTCAAGCTTATAAAAAAAGCTCATTGAGCAAAAGGAGTAGGCAGATACCTTTGCGAGAATGGAAGAGAACTAATAATTAAATATCTGGTAACAAATGCAGGTAATACACTGCCAAATATAGCAGTTTGGGTTGTGTGCAGATAACAGCCAGGTCACCGGCTTACATATAGTAATTTAAAGATTAAAGGGCATGCCCAAGCATTATACAGAAATGCCAAAAATGCCCCCGATATGTATGTATCAACATGTTGGTTTTATATCGAAAAATCCAATATAATAATTTGCGTCCACTTGTACCCCAGTAGCAGCCACTGCACATGCGCAAGATTGCCACACACGCGTACTTATCTACATCCATAAAGCCACACAGGTGAGCGTACATGACTATGCAGCGCAGGTGTGCACATGAGTGAGATAGCCGTGGGGGTGCAGACGATCAACTTGGTCGTGCATGTGTGCACGCGTAAGACATGCATGCAAGTGCACAAAAGTAGAGGTTATTGTGAACTGTTCATTGGGAGCATTATATATTTACAGGTAAGGGTGTACAGAAAACTGGGGCATTTTATATTTACAGGTCAGGATGCACTGGACATTCGGGCATTTTATATTTACAGGTCAGGGTGTACTGGACAATCGTGCATTTTATTTTTACAGGTCAGTGTCTACTGGACATTGAGGCATTGTTAATCTAAGGGGCTTAATGTCAAGTATTATATATTACCTTGGGGTGGGGTGGGTGGTGGTATTTGGGATATATTATCTGTTGGTGTTGGGGCCCCATCCAATATTTTGCAATGGGATATCTAGCTATGCTCCTGCTTATATTTATCAACATTGAATCTCATCTACCATTCTGCTGTCCATTGTGATAATGATAATCTATCTAGGTCTGGTTGCAGCATCATTTAAAGTTTCCAAAGCTCTGCATAGTTTAGTGTCATCAGCACAGACCTTGCTCTCAATGCCCCCTTCTAAGTAGGGGCTTCTCTCTAATGACCCAATGTGAGTAAAATGCTCAGGGCGGCGCCCCTGCTAAATATCAGAGAGGCGGCAGGCAGAACAGAAGGAAAATAAAATCACGGGTGCACTAACTGCTGACTTCATGCAGACGCTGCTCTGATCGTTATTGGGTAAGTGGGGTAATTATCTGTGTGTGCAGAGTTTGGGTGATCTGGGCAATAGGGCATGTTATATGTACCAATCTGTGTGATCTAGGCATTAAGGCATGTTATATATACTAATTTTGTGATCTAGGCATTATGGCATGTTATATGTACCAATCTGTGTAAGCTGGGCATTTATTTTTACAGGTCAGTGGCAACATAAGGCAACATGAGGGCAACTTAGTTAGGTTAGTTAGGGCCCTGCTGAAAAAAATATCTTGATGTGGTGGCAGGTTTACACATTTTTTGGGAAAAAATCTTTAATTATTTTACAGGAATTATGGTGGGGATATTTTTTTTTTTTTTTGTAGTTGTTGAGGAACTGTATAAATTCTGCCGTGATGTGCAATTTAATAAGACCAAATCTTTAACCACACCCATTCCTGGAAGCCACGCACACCTAACCCTGGTTGCAGTGGAGAACTTCATGGCGCCTAATTGTACATTGGGGCGGCATTTCAAAGTTTGGCTCAGGCGGCAAAAACCCCAGAGACGCCCCTGGCTATGTTTGTTGTAACTATGCTAGCAGCACTGCTTAAAATGATTCTGCACAGTCTAGAAAACTAACTGTAATTATACTTTAGTTAAATGCTAATTTCAGTGTTAAAAAAATGCTAATGACGCATTCAACACTTATGCTGAGACACTGCAATGAATGTGGGGATGTGAATTATGCTGTAAACATAACAGGCGCTAATTGTTTTGAATCAACCCCTAGAGAAAAAGTCTATATACTAGTATTTCACAAATTTGAGCTTCCAGGTGCTGTATCTGTTTGCATGCCTTATGCTTCTTTTATATACCTACAAAATGATGGGATATGTAGGACAACACCTTAAAATACTTTAAATAAATGGGACTTTTATAACATAAGTTCTCACTGTGTAAGGGCTAACTCACTTTGCTTAAAGACCTATAAAGGAGATGCTTGTGTCCTAGCAGAGATGTTTGTGTCAAATGATAAAGCTTTATTAAAGGGCATCTATAGTGGGAAAATGAACTTTTTTTTCTTTCTTTCCATGAGTTCTATAATTCCCTACAACCCCCAGAGTGTCTTCGCTTTTTTCAGATTCCCTCTCTGTCCTGAGATACACCAGTTAGAAGAATACGTGATTGCATTCCTCTACTCCTACTTGGACTGTCAATCAAATCCCTGTGACTTGATCCCCCCTCCCTGCTCTGTAATAAACATAGAGATAACAGCATTAGCAGGGGGAGAAAGGTAGCTTTGATGTTAGATATAAGGCTGCACTTGACCCCCCTTCTTAATAGCTTTCACTGATTGATGATGGGTCACAAAGTGAGAGATCGTAAACTGTACTGATCTCCTTCTTCCGTGTCTCCGGGACAGCTTACTTTCTATTGGCCACTGTGCTTGGGTGTGTTTTTCAGGATGTTGAACTTTTAACTCCTACTGCACATAAAAAGCTTGTCGGTTAGCCGGAGCTGAGACATGGAGGAGGTAACAGAGGGGAGGGAGAAGGGGGGAATGCTGCACATAGATCTGACACCGTGGTTAAACAGAGTCAGTGACAGATATAGGATTAAGGCAGCACAGAGTACATGAATTTAACTTTGCAAAGGGGCAATGTGTTTTTTTCACTATAGATGCCCTTTAACTGATTTTACTGTATTATTTGAAGACATTAAAAGGGACATTAAGGACAGAGAACAGTGAACCTTTTATTTCCAAATTCTAAGAATATACTACTTCCTACAACAAATTAGTTAATTCCCATAACACAATACAAGACTCTGTAAGACTGGGTACAAACCATCAGATCTTTCCGGGCGACTGACCATTAGTGATGTGTATTGGTCTGTTGTCTGGAAATATCTGATGGTGTGTGTGCAGCGGCCGGGGTAAATCATGGCCGGTCCCATGGGACTGCACAATCGGTTGCATGAACTGTCGGCCGAGGTCACTGTTGCCGTGACCAACAGACATTTGTCCCAGCCGACTGCTCACTGGTAGCAAGCAATTGATTGGGACAAAAACTCGCCTCCTGTGTACCCAGTCTTAACAGGGATGCCAACCAAACCAAGAGATTTGGAAAATCGCAGCAGGAGGAATATTCTAAAAACCAGAGGGATCCCTGAAGATATTAAAAATAAATAACTGATGGAATATGGTACTGACCTTTTTTAAAACTATTCTACCTGATATTACTGATCTAGATATGGTTGTGGATCTAATACACAGATACACAGACTACCAAAAACAAAATCAGCTCCACAGAGTGCACCAAGAGATGTAACCAATTCCTTTTTTACAAATAAAAAACAGCAGAGGGAGCTAGGGAGACAGCAGGGGAGACAGCTCCCTGATTGTGTAGTAAGTAAACACAGGCAGATCTCAGTTTGGGAGATGGCAGCTAGTGATCCTATCTCTAAATTGTAGAATCCATTTTTGAAAAGTTGTTTTTCTTGGTGGAGTCACCCTTTAAGGTATAATTATACAATTATAGGCCTACTTCTTAAGTCATACTTTAAACCAAGGTTATACTATGCAGGGTTTTTTATGTTTATCTTTACTGAAGTGACACAGAGAGAAGTAAAAAAGAGATAAAACATTGAGAATATTAGATAAGGATAATACAGGAGATGAATACTATCCACCACTATTGTACCACAGTCATAGATAATGGCTATAACAAAAGTGATCTTTTATGTACAGTTACAAGAATGCACTTATTTATAGAATAATAAATTATCCCCTCACTGCTCTAAACCCTATTCACAATTTATACATTCAAACCTTAGTAAAACCTAAAAAACTAAAACCTATAAAACACAATATGACAATAAGATCTACTCAAGGATGTCTCAAATAGTAATAATATTATGTGTGTCGTTTTGTATTTTATTTTCCCTCTCTCTCACTAAACAGTATCAGTCAAAATACTATTTATTACTTCAAATGGTTATAGTTTATATTAGGAAATAATAAATAAAGTAAATAGATAAGAATCCAAAGTAGCCCAGGATGGTGATATTCTTACCTGGTTTAGAGAGGAAAACCTTTTTTGTTTTGTTTTTTTTCTTTTTGTTGGTAATTGCTTTATATGCCTAAATATGACTTAGGAATTTCTAGTAAGTTATATGTAATATTAAATGAAGATCATTCACTAATGCAAATATTATTTATTTAAGGTACTTAAATTACAAACCTATAATGTCAGAGGTCTAAACTCACCGCACAAAAGACACTCTTTGCAATACACTATACCAGTGTTTCTCAACCTTTTTATCTGTGGGGAACCCTTGAAACTATTTTCGTGTCTCGGGGAACCCCAACATAAAATTATAATTATGTATTATTATTCATCTTTTTCTTTCTCAGTCATCAAATCATCAAAATACATAATTTCTACAAATATAAATGATAGATCTATAAATATATCTCTATTGAAAAGAAATGCACTCAAATTCATTGCAGGGTGGGGACCCTTACATAAAACCGTTACTTTTTATTTATCTCTCAGACATCAACACACTAAACACATAATTTATACAGAACATTGGTAAATATATAGAAAAATAAATCTTTATTCATTACAATAGTGGATCTATACAGTTTCTGTCAATCTCTTGGGAACCCCAATGCAACCTCTCTGGGACCCCTAGGGGTCCCCGGACCCCTGGTTGAGAAACACTGCACTATACAATAAAATTGACATCCTACATCTCCAAGAAACACATCTAATTTCCAAACATGAAAATCTTCTTCCAACGTAAATTATTTACCCATATATACAAAGCTTCATTTTAACCCCCAAAAAAGACAAGGAACCGTAGCGCTTTTGAAGATAAAAAAGTAATCCTAGATAAATACGGTAGATATTTAATACTACAATGTAATTTAAACAACAAAATACACAATCATTAATGTATACACTCCAAACAAACACCAAATAAAATTCGTTACAGGGGGTTTTAAATTAACATTGGACTCTAACATGGATACAACTAGCAGACTTAAACAACGCTATAACAAAGATTTTCAGCATTTTATGGACACAGGGAGAGTCAATACCTATTTCTCCTAAAACACAACATCTTTTCAAGATTAGATACTCTCGTCTCTTTCCTGACCAATGACTCCTACAAGACTTCAAAACAGCACACATACATATGTGCACCCTCTCAGATCACACTCTAGTTTCATTTACAGTGTCAGAAGTCATACAATCAAACACTAATATGGAAATTAAATCCTTATTTGCTCCCAGAATCTCCCAGAAACTGATTCTATTGTCAATACAGCACTGAAAGAATATTTTGAGTTTTAAAGGATAACTATCGTGTATATAACGTTTGTTTAGAAAAACTGTTAAAATGAAAAGTACATGGGACAGTGATATAGAACTGGTAATTCCTACCTCCCAATACTGTTTCTGTGAGGTGCACCAACCCAAAGAAAACTGATAGTCCAGGACCAACCTGGCAAATGAAAACTGTTAGTGTTGTAGCTCCTCAATGAAATGATATTGTGAGGCAGGAATAATCAATCCAACCTCCCTGCCCCAGGTACTTTCCATTTTTAAATATTAGATTACTTACCATGTCCAAACCCAAACAAGCCGGAGGAGTAAATTTTACAATCCTTAAAAAAAAACTATCATGCCTCTACACTCAAGCAATAATGATTCTGCAATGCAGAAAACACAGGAAAAAATGGGTCAAAATTTCAAACTAATCGCCTTATCATGTTACAAACTTACAACACAATTTACATTTTTAAAAATGTGTTTTCCACTGGGAGGTTAATAAAAATATATTTTTAAGGTTCTGCAGAACTCCAACAATGATTCAAAATTGGTATTACAGTCACTCTCCACTTTGCTGGAGAAATTGTAAGGGTAACAGTTTCTACATATATGGTGGGATTGTCTTTATACTTCCTAAATACTATACTGAATTGTACAATTCCATACAATCTGTCACTTTGAGTGACAGGTCGCGAGGCAGCCAATGGAAAGACGCGCTCTGCAAGGAGGCGTGTCTTCCCATTGGCTGCCTCCCGGACTGTCACTGACAGTGCCAGTGGGGAGGATCGGACCGGAGCGACGAGGGAGATTAGTAGTAGTAGTGCAGGACTTTTGTAAAGTACCCAGAGGTGAGGACTTAGCGTTTTAGGTCCTCACCCTAGGTACTTTGCAGGAATGGATTGGGGGAATAGTAAGTATAATTGTCCTCTAACAATAAATAATGGGGTCAGAGGGCATGGCCAGTCGATTCACATGCTTACAACATTGTTTAAAGAGTAAATGTACAGAGACAGGTACTGGCAAGTAAATGTAAGCCTTCTTAGTTACATAATCCACTTCATACATGTACGGAAATGCAACATACTGGAATAGTATCTTGCAATGCATGGGTGATCAGGGGAGGAAAGTTTTCACATTAGAAGTAAAAAAAAATATGTTTAGTTACCCTTAACTGGATGTACCTCACGTGTTGTGTTTGCTAAAAGCTCAGAACCCCCCCTGGGTTAGGAGGCTATGTGATTGTCTTGTCCATAGGAATTGCTTGCAGGAGGAGACTGGCACAGGTGCTATTTCGCTATACCGTTTCAGCTTGCATGCCCCTGACAGTGGAGATGTTGATCTGCAGAGCTGTGACCATGTTGCAGCACCAGAAAAAAATGTCCCTAGCTAAGAAAAGAGAAAGTGATTGCAATTAAAGGTAGGTGTACACGGCATCGATATTCCGATCAATTCGTTCGACTTGGCAATATCGCCTATTGGCAATATCGATCGGTCTATCAAAAAAAAACCTCATTGGGCAAGATGGAAAATTTTCCATCTACCAGAACCAGATCTTCTATAGATTTCAAGCTGAAATCTATGGAATATTGTCTGTGCAATCGATTGGTTCTTCTGATCGGATTTACGATAGTTTTGGACAATTGCTAATCTGATCGGAAGAATATTGGACCGTGTATGCCCACCTTAAGGGGGAAAAAAACAGTGGGAGAGTCTTAGACAACACTGCTAAATACTGTAATTGATTTGCAGGTCACATTTTTTTATTCTGTCAAATTAAATTTTGAGCAAACATAACTTGGTTATGGAGTATCTATAATTTAGAGAGAACAGAAACAGACAAAACCGGATTTCAAAAGCAGGTCTATTCCTGTCTATTTCCACCCTTTTAAATGATGTAAAATGAGATTAGAAATATATTCCTGAAAATGAACAAATCTATTACTGTTGATGCACTGTCCATGCCTACTAAATCGCCACTGGTTAACAGAAAAGCTTGCCCAATTTTCAAACCCCCCCCTTCTGCCTAATGTCTATACTAGCATAAAGCTCCATATAGACATGTTATAGCACATGCAATGCCCGACTGCATGACGATTAAAGTCTTTGATGTACCAACCCAGCGACCCAAGCCTGACGCCCATAGAAGAATAAATTGTTCACCAAAACAAAGTAAAATTTGCGGCCTTAAGGTTTACGGTGTTGGTTTCATACCAGGGGGTGAACATTCCCTTTAATTTTGGTCACTTGGGGACGTCATTTTGTGCGACTGTACCTTTATTGATTATACTAACGATTGTACATTTAAGATTGCTGGCATAAATTTATGATCGTGATCATAATGGTACGATGGTCTGAACAATTGTATGGTTAAATGATCATAAATGTATTGGAACTTTCCGATACCACAGGTTTTCAAATACCATCCTCATTATATTCATTGTTTTTTAAGGAACATACATTCAGTGTAATTGGCATCAATGTTTACTATGACTACATAGTCCGTCCCAGCCCCTTCCAACACTCAAACAATTTCTTAAAATGCTTAACTATAGCATCATGTAGGCCAAATTATGTTAACCATGCAGGGTCCTGGTGCAGGGGCGTAACTAGAGGGGAGCAGGGGGAGCAACCGCAGGGGGGCCCAGGAGCCAAGGGGCCCCATTTTTCTTATGGCAGATATAGCCTCCTTCCTGTGGATGAATCACAGATAGGGCCCCATCATAGTTTTGCTGGGGGGCCCAGTGATCCCTACTGTCCTGGTGACAGATGTCAGAGGATAGAATCTCTACTACTATCATATACCTAGCTTACCTGAAGTTATACACCATCGCTTTATTCTAGAAAAATAAATAAAAACTTGTTTTAGACATATTTGAACAAAAATGTACTACTTAGGCTGTGGCCACACTACAATTACATTGTGAGTAATTTCTATCCACACTTACACCTGTGTGGACTCTAGTCACTTCTAACCTCTCCTTATCCACAAGTTTCTGGCTCAGACATGATAAGTTCAATTCACTCAAGCGATGGCTAATAAGCTAGTTTGTGTCTCCCTGTGTAGTGAAAGATAATGCCTATTTTATGCAAGATTGCTTTTGGGTAAGATTTACAGGTAAAGCCTTGTACAAAAGTTAAATAATTGACAGTTTCAGAAGGAAACTAGTGAATGTACAGATTACTAATAACTTTGGGGCGAATCTAAAAACCTGAGGTATCGGAAAGTTATGATAGTGAGGGTTATTGTAAAAGTACGGCCACACATTTATGACCACAGTTGTACATTTCCGACCATATGGCGGTACAACAAGCAGTAAGTCCATTACCGCCATAGTATGTTATAGGCTTAGGCAGGTGGCCCACGACCCGCGCAGACCCGCTGGTGGGGTTGACAAGGGGTGGGGGTTTGGTTGTTTCTGGAGGTGGGGCTTGGGCATTCCAGGGCAGGTCTTCACTAATTGGCTTACCATAGATTACATAACTGCTACATTTTTAAAGAAGAATCCGATAGGTCTACCCCACATTTAGCCAACTCAGTAAACTATCATTGATACAAGGAATTCATGAGAGCTGGAAGGTCACAAAATTAATAAGTCGGATTTCCATAAAAATATTTACATTTAAGAAAAACATTTGTCATGCATTTTACAATAGAGAGCTCCCTCGTGTGGCAAACGTTGATGTATTTTTTAAAAGGTTTTATTACAAAGTTACAGAAGACATTAATATTTCTAAAATAATAATTCAATGTACTGTTTTCTTTTACATTTTTACCCTGCTACAGTTTATACAACAGTTTTTTACTAACAGTGTGCCACAGCAGAGGTGTGTCGAGAAATGTTTATATTTACTTATATTTACAAACCTATCTTGGATTACTATAATAATATATTGTTTGTGATGACAGTGTGTGGGGACTTGGCCTGAAAGTATTGGGTATTAGTTTCTTTTAAGTACCAATAAAAAGGCCATCTCATTCTAAAACACTCCCAAGTGTTCAGGGACGTAACATCCAGGGGAGCAGAGCAGGGCCTGCAACTGTAGGGGGCGCCAGCTTCTTATTCTTCCTATGATAAATATAGCTTCCTCCCAGAAAACCACTGGGACCCCATTATAGATTTGCAGGGGGGTCCAGTGATTCCTAGTTATGCCACTGCAAGTGTTTATGTTAGATTAGTGAAACAAGGAGACATTCCTTGTCTTCATAGATAGACTGTCTGGGGCTAAACTGATATCTGGAATGTTCTAAAGCAAGAGATCTGGTAGTCATAAGATATAGAAACTAATATACAGCCAGGGGCATAACTGCAGGGCACAGGCCCCCCCATGAGATTGGAGCCCAGGAACCCTGAAACCCACCCCCCTCCCCAGACTGAGGTCCACGATCAGCTGTTTGTAACCAGCTTATCATGCATATGAAGGACTGTTTAAAAGTCTGGACAGAAGTTTGGGTCCGGTCTTTTAAAGGGCAAGTCCAGCCCTAAAATGAAAACTCACATACAGGTAAATCACCCGCCAAAACCCTAAACGGTAATTGTTTGAAATCTGAAATATATAAGTCTAACCTGAAATCCTGCACAATGTCCTGGTGCCCCTGTTTCTGCTTCCTGGTTCTTCCAGTTAGTAACTGTCAGTTATGGATTTGACAGTTCACATCACAGCCTGTCTGTCTCTTCTGAGCATGCCCAGGCTCAGTACAGGCTTATAAATTACTCAGTTTCCATGAGGAATCCAGAAGCATAGCAGGCATACAGTAATGAATTCATAGGACAAAGTATGATATTTTATACAACATATTTTAAAGAGACCATTCTTTCTAAAAGATGTTCTTATGAGGGTGGAGTTGTCCTTTAAACAGCTGATTGCGCATATGCTTCCTTCATACGTGCAATCAGCTGTTTAAAAACAGCTGATCGTAAAGGTTGTGACGGGCCCTCTTACCAACTAGGTATACAGTGTCATAGTATTTGGGACAATGTAAATATTAAAATACCACACACACCTTTTTATGGTTGTATGGTTATAAAGGAATGAAAGTACTGGGACTGTATTAGCCTTACCCTTTCCATGTTTAGTATCAATTCAATCCATAAATTGTAACCAATAAGAATAGGCTACTGAAATGTTTATATGATGTTTAGAATCTTATTAATATTAATGGGAAAGAAACTTGGCTGTGCTGAAATGCATGGAGACAGGTCGTAAATCCAGAAATTCCTGGACACTCCCGCCTCATGCTTATTTAAGGAGGGGATGTTCCAACACAACAAGGGGCTTAAAAATCATTGTAACCCCTATAACTTAGTTCATAACGAGGGGCCATTCTGAATGGGCAATGGATCTTATGTTTCTTCTCGTCCTGATACACAAGACTTCTAGTGAGTAGTTAGGGTCTGTAAATTTTTATATCCTATTTATTTTTTTATTTGTAATATTTTTTTGTTATTTATTTATTATATGCATTGTCCATTCAATCTATAATGTAATGCTATTTTTGGCCGACCGACCGATCCATGCACTATTGGTCAGTCAGCCGAAAATATCTGCTGGTGGGGGGTGGCCAACTGTGACCGACCTTGTCTGAATCGTACGAACGGACGATCGGATGTGTTGGTAAATGCCGGGCAATCATGCGGTTCACTATGGGACCGCACGATCAGTCGCTAGACCTGTCGGCCGGAGCCACAATTGCCGCGACCGACAGTCATTTGTCTCGGCCAAGCGCTCGCGACAAAATATCCTGCAGTGTGTACCCAGCCTAATAAGTTTGTCTTTGATGCTCTAAAAGAACTCAGGCAGCCTGTTATAAATCAATGTGAGAATGAATGGCAATTAACCCTGTTTGAATGCTTGCGTGTTGTAATGCTAATTACTGAGTTTAGTGTTAACCATGTAGTTGCCAGGACAGGGGTGTGCATAGCCAAGGAGAGTCAAGAGTGATTGTGTGCCCAATGAACTGACATTTGTGACACTGTTATTTAGTCAACATAGTATAACTTATGATTTTACAGTGTATGGTTAACTATACACAGTAAAAAAGAATACACATTTTAGAATAATAACACAATAGTCAAACATGAGCACAAGGGTCTGACAATCACTGTTAAGTTAAATAGCACGTGAACCTAATTTCTTTGCTTTACACCAACTAAATGCAACAGAGTTCATTGTAGATTTTTGAACTAAGCTCAGTCTGGTCTTCTACATCTAGTAGAAATGCTGGAACTGCCAAAAACAGTTATCAAGTACATCTGTGCCAGCAGGGGTGTCTCTGGGGGGGTTTGAGCTGTCTGATCTGAGTGGCTGCTGCTGTCACACACCCCAGTGAGCGGCCTCAAGTTACTGTATGGGCAATGTGATTGCCTTGACAACACTGTATATGGGCAATGTGATTCTGAATTTACTGACTTATAGATTCATCGGTAGTTTCAAATAACAATATATCCATCTGAATTTTTTGATGTAAATAGATGGGGACCTCCATTTTTCAGCGATAGACAATACTTAGTAACTTTGAATTTTCCATGATTCTTGGTTACTTAGGAACCGTTAAACATTTTCAGTCCTTTTCCCACATTTGTAACTTTTCTAAAGCATGCTGCAGGCTGCATTGGTTTTAATGCAAGTGTTTAGTTTTAACTGATTAATTAAATACACCTTTTATTTTATACAATTTCAAAGGTTTCTAGATTTAAACGTAAAATCTATCAACTTAAAGGGAAACTGTGGTCCCCATGCAAGTTGATTTTACATGAAAAGCCAGTTTCTACCTTTAAAACGAGAACGCATGACTTGAGGGCAAGACTCAAAGACAACGGCTTTCTATGATGAGGTCACAGCTCACTAAGGAATCTAGAAAAGGACATTGACTAGACCATATAGTGGAAAGTAGAGTGTGGGGTGAGGAGGGGAAGGATGAGCATGGGGACAGTGCTCCATAAGCGTGGCTCTCCAACTTCCGCCACCGGCGAGGACGAGCACCGCACTCTAAGCTTGACGGTGTTGGGTGTCGGGGGAGAACGCAGGAAGTCCTGTCGCCAGGGCCAGCCTGCACATTTGCCTAGCTAGGAGGCGGATCCCCACAAGAGAGAGCGGGGTCAACGTAATTCAGGGAAATCTACAGCGCGCACTAGCCTCGCAACTATGCTTAAGCTAGCACTACTGCGCTGCAAAAATAGGGGTTTGGCGGAGGATTGTCATACTAGCTTTTCTGTAAAGGGGTACGGTGAGGTGGTGGAGTGAAGGTAGTAAGGCCCAGGGGCACAGACTGGTGAGTGGGGACCGAGGACGCACAGTACACCGTGAGAGTGGATCGGCAAGGGCCCAACTGCACTTGTGAGTGGGTGGTGTGCCAATACACCCACGAGTTGGCAGGGCAATGCCACCCACCCAAATGGGGCTGTAAGGGAAGGGCCATGTGGCCCATGAGTGGGAGGGCACCGGGGGGCTGCAAGGGCAGGAGTAGACATAGGGAAGAGATGATACTGTCTCAGCGTTTCGAGCTAGAAGCGGACGTGCAGGGGACCTGGTGATGTTGCTGCCATATCACACACAAAAATGTAAATATCTCCAAAACTATGCAAAATAAACAATGAAAGTAAATTCTCAGGAGAGCAATTTCTATCAATTTACCTAAAGTCATTTTTGGACCACAGTTCCCCTTTAATGCTGATTAAAACGTCAACTTTAAATGCATACCCTCTAACATTTTCCCTTTAAAAGTTAAATTTATATATAATATATATAAAATATATATTTGTTTTTTTGTGCTTCCACATCGCAGTGGGCAACTATGGGCCTAGCTTTGGCAGAGTTCTGGACCATACCTCCCAGCTCTTGCAAGATGTTCTGGAATCTGTAGCTCACAGTTATGCCTGTTATTGTCAAAGTTGTGCTGATCATCCAGGAACTTCACATTAGAATTTTGCCTTTTAGTTATTCTACATTATTCTCTCCCATTTTGAAAATAGTTGATTTCATACCTTTGCGTGTTCCTGCTGTTGACATTAGGAGCTGAAACTTCCAGGTTCTAACAATCCTCCCAGATGCACATGCACCCACTTCCTTGGAATGTTCCTAAAAGTAATTTCTACTGGATTGGCAGTGGGATGGGTCATTAGCTAATGAAAATAACGACTGCTCTTTTTCTGAAAAGCATATGTATTTGCACTAGAACCCATCCCCTTTAAGCAAAGTCCTCTAGCAAAGTTTAGACAGTTGACGCCGTTTTACAAAAAGTGTAGTAAAACGAAGAACCTGGGAATACGTGGAACATCTTGTAGCAGAAGCTTTAGATCGGAATGCTTTTTCCTATGAAATAGGATTAAAAGGCATTCTACCCATTGATATGTATGAGTGTTTTTTTGTTGTAGTTTTGCATACAAATTTTAGCTCTGACATTTTTAATATAGTTATATAGTATCGGTAGATTTCTGCCCACAATAGAACCAGAGGAAGGCAAAAAAATGTATAAGGGGAAAAAATTTGTGTTAGGGGTGGGTTAAAGGGTGCCAGGCTTTTTGTGCCTATGGCTCCTGCGATGTAAATCGCATGCACTGGACTATAGTAGGCTTCATTGCGATTTTAGTGTACAGCTTCTTCACTTATTGTGTGTTTCTGTAAGTTGTTTGAGTGGCCTACAACGGGACCTTGAGGGCTTGTTGCACCACAACTACATTCCTCCTGTTAGGTCACTGTCAACCTCTTGTTTAACATAGAGAAATCAATAGGTACTTTACAAATTTTATTTACAGCTGTGATACCTCACACAGGGCCGGGGGGGAGGACTGATCATCTGGCCGCTCGTGGTTATAGTCAGCAACCCTTTAACTTTTTTCCGGACTCTATACTTTAGAATTGGTTACACGTGTTAGCTGTTAATAGATTGTCTCTTCCAATTCATAAATATTCCTGGATCAACTCCAACTTTAGGTATCACATACAGTAAGTCAACAATATTTTTTATTTTTTTTTTTCGAAACTCCTCCACTTTTTAAGAAACTATCCAATGAACTGCCACAATCCATGAAAGTACAGCTTTCCAAAGTTCCCTTCTTTTGTCATGATCTAATATATATAGGTGGGCCTGTAGAAAACATTGTTATTATGTATTAAAACTTGGCACCACACTCCTCTCTTACATAGCATGTTTAATGTTTATCCGGACCCGGAGACACTCCCGAACAAAGTCAATCAAAGTATATCTGTGAACCTCTACTTTAGACTCACAAACAGCGCTAAGATCAGGATCCGCGCATTCTCCTCGCACACCTTGGTTGCAGGACATGGCTAACAAAGGATGCCGAGAACGAGCACTCCTAATTCCATAGTTACGGATATTATTAATTTTCGTCGCGACGGTGAGTTGGGAGGGACCACCTGAGAGCTTCTATATCCCAAGATTTTGGCCGTCACTTGCAATCCAGGTACGCGATTGATATAAGGTGGAACTGAACTTACATCATTGTCACACTACCATTGCCACCTTATGTTTACTTTTAACCTATAGATGTCCTTGATAGATTAAAATGCTATTAACAGACCCCTCTCCGTCCACAACATCTATATGTAAAAACTTTACTTTTACAGGTAAATCCAAAATACCACTATAATTACATAAAAAAGAAAGGGGGTATCTGCTAATGCATTTTGTGAGGTCAGTCACACCTCCCTCACTTATAAAGCAACCCTTAACAACTTACTGTCGCATCCTATTTTTTCAACCAAGTTTCTATCCAATACAAATGTACCACCAAACCCATCCTTGCTAATCATAAGCCAACTATGGGGAGCTGTGTCAAAGCCTAATAAAGATATCAATCTACTGCTTATGCGAGAGACCTAATTCTATCTCACTTACTCATAACAGCCAGCAGTTTATTTGACAATATCTGTTCCTACATAAATCCCTCTGATTAACTTTGTAATAATCAGTCCTTGAAACATCTTAAGAATTATGTGCCCGTATAAAACTTCAGGATCTTCCCCACCACTGAAGTTTTAAACTCACGGCATTAATTACCAGCTGGAATGACTACGCTTTTTTATATTGGAATTAATCATCTTTTTCACAATCCAGAGGCATGTTTCCATGCATGAGGGATCTGACAAAATTAGAACATAGAAACTATGATTTGTTGAGTTTCGTTGTCGCCTGGTCGAATCCGCAACGACCCTCGATCCCCCGAACACAACACATGGACGATTGACTAGTAACATAGTAATTAAGTGTTGAAATAAAGTCTTCTCCATCAGGTCCAACCATTCATCCTCTTTTTTTTTTTTTTTTTTTACCCCACCCTAACAGTTTTGAGTCCAGAGGAAGGCAAAAAAACCCTATTCATCCTCTTTTTTGTTTTTTTTACCTACTAAACAGTTGATCCAGAGGAAGGCAAAAAACCCAGTTACAAAATGGGGGAAAATTTCTCTGAACTCCAACGGCAATGCGGAAAGTATCGGGAGCCTGGATCAAACAGATCTAATCATTAATACAGTAATTCCCAATATTTTTTAGTTGTTAGAACTTATCCAGGCCTTTTTAATGGCATTCAATGAACTTTGCCGATATCACTCGGCTGGAAGACAGTTCCCAATTTCATCATCCCGTTCCTCACTGTAAAAGACACCTTCTCCTTAACTGAAAGATGAAACTCTTATTCTTCCAACCATAAAGGATGTCCCGGTCCTCTGATGACCTATTAGTAAACAATGCAACCAGAGAGTTCCTTGTATGGCCCATTAATTATTGTATAAGGTTATCATGTTAACCCACACAAACATCGGCGCTTCTCCAATGTAAACAGCCCTAACTTCTGTCTAATCTGCCTGCATATTCAAGCCCTTCCATCCCTTATTAATTGTAGTTGCCCTTCTCTGAAATGCTTCAATTTCCAAGATGTCCCTTGTAATATGAGATTCCAAAACGTGCACCGCATATTCAAAATGAGGACTTACCAGTGCATATTGTAAAGAGGAAGAATACATATTTTTCTCTCTTAATCGTATTCCTACTCTTTATACAACGACAAGATCTTGCTAGCTCAGCCCTTTTTTACTGGCATTGTTTGCTATAGCTAAGTCTGTTATTCCCCAGAACCCCCAATCTTTTTCTATTACAGTATGCACTTAAACAAGAGTATTTATGGTGTAGGGGGTTTTTGGGCACAGGGATTATTAAATAATAAATGCAATCACCTTACATTATCAACCTTGAATCTCATCTGCCATTCTGCTGCCACATTTGGATAATCCATCTAGGTTGCTTGCAGCACTTGCACATCATTGGAGTTTCCAAAGCTATGCATAGTTAGGTCAAACAGCAACACAGGAGACCCTTGCGGGCTCTCAAATGACCCCCTTTAATTCAGTTATAAACAGATATAACAGAAGCGGCCACAGTACAGAGCCCTGAGGCACCTCGATTAGCACTTAGTCCACATAATGTAGCTCCATAACCACCATCTCTCTGTTTGCGATCCAATAACCAGTTCTCTATCCATCTGAACAATGTTTCTTCAAAGGCCAACAGTTCCTCAGTTTATAAATTAGTCGCCTATGTGGGCAGGAGTATCAAAAGCTTTCGCAAAATCCAAGTAAACCACACCACCTGATCGTACCTGAATCTACTTCATTACTTGCTTCTTCGTGAAAACCCAATTACAATTGTCTGGCAATGAATATTCTCATACATCCCATGCGACTACTACAAATATATGAGCTCTGGAGACAGTTCAAGGATTGATCCCCTAACAAAGTTTCTCCAGCACCTTCCCTACCACTGATGGTAGTCCTAGGTCTATAGTACCAGGCTGTATACGGACTACTTTTTTGAATATGGTGATATACATGGCTTTTTTTTTCCAATCAGAAGCCATCCCCAGACCAAGCAAATATTGAGATGAGAAACAGTGGGTCTAGATAGAACTGAACTAAGATTCTTTTAAAAATGAGGATGCAATCCATCTGGTCCTGGGGCTTTATTGAATATTAACTTTTGTCTAATTGTTTTCGCTCTACTATATCCTCTTTTCTAGTCATGGGAATATCTTCATTTCTTCCTGCATATTATTACAATCCCTGCTGTAGGACAAGAATTCTCAACAGTAACAAACCCATGTAAAAAAAACGGGTTTCGAGATTAGCCTTTTCGCCATCTCACACCCACCTCAGCCCCATTATTTAATGGTCCACATCCTCATCTTTGTTACTATTATATACTGTAAAATATTATTGTGGGGTTGACTTGCTTTGTTTCGGCATCCGTATTTAATTTTCTATTTTAGTCTATTATAGACTAAATAATGCCGTCTTGTTCTTCATGTGGTACTCGCTCAGCTGTCTGGGGTCGTTCCCTTCGTCAGAAAATTGAAGCGTGTGTACGAGCTTTAAGAGAGCGTAATCTATATGCCTCTTTGCTAAAAGGAACTGAGGAATTGGGGCATTGGTTCACAATCGAGGCATGTCAGAGGACATGAGGGGGGACTTGAAGAAGAAGTTTAGGCTTCAGTTCGGAAAGAGGTTTCAACGTGAGAATGGCAAGCTATGGAGGGTCTTCCAGTGGACGTTTGCGATGGGGGTTCATTGGCAGTTTAAAAAAAAAGCTGGATAAGTTTCTGCCAGCAAGTTACTCGGTATTGATATATAAAGTAGATATCCAGTGATATTCCTGATTGCCACTGATCAGGAAGGAATATTTTTCCTTCAGCAAATTTGGTGGGGTGGGTTTTTTTTTTTGCCTTCCTCTGGATCAACAGTTGGCAGGAAATGAGGATAGTGCTAGATGGGTTGAGTGAATGGACGCATGTCCCTTTATTCAACCTCAAATACAATAGTATACTATCCGATTTTACACTTTTTGTGTATCTTGGGACTCATTTAGAAAGGCAAATAATAGATCTTTTAAATTAGCAATTTCTAAAATATGATTCAGAAAATTATCAATTTCAGTCTGAATTCTTTTTAAAGAGGATTAAACTCATGCGGTACCGACTGTTTTGTGTGTCTCCTCCCCAGTCTGGTCACTGACGATTTTCCCCATCTCTTACATTGGAGAACATATGTTCATAAAGAAGGGGAAAGAGCTTGAAAAATTGTCAGCTACCTTTTCAGAGGGAAGTCGTAACTGCCGAGTATATTCTCCTTTAAATAGCTTTTAGACACAATGCCCCTCTCAGACTTTATACTGCTTTTTATCACTGTTAAATATGAAAGACACGTTTTTGTGCATTCACTACTACTATTTCCAACAGACTGATTCTTGTATCTACGTGTTTTTTTGCTGCAACATTCATAAAGATGATCCTCAGGCAAAGAATTGGAAACAGGTTTATTCTGTCAAATCTATATGTTGGTTATGAGGGTACAGCTGGCAGCTTACTCTCAAATAAATTGCTCAATGCCATCCTGTTGATGCTAAGGCCTTTGTAATTAACCTCTCCTTATTTTACAGTATCTAGAAATTACTCTTCAGTTTCAAAATGTTCTTATTCATCAGTTCCTCAATTTACGTTCTCCAGTTTAAAAGAAAAAGAGGAGGGCTTCAAAAACTGATTTGCGTAGATAAAATATATTGAAGCTGTCATCTAGAGCTTCCTTTTGTTCTTGCACCTATTTTATATGCCGGTATTATGTTTACTTCATGTACCAGCCACAAATATACATTTATTGTCCCATTGCTGTCACCTGGGTGGTAAAAAGCTGAAACTGACTTCCTCCTCTCTGAAAAAAAGATGGTGTTAACATTCTTATCCTGCTCAGATAATTCTTGAATAGAAAATGATTGTATCAGTACAAAAGCAGTTGAGTCACTTGTACGAAATATGTTGTACATCAGGAAAAATTGCAGCGCTAAAGAAATCTGTTTTGTTTAGTACCAAACTAACACAGACAATTTTGTAATGATTTCTAAACAGCATAAAATATCATTAATTAAGATAAGAAAAAAGCCAGGTAAATTCACCATACAAGGTAAACAGGTCTATATTTTTTAATCTGTTTTTTTTTTTTTCACTTTCAAAATACCAGTGAAAGGTCACGTACATAAACTAAAACCCCATTCACACTTGTTGGCCATGCCAGCAGATATCTTGTGTTCCTGGTTAAATCATTTGCCAGCTTCAGACATGTTACCTCTCTAGCTAATTAGGCCTGCTTTGTAAAGATCATCCTCCAGCTACAATATTACAAAAATGTATTTACAAAATCTCTAGCAAGCAACAGTTAAAACAATAAACAGAATACATATACATACAAGGTAGACAAGTGGCCAGCATTCTCAGAATCAAAAAAAAAAACCGTCATTGATAAATTGCATATGAAATGCTGTTTTGTCATGGAGTATTTTCACCAATATCCTCTTTTCTAAATACACAAAATAAAAAGGGAAAGCAAATTATCCATAAGTATATAGATATGTATGCATATCATCTGCATCACCCTTATCGGTTGCATTAATAAGAGGGTAATAAGTTTTTTCTTGACCAATTAAATGAACATAAATGCCAACATCGTCTACTATGAACGTTACTTCACTATATCACTTAGTGAAAAATTCTTTAGTGAAAAATAGGACTATTTTACAAATGATCTGGTGCTCCATAGATGTCCCGCATGTTTTCCTTACCAATTTAATAACTACATGATATTTGGTTCTGTGAAGTTCAGACATATGCTAAATAAATTGCGAATAATATTACAGTTAAATGACTATTAATCTCCTGTAATCTCCATATAACTGCTTGTCCACGTAAGGTCTACTTTGGCCATTAAATCATTTTGAAATAAGTTTTTTACATTTTAATTTTTGCAAGGCAAAGTGGTATTTTAACACCGTAACCACTAAAACATATCATTATAAGAGTTAGCAGCCACAGAATCAAACTCAGGTCAGCATGGGCTGGAAGAAAGCAGGAATTCAGGAGCTTCCTTGTCCAAGAAATTGTTGCATTGCATCAAAATTGGTACATATATAACTATGACAGTTATTTTTTATATAATTATGGCATATTATTTATTATTATGGCACTAAATTATTTATTTGTCACATTACATGAACTACGTCCAAAAAATGGAAAGATTAAAGCGAGGAAGAGGAAATAGAAGAAGAGAAGTTAGCTTTTTTGAAGACAATGACCATAAATATAAATCTTAGCATGTGAAACCTTATTGTAAAAATTATAAATCCAATACACAAATTTAGTTTTATTATCTAACTCATTTTTCTGCAGTATCTTCGGAAGAGCACTGTCATACACTAGTTTAGGCCAAAAATTATACTGAATCACTTAATGGATGTCACTTAAAACAAGTAACAGTATCCAAGAAGGGCCATGTGGATATTAACATGTGGCTGTTGTGTATTGAGGCTGTCATACATTGTGTTAAACTGTGTTATAAGCAGCATTCAATAGCACATGACCATGATAAAATCCCTCTACCTGTGAACTTTATCACACTAAACACATAGAAATAAAAAACAAGAAACTATTCCATTCGTATTAGACATTATCCAGGTAAATTCATAAAATTACCAGCATAATTTAGATGTTTGTTCTCTATTTGCTTGACTGATAGTCTGAAAGACATCGATACATTAATTTGTGTAAAATTATGTAAAAGTTACAGAGGATGCTGATATTAAGGCTTTCTACATGGTGAAAAGTCATTAAAATGCAAATCCATAGAATAAGGACAAGTAGAATCTTATATGATTCTGATCATATATCTTAAACTTTATGTACAAATATGCCTTTTTTAATATGGGCTCTGTACAGTCTGTAGAGATTTGATTGGGTATTTGAATTTTAAGTAATGAATCACTGTGTTGAATATGATGCAAGTCTCCTGGTACCAACTGGACCCATCTCTACATCTGCCTTGACTAATGTTTTCATGTTAGATTTAAATGTATCAGTTCCATTAGTAACAACAAAGCTGTGTTCAAAAAATAAAGGCTGTGCACTAGATTGCAGAAGTGCAGTGCTGCACTTAACTGACAGTGTCTTATGTCACTAGGTATGTACATACAGTGTAGTATGTATGGTATGCATGTACAGAGTAGTATGTAGAGTGAATTATCTACAGTGTGTATGTATAGTATGTATGTACAGTTGTAGTATGTAATGATGATTGTACAGTAATATGTATATACAGTATGTATGAACAGTGAATTATGTGTGTACCAGTATAGTGGTATGGACAGTGTGTGGACAGTGTATGCAGCGTGTATGTAGTGTGCATGTACAGTATATATTTGTGAATGTAGTGTGTATACACAGTTTTTATGTACAGTATGGTATATACAGTGTATGTAGTGTGTATGTACAGTATATATGTGCAGCATTTATAAAAGTGTATGCATGTACAGTGTGTATGTAGCATGTATGTACAGTGTTGTGGGTAGCATGTATGTACAGTGTGTATGTACAGAATGTATTCTGTCATTTCCCCCTGCCAGTTAGTATCCTAGAAGAGTGCCTGATGTTTATATTAGCCCCTGGGAAGTAGAAATAAACACAATATTATTATAACATAGATTGGACAGTAAGATAACACTCCTATACAAAACACTCAGCAAGGGTTAAGAGAAGAGACTGGAAGTTAACCCTCCTGTAGCTAAACTACATCTCCCAGCATCCTGTCAAGAATCATTGGTGTGAATGTCTATGGGTAAGTTGCAAAGTTAATTTAAATAGACTGGGGGTTCAGAGCAGTGACCCAAGAAACCAGTGTCCTAATGTGGGGACATGACAGACAGTACAATGACAGACTTAAAGCGGGGCCCTGCTATGGAAAGTACCACTGGTCCCCCTCCTTCTCCGGTTCTCCTGTGCTTTCAGGTTGGTTCCCGGTCTTTCTTTCCAGTTTGGTTTCTTTCCCGTTCCCTCAATCAGCTTTTACTTCTAATCCCGGTCGCTCCAACTCCCATTGTCTCTGCCTGTCACTGTTTAACCTAACCTGCCCGGGATTCATTGGAGGAGCGGGTCCTGTTGGGCGTGGCTTGGTGGGACACATCAGTAGGGGGCGGGGAAGTGTCTGTGGGATTAACGTTCCCAGGACTAAAGCTGATGTTACTTTCATCATGATCATCAGGGACTAAGATGGAAGTTTACAGAATGGAGAAGCACAGTGATTCAGGGGTTAACACTGACTGACAGATGCCTTGTCCCCCTAGGACCATAGTACAGTCTGCAAGGTCCTCCCAGTACTACCAATCCCATCATTAAGATACACATACACTTACTAGGGGTTCCACCCAGCCACAAAAATAAAAACTCCTATACCAGATCTTTAGAAACTACAAACTCCCACCCAAGGCATGCTGGGAGTTGTAGTCTCCAAATTAGTACCAGGTTCAATATCACTGTCCTATACTTTCAATGGGCATGAGAGCTTTGCTGGGCGAGCCGCCCACACCCCACCGCACAGGATGATATTTTTGGATGGGTGAATGGTAAATCTAACACAAAGGGCCATATTTATAAAGGAGCCCAATTGAGTAAAGGGAATGTCAGACAAAAAAAACTACCTATAGTTTTAACAACCCCCCAAACCTCACTTTTGTTTTGCTTACCTTCCCAAAGATGTCCCTATGAAGATACTACAAGGTGTTGCCTCTCCTGCTGTTTGGGGAGCTGGTTTCAGCAGTGAGACGCATCCTGGTCGGGGCTGTCAGCTATGGCTCTGATGTCACCGGCACTCCTTAGAATGACAGCCCCGACCAGGAAGCAGAGAGGACAAGCGCAGCAGAGCGGCGAGGACCGGGTCTTGTAAGCCTCTTTGTTAAACAAAGTGGGGTCCTGAGGGGCATTGAACCTAAGGTAAATTTTCCTTTTATCGCTGGAACATGTTCTTTAAGAAATTTTGGAATGTTTCACTGTAATATAAAAAGTTAACTTTTATAGTTTTGATTTTTCCAAAAAATAGGCTAAAGGTGCCCATACAATTAGTACTTGCCCGCTGACCAATCCGGACATTCAATCAAATTTCTAGAAGGCCGTTTCCATCTACTTAAAGACTGGAATACGATCGAAAGTCCAGAGTGGAAAAGCAGCTCCGGAAATATTGATTGAATTTTGTGGATCAGTCGGCAGGTAAGTTCTAATAAACGTGGGCACCTTAACACCAAAGAGATTTTGCGTCTAAAATGTAATGAATCCCACATGTTTTTTGCCTTTTCTAAAACAATATAAAAAATATTTTAAAAACCCCATTCGTTCACTAGGCATAACTTTATTTAACTAGCAATACCAATTTATTGGTATGCTACATCTGTAACCATTATAATATGCATAAGATGTAGCTTCTAAACATTGTCCACCTATAAGGATTACTAATAAAATAAAGTGGGTATGTCAAAAGATAAAACAACCAAAGAGTGCTAGGGGAAAGACATCTAGAATGTGAAAGGGTATAGAAAATACCATGGGGTTAGATATATGTGTATTAAATTATGGTACATAGGAAAGTAGTGGGGGGGATAAAAATGTTTGGAAATAAACAACTAATTAGTAGAATTATAAATGAGTATGACATAGAGTCAAGCAGGAAAATATGTGACTTAAGCCATGTGATCAATGAGGAACTGAGCCTGAGTGTGTGACATGCGTGACGAACGGTTGTTTTGCATGATAATATATGCATGTATGCGTTCACTCAGGCATCGTTCGTAAATCCTCCATGGCTGATGTAACCCCCTGAAAAACTGGATGAAATAAACTGTGTGATGTACTGACGGCCACAACCCTGACCTCCATTACATGCTCCCTTGCCTAATCTGTCCTGTAAAGGATTGGGAGAGGCTACTAACGGTGTGTGACTACTGTTCCAACTGTAAGTAGTTCTCTGCAGTATCCAAGACTGAGCATGTGTAAAGAACATAATGGTCAGTGACCACACTGTGTGATACTGGAAATTAAACAAAAACTCATGTTGGAAAGATACATTCCCAACAACCATATAAAAATGAAAGGTGGGACAACAGATTTCTGCTTTTATATTAAGGTGCTATTCCTTGTGAAAAGTGTTTCTTAGGCTTAGTTGTCCTTAAATGTAGATGTATATCTTACATTTAAAAAATAATTTAGGTTATGTGGGACCACCTATGGAGATCCTGTCTCAACTGGACATTCCTCTAGGACACAAAACCTCTGATGTTTCCACTGTTACTATGAGAAACAAATGCGTTATCATTGATACAACTAAAAGGTATTCAGACCTGATACATTGTTAGTAGCTATGTAGTACTGTTTCAATTATGTTATTTTATGTTGATCTACATCATAGTTACATTTACTATTCTGCCTGTACCTCTTAGTATTATAAAATGATCACAGTATATAAAACCATTGTAAAGAATGAAACAAACTGCATGTGTTAGTATAAAGCTTCCTGGAAAGCTGAACTGTATACAGACAGTAATAGTGCAGGAAAACAGATTGTAGTGTTATAAGCCACCAAAGCTAATCAGGAGAAAGAGGCTCAGCTTTACAAGCATTTAGCAAGGGCTGCAAGTTAGGAAAATGTTCTAATCATGTAAATTTTAATTACTCTGACTTTACTGGAATAGCAGAAAGCCAATGCAGCAAAGGCAGATGTTACTAAATTTGCTACATGAGCATTTCAAGTAGGTAGTTGAAAGGCATTATACTAAATAATGATTAGGACAATTATATGAAAATTCTACAAAACAAATTTTTTTTTTTGTACTAACCAAACACAATATTATTATATTTTCTTTTGAAACATTTCATACATTCTTGAAATGTTTGTTAAATATTTTCAGCAATCGGTTTTTAAATAAAGGTCTTTGAAATAAACTTAATCAAAGGTCTTTCAATAAACTTAATGAACCTGTAGTAGAAGTTGGATGTGATATTTTTTTACTATCTCAGTGGAATATTATTGCCACCATTTAGATAAGTGGAATTCTTAATGCAAGCCTATTTTTTTGCGGTAGGATCTCTGACCATTCATATTTGTGATTGGCAGGGGCATCTCTAGGGTTTTGCCACATGAGCCAAACTTTGAATGCTGCCCCTATGTACCACTAGACGCCATAAGTGCACCACCAGGGCTAGGTGTTTATACAGTTCACAAAAAGACATTTATCCATATCATAATTCCTGATGCTTTTCTTAAAAAAAATTTTTAAAAATGGCTCTGCCTGCCGCCAAAGATGCAAATGACACTGTGGTCTCTTTGAAAATGTATTATGTCAGGAAAGTGTGCAGTGACTTGGCAAGAATGGGTTAAGTATTGTGTTGTTATTTTTCAAAGGACCAATAAAAATACCATTCCACCCTGGAAACGTCCTATTGTTTATATTACGATTAGTGAAGCATGGATCCAGATCTTCTTTCCAGACATGTGGGGCCAAACCGTGTATCTGGAATTCTTTTCAGTTAGGGTCTGGTGGGCACCCTAAGAGGTCATTTAAGGACAACCATACATGTAAAATAATGTATGTATCGGAATATGTAAGACAGAAACCAATATTATTTGTGAATGGGAAGGAAGGCCCCTAAAATGATACCCAACATGGAGCCTTATTCCCTTGCCAAGGCGAGTTATTAAGGGCATGTCCACCTCCAAAACTATAATCCCCACACTACTGGCCCCACCATGTAGTGTAGTTAATCCTTACCCACATCCCAGCTCCATAGGGTCTCTCCTGTAGTCCCCCCCCAAAGTCCCCAAAAAATGACTACCAGGAGGCTGCAGAGTCCAATAGGCCACTGCCTGCTAGCTGGCCTCAGGTAGATTTTGCCATGCGTACTGCAGCCCTTCTCCCCCCCTCCCTCCCTCCCTCTCCCTCCCCTCTCCCCCCTCCTCCTCCCTACTTCCCTCCCCTAGCATAAAAACCCCTTCAGTAATGATTTCCCCCATGTCTCCCAGCCCCAACCGCATATTTTTTTTTTTTGAAAGCTCCCCAAACTCTACTTACCTCTCCTCTTTCCTCCGGCGAAGTGAGCTGCCGCAGCCGCGTCTGTGATTGGTGCCGCTCAGCCAATCACAGACGCGGCTGCCGGTCCGCCCTCTGCTTGCATTTCCTTGCAAGCAGAGGGCCGGGAGCGGGCGGAGGATCGAGGGATAGGTAAGTAGAGTTTGGGGGGGCTTTCTAAAAAAAAAATGTAGCGGTTGGGGCTGGAAGCCCAGGGGGGATCTTATATGAAAAATAAAATATTTAGGGTGGACATAGCCTTTAATTCTTGGAAATATGGATTACACACAGGTTCATGTTATGTTTATTATAACACCATTTTCTTTTATTTTTGTATTACGGTATATGCACTATCCACCTTTTGGAATATTAAATCCAAATTTAATAAGTTTTTCTTTGATGCTCTGGTGAATGGAGTGTTTTGCAGTGTAAACGCTAATTAATCTGTGACTGCTTGTGAAGGACGATGCTAATAACCAGTTAGTTGCGGAGTGAATGGTGTAGGTTAACCATTTAGCTGCTAGGACAGGGTTGTGCATAGTCAGTGAGAGTCAAGAGTGTTTTGGGGCGTCTTTAAGGCCATAACTTAAAGTGGTGGCAGCTTGTACCAATTGATTGGTCAGATCACGTGCCCAGCGAACTGGCGTTCTGACATATTAGAATTTTTTTTATATATAATAATTTATTATACAGTTATTTTCTCAACTTTTACAGTAGATAAGTTTTAATGCAGCAAAGAACCCCCCCCTGCTTATGTGGAAGCTGCATATGCTGTGTCATTAGTGCCTTCATTGTGTTTTTACAGGTGTTGGAAGTTTGGAAAATGAATATTTGGCTGCCTCTGCCTAAGTATACCTCAGACAGAGGCATATAAACATTTATACAGTATGTAAAATAATAACATAGTATTGAGTTTAAAAAGACATACGTCCATCAAGTCCAACTTTTTCACGCTCCTTAGCCTAGTGGGGCCTAGTTTTAATAGTTGATCCAGAGGAAGTAAAAAAAGTCAGAAATAGAGGGGAAATAATTCCTTCCTGACTCCAAATGGCAGTCTGCAAAATGTCTGTAACTTTAGTTTCTCTGCACAGAAAGAGGTGATCCTGGGCTAATTTCACTGCCGGGTCCTGAAAGTGCTGATGACAGGGATTCTAACAGATTCTTAGTATGGGGTATTCAGTAATGCAAGTGATATTTATAGAGTTTAGTGGCAATAGAGAGCATGGAATGTCATTACAGAGATGGAAGGGGTCATGAGTGGCTTAAAAACAGATACTTGTAGTCGCACTCCAATTGTGAATTTATTGAAAACCAACAGAGTACAATGTTTGGGGGTACTGGCCCCCTTCTTCACCAGTACCCCCGAAACGTACTCATGTTTGGTTTCAATAATTCACAATTTGCAGTGTGATTACAAGTATCTGTTTTTTATGATATATTGCTTCCACTGGAGTAGGAAACCTCTTTGAAGTCTGCACCCACGCAGGCAGTGTGCACCTGGACATTTTTGTATATCCCAAGTCATAGTGGTTTAACATATGCATGTTGAAAAAACAACAGATAAAATACCAGAAACCAATAAGGGATTAAACACGTGTGTAAGAGCAGAGGGTATGGATGCTCGTAACAATATTGACTAAGAAAGGACATAGGATCAAGGGAACATGCTGTGAGCAGAAATGACAAGAAATGTCAGAGACTTCTGAATCTGCCATAGAAGTAAATGATTGTCCTGAGGTATGGCAAATATTTGAGACTACATCACACCTAATAGATAATTATTGTAGTGCCGTATGCTCTGAACTGATGAAAAGGGTTCAGCCCTCAAAAGCTTGTCTATAATAAAACTGTTAGTCCATTGAAAAAGTATCACAGTACTCTTATTATTTTTTTACATCACACCTTAATTCTGGAGAGTGCATGGAGAGAACGGCATCCATGGGTGAGATAAGAAAAGAGGAAAAACGTTTATCATGCAAAAGAGACATGAGTACAGACTTTACAGCAAAATACATTTTTTCTTTTTAAATAATTTTTATAGCCACCACAATTTTAGATGTTGTGTGTCAAGGGCATAATGTATAGCATTAGACACAGCACATGTAAGACTTTTAGAATGTTTAGAAACCCACAGCTACTGTATTAGCTAGTTAGAGGCTACTCTGTATATTGGTCAGGAATGATGAGGCAATATATTAATATGGTGGGTTGGAGACTTGGGGATATTTGGGGGGCCTTCTACCCTCTCATGCCTTGTGGGTCATTTACACACAAATCCCTCCCGAGGCACAATATCTGGGGGTAAGAGGTTGTTATTATTATTGCTATGAGTCAGGGACAAAAACTCCTCCACAGTATTTAAAGGGCATGTCCACCCTGAAAACAAAAAAAATTGGGCATAGTCGGTAACCTCCCCAATCCCAACTACTATACATAGCAAAATATTATATGATTATAACCAGATGTTTCCCTGCTGCTTCCACTGCACATGCTCAAGCTTATAAAAAAAGCTCATGAGCAAAAGGAGTAGGCAGATACCTTTGCGAGAATGGAAGAGAACTAATAATTAAATATCTGGTAACAATGCAGGTAATACACTGCCAAATATAGCAGTTTGGGTGTGTGCAGATAACAGCCAGGTCACCGGCTTACATATAGTATTTAAAGATTAAAGGGCATGCCCAAGCATATACAGAAATGCCAAAAATGCCCCGATATGTATGTATCAACATGTTGGTTTATATCGAAAATCCATATAATATTTGCGTCCACTTGTACCCCAGTAGCAGCCACTGCACATGCGCAAGATTGCCACACACGCGTACTTATCTACATCCATAAAGCCACACAGGTGAGCGTACATGACTATGCAGCGCAGGTGTGCACATGAGTGAGATAGCCGTGGGGTGCAGACGATCAACTGGTCGTGCATGTGTGCACGCGTAAGACATGCATGCAAGTGCACAAAAGTAGAGGTTATTGTGAACTGTTCATTGGGAGCATTATTATTTACAGGTAAGGGTGTACAGAAAACTGGGGCATTTTATATTTACAGGTCAGGATGCACTGGACATTCGGGCATTTTATATTACAGGTCAGGGTGTACTGGACAACGGTCTGAATTTATTTTTACAGGTCAGTGTCTACTGGACATTGAGGCATTGTTAATCTAGGGCTTAATGTCAAGTATTATATTACCTTGGGTGGGTGGGGGGGTGGTGGTATTGGGATATATTATCTGTTGGTGTTGGGGCCCCATCCAATATTTTGCAATGGGATATCTAGCTATGTCCTGCTATATTTATCAACATTGAATCTCATCTACCATTCTGCTGTCCATTGTGATATGATAATCTATCTAGGTCTGGTTGCAGCATCTTTAAAAGTTTCCAAAGCTCTGATAGTTTAGTGTCATCAGCACAGACCTTGCTCTCAATGCCCCTAAGTAGGGGCTTCTCTCTAATGACCCAATGTGAGTAAAATGCTCAGGGCGGCGCCCCTGCTAAATATCAGAGAGGCGGCAGGCAGAACAGAAGGAAATAAAATCACGGGTGCACTAACTGCTGACTTCATGCAGACGCTGCTCTGATCGTTATTGGGTAAGTGGGTAATTATCTGTGTGTGCAGAGTTTGGGTGATCTGGGCAATAGGGCATGTTATATGTACCAATCTGTGTGATCTAGGCATTAAGGCATGTTATATATACTAATTTTGTGATCTAGGCATTATGGCATGTTATATGTACCAATCTGTGTAAGCTGGGCATTTATTTTTACAGGTCAGTGGAACATAAGGCAACATGAGGGCAACTTAGTTAGGTTAGTTAGGGCCCTGCTGAAAAAAATATCTTGATGTGGTGGCAGGTTTACACATTTTTTGGGAAAAAATCTTTAATTATTTTACAGGAATTATGGGGGGATATTTTTTTTTTTTTTTGTAGTTGTTGAGGAACTGTATAAATTCTGCCGTGATGTGCAATTTATAAGACCAAATCTTTAACCACACCCATTCCTGGAAGCCACGCACACCTAACCCTGGTTGCAGTGGAGAAACTTCATGGCGCCTAATTGTACATTGGGCGGGCATTTCAAAGTTTGGCTCGGCGGCAAAAACCCCAGAGACGCCCCTGGCTATGTTTGTTGTAACTATGCTAGCAGCACTGCTTAAAATGATTCTGCACAGTCTAGAAAACTAACTGTAATTATACTTTAGTTAAATGCTAAATTCAGTGTTAAAAAAATGCTAATGACGCATTCAACACTTATGCTGAGACACTGCAATGAATGTGGGGATGTGAATTATGCTGTAAAATAACAGGCGCTAATTGTTTTGAATCAACCCCTAGAGAAAAAGTCTATATACTAGTATTTCACAAATTTGAGCTTCCAGGTGCTGTATCTGTTTGCATGCCTTATGCTTCTTTATATACCTACAAAATGATGGGATATGTAGGACAACACCTTAAAATACTTTAATAAATGGGACTTATAACATAAGTTCTCACTGTGTAAGGGCTAACCACTTTGCTTAAAGACCTATAAAGGAGATGCTTGTGTCCTAGCAGAGATGTTTGTGTCAAATGATAAAGCTTTATTAAAGGGCATCTATAGTGGGAAAATGAACTTTTTTTTCTTTCTTTCCATGAGTTCTATAATTCCCTACAACCCCCAGAGTGTCTTCGTTTTTTCAGATTCCCTCTCTGTCCTGAGATACACCAGTTAGAGAATACGTGATTGCATTCTCTACTCCTACTTGGACTGTCAATCAAATCCCTGTGACTTGATCCCCCCTCCCTGCTCTGTAATAAACATAGAGATAACAGCATTAGCAGGGGGAGAAAGGTAGCTTTGATGTTAGATATAAGGCTGACTTGACCCCCCTTCTTAATAGCTTTCATGATTGATGATGGGTCACAAAGTGAGAGATCGTAAACTGTACTGATCTCTTCTTCCGTGTCTCCGGGACAGCTTACTTTCTATGGCCACTGTGCTTGGGTGTGTTTTTCAGGATGTTGAACTTTTAACTCCTACTGCACATAAAAAGCTTGTGGTTAGCGGAGCTGAGACATGGAGGAGGTAACAGAGGGAGGGAGAAGGGGGGAATGCTGCACATAGATCTGACACCGTGGTTTAAACAGAGTCAGTGACAGATAAGGATTAAGGCAGCACAGAGTACATGAATTTTAACTTTGCAAAGGGGCAATGTGTTTTTTTCACTATAGATGCCCTTAACTGATTTTACTGTATTATTTGAAGACATTAAAAGGGACATTAAGGACAGAGAACAGTGAACCTTTATTTCCAAATTCTAAGATATACTACTTCTACAACAAATTAGTTAATTCCCATAACACAATACAAGACTCTGTAAGACTGGGTACAAACAACATCAGATCTTTCCGGCGACTGACCATTAGTGATGTGTATTGGTCTGTTGTCTGGAAATATCTGATGGTGTGTGTGCAGCGGCCGGGGTAAATCATGGCCGGTCCCATGGGACTGCACAATCGGTTGCATTAACTGTCGGCCGAGGGCCACTGTTGCCGTGACCAACAGACATTTGTCCCAGCCGACTGCTCACTGGTGCAAGCAATTGATTGGGACAAAAACTGCCTCCTGTGTACCCAGTCTTAACAGGATGCCAACCAAACCAAGAGATTTGGAAAATCGCAGCAGGAGGAATATTCTAAAAACCAGAGGGATCCCTGAAGATATTAAAAATAAATAACTGATGGAATATGGTACTGACCTTTTTAAAACTATTCTACCTGATATTACTGATCTAGATATGGTTGTGGATCTAATACACAGATACACAGACTACCAAAAACAAAATCAGCTCCACAGAGTGCACCAGAGATGTAACCAATTCATTTTTTACAAATAAAAAACAGCAGGGGAGCTAGGGAGACAGCAGGGGAGACAGCTCCTGATTGTGTAGTAAGTAACACAGGCAGATCTCAGTTTGGGAGATGGCAGCTAGTGATCCTATCTCTAAATTGTAGAATCCATTTTTGAAAAGTTGTTTTTCTTGGTGGAGTCACCCTTTAAGGTATAATTATACAATTATAGGCCTACTTCTTAAGTCATACTTTAAACCAAGGTTATACTATGCAGGGTTTTTTATGTTTATCTTTACTGAAGTGACACAGAGAGAGTAAAAAGAGATAAAACATTGAGAATATTAGATAAGGATAATACAGGAGATGAATACTATCCACACTATTGTACCACAGTCATAGATAATGGCTATAACAAAAGTGATCTTTTATGTACAGTTACAAGAATGCACTTATTATAGAATAATAAATTATCCCCTCACTGCTCTAACCCTATTCACAATTTATAAATTCAAACTTAGTAAAACCTAAAAAACTAAAACCTATAAAACACAATATGACAATAAGAATCTACTCAAGGATGTCTCAAATAGTAATAATATTATGTGTGTCGTTTGTATTTTATTTTCCCTCTCTCTCACTAAACAGTATCAGTCAAAATACTATTTATTACTTCAAATGGTTATAGTTTATATTAGGAATAATAAATAAAGTAAATAGATAAGAATCCAAAGTAGCCCAGGATGGTGATATTCTCTACTCGTTTAGAGAGGAAAACTTTTTTTTTGTTTTTTTTTTTCTTTTTGTTGGTAATTGCTTTATATGCCTAAATATGACTTAGGAATTTCTAGTAAGTTATATGTAATATAAATGAAGATCATTCACTAATGCAATATTATTTATTTAAGGTACTAAATACAAACCTATAATGTCAGAGGTCTAAACTCACCGCACAAAAGACACTCTTTGCAATACACTATACCAGTGTTTCTCAACCTTTTTATCTGTGGGGAACCCTTGAACTATTTTCGTGTCTCGGGGAACCCCAACATAAAAATAATTATTATTATTTTCATCTTTTTCTTTCTCAGGCATCAAATCATAAAATAAATAATTTCTACAAATATAAATGATAGATCTATAAATATATCTCTATTGAAAGAAATGCACTCAAATTCATGCAGGGTGGGGACCCTTACATAAAACCGTTACTTTTATTTATCTCTCAGATCACACACACTAACACACATAATTTATACAGAACAATGGTAAATATATAGAAAAATAAATCTTTATTCATTACAATAGTGGATCTATCAGTTTCTGTCAATCTCTTGGGAACCCCAATGCAACCTCTCTGGGACCCCTAGGGGTCCCCGGACCCCTGGTTGAGAAACACTGCACTATACAATAAAACTGACATCCTACATCCAAGAAACACATCTAATTTCAAACATGAAAATCTCTTCCAAGTAAATTATTTACCCATATATACAAAGCTCTTTTAACCCCCAAAAAAGACAAGGACCGTAGAGCGCTTTGAAGATAAAAAAGTAATCCTAGATAAATACGGTAGATATTTAATACTACAATGTATAATTAAACAACAAAATACACAATCATAATGTATACACTCCACACAACACCAATAAAATTCGTTTACAGGGGTTTTAAATTAACATGGACTCTAACATGGATACAACTGCAGACCTTAAACAACGTATAACAAAGATTTTCAGCATTTTATGGACACAGGAGAGTCAATACCTATTCTCCTAAAACACACATCTTTTCAAGATAGATACTCTCGTCTCTTTCCTGACCAATGACTCCTACAGACTTCAAAACAGCACACATACATAGTGGCACCCTCTCAGATCACACTCTAGTTTCATTTACAGTGTCAGAAGTCATACAATCAAACACTAATATGGAAATTAAATCCTTATTTGCTCCCAGAATCTCCCAGAAACTGATTCTATTGTCAATACAGCACTGAAAGAATATTTTGAGTTTTAAAGGATAACTATCGTGTATATAACGTTTGTTTAGAAAACTGTTAAAATGAAAAGTACATGGGATAAAAGAACTGGTAATTCCTACCTCCCAATACTGTTTCTGTGAGGTGCACCAACCCAAAGAAAACTGATAGTCCAGGACCAACCTGGCAAATGAAAACTGTTAGTGTTGTCATCCTCATGAAATGATATTTTGAGGCAGGATAATCAATCCAACCTCCCTGCCCAGGTATTTCCATTTTAAATATTAGATTACTTACCATGTCCAAACCAAACAAGCCGGAGGAGTAAATTTTACCAATCCTTAAAAAAAACTATCATGCCTCTACACTCAGACAATAATGATTCGCAATGCAGAAACACAGGAAAAAATGGGTCAAAATTTCAAATCAAACTAAACGAAACTAATCGCCTTATCATGTTACAAACTTACAAACAAATTTACATTTTTAAAAAGTGTTTTCCACTGGGAGGTTAATAAAAAATATTTTTAAGGTTCTGCAGAACTCCAACAATGATTCAAAATTGGTATTACAGTCACTCTCCACTTTGTGAGAAATTGTAAGGGTAACAGTTTCTTACATATATGGTGGGATTGTCTTTATACTTCCTAAATACTATACTGAATTGTACAATCCATACAATCTGTCACTTTGAGTGACAGTCGCGAGGCAGCCAATGGAAAGACGCGCTCTGCAAGGAGGCGTGTCTTCCTATTGGCTGCCTCCCGGACTGTCACTGACAGTGCCAGTGGGGAGGATCGGACGGAGCGACGAGGGAGATTAGTATAGTAGTGCAGGACTTTTGTAAAGTACCCAGAGTGGAGGAATTAGCGTTTTAGGTCCTCACCCTAGGTACTTTGAGGAATGGATTGGGGAATAGTAAGTATAATGTCCTCCCCAATAAATAATGGGGTCAGAGGGCATGGCCAGTCGATTCACATGCTTACAACATGTTTTAAGAGTAAATGTACAGAGACAGGTACTGGCAAGTAAATGTAAGCCTCTTAGTTACATAATCCACTTCATACATGTACGGAAATGCAACATATGGAATAGTATCTTGCAATGCATGGGTGATCAGGGGAGGAAAGTTTTCACATTAGAAGTAAAAAAAAATATGTTGTACCCTTAACTGGATGTACCTCACGTGGTGTGTTTGCTAAAAGCTCAGAACCCCCCCTGGGTTAGGAGGCTAGTGATGTCTTGTCCATAGGAATTGCTTGCAGGAGGAGACTGGCACAGGTGCTATTTCGCTATACCGTTTCAGCTTGCATGCCCCTGACAGTGGAGATGTTGATCTGCAGAGCTGTGACCATGTTGCAGCACCAGAAAAAAATGTCCTTAGCTAAGAAAAGAGAAAGTGATTGCAATTAAAGATAGGTGTACACGGCATCGAATTCGATCAATTCGTTCGACTTGGCAATATCGCCTATTGGCAATATCGATCGGTCTATCAAAAAAAAACTCATTGGGCAAGATGGAAAATTTTCCATCTACCAGAACCAGATCTTCTATAGATTTCAAGCTGAAATCTATGGAATATTGTCTGTGCAATCGATTGGTTCTTCTGATCGGATTTACGATAGTTTTGGACAATTGCTATTGATCGGAAGAATATTGGACCGTGTATGCCCACCTTAAGGGGGAAAAAAACAGTGGGAGAGTCTTAGACAACACTGCTAAATACTGTAATTGATTTGCAGTCACATTTTTTTATTCTGTCAAATTAAATTTTGAGAAACATAACTTGGTTATGGAGTATCTATAATTTAGAGAGAACAGAAACAGACAAAACCGGATTTCAAAAGCAGGTCTATTCCTGTCATTTCCACCCTTTTAAATGATGTAAAATGAAATTAGAAAATATATCCTGAAAATGAACAAATCTATTACTGTTGATGCACTGTCCATGCCTACTAAATCGCCACTGGTTAACAGAAAAGCTTGCCCAATTTTCAAACCCCCCCTCTGCCTAATTCTTACTCAGCATAAGCTCCATATAGACATGTTATGCACATGCAATGCCCGACTGCATGACGATTAAAGTCTTTGATGTACCAACCCAGCGACCCAAGCCTGACGCCCATAGAAGAATAAATTGTTCACCAAAACAAAGTAAAATTTGGGCCTTAGGTTTACGGTGTTGGTTTCATACCAGGGGGTGAACATTCCCTTAATTTTGGTCACTTGGGGACGTCATTTTGTGCGACTGTACCTTTATTGATTATACTAACGATTGTACATTTAAGATTGCTGGCATAAATTTATGATCGTGATCATAATGGTACGATGTCTGAACAATTGTATGGTTAAATGATCATAAATGTATTGGAACTTTCCGATACCACAGGTTTTCAAATACCATCCTCATTAATTCATTGTTTTTTAAGGAACATACATTCAGTGTAATTGGCATCAATGTTTACTATGACTACATAGTCCGTCCCAGCCCCTCCAACACTCAAACAATTTCTTAAAATGCTTAACTATAGCATCATGTAGGCCAAATTATGTAACCATGCAGGGTCCTGGTGCAGGGGCGTAACTAGAGGGGGGCAGGGGGAGACAACCGCAGGGGGGCAGGAGCCAAGGGGGCCCCATTTTTTATAGCAGATATAGCCTCCTTCCTGTGGATGAATCACAGATAGGGCCCATCATAGTTTTGCTGGGGGGCCCAGTGATCCCTACTGTCCTGGTGACAGATGTCAGAGGATAGAATCTACTACTATTCATATACCTAGCTTACCTGAAGTTATACTACCATCGCTTTATTCTAGAAAAATAAATAAAAACTTGTTTTAGACATTTGAACAAAAATGTACTACTTAGGCTGTGGCCACATACAATTACACTTGTGAGTAATTTCTATCCACACTTACACCTGTGTGGACTCTAGTCACTTCTAACCTCTCCTTATCCACAAGTTTCTGGCTCAGACATGATAAGTTCAATTCACTCAAGCGATGGCTAATAAGCTAGTTTGTGTCTCCCTGTGTAGTGAAAGATAATGCCTATTTTATGCAAGATTGCTTTTGGGTAAGATTACAGGTAAAGCCTTGTACAAAAGTTAAATAATTGACAGTTTCAGAAGGAAACTAGTGAATGTACAGATTACTAATAACTTTGGGGTGAATCTAAAAACCTGAGGTATCGGAAAGTTATGATAGTGAGGGTTATTGTAAAAGTACGGCCACACATTTATGACCACAGTTGTACATTTCCGACCATATTGCGGTACAACAAGCAGTAAGTCCATTACCGCCATAGTATGGTATAGGCTGTAGGCAGGTGGCCCACGACCCGCGCAGACCCGCTGGTGGGGGTGACAAGGGGTGGGGGTTTGGTTGTTTCTGGAGGTGGGGCTTGGGATTCCAGGGCAGGTCTTCACTAATTGGCTTACCATAGATTACAAAACTGCTACATTTTTAAAGAAGAATCCGATAGGTCTACCCCACATTTAGCCAACTCAGTAAACATCATTGATACAAGGAATTCATGAGAGCTGGAAGGTCACAAAATTAACAAGTCGGATTTCCAAAAAATATTACATTTAAGAAAAACATTTGTCAGCATTTTACAATAGAGAGCTCCCTCGTGTGGCAAAATTGATGATTTTTTAAAAGGTTTTATTACAAAGTTACAGAAGACATTAATATTCTAAAAATAATTCAATGTACTGTTTTCTTTTACATTTTTACCTGCTACAGTTATACAACAGTTTTTTACTAACAGTGTGCCACAGAGAGGTGTGTCGAGAAATGTTTATATTTAATATATTTACAAACCATCTGGATTACTATAATATATATTGTTGTTGATGACAGTGTGTGGGGACTTGGCCTGAAAGTATTGGTATTAGTTTCTTTTAAGTACCAATAAAAAGGCCATCTCATTCTAAAACACTCCCAAGTGTTCAGGGACGTAACATCCAGGGGAGCAGAGCAGGGCCTGCAACTGTAGGGGGCGCCAGCTTCTTATTCTTCCTATGATAAATAGCTTCCTCCCAGAAAACCACTGGGACCCCATTATAGATTTGCAGGGGGGTCCAGTGATTCCTAGTTATGCCACTGCAAGTGTTTATGTTAGATTAGGAAACAAGGAGACATCTTTGTCTATGGATAGACTGTCTGGGGCTAAACTGATATCTGGAATGTTCTAAAGCAAGAGATCTGGTAGTCATAAGATATGAAACTAATATACAGCCAGGGGCATAACTGCAGGGCACAGGCCCCCCAGAGATGGAGCCCAGGAACCCTGAAACCACCACCTCCCCAGACTGAGGTCCACGATCAGCTGTTTGTAACCAGCTGATCATGCATATGAAGGACTGTTTTAAAAGTCCGGACAGAAGTTTGGGTCCGGTTTTTAAAGGGCAAGTCCGCCCTAAAATGAAAACTCACATACAGGTAAATCACCCGCCAAAACCCTAAACGGTAATAGTTTGAAATCTGAAATATAAAGTCTAACCTGAAATCCTGCACAATGTCCTGGTGCCCCTGTTTCTGCTTCCTGGTTCTTCCAGTTAGTAACGTCAGTTATGGATTTGACAGTTCACATCAAAGCCTGTCATGTTCTCTGAGCATGCCCAGGCTCAACAGGCTTATAAATTACTCAGTTTCCATGAGGAATCCAGAAGCATAGCAGGCACACAGTAATGAATTCATAGGACAAAGTATGATATTTTATACAACATATTTTAAAGAGACCATTTTCTAAAAGATGTTCTTATGAGGGTGGAGTTGTCCTTTAAACAGCTGATCGCGCATATGCTTCCTTCATACGTGCAATCAGCTGTTTAAAAACAGCTGATCGTAAAGGTTGGACGGGCCCTCTTACCAACTAGGTATACAGTGTCATAGTATTTGGGACAATGTAAATATTAAATACCACACAACCTTTTTATGGTTGTATGGTTATAAAGGAATGAAAGTACTGGGACTGTATTAGCCTTACCCTTTCCATGTTAGTATCAATTCAATCCATAAATTGTAACCAATAAGAAAGGCTACTGAATGTTTATATGATGTTTAGAATCTTATTAATATTAATGGGAAAGAAACTTGGCTGTGCTGAATGCATGGAGACAGGTCGTAAATCCAGAAAATTCCTGGACACTCCCGCCTCATGCTTATTTAAGGAGGGGATGTCAACAACACCAAGGGGCTTAAAAATCATTGTAACCCCTATAACTTAGTTCATAACGAGGGGCCATTCTGAATGGGCAATGGATCTTATGTTTCTTCTCGTCCTGATACACAAGACTTCTGTTAGTAGTTAGGGTCTGTAAATTTTTATATCCTATTTTTTTTTATTTGTAATATTTTTTTTGTATTTATTATTATATGCATTGTCCATTCAATCTATAATGTAATGCTATTTTTTGGCCGACCGCCATCCATGCACTATTGGTCAGTCAGCCGAAAATATCTGCTGGTGTGGGGTGGCCGACCGTGACTGCACCTTGTCTGAATCGTACGAACGGACAATCGGATGTGTTGGTAAATGCGGGCAATCATGCGGTTCACTATGGGACCGCACGATCAGTCGCTAGACTGTCGGCCGGAGCCACAATTGCCGCGACCGACAGTCATTTGTCCGGCCAAGCGCTCGCGACGAAAATATCCTGCAGTGTGTACCCAACTAAAAGTTTGTCTTTGATGCTCTAAAAGAACTCAGGCAGCCTGTTATAAATCAATGTGAGAATGAATGGCAATAACCCTGTTTGAATGCTTGCGTGTTGTAATGCTAATTACTGAGTTTAGTGTTAACCATGTAGTTGCCAGGACAGGGGTGTGCATAGCCAAGGAGAGTCAAGAGTGATTGTGTGCCCAATGAACTGACATTTGTGACACTGTTATTTAGTCAACATAGTATAACTTATGATTTCACAGTGTATGGTTAACTATACACAGTAAAAAGAATACACATTTTAGAAAATAACACAATAGTCAAACATGAGCACAAGGGTCTGACAATCACTGTTAAGTTATAGCACGTGAACCTAATTTCTTTGCTTTACACCAACTAAATGCAACAGAGTTCATTGTAGATTTTTGAACTAAGCTCAGTCTGGTCTTCTACATCTAGTAGAAATGCTGGAACTGCACAAAAACAGTATCAAGTACATCTGTGCCAGCAGGGGGTGTCTCTGGGGGGGTTTGAGCTGTCTGATCTGAGTGGCTGCTGCTGTCACACACCCCAGTGAGCGGCCTCAAGTACTGTATGGGAATGTGATTGCCTTGACAACACTGTATATGGGCAAGTGATTCTGAATTTACTGACTTATAGATTCATCGGTAGTTTCAAATAACAATATATCCATCTGAATTTTTTGATGTAAATAGATGGGGACCTCCAATTTTCAGCGATAGACAATACTTAGTACTTTGAATTTCCATGATTCTTGGTTACTTAGGAACCGTTAACACTTTTCAGTCCTTTTCCCACATTTGTAACTTTTCTAAAGCATGCTGCAGGCTGCATTGGTTTTTAATGCAAGTGTTTAGTTTTAACTGATTAATTAATACAACCTTTTATTTTATACAATTTCAAAGGTTTCTAGATTTAAACGTAAATCTATAACTAAAGGGAAACTGTGGTCTCCATGCAAGTTGATTTTAAATAAAAAGCCAGTTTCCTACCTTAAAACGAGGCATCAACCACCTCTCTACGTGCTCACAGCCCAAGATATAAAGACATTACAGACATAAAGTTAATGGGTGGGAGGATGACATGGGACATTCCTAGGCTGCTCCTCCACTTCGCCACCGGCGAGCACAGCCTCAGACTTCAGTGTGTGAGGGAGACAGGAAGTTCCTTCCCCCTCTTGGCTGTGTGAGGATCCCCACGAGAAGGTAAGGGAATCTACAGCCCTACTCTCCCACTATGTTCTCACTCTGCCTGAAAAGGCTTGTTTCATACAGTTTTCTGTTAGGGTGGTGGTGTTTGAGTGAGGAGGGCACCTGTGAGTAGGCAGGATCAATGCACCTGTGAGTGGGCAGGACCAATGACATGTGAGTGGGCAGGGCCAATGCACTTGTGATGTGGTGCCAATACACCCACGAGTTGGCAGGGCAATGCACCCACCCCAAATGGGGCTGTAAGGGAATGGGCCATGTGGCCCATGAGTGGAGGGACCAGGGGGGCTGCAAGGGCAGGAGTAGATATAGGGAGAGATACTGTCTCAGCGTTTCAGAGCAGGAAGCAGGAAGTGCAGGGACCTGGTGATGTTGCTGCCATATAACACACAAAAATGTAAATATCTCCAAAACTATGCAAAATAAACAATGAAGTAAATTCTCCGGAGAGCAATTTCTATCAATTTACCTAAAGTCATTTTTGGACCACAGTTCCCCTTTAATGCTGATTAAAACATCAATTAAATGCATACCCTCAACATTTTCCCTTTAAAAGTTAATTATATATAATATATATAAAATATATATTTGTTTTTTTGTGCTTCCACATCGCAGTGGGCAACTATGGGCCTAGCTTTGGCAGAGTTCTGGACCATACCTCCCAGCTCTTGCAAGATGTTCTGGAATCTGTAGCTCACAGTTATGCCTGTATTGTCACGGTGTGCTGAATCATCCAGGAAACTTCACATTTAGAATTTTTCAGAAGGCGAAGTAGAAGTATAAGAAATCTCTATTGGTGGTGGGGCCCAGGTGACAATTTAGATCCAAACATTGTAGAAAATCTAATCAGCCTTATGAAGAAACACTTTTGATGGGTTCTCCTACCACGAAAAATGATCAAAAAAATTAGTTTCATAGTGAGGATATCCTTTTTCTCCAGAAGATTCGAGATATTGGAACACAGCTCCAAAGGTTGATGCAACATTAGCAGTGGTGGCTAGAAAGGCATCTCTAGCCATAGATGACGGTGTAAATTTAAGAGATTCAATGGAAAGACACCAAAATTCTCTTTTTAAAACATTATAGATGGTAGCAGCTTTAAGACCAGTAGTAGCTAGCACAGGCCTGTCTTGAGCAGCCTGGTTCTGGCTGGAAATATTGATCAGGCTCTCCTCAAGGGCACCCCCAGGGAGAAAATCAGAGAGAAGCTTCCTGATGTTATAGATTTTATCAGTGAAGCATCACTGGATGCTTCACTTTTAGCAAAGACATCTAGTATCTCTGTAGTTCATAGAAGATCCCACTGACTGAGACAGTGGAAGATAGACACAGTTGCTAAACATAATATCGCCTATTTACCCTTTTTAAGGAAAATTATTATTTGGTTCCAGGCTAAAAGATATATCTAAAAATGTTGATAACAAGAAAATAATGATGGTTACGCAATTGAGAAGGCCAATTCCCAGGTTGCTAACAGTATGTGTTGAACTTGCCAGTTTGATACCAGTATATAATGAAATTCCCAGTTTGCTACCAGTATTAAACGGAATTCCCAGGTTGCTACCAGTATGTGATGAAATTTCTATTTGATATCAGATATAATGAAATTCCCAGTTTGCTACCTGTATTTAATGAAATTTCCAGGTTTCTACCAGCATATGATGAAATTCCCATTTGCTACCTATATTTAATGAAATTGCCAGTTTGCTACCAGTATATAATGAAATTCCCAGTTTGCTACCAGTATTTAACGGATTCCAGGTTGCTACCAGTATGTGATGAAATTGCAGTTTGATACCAGTATATAATGAAAATTCCCAGTTTGCTACCTGTATTTAATGAAGTTTCAGGTTTCTACCAGATATGATGAAATCCCCATTTGCTACATATTTAATGAAATTGCCAGTTTGCTACCAGTATATAATGAAATTCCCAATTTTTACTGTATTTACGAATCCTAGGTTGCTACCAGTATATGAGAAATTTCCATTTGTACCAGTATATATGGATTGCCAGTTTGTATATAATGAAATTCCAATTTGCTACCAGTATATAATGGAATTGCCAATTTGTTACAATATATAATGAAATGCCAGTGTGCTATCATTATGTAATGAAAATGTCAGTTTGCTACCAGTATATACTGAAATTGCCAGTTTGCTACCAGTATATAATGAAATTGCCAGTGTGCTATCATTATTTAATAAAAAATGCCAGTTTTGCTACCAGTATATACTGAAATTGCCAGTTTGCTACCAGTATATAATAAAAAGGCCATTTTTTACCAGTATATATAATGGAAATGTCAGTGCTACCAGTAATAATGAAAGCCATTTTTAAACTAGTATATAACGAAAAAGATTTTTAAACAGTAGATAATGAAAAAGCCATTTTTAAACAATAGATAATGAAAAGGCAATTTTTTACCAAAGATAATGAAGAGGCCATTTTTTACCAGTAGATAATGAAAGGCCATTTTTTACCAGTATAATAATGAAAAAGCCATTTTTTAACAATATACAATGAAAATGCCAGTTTGCTACCAGTATACATTGAAATTGGCAATATCAGCATATTCTGGTAGCAAAATGGCAGTTTGTACCTGTATATCATGAAAGACATTTATTTTTACCAGTATATAATGAAAAGTCAGTGCTACCAGTATATACTGAAATGCTAGTTTGCACCAGAATTTACTGAAATTGCCAGTTTGCTACCAGTGTACACTGAAATTGCTAGTTTGCTATCAGTATATACTGAAATTCCCAGTTTGCTCAAGTAGCTCACTTAAATGCAACTGTCCATGTGGTTGCCAGGCCACGCCCCTAATGCAGTTTTTATTACACTAAAACTGTCCTGGTTGGCGGGTTGAACTACACCACCCATCATCACAAACAAAAGAGATTTAAAAACTGCAGCAATAAATGCCACAACACAATGGTTAATGGTCGAACTAAACCACCTAACATCCCTTAGACTGCAGCTACATTATCAATGGACGTTAACATGCATGTAAAGTGCAATCACAATACAGCACGTTAACATGCATTTCCTTGTAGTTGCACTGCAATTTATGCAATAATCTGTTCGATCAGCAAAAAATGGTGATAGCATGTGGTGATGGCCACAGACGTTGAAGTGATTTAAAACTGCATCATTTGGGGGCAGCAGTGAATATATATCACAATTCATGGTTAAAATGATCTTGGTTGATGGTTAAAGGGCATGTCCACCCCCAAAACTATAATTTCCCCCACTACTGGCCCCACTCTGTAGTGTAATAAAATCCTACACACACATCCCAGCTCCAAATGTTTTCCTGTAATGTCCCCCCAAAGTCCAAAAAACTGTCAACCAGGAGCAGTGCAAGGAGGGAAATGTTTCCACCTCTGAGGCTTCCTCTCAGAGTTTTGGCTTGTCCAGAGCAGCCCTCCCCCTAGTGTAAATCCCTGTAAATATTGTAGGGTTTCCTCCCCCAGCCCCAACTGCAATTATTTTTCAGAAACTCCCCCGATCTTTACTTATTTCCTCTCTCCTCCTTCACTCCCCGCATCCGTGACTTGCTGCCTCTCAGCCAATCACGGACGCGGCTGCTGGTCCGGCCCCCTGCTTGCAGTTCATGCAAGCAGAAGGCTGGGCAGTGTGCGAGAAGAGAAGGAAGGAAGTAAAGATCGGGGGTTCTGGAAATAATAATATGCGGTTGGGGCTGGGGAGGAAGCCTACAAACTATACAAAATTTAGAAAAGGGGTGGACATGCCCTTTAAACTACGCTTTTAGCAACCTACCAGACATAGGGCTAGATTTATAAAAGGCTTTGTGCCGTTTTTAGCGATACTCACCTTTACCGATCGTTAATTTACGCTCACTATTGGAAATCTACAGTAAAGTAACACCACGATCAAAATTGCGATACCGCAGGTTTTTAAATATGGCCCATATTTATTGCTCCTGATGAAAGCAGTGGAATAACTAGGAATCACTGGGGCCCCCTGCAAAACCATGATGGGGCCCCTATCTCTGCTTCATCTACAGTGGTTTTCTGAGAGGAGGCTATATTTGTCATAGGAAAAATAAGACGACTGGGGCCTCCAACTTCCAGGCCCCCATGTGGTTGCTCCCCTTGTTCTGCTTTAGTACGTCCCCGCATTTTGGTAGTACCTAATTAACTCCACATATTAATTCCTGCTCTAAGGGCACGGCCACAACTGCAACGCAAATGCAATCGCACGCGATTTCATGTGTGATTTCGTTGGTTTTGCGCATGGTTTTTTTCATTACGTATGAAAAACGCATGCGATTGAGATTTAAAATGCGGAACGCAAATCGCAACGCACCAGAAAACGCGTTTTTTCGGTGCGTTGCCGTGTTTTCAATGATATAAAAAAACACAAGCGCATGCGCAAACACCAAAAAAAAAAAGTATGCAGCAGTGTGGCTGGCCTAGCCTAAATGTTTAAAAAACAAGCAATTTAAAAGGTTTGTTTGTTTACTACTTAGTAGAAAAACATAGCTATATTTTATAAATAGGAAAAAAAACGAAATTTAGCAATTAAAAATCCAAATGCACAGCTTTTATTGCATGACTATGAGCAAGTAAAATAGAAATGAGTTTGCTATTTATCCTTGTCTCTAAGGCATGGCTATTGGGCATGCACTATACCCAAAGATTTACAATCGCTATCTTAAATTTACGATAAAGCGATACCGCCACTTTATAAATATGGCCACAGGTATCTTCACTGTTATTGGACTGTCACTGAGTAGGTACATTATGCACAGTGGAAAGATTTTTGAGAGTTTAGTCCAGAGCAATGAGATATCCTTTACGCATTTCATCATCACCAAATATTACAGATGACATTAGTTTTCATCAATGTTCCTAGCATATGATAGACAACATCACGGATTTTATACAAGTTGGATGTCATACTTTTTGTCTTATTATTGCTGAATGTTTTACACAGCGCTTTAGAATCCTATATCCAGTAACATCAATGTGACTTTATAAGATTGCACTATTTCAACATGCTTTTATGGCCAAGATTCAAGTCTTACTCATCATGAACATGCGCAACAGTAGTCAGCACCTTTTTTAAAGAGCAATAAATAATTTAGGCTGGGCCATACTGTGTCAGACGACAAACGCACATTGGAACGCATACGCATTTCCGTCTGCTTGAGCTGCGATCCACACAAAAATGTTGATAGCATGTTCTCTGAAAACAGATTCCAGTGCATGTAATGTGCCCACCCTGACGATGCACTGCTCTGAAATTCTCACTGGAAATGCAAAAGTTAGCATGCGAGTGCACTATGGCCTAACCTTCCTCACAATGCATGAGGGCTTGGCTGGAATTGAACTTATCCTAAATTGCTAATATAATATTTGCAAATGAAAAGCTCTCATTAAAGGTTCCCAATCATGTTACAATCAGAAGGCAGTGGCTGATGTGTAAAAAACCAAACGCCATGGAGCAAGCAAGAACTCATTTAAAAAAAAAAAAAGAAGTACTGACAAAAGTCTTTTAAAAAAAGCTTGAAGAAGAACATTTTTAAGGTGGAGAACATTTTATTACATAACAGATTAGTAGGTCAGCATTCTAAAGGTACCCATACATTAGAACTCGCCTACCGACTCATGCCACAGCCTTCACCAATTCTTCAGACACCACCTTTCTCTTTACTTTTTGCAACCGACATACGATTGAGACGGACCCCATGGCACATTAATTTTGCGATCTTATTGTCAGTATGAAATAGAACGGAAAAGGAGGTCTCCAGAAGAATTGATTTAATGCCTTTTAAACAGGAAATTCAGTGCTAATACATACGCTTTTAAGAAAAAAGAGCAGTATTTTTCTATCAAAATAATGACTGTTAAGAACAGTCCAAGGAAGTGGTGTTATACTGGGAAGAATGTCTAAGTAAGAATAGCAAAGGGTATGTATGAAATCAATCGATTTTTTAAAATAGAAAATAATATGTAGAATAACTTAGTTTGCGTAATACAAATTAAGATTTTTAAAAATAATATTTTCCACTGAACTTTCCCTTTATGTATAATTCAAAGAAATGAGCATCCTGGAGAGAAGGATCATTGCAGGACCTAAAACTGCAGCTCACAAAAGTATTTTTTTCCCACTGAACTTCCCCTTATATAAAAAAATAGATCATACATTTTCCAAATTATTTAAGAGCCTTACAGAAACAGGTAATTTTGAAGAGACAAAAAAAACCGAAAAAAAAAAAACACATCGAATGACAAAAATACTTACTTACCAGGGTTTTATTTATTATCAAAACATCTACATCCCATTTTAATTCAAAACATAATAATAGAAGTAAAAACAGAATATGCCCATCTTAACTCACAAGTGCCCATGGCATCAAAAATACTTATTTAATGAATATAGGATATTGCTGTAGGCCAAGTAAAGTCAATGCCTGTACAAGAAGGTTGTAATTCATTTTCAGTATTTTGTTTGGCTTGTATCTTAGTATCATTCTTACCTATACCAAGAAGCTCCTAAAAGGACTAACACAACCCAGTCCCTAGCCATCAGTTCTCCTTCAGTGCTGTGGCTTTCAGTATCGGCCATCAGTCAAAGGCGTGACAATACATCACGGGCAATGGCTGAAGGCCATTTCCAAGCAGCCTTGTCTGCTGCTACAAGCAGCAGGAGAAGATGAACGTGCCAGCAATAGGTTGCCAATGCACAAAGGAACAACGTTTCAATAAACACTTTCATGGCACTTTCATCGCTAACTGGTGTTTTTCTATTCCAGCACTTTTAAAGCAAGCTATTAGCTGGCGTTTAAAGTGCCACAAAAGAATGCCTCTTTCAGCATATATGGTAGAAGGTGCATCTGCCATATACAGAACGTTGCTGCCCACATAGACGGCAACAATGTTACTGCTCCCTATACCATAGATATACTAAAATATAAAAACAGATAGCAGTCCAACAGAAATTTTTCTTTCAACCCACAGGTTCTGACACTATTTGCTGAATCGTCTATGTGTATGGACCCTAAGTCCTTTAGGAGTCTTTGGTAAGGTAAAAAAAAAAAAAATTTTAAAAAGGTGTGAGCAAGCCCTTAGACCACGGGCAACCCTCACCTGACCGACCTCCATGTATTGGTTTGGCTGTTCTGTGTGAGCATTCACATTAAATAGTATACCCAATACTGACCAATGGAAATTTCTGGTTGTGCTGACCATGGTAGTTTGCCTGTACCTTGGTTGGTATTTTCGTCTAACACACCTTGCAAAATCTGGAAAACATATTTCGTAATACATTGTCTGCATTTGCCTTTCCATTCGAAAACAAAAAATAGACCAGTTATTATAGGTGGCATGGGCTACTATTTATGCCCACAACTATATTTCACAATGAGTCATGTTACCATGCATCAGTCAATTCATGGATTGTGTCATACACCCTGGCATTTTAACAAGTAGGCTATATATAAGACAGTGTTATATAGATTTACATAATACAAACCCTGCTGGATTTCATTTCAGTTTACATACATAAACTTAGTACCCACACTGGCTTATAAAGTGTTTTAGCTACTGCACTAGTAAAACTCTTGCAAAATATAAATGTAAAACTTACGTGGTTTTTTTATAGTTAAGTTCTTTAAAGTGTCGTTTAGTAGTGCCCTGATAAAAATGTTGCCCCCCTGAAATCCAAATCTTAACTATAAACTGGTGTAGCAATCATGACCTATCTGTGAATTCTGCAGTGAATAAAACAGTGAATATATATTGGCCCTGAGTAGTTTTATTACATGCCTATGACATACTAAGCCTCTGCATAATAAAGAGCATGTACAGGACACCCCCCAACCTAGTATCTAACATTCTTTCTGCTGCTGCCGTGAGGTGGTTTACAAGCTCAAACAGCAGCAGAAGAGGCCGATTTCGCCTTGACTGATGGACATTACCTGGAAGCAGCAGAATTAGTAAGAGAGCAGCGACAATGATCAAGCTTTGGAAGTATTCTTAGAAGCATTGGATGAAACTGAAATTCTAAACAAACCTATGTTTGGGGGGGTCCTGTACATGAATAATTAATTTTGAGGCTGCCCTTAAAAGTACAAATGCACTGTAATATACTGGCATTGGAATACTCCTGGAATATGCAGTTACCCCTTTACATAAATCTGTAAATATTATTATATAGAAAAATATATTACTGACAGTCCTTTCAAGAAAACTTTCAAGTGGTCCTAGAAACAAGTAAATGTCTATTTGAATAAGCCAGAGAATCATTTAAACATACAGCATGGGAAATTACATCTGACTTTCCTATGATTTCTCTAATCAAGTGATATTTTTCATGTAATTACCATTAGTACATAGATTTTGTTTCTCTTTATAGGGGAACTGTGGTCTCCAAACAGTTTTAAATGAAAGGCCAGTCTCCTACCTTTAAAACATGCCATCAACCACCTCTCTCAGTGCTCCCAGCCCAAGATATAAAGAAATGACTGACTGACAGTGTGCCGGTGAGCACAACCTCATACTCCCTCAGTGTGTGAGGGAGACAGGAAGTCCCTCCTCCTCTCTGCTGGTATAGGACCTGCAGCTGCAGAGAAGGTAAGGGAATCTACAGCCCTTCTCTCTCACTCTCTGTTCTCACTCTGCCTGAAAAGGCTTGTTTCCACAGAGTTTGTTGTTTTTTTGTTTTTTTTTGGGGGGGGGGGGGGGCAGAGTGTCCCAAGCACTGTGGAGGTGGGAATTAGGCACCCGCAAGTGGGTGGGACTTAGGCACCCATGAATGGGCGGGGGCCACATGGGTTGTAGGGAATGGGCCAAGGGGGGCCTGCAACTGGAGGGACCATGGGTGTCCATGAGTGGGAGGGACCAGGGGGGCTGCAAAGGGGAGGAGAACAGGGCAGATTGACTGACAGGTTTCAGAGCAGTTAGTGTAGGGGACCTGGTGATGCCGCTGCCATATCACACAAATGAAAATATCTTCAAAACTATGTAAAATAAACAATGGAAATAAATTGCAAAAACTTCCAGGAGACACAGTTCCTCTTTAATATGTCTCATAAGTGATTTAGGATTTAAAGAAACAAATGCCTGTGAATTGACAAACAGTTGCTTGCATGGGCTTCTGCCAGACAAAACAAGGTCCTTTCCTGCTGCAGTATCAGAATCTTCAAGAATGACAGGGGGTGTCCAGTATTTGTAGAAATAATATATATTTTTTGCCATATGGATGAATGGATATGGTCCAATTATATTCCTAATCAGATATGCAGCTCTAGCAATAGACTGAGCTGTCCAGGTAGTATAAAGGCATGTTACAGCTCATCTGTTTGTTTTCTAAAGATGTCTCCAGTTAGATTTTCCTGGGCTTCCTTCATTCCATCAATAACTATAATAAATAAATAAAAACAAACTGGTTACGTTAGTAGCAATATCATTGCAAGTGCACAAATCTGTATTTCGAACCTTTACATTAATTCCAGTGAGAAGATATTTGATACATTATTTAATCAGAATTTACTAAGTATTGCTTAATGAAGGTATATCTGTGTGAAATAAGTAAAATAATTTACTACACCAAGCCCAGCATGTTACCTTCAAAACTGATATATACAAAGTAGCTCATTGGACAGTTCTTTTCTATCCCCTGATGAAGAATGCCTGACAGAGTGACATTCAGAAGTTAGATGTGATTAGGGGTTAGATGTGATTGAAGAGCTGACTTTGCAAAGTTGTATCTTGTTGACAATTATATAGGAAGGCAGAAATACTTTAACTCAACCGATTATGGGGTAAAAGGTGTTTTAAGCCCCAACTATAATATATACCCACTATTTCACCAATATCCAGACTGAGTGTTCATGAATAAAATTAGGATTATAAGTGCTGTGCCTACTATATACAATTATACCTTGTTCAGCAGTGTTGTAGAAATATTTGTAACTGGGGTTTCCTTTGAGTTGTAATCTCAGGTGGACTTTACCATTGGCATCTACAAGTAAGAATTAAAAAGAGATACAACATTTTTATAAAATACAATGTGACCATTAAAGTTGCAGGTAACTAGAACTTTAGTTTGACAATACAGCCACACAACATATACTAGTAAATCCCATGCGGTATGAACTCTGAATCAGACACGAGACCCATGGCAGTCAACATTTATCATACCCAGACAACAATCCACCTGGCCTGTGCGTGGTAAAGTCAACATTTAACAATTGAGGTCCCAGGAAATCATTTGAGGGATGGATTTTCCAATAGTATGTGAACGAAAGAATAAATGCTAAAAACTCACCAAGGAAAAGGATTCTAGGGATGTATCCACCATCAGGGCTATAAGCATCCTCTTTTGTTTCTCTTCATCCTTTTTAGAAAACAGGTATGTATAAACGAAAGTGAAAACATTTAAAAAATGAGGTTTACTTTTTAATGTCCACAAGCATGTTTGGAATACTGCAGTAATCATTAGCATTACAATATAACAAGACTTACAAATATAAAGTGTATATGATACAATGCAATAAGTTAGGCAATTTGATTAAAACAAAAATCTTATGTCAACCTACCTGAAAACAAAAACGTAATCTGGCAATGTTAAATCTGCCCCGCAAAGTGCTGATGGGGTTGGGGCCCAGCACTTCAGAGGCAAGTCTTTCCTTATACATGTTATCATGTCACTGGTTTGGAACACAAGAAAAACTAGGATAGTTGACATCAGCTACCCAGCCTGATTATCAAGTTTCCAAACAAAGGTCTGTCAAGCATTCGAAGTTCTTATTTAGACATTATAATAAAAATGCAGAAGTGGCTATAAAATGTAAACTCCCCCCCCCCCCCCCAAAAAAAAACCAACAAAACAGAAAACAAGAGTCTGATAAACAGAATTGCAGGCACACACGTAAAGTTATTTCTTATGGTCCTTTTTTGGTCAATGCAGTGTTTAAAACACCCCAATAAAAATGGTGGACAAGACATTTTGCTGTGAAACACAGGCATAAATAGACATTCCTGCTCACCTCTAGATTTACCATAACAAAATTATGGGACAATTCCGAAATCTCTTGGACTCTGCAAATTTTGGTTTAATGCTGCAAAATACAAGGTATAGCATAGATGAAGCCAGAGAGATAACACCAGTCTACCAGTTGGTTATAACATGTAAATGTCCAGTACAGAAAGATTATGGACTGTAAAAATTATAGCTTTAATGGTAAAACCCCTTTTTCTATTAGTTTTATTGAAGAACGGGAGGAGAAGAGCCATGTCTTACCTCCCATTCTCAATTAAAACCATCAGGACCCAGGACACAAGGGAAGGAACTTACCTTCTCCCGCTCCTCCTGGTCCTGATGAACTGTCAGATGAAGCAGCGGTAAGTTCCTTACCTTCAATCCCGGATCCTGAAGGCTTATTTGAAGAACAGGAGGTAAACAACAAGGCTCCTTACTCCCATTCTTCAATAAAACAAAATAGAAAAAAGGGGGTTTTACCAGTGGAGATGCCCTTTAAAGGGATATTCTCCCCTTTGAAAACTATTAAAGGGTATATCCACCCTTTGAAAACATTTTTTGATATAACATTCCTGTCCCCCCAGCCCAAACGCTCTATTTTTATTATTAGAAAGTGCCCAAACTTACTTACCTTTCCTCTTCCTCCGCCGCACTGCCAGGCCCTCTGCTTGCGAGAAAATGCAAGCAGAGGGGTGGTACCGGCAGTCGCGTCTGTGATTGGCTGAGCGGCAGCCAATCACGGACGCGGCTGCCGGGAGTTCAGTGCGGCGGAGGAAAGAGGGAAAGGTAAGTAATGTGGGGCACTTTCTAAAAAAATCAAAAAAAATATAGCGGTTGGGGCTGGGGGAACAGTTCCGTTATATATAAGGGTTGTATGCTAGGGGGAGGGAATCCTAATCGGGAGGGAGAGGGATGGGGGGGGAGAAGGGCTGCAGTACGCATGCCAAACTTCTCCCAGAGGCCAGATAGGAGGCAGAGTCCTATATGGACAATGATCCTCCTGGTGGCATGTTTTGGGACTTGGGGGGGGACTAAGGAGAAACATATAGAGTGGGATGTGAGGTAAGGATTTTATTACACTACATGATTGGGAGAAAGAAGGGGTATTGTCAAAGTTGTGCTGATCATCCAGGAACTTCACATTAGAATTTTTCAGAAGGCGAAGTAGAAGTATAAGAAATCTCTATTGGTGGTGGGGCCCAGGTGACAATTTAGATCCAAACATTGTAGAAAATCTAATCAGCCTTATGAAGAAAACACTTTTGATGGGTTCTCCTACCACGAAAAATGATCAAAAAAAATAGTTTCATAGTGAGGATATCCTTTTTCTCCAGAAGATTCGAGATATTGGAACACAGCTCCAAAGGTTGATGCGACATTAGCAGTGGTGGCTAGAAAGGCATCTCTAGCCGTAGATGACGGTGTAAATTTAAGAGATTCAATGGAAAGACACCAAAATTCTCTTTTTAAAACATTATAGATGGTAGCAGCTTTAAGACCAGTAGTAGCTAGCACAGGCCTGTCTTGAGCAGCCTGGTTCTGGCTGGAAAATATTGATCAGGCTCTCCTCAAGGGCACCCCCAGGGAGAAAATCAGAGAGAAGCTTCCTGATGTTATAGATTTTATCAGTGAAGCATCACTGGATGCTTCACTTTTAGCAAAGACATCTAGTATCTCTGTAGTTCATAGAAGATCCCACTGACTGAGACAGTGGAAGATAGACACAGTTGCTAAACATAATATCCCCCTTCTTTCTCCCAATCATGTAGTGTAATAAAATCCTTACCTCACATCCCAGCTCTATATGGTTCTCCTGTAGTCCCCCCCCAAGTCCCAAAACTGCCCACCAGGAGGATCATTGTCCATATAGGACTCTGCCTCCTATCTGGCCTCTGGGAGAAGTTTGGCATGCGTACTGCAGCCCTTCTCCCCCCCATCCCTCTCCCTCCCGATAGGATTCCCTCCCCCTAGCATACAACCCTTATATATAACGGAACTGTTCCCCCAGCCCCAACCGCTATATTTTTTTGATTTTTTTAGAAAGTGCCCCACATTACTTACCTTCCCTCTTTCCTCCGCCGCACTGAACTCCCGGCAGCCGCGTCCGTGATTGGCTGCCGCTCAGCCAATCACAGACGCGACTGCCGTACCACCCCTCTGCTTGCATTTTCTCGCAAGCAGAGGGCCTGGCAGTGCGGCGAGGAAGAGGAAAGGTAAGTAAGTTTGGGCACTTTCTAATAATAAAAATAGAGCGGTTGGGCTGGGGGGACAGGAATGTTATATCAAAAAATGTTTTCACAAGGGTGGATATACCCTTTAATAGTTTTCAAAGGGGAGAATATCCCTTTAAAGGCATCTCCACTGGTAAAACCCCCTTTTTTCTATTTTGTTTTATTGAAGAATGGGAGTAAAGGAGCCTTGTTGTTTACCTCCTGTTCTTCAAATAAGCCTCAGGATCCGGGATTGAAGGTAAGGAACTTACCGCTGCTTCATCTGACAGTTCATCAGGACCAGGAGGAGCGGAAAGGTAAGTTCCTTCCCTTGTGTCCTGGGTCCTGATGGTTTTATTGAGAATGGGAGGTAAGACATGCTCTTCTCCTCCCGTTCTTCAATAAAACTAATAGAAAAGGGGTTTTACCATTAAAGCTATAATGTTTTACAGTCCATAATCTTTCTGTACTGGACATTTACATGTTATAACCAACTGGTAGACTGGTGTTATCTCTCTGGCTTCATCTATGCTATACCTTGTATTTTGCAGCATTAAACAAAATTTGCAGAGTCCAAGAGATTTCGGAATTGTCCCATAATTTTGTTATGGTAAATCTAGAGGTGAGCAGGAATGTCTATTTATGCCTGTGTTTCAACAGCAAAATGTCTTGTCCACCATTTTTTATTGGGGTGTTTTAAACACTGCATTGACCAAAAAAGGACCATAAGAAATAACTTTACGTGTGTGCCTGCAATTCTGTTTATCCAGACTCTTGTTTTCTGTTTTGTTGGTTTTTTTTGGGGGGGGGGGGGGGAGTTGTACATTTTATAGCCACTTCTGCATTTTTAATTATAATGTCTAAATAAGAACTTCGAATGCTTGACAGACCTTTGTTTGGAAACTTGATAATCAGGCTGGGTAGCTGATGTCAACTATCCTAGTTTTTCTTGTGTTCCAAACCAGTGACATGATAACATGTATAAGGAAAGACTTGCTCTGAAGTGCTGGGGCCCCAACCCCCATCAGCACTTTGCGGGGCAGATTTAACATTGCCAGATTACGTTTTTGTTTTCAGGTAGGTTGACATAAGATTTTTGTTTTAATCAAATTGCCTAACTTATTGCATTGTATCATATACACTTTATATTTGTAAGTCTTGTTATATTGTAATGCTAATGATTACTGCAGTATTCCAAACATGCTTGGACATTAAAAAGTAAACCTCATTTTTTAAATGTTTTCACTTTCGTTTATACATACCTGTTTTCTAAAAAGGATGAAGAGAAACAAAAGAGGATGCTTATAGCCCTGATGGTGGATACATCCCTAGAATCCTTTTCCTTGGTGAGTTTTTAGCCATTTATTCTTTCGTTCACATACTATTGGAAAATCCATCCCTCAAATGATTTCCTGGGACCTCAATTGTTAAATGTTGACTTTACCACGCACAGGCCAGGTGGATTGTTGTCTGGGTATGATAAATGTTGACTGCCATGGGTTCGTGTCTGATTCAGAGTTCATACCGCATGGGATTTACTAGTATATGTTGTGTGCTGTATTGTCAAACTAAAGTTCTAGTTACCTGCAACTTTAATGGTCACATTGTATTTATAAAAATGTTGTATCTCTTTTTAATTCTTACTTGTAGATGCCAATGGTAAAGTCCACCCTGAGATTACAACTCAAAGGAAACCCCAGTTACAAATATTTCTACAACACTGCTGAACAAGGTATAATTGTATATAGTAGCACAGCACTTATAATCCTAATTTTATTCATGAACACTCAGTCTGGATATTGGTGAAATAGTGGGTATATATTATAGTGGGGCTTAAAACACCTTTTACCCCATAATCGGTTGAGTTAAAGTATTTCTGCCTTCCTATATAATTGTCAACAAGATACAACTTTGCAAAGTCAGCTCTTCAATCACATCTAACCCCTAATCACACTAACTTCTGAATGTCACTCTGTCAGGCATTCTTCATCAGGGGATAGAAAAGAACTGTCCAATGAGCTACTTTGTATATATCAGTTTTGAAGGTAACATGCTGGGCTTGGTGTATAAATTATTTTACTTATTTCACACAGATATACCTTTCATTAAGCAATACTTAGTAAATTCTGATTAAATAATGTATCAAATATCTTCTCACTGGAATTAATGTAAAGGTTCGAAATACAGATTTGTGCACTTGCAATGATTATTGCTACTAACGTAACCAGTTATGTTTTTATTTATTTATTAATAGTTATTGATGGAATGAAGGAAGCCCAGGAAAATCTAACTGGAGACATCTTTAGAAAACAAACAGATGAGCTGTAACATGCCTTTATACTACCTGGACAGCTCAGTCTATTGCTAGAGCTGCATATCTGATTAGGAATATAATTGGACCATATCCATTCATCCATATGGCAAAAAATATATATATATTTCTACAAATACTGGACACCCCCTGTCATTCTTGAAGATTCTGATACTGCAGCAGGAAAGGACCTTGTTTTGTCTGGCAGAGCCCATGCAAGCAACTGTTTGTCAATTCACAGGCATTTGTTTCTTTAAATCCTAAATCACTTATGAGACATATTAAAGAGGAACTGTGGTCTCCTGGAAGTTTTTGCAATTTATTTCCATTGTTTATTTTACATAGTTTTGAAGATATTTCATTTGTGTGATAGGCAGCGGCATCACCAGGTCCCCTACACTAACTGCTCTGAAACCTGTCAGTCAATCTGCCCTGTGTCTCCTCCCCTTTGCAGCCCCCCTGGTCCCTCCCACTCATGGACACCCATGGTCCCTCCAGTTGCAGGCCCCCCTTGGCCCATTCCCTACAACCCATGTGGCCCCCGCCCATTCATGGGTGCCTAAGTCCCACCCACTTGCGGGTGCCTAATTCCCACCTCCACAGTGGCTGGGACACTCTGCCCCCCCCCCCCCCCAAAAAAAAACCCAAAAAAACAACAAACTCTGTGGAAACAAGCCTTTTCAGGCAGAGTGAGAACAGAGAGTGAGAGAGAAGGGCTGTAGATTCCCTTACCTTCTCTGCAGCTGCAGGTCCTATACCAGCAGAGAGGAGGAGGGACTTCCTTGTCTCCCTCACACACTGAGGGAGTATGAGGTTGTGCTCACCGGCACACTGTCAGTCAGTCATTTCTTTATATCTTGGGCTGGGGGAGCACTGAGAGAGGTGGTTGATGGCATGTTTTAAAGGTAGGAGACTGGCCTTTCATTTAAACTGTTTGGAGACCACAGTTCCCCTATAAAGAGAAACAAAATCTAATGTACTAATGGTAATTACATGAAAAATATCACTTGATAGAGAAATCATAGGAAAGTCAGATGTAATTTCCCATGCTGTATGTTTAAATGATTCTCTGGCTTATTCAAATAGACATTTACTTGTTTCTAGGACCACTTGAAAGTTTTCTTGAAAGGACTGTCAGTAATATATTTTCTATATAATAATATTTACAGATTTATGTAAAGGGTAACTGCATATTCCAGGAGTATTCCAATGCCAGTATATTACAGTGCATTTGTACTTTTAAGGGCAGCCTCAAAATTAATTTATATTCATGTACAGGACCCCCCCAAACATAGGTTTGTTTAGAATTTCAGTTTCATCCAATGCTTCTAAGATACTTCCAAAGCTTGATCATTGTCGCTGCTCTCTTACTAATTCTGCTGCTTCAGGTAATGTCCATCAGTCAAGGCGAAATCGGCCTCTTCTGCTGCTGTTTGAGCTTGTAAACCACCTCACGGCAGCAGCAGAAAGAATGTTAGATACTAGGTTGGGGGGTGTCCTGTACATGCTCTTTATATGCAGAGGCTTAGTATGTCATAGGCATGTAAAAACTACTCAGGGCCAATATATATTCATCTGTTTTATTCACTGCAGAATTCACAGATAGGTCATGATTGGCTACACCAGTTTATAGTTAAAGATTTGATTTCAGGGGGGCAACATTTTTATCAGGGCACTACTAAACGACACTTTAAAGAACTTAACTATAAAAAAACCACGTAAGTTTTACATTTATATTTTGCAAGAGTTTTACTAGTGCAGTAGCTAAAACACTTTATAAGCCAGTGTGGGTACTAAGTTTATGTATGTAAACTGAACATGAAATCCAGCAGGGTTTGTATTATGTAAATCTATATAACACTGTCTTATATATAGCCTACTTTGTTAAAATGCACGGGTGTATGACACAATCCATGAATTGACTGATGCATGGTACATGACTCATGTGAAATATAGTTGTGGGCATAAATAGTAGCCCATGCCACCTATAATACTGGTCTATTTTTTGTTTTCGAATGGAAAGGCAAATGCAGACAATGTATTACGAAATATGTTTTCCAGATTTTGCAAGGTGTGTTAGACGAAAATTACCAACCAAGGTACAGGCAAACTACCATGGTCAGCACAACCAGAAATTTCCATTGGTCAGTATTGGGTATACTATTTAATGTGAATGCTCACACAGAACAGCCAAACCAATACATGGAGGTCGGTCAGGTGAGGGTTGCCCGTGGTCTAAAAGGGCTTGCTCACACCTTTTTAAAATTTTTTTTTTTTTTACCTATACCAAAGACCTCCTAAAGGACTTAAGGGTCCATACACATAGACGATTCAGCAAATAGTGTCAGAACCTGTGGGTTGAAAGAAAAATTTCTGTTGGACTGCTATCTGTTTTTATATTTTAGTATATACTATGGTATAGGGAGCAGTAACATTGTTGCCGTCTATGTGGGCAGCAACGTTCTGTATATGGCAGATGCACCTTCTACCATATATGCTGAAAGAGGCATTCTTTTGTGGCACTTTAAACGCCAGCTAATAGCTTGCTTTAAAAGTGCTGGAATAGAAAAACACCAGTTAGCGATGAAAGTGCCATGAAAGTGTTTATTGAAAGTTGTTCCTTTGTGCATTGGCAACCTATTGCTGGCACGTTCATCTTCTCCTGCTGCTTGTAGCAGCAGACAAGGCTGCTTGGAAATGGCCTTCAGCCATTGCCCGTGATGTATTGTCACGCCTTTGACTGATGGCCGATACTGAAAGCCACAGCACTGAAGGAGAACTGATGGCTAGGGACTGGGTTGTGTTAGTCCTTTTAGGAGCTTCTTTGGTATAGGTAAGAATGATACTAAGATACAAGCCAAACAAAATACTGAAAATAATTACAACCTTCTTGTACAGGCATTGACTTTACTTGGCCTACAGCAATATCCTATATTCATTAAATAAGTATTTTTGATGCCATGGGCACTTGTGAGTTAAGATGGGCATATTCTGTTTTTACTTCTATTATTATGTTTGAATTAAAATGGGATGTAGATGTTTTGATAATAAATAAAACCCTGGTAAGTAAGTATTTTTGTCATTCGATGTGTTTTTTTTTTTTCGGTTTTTTTTGTCTCTTCAAAATTACCTGTTTCTGTAAGGCTCTTGCTAAATAATTTGGAAAATGTATGATCTATTTTTTTATATAAGGGGAAGTTCAGTGGGAAAAAAATACTTTTGTGAGCTGCAGTTTTAGGTCCTGCAATGATCCTTCTCTCCAGGATGCTCATTTCTTTGAATTATACATAAAGGGAAAGTTCAGTGGAAAATATTATTTTTAAAAATCTTAATTTGTATTACGCAAACTAAGTTATTCTACATATTATTTTCTATTTTAAAAAATCGATTGATTTCATACACCTTTGCTATTCTTACTTAGACATTCTTCCCAGTATAACACCACTTCCTTGGACTGTTCTTAACAGTCATTATTTTGATAGAAAAATACTGCTCTTTTTTCTTAAAAGCGTATGTATTAGCACTGAATTTCCTGTTTAAAAGGCATTAAATCAATTCTTCTGGAGCCTCCTTTTCCGTTCTATTTCATACTGACAATAAGATCGCAAAATTAATGTGCCAGGTGGTCCGTCTCAATCGTATGTCGGTTGCAAAAAGTAAAGAGAAAGGTGGTGTCTGAAGAATTGGTGAAGGCTGTGGCATGAGTCGGTAGGCGAGTTCTAATGTATGGGTACCTTTAGAATGCTGACCTACTAATCTGTTATGTAATAAAATGTTCTCCACCTTAAAAATTTCTTCTTCAAGCTTTTTTTAAAAGACTTTTGTCAGTACTTCTTTTTTTTTTTTTTAAATGAGTTTCTTGCTTGCTCCATGGCGTTTGGTTTTTTACACATCAGCCACTTGCCTTCTGATTGTACATGATTGGGAACCTTAATGAGAGCTTTTCATTTGCAAATATTATATTAGCAATTTAGGATAAGTTCAATTCCAGCCAAGCCCTCATGCATTGTGAGGAAGGTTAGGCCATAGTGCACTCGCATGCTAACTTTTGCATTTCCAGTGAGAATTCAGAGCAGTGCATGTCAGGGTGGGCACATTACATGCACTGGAATCTGTTTTCAGAGAACATGCTATCAACATTTTTGTGTGGATCGCAGCTCAAGCAGACGGAAATGCGCATGCGTTCCAATGTGCTTTGTCGTCTGACACAGTATGGCCCAGCCTAAATTATTTATTGCTCTTTAAAAAAGGTGCTGACTACTGTTGCGCATGTTCATGATGAGTAAGACTTGAATCTTGGCCATAAAAGCATGTTGAAATAGTGCAATCTTATAAAGTCACATTGATGTTACTGGATATAGATTCTAAAGCGCTGTGTAAAACATTCAGCAATATATAAGACAAAAAGTATGACATCCAACTTGTATAAAATCCGTGATGTTGTCTATCATATGCTAGGAACATTGATGAAAACTAATGTCATCTGTAATATTTGGTGATGATGAAATGCGTAAAGGATATCTCATTGCTCTGGACTAAACTCTCAAAATCTTTCCACTGTGCATAATGTACCTACTCAGTGACAGTCCAATAACAGTGAAGATACCTGTGGCCATATTTATAAAGTGGCGGTATCGCTTTATCGTAAATTTAAGATAGCGATTGTAAATTTTGGGTATAGTGCATGCCCAATAGCCATGCCTTAGAGACAAGGATAAATAGCAAACTCATTTCTATTTTACTTGCTCATAGTCATGCAATAAAAGCTGTGCATTTGGATTTTTAATTGCTAAATTTTCGTTTTTTTTCCTATTTATAAAATATAGCTATGTTTTTCTACTAAGTAGTAAACAAACAAACCTTTTAAATTGCTTGTTTTTTAAACATTTAGGCTAGGCCAGCCCACTGCTGCTACTTTTTTTTTTTTGGTGTTTGCGCATGCGCTTGTGTTTTTTTATATCATTGAAAACACGCAACGCACCGAAAAAACGCGTTTTCTGGTGCGTTGCGATTTGCGTTCCGCTTTTAAATCTCAATCGCATGCGTTTTTCAATACTAATGAAAAAAACCATGCGCAAACCAACGAAATCACACATGAAATCGCGTGCGATTGCATTTGCGTTGCAGTTGTGGCCGTGCCCTTAGAGCAGGAATTAATATGTGGAGTTAATTAGGTACTACCAAAATGCGGGACGTAACCTAAAGCAGAACAAGGGGAGCAACCACATGGGGAGCCTGGAAGTTGGAGGCCCCGTCGTCTTATTTTTCCTATGACAAATATAGCCTCCTCTCAGAAAACCACTGTAGATGAAAGCAGAGATAGGGGCCCCATCATGGTTTTGCAGGGGGCCCCAGTGATTCCTAGTTATTCCACTGCTTTCATGGAGCAATAAATATGGGCCATATTTAAAAACCTGCGGTATCGCAATTTTGATCCGTGGGTTACTTTACTGTAGATTTCCAATAGTGAGCGTAAATTAACGATCGGTAAAGGTGAGTATCGCTAAAAACGGCACAAAGCCTTTTATAAATCTAGCCCTATGTCTGGTAGGTTGCTAAAAGCGTAGTTTAAAGGGCATGTCCACCCCTTTTCTAAATTTTGTATAGTTTGTATGGCTTCCTCCCCAGCCCCAACCGCATATTATTATTTCCAGAACCCCCGATCTTTACTTCCTTCCTTCTCTTCTCGCACACTGCCCAGCCTTCTGCTTGCATGAACTGCAAGCAGGCGGGCCGGACCAGCAGCCGCGTCCGTGATTGGCTGAGAGGCAGCAAGTCACGGATGCGGCTGGGCAGTTAGATGGGAGGAGAGAGGAATATAAGTAAAGATCGGGGGAGTTTCTGAAAAATAATTGCAGTTGGGGCTGGGGGAGGAAACCCTACATATTTACAGGGATTTACACTAGGGGAGGGCTGCTCTGGACAAGCCAAAATCTCTGAGAGGAAGCCTCAGAGGTGGAAACATTTCCCTCCTTGCACTGCTCCTGGTTGACAGTTTTTTGGACTTTGGGGGGACATTACAGAAAACATTTGGAGCTGGGATGTGTGTGTAGGATTTTATTACACTACAGAGTGGGGCCAGTAGTGGGGGAAATTATAGTTTTGGGGGTGGACATGCCCTTTAACCATCAACCAAGATCATTTTAACCATGAATTGTGATATATATTCACTGCTGCCCCAAATGATGCAGTTTTAAATCACTTCAACGTCTGTGGCCATTCCACCACATGCTATCACCATTTTTTGCTGATCGAACAGATTATTGCATAAATTGCAGTGCAACTACAAGGAAATGCATGTGTAACGTGCTGTATTGTGATTGCACTTTACATGCATGTTAACGTCCATTGATAATGTAGCTGCAGTCTAAGGGATGTTAGGTGGTTTAGTTCGACCATTAACCATTTGTGTTGTGGCATTTATTGCTGCAGTTTTTAAATCTCTTTTGTTTGTGATGATGGGTGGTGTAGTTCAACCCGCCAACCAGGACAGTTTTAGTGTAATAAAAACTGCATTAGGGGGCGTGGCCTGGCAAACCACATGGACAGTTGCATTTAAGTGAGCTACTTGAGCAAACTGGGAATTTCAGTATATACTGATAGCAAACTAGCAATTTCAGTGTACACTGGTAGCAAACTGGCAATTTCAGTAAATTCTGGTAGCAAACTAGCAGTTTCAGTATATACTGGTAGCAAACTGACATTTTCATTATATACTGGTAAAAATAAATGTCTTTCATGATATACTGGTATCAAACTGCCATTTTGCTACCAGAATATGCTGATATTGCCAATTTCAATGTATACTGGTAGCAAACTGGCATTTTCATTGTATATTGTTAAAAAATGGCTTTTTCATTATTATACTGGTAAAAAATGGCCTTTTCATTATCTACTGGTAAAAAATGGCCTCTTCATTATCTTTGGTAAAAAATTGCCTTTTTCATTATCTATTGTTTAAAAATGGCTTTTTCATTATCTACTGTTTAAAAATCTTTTTCGTTATATACTAGTTTAAAAATGGCTTTCATTATTACTGGTAGCAATCTGACATTTCCATTATATATACTGGTAAAAAATGGCCTTTTTATTATATACTGGTAGCAAACTGGCAATTTCAGTATATACTGGTAGCAAACTGGCATTTTTATTAAATAATGATAGCACACTGGCAATTTCATTATATACTGGTAGCAAACTGGCAATTTCAGTATATACTGGTAGCAAACTGACATTTTCATTACATAATGATAGCACACTGGCATTTCATTATATATTGTAACAAATTGGCAATTCCATTATATACTGGTAGCAAATTGGAATTTCATTATATACAAACTGGCAATCCATATATACTGGTACAAATGGAAATTTCTCATATACTGGTAGCAACCTAGGATTCGTAAATACAGTAAAAATTGGGAATTTCATTATATACTGGTAGCAAACTGGCAATTTCATTAAATATAGTAGCAAATGGGGATTTCATCATATCTGGTAGAAACCTGAAACTTCATTAAATACAGGTAGCAAACTGGGAATTTTCATTATATACTGGTATCAAACTAGCAATTTCATCACATACTGGTAGCAACCTGGAATTCCGTTAAATACTGGTAGCAAACTGGGAATTCATTATATACTGGTAGCAAACGGCAATTTCATTAAATATAGGTAGCAAATGGGAATTTCATCATATGCTGGTAGAAACCTGGAAATTTCATTAAATACAGGTAGCAAACTGGGAATTTCATTATATACTGATATCAAATAGAAATTTCATCACATACTGGTAGCAACCTGGGAATTCCGTTTAATACTGGTAGCAAACTGGGAATTTCATTATATACTGTATCAAACTGGCAAGTTCAACACATACTGTTAGCAACCTGGGAATTGGCCTTCTCAATTGCGTAACCATCATTATTTTCTTGTTATCAACATTTTAGATATATCTTTTAGCCTGGAACCAAATAATAATTTTCCTTAAAAGGGTAAATAGGTGATACAAACTAGCAGTTTCAGTATATACTGGTAGCAAACTGACATTTTATTATATACTGGTAAAAATAAATGTCTTTCATGATATACATGGTATCAAACTGCCATTTTGCTACCAGAATATGCTGATATTGCCAATTTCAAAGTATACTGGTAGCAAACTGGCATTTTCATTGTATATTGTTAAAAAATGGCTTTTTCATTATATACTGGTAAAAAATGGCCTTTTCATTATCTACTGGTAAAAAATGGCCTCTTCATTATCTATTGGTAAAAAATTGCCTTTTCATTATCTATTGTTTAAAAATGGCTTTTTCATTATCTACTGTTAAAAAATGGCTTTTTCGTTATATACTAGTTTAAAAAATGGCTTTTTCATTATATACTGGTAGCAAACTGACATTTCCATTATATATACTGGTTAAAAAATGGCCTTTTTATTATATACTGGTAGCAAACTGGCCATTTCAGTATATACTGGTAGACAAAACTGGCATTTATTAAATAATGATAGCACACTGGCAATTTCATATATTACTGGTAGCAAACTGGCAATAGTATATACTGGTAGCAAACTGACATTTCATTACATAATGATAGCACACTGGCAATTTCATATATATTGGTAACAAATTGGCAATTCCATATATACTGGTAGCAAATTGGAATTCATTATATACAAACTGGCAATTCCATTATATACTGGTAGCAAAATGGAAATTTCATCATATACTGGTAGCAACCTAGGAATTTCCGTAAATACAGGTAATAAATTGGGAATTTCATTATATACTGGTAGCAAACGGCAATTTCATTAAATATAGGTAGCAAATGGGGATTTCATCATATGCTGGTAGAAACCTGGAAACTTCTTAAATACAGGTAGCAAACTGGGGATTTCATATATTACTGGTATCAAACTAGCAATTTCATCACATACTGGTAGAACCTGGGAATTCCGTTAAATACTGTAGCAAACTGGGAATTTCATATATAATGGTAGCAAACTGGCAATTTCATTAAATATAGGTAGCAAATGGGAATTTCATCATATGTGGTAGAAACCTGGAAATTTCATTAAATACAGGTAGCAAATGGGAATTTCATTATATACTGATATCAAATAGAAATTTCATCACATACTGGTAGCACCTGGGAATTCCGTTAATACTGGTAGCAAACTGGGAATTTCATTATATACTGGATCAAACTGGCAAGTTCACAACACATGTTAGCAACCTGGGAATTGCCTTCTCAATTGCGTAACCATCATTATTTTCTTGTTATCAACATTTTAGATTATTTTAGCCTGGAACCAATAATAATTTTCCTTAAAAGGGTAAATAGGTGATATTATGTTTAGCAACTGTGTCTATCTTCCACTGTCTCAGTCAGATCTTCTATGAACTACAGAGATACTAGATGTCTTGCTAAAAGTGAAGATCCAGTGATGCTTCACTGATAAAATCTATAACATCAGGAAGCTTCTCTCTGATTTTCTCCTGGGGGTGCCCTTGAGGAGAGCCTGATCAATATTTTCCAGCCAGAACCAGGCTGCTCAAGACAGGCCTGTGCTAGCTACTATGGTCTTAAAGCGCTACCATCTATAATGTTTAAAAAGAGAATTTTGGTGTCTTTCCATTGAATCTCTTAAATTTACACCGTCATCTATGGCTAGAGATGCCTTTCTAGCCACCACTGCTAATGTTGCATCAACCTTTGGAGCTGTGTTCCAATATCTCGAATCTCTGGAGAAAAAGGATATCCTCACATGAAACAATTTTTTTGGATCATTTTTCGTGGTAGGAGAACCCATCAAAAGTGTTTTCTTCATAAGGCTGATTAGATTTTTACAAGTTTGGATCTAAATTGTCACCTGGGCCCCACCACCAATAGAGATTTTTATACTTCTACTTCGCCTTCTGAAAAATCTAATGTGAAGTTCCTGGATGATCAGCACAACTTTGACAATAACAGGCATAACTGTGAGCACAGATTCCAGAACATCTTGCAAGAGTGGGAGGTATGGTCCAGAACTCTCTCAAAGCTAGGCCCATATGCCCACTGCGATGTGGAAGCACAAAAAAAAAAATATATATTTTCATATAATTATATATAAATTTAACTTTTAAAGGGAAAATGTAGAGGGTATGCATTTAAAGTTGACGTTTTAATCAGCATTAAAGGGGAAATGTGGTCCAAAAATGACTTTAGGTAAATTGATAGAAATTGCTTCCTGAGAATTACTTTCATTGTTTATTTTGCATAGTTTTGAGGATATTTACATTTTTGTGTGTGATATGGCAGCAACATCACCAGGTCCCCTGCACTTCCTGCTCCTGCTCTGAAACGCTGAGACAGTATCTCTTCCCTATGTCTACTCCTGCCTTGCAGCCCCCTGGTCCCTCCCACTCATGGGCCACGAGCCATTCCCTTACAGCCCCATTTGGGGTGGGTGCATTGCCCTGCCAACTGTGGGTTATTGGCACCACCACTCACAATGCATTGGCCCTGCCCAATCACAGGTGCATTGGTCCTGCCACTCACAGGTGCTGTGGGCCCTCCTCACTCAAACAACACCCACCCCTTACAGAAAAACTGTATGAAAACAACTTTTCAGGCAGAGTGAGAACATAGTGGGAGAGTAGGGCTGTAGATTCCCTTACCTTCTCTGTGGGGATCCTCACACAGCAAGGAGGGGGAAGGAACTTCCTGTCTCCCTCACACACATGAAGTCTGAGGCTGTGCTCCGCCGGTGGCGAAGTGGAGGAGCAGCCTTAGAATGTCCCATGTCATCTCCCACCCATTAACTTTATGGTCTGTAATGTCTTTAATCTTGGGCTGTGGAGCACATAGAGAGGTGGTTGATGCCTCGTTTTAAAGGTAGGAAACTGGCTTTTATTTAAAATCAACTTGCTGGGGACCACAGTTTCCCTTTAGTTGATAGATTTTACGTTTAAATCTAGAAACCTTGAAATTGTTAAAATAAAAGGTTGTATTTAATTAATCAGTTAAAACTAACACTTGCATAAAAACCAATGCAGCCTGCAGCATGCTTAGAAAAGTTACAAATGTGGAAAAGGACTGAAAATGTTTAACGGTTCCTAAGTAACCAAGAATCATGGAAATTCAAAGTTACTAAGTATTGTCTATCGCTGAAAAATGGAGGTCCCCATTATTTACATCAAAAAATCAGATGGATATATTGTTATTTGAAACTACCGATGAATCTATAAGTCAGTAAATTCAGAATCACATTGCCCATATACAGTGTTGTCAAGGCAATCAAATTGCCCATACAGTGACTTGAGGCCGCTCACTGGGGTGTGTGACAGCAGCAGCCAACAGATCAGACAGCTCAAACCCCCCCAGAGACCCCTGCTGGCACAGATGTACTTGAAACTGTTTTTGGCAGTTCCAGCATTTACTAGAGTGAGAAGACCAGACTGAGCTTAGTTCAAAAATCTACAATGAACTCTGTTGCATTTAGTTGGTGTAAAGCAAAGAATTAGGTTCACGTGCTATTAACTTAACAGTGATTGTCAGACCCTTGTGCTCATGTTTGACTATTGTGTTATTATTCTAAAATGTGTATTCTTTTTTACTGTGTATAGTAACCTCACACTGTAAAATCATAAGTTATACTATGTTGACTAAATAACAGTGTCACAAATGTCAGTTCATTGGGACACACAATCACTCTGACTCTCCTTGGCTATGCACACCCCTGTCCTGGCAACTACATGGTTAACACTAAACTCAAATAATTATACAACACGCAAGCATTCAAACAGGGTTAATTGCCATCATTCTCACATTGATTTATAACAGGCTGCCTGAGTTCTTTTAGAGCATCAAAGACAAACTTATTAGGCTGGGTACACACTGCAGGATATTTGTCGCGAGCGTTGGCCGGACAAATGACTGTCGGTCCCGCGGCAATTGTGGCTCCGGCCGACAGGTTAGCGAATGATCGTGCGGTCCCATAGTGAACCGCATGATTGCCGGCATTTACCAACACAATCCGATGTCCGTTCGTACGATTCAGACAAGGTCCGGTCACAGTGGCCACCCCCCACCAGCAGATATTTTCGGCTGACTGACCAATAGTGCATGGATCGGTCGGTCGGCCAAAAATAGCATTACATTATAGATTGAATGGACAATGCATATAATAATAAATAACAAAAAATATTACAAAAAAAAATAAATAGGATATAAAAATTTACAGACCCTAACTACTCACTAGAAGTCTTGTGTATCAGGACGAGAAGAAACATAAGATCCATTGCCCATTCAGAATGGCCCCTCGTTATGAACTAAGTTATAGGGGTTTCAATGATTTTTAAGCCCCTTGTTTGTGTGGAACATCCCCTCCTTAATAAGCATGAGGCGGGAGTGTCCAGGAATTTCTGGATTTACGACCTGTCTCCATGCATTTCAGCACAGCCAAGTTTCTTTCCCATTAATATTAATAAGATTTAAACATCATATAAACATTTCAGTAGCCTATTCTTATTGGTTACAATTTATGGATTGAATTGATACTAAACATGGAAAGGGTAAGGCTAATACAGTCCCAGTACTTTCATTCCTTTATAACCATACAACCATAAAAAGGTGTGTGTGGTATTTTAATATTACATTGTCCCAAATACTATGACACTGATACACTAGTTGGTAAGAGGGCCCGTCACAACCTTTACGATCAGCTGTTTTTAAACAGCTGATTGCACGTATGAAGGAAGCATATGCGCAATCAGCTGTTTAAAGGACAACTCACCCTCTATAAGAACATCTTTTAGAAAGAATGGTCTCTTTAAAATATGTTGTATAAAATATCATACTTTGTCCTATGAATTCATTACTGTTGCCTGCTATGCTTCTGGATTCCTCATGGAAACTGAGTAATTTATAACCTGTACTGAGCCTGGGCATGCTCAGAAGAGACAGACAGGGGACATTAGTCATGGCTGTGATGAACTGTCAAATCCATAACTGACAGTTACTAACTGGAAAACCAGGAAGCAGAAACAGGGCACCAGGACATTGTGCAGGATTTCAGGTTAGACTTATATATTTAGATTTCAAACAATTACCGTTTAGGGTTTTGGCGGGTGATTTACCTGTATGTGAGTTTTCATTTTAGGGCTGGACTTGCCCTTTAAAAGACCGGACCCAAACTTCTGTCCGAATTTTAAACAGTCCTTCTATGCATGATAAGCTGGTTACAAACAGCTGATCGTGGACCTCAGTCTGGGGAGGGGGGTGGGTTTCAGGGTTCCTGGGTCCAATTCATGGGGGGGCCTGTGCCCTGCAGTTATGCCCCTGGCGTATATTAGTTTCTATATCTTATGACTACCAGATCTTTGCTTTAGAACATTCCAGATATCAGTTTAGCCCCAGACAGTCTACATAGAAGACAAGGAATGTCTCCTTGTTTCACTAATCTAACAAAACACTTGCAGTGGCATAACTAGGAATCACTGGACCCCCCTGCAATCTATAATGGGGTCCAGTGGTTTTCTGGGAGGAAGCTATATTTATCATAGGAAGAATAAGAAGCTGGCGCCCCCTACAGTTGCAGGCCTGCTCTGCTCCCCGGATGTTACGTCCCTGACACTTGGGAGTGTTTTAGAATGAGATGGCCTTTTTATTGGTACTTAAAAGAAACTATACCAATACTCAGGCCAAGTCCCACACACTGTCATCACAAACAATATTATATAGTAATCCAAGATAGGTTTTAATATAAGTAATAAAACATTTCTCGACACACCTTGCTGTGGCACACTGTTAGTAAAAAACTGTTGTATAAACTGTAGCAGGGTAAAAATGTAAAGAAAACAGTACATTGAATTATTATTTAGAAATATTAATGTCTTCTGTAACTTTGTAATAAAACCTTTTAAAAAAATACATCAACGTTTGCCACACGAGGGAGCTCTCTATTGTAAAATGCATGACAAATGTTTTTCTTAAATGTAAATATTTTTATGGAAATCGACTTATAATTTTGTGACCTTCCAGCTTCATGAATTCTTGTATCAATGATAGTTTACTGAGTTGGCTAAATGTGGGGTAGACCTATCGGATTCTTCTTTAAAAATGTAGCAGTATGTAATCTATGGTAAGCCAATTAGTGAAGACCTGCCCTGGAATGCCCAAGCCCCACCTCCAGAAACAACCAAACCCCCACCCCTTGTCAACCCCACCAGCGGGTCTGGCGGCGGGGCCACCTGCCTAAGCCTATAACATACTATGGCGGTAATGACTTAGGCTAGGCCACACTAGCGCGTTTTCGCGCGTTTGCCCCGGTTTGCGCCTGCGATTTCGTAAAATGGAAATCGGGAATGCAAAATGCGATTGCGCGTCCGTTCGCGTTATAACGATGCGTCACCATTTTGGTAATACGCATGCGTTTCAATAACGTGAAAAGGCGAAAACGCATGCGCAAAGCGAAGCGAGCGCGAAACGCGCAAGAATCGCGCACACAATCGCGTGCGATAACGCTCGCGATTTTGTGCGCGGTTCCTGGGAGTTGCAGTGTGGCCACCCTTACTGCTTGTTGTACCGCCATATGGTCGGAAATGTACAACTGTGGTATAAATGTGTGGCGTACTTTTACAATAACCCTCACTATCATAACTTCGATACTCAGGTTTTAGATTCGCCCAAAGTTATTAGTAATCTGTACATTCACTAGTTTCCTTCTGAAACTGTCAATTATTTAATTTTGTACAAGGCTTTACCTGTAAATCTTACCCAAAAGCAATCTTGCATAAAATAGGCATTATCTTTCACTACACAGGGAGACACAAACTAGCTATTAGCCACGCTTGAGTGTGAATTGAATTATCAGTCTGAGCCAGAAAACTTGTGGATAAGGAGAGGTTAGAAGTGACTAGAGTCCACCAGGGTGTAAGTGTGGATAGAAATTACTCACAATGTAATTGTAGTGTGGCCACAGCCTAAGTAGTACTTTTGTGTCAATATGTCAAACAAGTTTTTATATTTTTCTAGAATAAAGCGATGGGTATAACTTCAGGTAAGCTAGGTATATGATAGTAGTAGAGATTCTATCCTCTGACATCTGTCACCAGGACAGTAGGGATCACTGGGCCCCCCAGCAAAACTATGATGGGGCCCTATCTGTGATTCATCCACAGGAAGGGGCTATATCTGCATAAGAAAAATGGGGCCCCTTGGCTCCTGGGCCCCGCGGTTGCTCCCCCTGCTCCCCTCTAGTTACGCCCCTGCACCAGGACCCTGCATGGGTAACATAATTTGGCCTACATGATGCTATAGTTAAGCATTTTAAGAAATTGTTTGAGTGGTGGAAGGGGCGGGGACGGACTATGTAGTCATAGTAAACATTGATGCCAATTACACTGAATGTATGTTCCTTAAAAAACAATGAATATAATGAGGATGGTATTTGAAAACCTGTGGTATCGGAAAGTTCCAATACATTTATGATCATTTAACCATACAATTGTTCAGACTATCGTACCATTATGATCACGATCATAAATTTATGCCAGCAATCTTAAATGTACAATCGTTGTATAATCAATAAAGGTACAGTCGCACAAAATGACGTCCCCAAGTGACCAAAATTAAAGGGAATGTTCACCCCCTGGTATGAAACCAACACCGTAAACCTTAAGGCCGCAAATTTTACTTTGTTTTGGTGAACAATTTATTTCTATGGGCGTCAGGCTTGGGTCGCTGGGTTGGTACATCAAAGACTTTAATCGTCATGCAGGCGGGCATTGCATGTGCTATAACATGTCTATATGGAGCTTTTGTGCTAGTATAGACATTAGGCAGAGGGGGGGGGTTGAAAATTGGGCAAGCTTTCTGTTAACAGTGGCGATTTAGTAGGCATGGACAGTGCATCAACAGTAATAGATTTGTTCATTTTCAGGAATATATTTCTAATCTCATTTTACATCATTTAAAAGGGTGGAAATAGACAGGAATAGACCTGCTTTTGAAATCCGGGTTTGTTGTTTCTGCTCCTCTAAATTATAGATACTCCATAACCAAGTTATGTTCGCTCAAAATTTAATTTGACAGAATAAAAAAATGTGACCTGCAAATCAATTACAGTATTTAGCAGTGTTGTCTAAGACTCTCCCACTGTTTTTTTCCCCTTAAGGTGGGCATACACGGTCCAATATTCTTTCGATCAGATTAGCAATTGTCCAAAACTATCGGAAATCCGATCAAGAAGAACCAATCGATTGCACAGACAATATTCCATAGATTTCAGCTTGAAATCTATAGAAGATTGGTTCTGGTAGATGGAAAATTTTCCAATTGCCCAATGAGGTTTTTTTTGATAGACACGATCGATATTGCCAATAGGCGATATTGCCAAGTCGAACGAATTGATCGGAATATCGATGCCGTGTACACCTACCTTTAATTGCAATCACTTTCTCTTTCTTAGTAGGGACATTTTTTCTGGGTGCTGCAACATGGTCACAGCTCTGCAGATCAACATCTCCACTGTCAGGGGCATGCAAGCTGAAACGGTTATAGCGAAATAATAGCACTGTGCCAGCTCTCCTGCAAGCAATTCCTATGGACAAGACAATCACATAGCCTCCTAACCCAGGGGGGGTTCTGAGCTTTTAGCAAACACAACACGTGAGGTACATCCAGTTAAGGGTAACTAAACATATTTTTTTACTTCTAATGTGAAAACTTTCCTCCCCTGATCACCCATGCATTGCAAGATACTATTCCAGTATGTTGCATTTCCGTACATGTTGAAGTGGATTATGTAACTAAGAAGGCTTACATTTACTTGCCAGTATCTGTCTCTGTACATTTACTCTTTAAACAATGTTGTAAGCATGTGAATCGATGGCCATGCCCTTGACCATATTTATTGTTAGAGGACAATTATACTTACTATTCCCCCAATCCATTCCTGCAAAGTACCTAGGGTGAGGACCTAAAACGCTAATCCTCACCTCTGGGTACTTTACAAAAGTCCTGCACTACTACTACTAATCTCCCTCGTCGCTCCGGTCCGATCTCCCACTGGCACTGTCAGTGACAGTCCGGGAGGCAGCCAATAGGAAGACACGCCTCTTGCAGAGCGCGTCTTTCCATTGGCTGCCTCGCGACCTGTCACTCAAAGTGACAGATTGTATGGAATTGTACAATTCAGTATAGTATTTAGGAAGTATAAAGACAATCCCACCATATATGTAGAAACTGTTACCCTTACAATTTCTCAGCAAAGTGGAGAGTGACTGTAATACCAATTTTGAATCATTGTTGGAGTTCTGCAGAACCTTAAAAATATATTTTTATAACCCCCAGTGGAAAACACATTTTTAAAAATGTAAATTGTGTTGTAAGTTTGTAACATGATAAGGCGATTGATTAGTTTGAAATTTTGACCCATTTTTTCCTGTGTTTTTCTGCAATGCAGAATCATTATTGCTTGAGTGTAGAGGCATGATAGTTTTTTTTAAGGATTGTAAAATTTACTCCTCCGGCTTGTTTGGGTTTGGACATGGTAAGTAATCTAATATTTAAAAATGGGAAGTACCGGGGCAGGGAGGTTGGATTGATTATTCCTGCTCACAATAATCATTTCATTGAGGAGTACAACACTAACAGTTTTCATTTTGCCAGGTTGGTCCTGGACTATCAGTTTTCTTTGGGTTGGTGCACCTCACAGAAAACAATTGGGAGGGTAGGAATTACCAGTTCTTATACTTCCCATTCTTTTCATTTTAACAGTTTTTCTAAACAAACGGTATATACACGATAGTTATCCTTTAAAACTCAAAATATTCTTTCAGTGCTGTATTGACAATAGAATCAGTTTCTGGGAGATTCTGGGAGCAAATAAGGATTTAATTTCCATATTAGTGTTTGATGTATGACTTCTGACACTGTAAATGAAACTAGAGTGTGATCTGAGAGGGTGCACATATGTATGTGTGCTGTTTTGAAGTCTGTAGGAGTCATTGGTCAGGAAAGAGACGAGAGTATCTAATCTTGAAAAGATGTGTGTTTAGGAGAAATAGGTATTGACTCTCCCTGGGTCCATAAAATGCTGAAAATCTTTGTTATCGTTGTTTAAGTCTGTAGTTGTATCCATGTTAGAGTCCAATGTTAATTTAAAACCCTGTAAACGAATTTTATTTGGTGTTGTTGGAGGTGTATAAATAATGATTGTGTATTTGTGTGTTTTAAATTACATTGTAGTATTAAATATCTACCGTTATTATCTAGGATTACTTTTTTATCTTCAAAAGCGCACGTCCTGTTCTTTTTTTGGGGTAAAATGAAGCTTTGTATATATGGGTAAATAATTTACTTTGGAAGAAGATTTTCATGTTTGGAAATTAGATGTGTTTCTTGGAGATGTAGGATGTCAATTTTAGTATAGTGCAGTGTTCTCAACCAGGGTCCGGGGACCCCTAGGGGGTCCCAGAGAGGTTGCTTGGGGTTCCCAGAGATTGACAGAAACTGTATAGATCCACTATTGTAATGAATAAAGATTTATTTTTCTATTATTTACCAATGTTCTGTATAAATTATATGTGTTAGTGTGTTGATGTCTGAGAGATAAATAAAAAGTAACGGTTTATGTAAGGGTTCCCCCCTGCAATGAATTTGAGTGCATTCTTTTCAATAGAGATATTTATAGATCTATCATTTATTTGTAGAAATTATGTATTTTGAGATTTGATGACTGAGAAAGAAAAAGATGAATAATAATACATAATTATAATTTTATGTTGGGGTCCCCGAGACACGAAAATAGTTTCAAGGGTTCCCACAGTAAAAAGGTTGAGAAACACTGGTATAGTGTATTGCAAAGAGTGTCTTTTGTGCGTGAGTTTAGACCTCTGACATTATAGGTTTGTAATTTAAGTACCTAAATAAATAATATTGCATTAGTGAATGATCTTCATTTAATATTACATATAACTTACTAGAAATTCCAAGTCATATTTAGGCATATAAAGCAATTACCAACAAAAAGAAAAAAAACAAAACAAAAAAGGTTTTCCTCTCTAAACCAGGTAAAGGTAAGATATCACAATCTGGCTACTTTGGATTCTTATCTATTTACTTTATTTATTTCCTAATATAAACTATAACCATTGAAGTAATAAATAGTATTTTGATGATACTGTTTAGTGAGAGAGAGGGAGGAAAATAAAATACAAAACGACACACTAATATTATTACTATTTGAGACATCCTTGAGTAGATCTTATTGTCATAATTGTGTTTTATAGGTTTTAGTTTTTTAGGGTTTACTAAGGTTTGAATGTATAAATTGTGAATAGGGTTTAGAGCAGTGAGGGGATAATTTATTATTCTATAAATAAGTGCATTCTGTAACTGTACATAAAAGATCACTTTTGTATTAGCCATATATATGACTGTGGTACAATAGTGGTGGATAGTATTCATCTCCTGTATTATCTATCTAATTTCTCAATGTTTTCTCTTTTTTACTTCTCTCTGTGTCACTTCAGTAAAGATAAACATAAAAAACCCTGCAAGTATAACCTTGGTTTAAAGTATGACTTAAGAAGTAGGCCTATAATGTATAATTATACCTTAAAGGGTGACTCCACCAAGAAAAACAACTTTTCAAAAAATGGATTCTACAATTTAGAGATAGGATCACTAGCTGCCCATCCCCAAACTGAGATCTGCCTGTGTTTACTTACTACACAATCAGGGAGCTGTCTCCCCTGCTGTCTCCCTAGCTCCTCTGCGTTTTTTATTTGTAAAAAAAGAATTGGTTACATCTCTTGGTGCACTCTGTGGAGCTGATTTTGTTTTGGTAGTCTGTGTATCTGTGTATTAGATCCACAACCATATCTAGATCAGTAATATCAGGTAGAATAGTTTTAAAAAAGGTCAGTACCATATTCCTCAGTTATTATTTTTTAATATCTTCAGGGATCCCTCTGGGTTTTAGAATATTCCTCGCTGCGATTTTCCAAATCTCTTGGTTTGGTTGGCATCCCTGTTAAGACTGGTACACAAGGAGGCAGTTTTTGTCCCATCAATTGCTTGCTACCAGTGAGCAGGCGGCTGGGACAAATGTCTGTTGGTCACGGCAAACAGTGACCTCGGCCGACAGTTAATGCAACCGATTGTGCAGTCCCATGGGACGGCCATGATTTACCCCGGCCGCTGCACACACACCATCAGATATTTCCAGACAACAGACCAAACACATCACTAATGGTCAGTCGCCGGAAAGATCTGATGGTTGTACCCAGTCTACAGAGTCTTGTATTGTGTTATGGGAATTAACTAATTTGTTGTGTAGAAGTAGTATATTCTTAGAATTTGGAAATAAAGGTTCACTGTTCTCTGTCCTTAATGTCCCTTTTAATGTCTTCAAATAATACAGTAAAATCAATTAAAGGGCATCTAAGTGAAAAAAAACACATTGCCCCTTTGCAAAGTTAAATTCATGGACTCTGTGCTGCTCTTAATCCTATATCTGTCACTGACTCTGTTTAAACACGGTGTGTCAGATCTATGTGCAGCATTCCCCCTTCTCCTCCCCTCTGTTACCTCCTCCATGTCTCAGCTCCGGCTAACCGACAAGCTTTTTATGTGCAGTAGGAGTTAAAAGTTCAACATCCTGAAAAACACACCCAAGACAGTGGCCAATAGAAAGTAAGTGTCCTGGAGACACGGAAGAAGGAGATCAGTACAGTTTACGATCTCTCACCTTGTGACCCATCATCAATCAGTGAAAGCTATTAAGAAGGGGGGTCAAGTGCAGCCTTATATATAACATCAAAGTACCTTTCTCCCCTGCTAATGCTGTTATCTCTATGTTTATTTACAGCGAAGGAGGGGGATCAAGTCACAGGGATTTGATTGACGTCCAAGTAGGAGTAGAGGAATGCAATCACGTATCTTCTAAACTGGTGTGTACTCAGGACAGAGAGGGAATCTGAAAAAAGCGAAGACACTCTGGGGGGGTAGTAAGAACTCATGGAAGAAAGAAAAAAAAGTTCATTTTCCCACTATAGATGCCCTTAATAAAGCTTTATCATTTGACACACAAACATCTCTGCTGGACACAACGATCTCCTTTATAGGTCTTTAAGCAAAGTGAGTTAGCCCTTACACAGTGGAGAACTTATGTTATAAAAGTCCCATTTATTTAAAGTATTTTAAGGTGTGTCCTACATATCCATATTTTGTAGGTATATAAAAAGAAGCATAAGGATGCAAACAGATTACAGACACCTGGAAGCTAATTTGTGAAATACTAGTATATTAGACTTTTTCTTAGGGTTGATTCAAAACAATTAGCGCCTGTTATGTTTACAGCATAATTCACATCCCCACATTCATTGCAGTGTCTCAGCATAAGTGTTGAATGCGTCATTAGCATTTTTTAACACTGAAATTAGCATTTAACTAAAGTATAATTACAGTTAGTTTTCTAGACTGTGCAGAATCATTTTAAGCAGTGCTGCTAGCATAGGTACAACAAACATAGCCAGGGGCGTTCGGGGTTTTTGCCGCCTGAGCCCAACTTTGAAATGCCGCCCAATGTACAATTAGGCGCCATGAAGTTCTTCCACTGCAACCAGGGTTAGGGGTGCGTGGCTTCCAGGAATGGGTGTGGTTAAAGATTGGTTTATTAAATTGCACATCACGGCAGAATGTATACAGTCCTCAACAACTAAACACAAAAAAAAAAAAAAAATACCCCACAAATCTGTAAAATAATATAAAGATTTTTTTCCAAAAAATTGTAAACCTGCCACCACATCAAGATATTTTTTTTCAGCAGGGCCCTAACTAACCTAACTAAGTTGCCCTCATGTTGCCTATTGTGCCACTGACCTGATAAAAATAAATGCCCAGCTTAAACAGATTGGTACATAAACTGCCATATGCCTAGATCACAAAATTAGTATATATAACATGCCTTAATGCTCTAGATCACACAGATTGGTAATATAACATGCCCTATTGCCCAGATCCACCCAAACTCTGCACAACACAGATAATTACCCAACTTACCCAATAACGATCAGAGCAGCGTCTGCATGAAGTCAGCAAGTAGGACCGTGATTTTATTTTCTGTTTGCTGCAGCCCTCTCTGATATTAGAGGGGGCGCCCCTGAGCATTTTACTCACATTGGGGTCATTAGAGAGAAGCCCCTACTTAGAAGGGGGCATGGATGAGAGCAAGCGTGCTTGATGAACTAAACTATGCAGAGCTTTGGAAACTTTTAATGATGCTGCAACCAGACCAGATAGATTATCATTATCACATGGACAGCAGAATGGTAGATGAGATTCAATGTTGATATAATGATAGCAGGAGCATAGCCTAGATATCCCATTGCAAAATATTGGAGTGGGTCCCCAACACCACCAGATATATATCCCAATACCACCACCGCACCAGTTTGCTACCAGAATTTACTGAAATTGCCAGTTTGCTACCAGTGTACACTGAAATTGCTAGTTTGCTATCAGTATATACTGAAATTCCCAGTTTGCTACCAGTAGCTCACTTTAAATGCAACTGTCCATGTGGTCTGCCAGGCCACGCCCCCTATATGCAGTTTTTATATCACTAAAACTGTCCTGGTTGGCGGTTGAACTACACCACCCATCATCATCAAACAAAAGAGATTTAAAAACTGCAGCAATAAATGCCACAACAATGCATGGTTAATGGTCGAACTAAACCACCTAACATCCCTTAGACTGCAGCTACATTATCAATGGACGTTAACATGCATGTAAAGTGCAATCACAATACAGCACGTTTCACATGCATTTCCTTGTAGTTGCACTGCAATTTATGCAATAATCTGTTCGATCAGCAAAAAAATGGTGATAGCATGTGGTGAATGGCCACAGACGTTGAAGTGATTTAAAAACTGCATCATTTGGGGCAGCAGTGAATATATATCACAATTCATGGTTAAAATGATCTTGGTTGATGGTTAAAGGGCATGTCCACCCCCAAAACTATAATTTCCCCCACTACTGGCCCCACTCTGTAGTGTAATAAAATCCTTACCACACATCCCAGCTCCAAATGGTTCTCCTGTAATGTCCCCCCCAAAGTCCAAAAAACTGTCAACCAGGAGCAGTGCAAGGAGGGAAATTGTTTCCACCTCTGAGGCTTCCTCTCAGAGGTTTTTGGCTTGTCCAGAGCAGCCCTCCCCCTAGTGTAAATCCCTTTGTAAATATTGTAGGGTTTCCTCCCCCAGCCCCAACTGCATTATTATTTTCAGAAACTCCCCCGATCTTTACTTATATTCCCTCTCTCCTCCGGCATTCTGAACTGCCGGCAGCCGCATCCGTGACTTGCTGCCTCTCAGCCAATCACGGACGCGGCTGCTGGTCCGGCCCGCTGCTTGCAGTTTCATGCAAGCAGAAGGCTGGGCAGTGTGGCGGAGAAGAGAAGGAAGGTAAGTAAAGATCGGGGAGTTTCTGGAAATAATAATAATGCGGTTGGGGCTGGGGAAGGAAGCCGCTCGTTCGTAAATCCTCCATGGCTGATGTAACCCCCCCTTTACGAACTGGATGAAATACTGGGTGTATTACTGACGCAACAACCTGACCCTCCATTAACATGCTCCCTTGCCAATCTGTCCCCTGTAAAGGAGATTGCTAGAGCTAACTAACGGGTGTGGGACTACTGTTCCGAACTGTAAAGTAGTTTTCCTGCAGTCTAACTCACAAGGACTTGGCTGTGTAAAGAACATATTGGTCCGTGACCACACTGTGTTATCACTGGGAAATTAAACAAAAACTCCTGTTGTTGAAAATACATCCCAACAACCTATAAAAACTGAAAGGTGGGACAACAGATTTCGCTTTTATATTAAGTGCTATTTCCTTGTTAACAAGTGTCTTCTTCAGGCTTTAGGTGTCCTTAAATGTACGATGTATATCTTACATTTAAAATACAATTTAGGTTTATTTGGGACAACCTATCTGAGATCCTGTCTCAACGACACTTGCCTCTAGACACAACCAAACCTCTGATGTTTCCACTGTTACTATGAGAAACAAATGCTTACATTGGCTACAACTAAAGGTATTCAGACCTGATCATTGTTATAGCTTGTTAGTACGTTCAATTATGTTATTTTATTAGTTGATCTACACATAATTACTTTTACTAATTCTGCCTGTACCTCTTAGTAATTAATAAAATGATCACAGGATATAAACACCATTTGTCCAGAATGAAACAAACTGCATGTGTTAGTAAGTAAAGCTTCCTGGAAAGCTAACTGGTATACAGAACAGGTAATAAGTGCAGGAAAACATATGTAGGTGTTTAAAGCCACCAAAGCTAATCAGAGAAAGATGTCCAGCTTTACAAGCATTTAGCAAGGGCTGCAAGTTAGGAAAATTTCTATACATATGGTAAATTTTAAATTACTCTGATCTTTACTGGAATAGCGAAAGCCAATGCAGCAAAAGCAGCGTGTTACAAATTTGCTACTGAGATCCAGTTCAAGTAGTTAGTTTGAAAGGCACTTATACTAAATAATGGAATTACGGACATTATATGAAAATTCTACAAAACAAATTGTTTTATTTTTGTACTAAACCCAACACAATAATTTATTTATATTTTCTTTTGAAACATTGTCATACTTTTTGAAATGTTTGTTAAATATTTTCAAGCAATCGTTTTAACTCAAATGTCTTGAAATACCTTATCAACGGTTCTTCAATAAACTTAAGAATACCTGTAGTTGAGTTGGATGTGATATTTTTTACTACTACTCAGTGGGAATATTATTGAGCCAACCATTTACATAATGTGAATTCTTAATGCAGCCTATGTTTTTGCGGTAGGAATCTCTGACCATTCATATTGTGGGATTGGCAAGGGGCATCTCTAGGGTTTTGCCACATGCAGCCAAACTTTTGAATGCTGCCCCCTAGTACCACTAGGACGACCCATAAAGTGCACCACCAGGGCTAGGTGTTTGATCGGTCCAACAGAAAAGACATTTTCCATATCATAATTCCTGATGCTCTTTTCTTAAAAAAAATTTTTAAAGTTAGCTCTGCCCTGCGCCAAAAAGATGCAAATGACACTTTGTACTCTTTGATAAATGTATTCATGTCAGACAGTGTGCAGTGATCTTGGCAAGAATGGGTTTAAGTTTGGTGTTAGTTATGTTCAAAGGACCATAAAAATACCTTTATTCCACCCTGAAACGTCCTATTGTTTTATATTACGATTAGATGAAGCATGGATCCGATCCTTCTTTTCCCAGACAAGTGGGGGACCAAAAACCGTGTACTGGAATTTCTTTTCAGTTAGGGGTCCTGTGGGCACCTAAGAGTCATTTTAAAGACACCATACATGTTAAAAATAAAAAATAAATATGTCTTCGTTTATTGGCATATAGGTAAGACGAAAACCAATATTATATGTGGGTGAATGGGAGGAAGCCCTAAAAATGATACCCAACATGGAGCCCTTAGTTCCCTTGCCATGGCGGTTATTCAAGTGCATGTCCACGCTCCATAAACTTATCCAATCCCCCCCAACTACTGGCCCCACCGATGTATGTTGTGTTTAAATCCTTACCTCACATCACTCCCATCCGCTCATAGGGTTTCTCCTGTATCCGCCCCCCCCAAAGTCCCAAAAAATGACTACCAGGAGCTACAGCAGTGTCCATATTAATAGGACCTGCCTGCTAGTCTGGCCTCAGGTCAGATTTTTGCCATGCGTTACTTGCAGAACAAAGCCCTTCCTCCCCCCCTCGCCTCCCCCTCCCTCTCCCTCCTCTCCCTCCCTCTCCCCTCCCTCCTCCTATCCCTCCCCCTACATAAAAAACCCCCTCAGTAATGATTTCCCCCATGTCTCCCAGCCCCAACCGCATATTTTTTTTTTTTAGAAAAGCTCCCCAACATCTTACTTACTCTCTCTTCTCCTCGGCAATGAGCCTGTCCGGCCGCGTCCTGTGATTGGCTGCCGCTCGATCCAATCACAACGCGGCTGCCGTCCCGCCCCTCTGCTTGCATTTCCTTTCGAAGCAGATGGCCGGGAGCGCGGCGAGGATCGAGGGAAGGTAAAGTAGAGTTTGGGTGGCTTTCTAAAAAAAAATGTAGCGTTTGGGCTGGTAACCCAGGGGGGATCTTATATGAAAAATAAAATTTTAAGGGCGTGGACATAGCTTAATATCTTGGAAATAATGGGGATTAACCACAGTTCATGTTTATTTTTATTATACACCAATTTTCTTTTATTATTTGTATTACGGTATACTATCACTATCCACTTTTGGATCTTAAAATCCAAATGTTAATAAGTTTTGTTCATTGTTGCTCTGTGTTGAATCGATGTTTTGCGTGTAACCTAATTAAATTCTGTGACTTGCTGTTGTGAAGGACGGATGCTAATATACCAGTTAGTTGCGTGGATGAATGTGTGAGTGTTTAACCATTTAGCTTGCTAGGACAGGGTTTGTGCAATAGTCAGTGAGAGTCACAGATGGTTTTTTTGGGGCGTCTTTAAGGCCATAACTGTAAAGTGGTGGCAGCTTGTACCAATTGATTGGCAAGATCACACGTGCCCACGAACTGGCGTTCGGTGACATTAGAATTTTTTTTTATATATAATAATTATATTATACATGTATTTCTCAACTTTTACGTAGATAAGTTTTAATAATGCAGCAAAGAAACCCCCCCCTGCTTTGTGGAAGCTGCATATGCTGTGTCATTAGTGCCTTCATTGTGTTTTTACAGGTGTTGGAAGTTTGGAAAATGAATATTGGCTTCCCTCTGCCTAATAATACCCTCAGACAAGGCATAATAAACATTTATACAGTATTGTAAATATAACATATAGATTGATTTTAAATAAAGACATACGTCCATCAAGTCCACCTTTTTCACGCTCCTTTAGCCTATGGTGGGCCTTTTTTTAATAGTTTGATCCAGAGGAAGTAAAAAAAAGTCAGCAAATAGAGGGAAATAATTCCTTCCTGACTCCAAATGGCAGTCTGTCAAAATGTCTTGTAACTTTAGTTCTCTGCACAGAAAGAGGTGATCCTGGGCTAATTTCACTGCCGGGTCCTGAAGGGCTGATGACAGGGATTCTAACAGATTTCTTAGTATGGGGTATTCAGTAAATGCAAGTGATATTTATAGAGTTTAGTGGCAATAGAGCTATGGAATGTCATTACAGAGATGGAAGGGGTCATGGTGGATGGCTTAAAAAACAGATACTTGTAGTCGCACTCCAAATTGTGAATTTATTGAAAACCAAAACATGAGTACATTGTTTTGGGGGTACTGGCCCCTTCTTCACCATACCCCCGAAACGTCTCATGTTTGGTTTTCAATAATTCACAATTTGCAGTGTGATTACAATCTGTTTTTATGATTAATTGCTTCCACTGGAGTAGGAAACCTCTTTGAAGTCTGCAACCCACGCAGACAGTGTGCACCTGGACATTTTTGTATATCCCAAGTCATAAGTGGTTTAACATATGCATGTTGAAAAACAACAGATAAAATACCAGAAACCAATAGGGGATTAACACACGTGTGTAAGAGCAGAGGGTATGGATTGCTATTACAATATTTGACTCAAGAGGACATAGGATCAAGGGAACATGCTGTGAGCAGAAATGACAAGAAAATTCAGAGACTTCTGATCTGCCATAGAAGTAAATGATTGTCCTGAGGTATGGCAAATATTTGAGACTACATCACACCTAATAGATAATTATTGTAGTGCCGTATGCTCTAAACTGATGAAGAGGGTTCAGCCCTCAAAGCTTGTCTACTAAATAAACTGTTAGTCATGAAAAGTATCACAGTACTCTTATTATTTTTTTACATCACACCTTAATATTCTGGAGAGTGCATGGAGAGAACGGCATCCATGGTGAGATACAAGAAGAGGAAAAACGTTATCATGCAAAAGACATGAGTACAGACTTTACACAAAATACATTTTTTCTTTTTTAAAAATAATTTTATAGCCACCACAATTTTTAGGTTTTTGTGTGTCAAGGGCATAATGTTAGCATTAGAACACAGCACAGTAAGACTTTTAGAGAGATGTTATGAAACCCCACAGCTACTGTATTAGCTAGTTTTTAGAGGCTACTCTGTATATTGGTCAGGATGATGAGGCAATAATATTAATATGTGGGTTGGAGACCTTGGGGATATTTGGGGGCCTTCTACCCTCTCATGCCTTGTGGTCATTTACACACCAATCCTTCCCTATCCGAGACCCAGCAATATCGGGGTAAAGAGGGTTGTTATATTATTTGCTATAGTCAGGGACAAAAACTCCTCCACAGTATTTAAAGGGCATGTCCACCCTGAAAACAAAAAAAAATTGGGCATATGTCGGTAACCCATCCCCAATCCCAACTACTATAACATAGCACAATATTATTGTATTATTAACCAGATGTTTTCCCTGCTGCTTCCACTGCACCATGCTCAGCTTTATAAAAAAGCCATTGAGCAAAAGGAGTAGGCAATACCTTTGCGAGAATGGAAGAGAACTAATAATTAAATATCTGGTAACAAATGCAGGTAATACAACTGCCAAATTAGCAGTTTTGGTTGTTTGTGCAGATAACAGCCGCAGTCACCGGCTTACATATAGTAAATTTAAAGATTAAAGGGCATCCCAAGCATTAATACAGAAATGCCAAAAATGCCCCCGATATGTATGTATCAACATGTTGGTTTTATATCGAAAAAATCCAATATATATTTGCGTCCACTTGTACCCCAGTAGCAGCCACTGCACATGCGCAAGATTGCCACACACGCTACTTATCTACATCATAAAGCCAACAGGTGAGCTACATGACATGCAGCGCAGGTGCACATGAGTGAGATACCCGTGGGGTGCAGACGATCACACTTGTTCGTGCATGTGTGCACGCGTAAGACATGCATTGCAAGTTGCACAAAAGTAGAGGTTATTGTGAAATGTTCATTGGAGCATTATATATTACAGGTAGGGTGTACAGAAATCGGGGCATTTTATATTACAGGTCATGATGCACTGGACATTCGTGGGGCATTTTATATTTACAGGTCAGGGTGTACTGGCAATCGTGCATATTTATTTTTACAGGTCAGTGTCTACTGGACATTGAGCATTGTTAATCTAAGGGCTTAATGTCAAGTATTATATATTACCTTGGGGTGGGGTGGGTGGTGGTATTGGGATATATTTATCTGTTGGTGTTGGGGCCCCATCCAATATTTTGCAATGGGATATCTAGCTATGCTCCTGCTTATATTTATCAACATTAATCTCATCTACCATTCTGCTGTCCATGTGATAATGATAATCTATCTAGGTCTGGTTGCAGCATCATTTAAAAGTTTCCAAAGCTCTGCATAGTTTGTGTCATCACACAGCCTTGCTCTCAATGCCCCCTTCTAAGTAGGGCTTCTCTCTAATGACCCAATGTGAGTAAAATGCTCAGGGCGCGCCCCTCTAAATATCAGAGAGCGGCAGGCAGAACAGAAGGAAAATAAAATCACGGGTGTCACTAACTGCTGACTTCATGCAGACGCTGCTCTGATCGTTATTGGGTAAGTGGGGTAATTATCTTGTGTGCAAGTTTGGGTGATCTGGGCAATAGGGCATGTTATATTACCATCTGTGTGATCTAGGCAATTAGGCATGTATATATACTAATTTTGTGATCTAGGCATTATGGCATGTTATATGTAACCAATCTGTGTTAAGCTGGGCATTTATTTTTACAGGTCAGTGGCAACTAAGGCAACATGAGGGCAACTTAGTTAGTTAGTTAGGGCCCTGCTGAAAAAAATATCTTGATGTGGTGGCAGGTTTACAATTTTTTGGGAAAAAAATCTTTATTATTTTACAGGAATTTGGTGGGGATATTTTTTTTTTTTTTTTTTTGTAGTTGTTGAGGAACTGTATAAATTCTGCCGTGATGTGCAATTTAATAACCAAATCTTTAACCACCACCCATTCCTGGAAGCCACGCACACCTAACCCTGGTTGGCAGTGGAGAACTTCATGGCGCCTAATTGTACATTGGGCGGCATTTCAAAGTTTGGCTCAGCGGCAAAAACCCCAGAGACGCCCCTGGCTATGTTTGTTGTAACTATGCTAGCAGCACTGCTTAAAATGATTCTGCACAGTCTAGAAAACTAACTGTAATTATACTTTAGTTAAATGCTAATTCAGTGTTAAAAAAATGCTAATGACGCATTCAACACTTATGCTGAGACACTGCAATGATGTGGGATGTGAATTATGCTGTAAACATAACAGGCGCTAATTGTTTTGAATCAACCCTAGAAAAAGTCTATATACTAGTATTTCACAAATTTGAGCTTCCATTGCTGTATCTGTTTGCATGTCCTTATGCCTTCTTTTATATACCTACAAAATGATGGTATGTAGACAACACCTAAAATACTTTAAATAATGGGACTTTTATACATAAGTTCTCACTGTGTAAGGGCTAACTCACTTTGCTTAAAGACATAAAGAATGCTTGTGTCCAGCAGAGATGTTTGTGTCAAATGATAAAGCTTTATTAAAGGGCATCTATAGTGGGAAAATGAACTTTTTTTCTTTCTTTCCATGAGTTCTATAATTCCCTACAACCCCCAGAGTGTCTTCCGCTTTTTTCAGATTCCCTCTCTCCGTCCTGAGATACACCATTTAGAAGAATACGTGATTGCATTCCTCTACTCCTACTTGGACGTCAATCAAATCCCTGTGACTTGATCCCCCCCCCCCTGCTCTGTAATAAACATAGAGCATAACAGCATTAGCAGGGGGAGAAGGTAGCTTTGATGTTAGATATAAGGCTGCACTTGACCCCCTCTTAATAGCTTTCACTGATATGAGGATGGGTCACAAAGTGAGAGATCGTAAACTGTACTGATCCCTTCTTCCGTGTCTCCGGGACAGCTTACTTTCTATTGGCCACTGTGCTTGGGTGTGTTTTTCAGGATGTTGAACTTTTAACTCCACTGCACATAAAAAGCTTGTCGTTAGCCGGAGCTGAGACATGAGGAGGTAACAGAGGGGAGGGAGAAGGGGGGAATGCTGCACATAGATCTGACAACCGTGTATAACAGAGTCAGTGACAGATTAGGACTTAAGGCAGCACAGAGTACATGAATTTAACTTTGGCAAAGGGGCAATGTGTTTTTTTTCACCTATATTGCCCTTTAACTGATTTTACTGTATTATTTGAAGACATTAAAAGGGACATTAAGGACAGAGAACAGTGAACCTTTTATTTCCAATTCTAAATATACTACTTCCTACAACAAATTAGTTAATTCCCATAACACAATACAAGACTCTGTAGACTGGGTACAACCATCAGATCTTTCCGGCGACTGACCATTAGTGATGTGTTTGGTCTGTTGTCTGGAAATATCTGATGGTGTGTGTGCAGCGCCGGGTAAATCAATGGCCGTCCCATGGGACTGCCCAATCGGTTGCATTAACGTGTCGCGGCCGAGCCACTGTTGCCCGTGACCAACCAGACATTTGTCCCCAGCCGACTGTGCTCACTGGTAGCCAAGCAATTGATTGGGACAAAAACTCGCCTCCTGTGTACCCCGTCTTAACAGGATGCCAACCAAACCAAGAGATTTGGAAAATCGCAGCAGGAGGAATATTCTAAAAACCGAGGGATCCCTGAAGAATTAAAAATAATAACTGATGGAATATGGTTACTGACCTTTTTTAAAACTATTCTACCTGATATTACTGATCTAGATATGGTTGTGGATCTAATACACAGATACACAGACTACCAAAAACAAAATCAGCTCCACAGAGTGCACCAAGAGATGTAACCAATTCATTTTTTATTACAATAAAAAACAGCAGAGGGAGCTAGGGAGACAGCAGGGGAGACAGCTCCCTGATTGTGTGTAAGTAAACACAGCGAGATCTCAGTTTGGTAGATGGCATGCTAGTGATCCTATCTCATAATTGTAGATCCATTTTTTGAAAAGTTGTTTTTTTTCTTGGTGGAGTAACCCTTTAAGGTATAATTATACAATTATAGGCCTACTTCTTAAGTCATACTTTAAACCAAGGTTATACTATGCAGGGTTTTTTTATGTTTATCTTTACTGAAGTGACACAGAGAGAAGTAAAAGAGATAAAACATTGAGAATATTAATAAGGATAATACAGAGATGAATACTATCCCACTATTGTACCACAGTCATAGTAATTGCTCTAATCAAAATGATCTTTTATGTACAGTTTACAAGAATGCACTTATTATAGAATAATATTATCCCCATCACTGCTCTAAACCCTATTCACAATTTATAACATTTCAACCTTAGTAAAACCTAAAAAACTAAAACCTATAAAACACACTATGACATAATATCTACTCAAGGATGTCTCAAATAGTAATAATATTATGTGTGTCGTTTTGTATTTTATTTCCCTCTCTCTCACTAAACAGTTCATTCAAAATACTATTTATTACTTCAATGGTTATAGTTTATATTAGGAAATAACATAAAGTAAATAGATAAGAATCCAAAGTAGCCCGGATTGGTGATACTCTTAACCTCGTTTAGAGAGGAAAACCTTTTTTGTTTTGTTTTTTTTCTTTTTGTTGGTAATTGCTTTATATGCCTAAATATACTTAGGAATTCTAGTAAGTTATATGTAATATTAAATGAAGTTCATTCACTAATGCAAATATTATTTATTTAGGTACTTAAATTACAAACCTATAATGTCAGAGGTCTAAACTCACCGCACAAAAGACACTCTTTGCAATACACTATAACCAGTGTTTCTCAACTTTTTATCTGTGGGGAACCCTTGAAATATTTTCGTGTCTCGGGGACCCCCAACTAAAATTATAATTATGTATTATTATTCATCTTTTTCTTTCTCAGTCATCAAATCATCAAAATACATAATTTCTACAAATAAATGATAGATCTATAAATATCTCTCTATTGAAAAGAAATGCACTCAAATTCATTGCAGGTGGGGACCCTTACTAAAACCGTTACTTTTTATTATCTCTCAGACACTAACACACTAAACACATAATTTATACAGAACAATGGTAAAATATAAGAAAAATAAATCTTTATTCTTACAATAGTGGATCTATGCAGTTTCTGTCAATCTCTTGGGACCCCCATGCAACCTCTCTGGGACCCCCTAGGGGTCCCCGGACCCCTGTTGAGAAACACTGCCACTATACAATAAAACTGCATCCTACATCTCCAAGAAACACATCAAATTTCCAAACATGAAAATCTTCTTCCAACGTAAATTATTTACCATAATACAAAGCTTCATTTTAACCCCCAAAAAAGACAAGGAACCGTAGCGCTTTTGAAGATAAAAAAGTAATCCTAGATAAATACGGTAGATATTTAATACTACAATGTAATTTAAACAACACAATACAACATCATTAATGTTATAACCTCCAAACAAACACCAAATAAAATTCGTTACAGGGGTTTTTAAATTAACATTGGACTCTAACATGGATACAACTAGCAGACTTAAACAAAACGCTATAACAAAGATTTCAGCATTTTATGGACACAGGGAGAGTCAATACCTATTTCTCCTAAAACCAACATCTTTTCAAGATTAGATACTCTCGTCCTTTCCTGACCAATGACTCCTACAAGACTTCAAACAGCACACATACATATGTGCACCCTCTCAGATCACACTCTAGTTTCATTTACATGTGTCAGAAGTCATACAATCAAACACTAATATGGAAATTAAATCCTTATTTGCTCCCAAAATCTCCCAGAAACTGATTCTATTGTCAATACACACTGAAAGAATTTTTGAGTTTTAAGGATAACTATCGTTGTATATACGTTTGTTTAGAAAAACTGTTAAAATGAAAAGTACATGGGATATAAGAACTGGTAATTCCTACCTCCCAATATTGTTTCTGTGAGGGTGCCAACCCAAAGAAAACTGATAGTCCAGGACCACCACTGGCAAATGAAAACTGTTAGTGTTGTAGCTCCTAAATGAAATGATATTGTGAGGCAGAATAATCAATCCAACCTCCCTGCCCCAGGTACTTTCCATTTTTAAATATTAGTTATTTCCCATGTCCAAACCCAAACAAGCCGGAGGAGAATTTACAATCCTTAAAAAAACTATCATGCTCTACACTCAAGCAATAATGATTCTGCAATGCAGAAAACACAGGAAAAAATGGGTCAAATTTCAAAATCAAACTAAACTGGAACTAATCGCCTTATCATGTTACAAACTTACAACACAATTTACATTTTAAAAATGTGTTTTCCACTGGGAGGTTTAATAAAATATATTTAAGGTTCTGCAGAACTCCAACAATGATTCAAAATTGTATTACATGTCACTCTCCACTTTGCTGAAAATTGTAAGGGTAACAGTTTCTACATATATGGTGGATTGTCTTTATACTTCCTAAATACTATACGAATTGTACAATTCCATACAATCTGTCTTTGAGTGACAGGTCGCGAGGCAGCCAATGGAAAGACGCGCTCTGCAAGGAGGCGTGTCTTCCATTGGCTGCCTCCCGGACTGTCACTGACAGTGCCAGTGGGAGGATCGGACCGGGCGACGAGGAGATTAGTAGTAGTAGTGCAGGACTTTTGTAAAGTACCCATATGGGAATTAGCGTTTTAGGTCCTCACCCTAGGTACTTTGCAGGAATGGATTGGGGGAATAGTAAGTATAATTGTTCCTCCCCAATAAATATGGGGTCAGAGGGCATGGCCATCGATTCACATGCTTACAACATTGTTTAAAGAGTAAATGTACAGAGACAGGTACTGGCAAGTAAATGTAAGCCTTCTTAGTTACATAATCCACTTCATACATGTTACGAAATGCAACATACTGGAATAGTATCTTGCAATGCATGGGTGATCAGGGGAGGAAAGTTTTCACATTAGAAGTAAAAAAATATTGAGTTACCCTTAACTGGATGTACCCTCACGTGTTGTGTTTGCTAAAAGCTCAGAACCCCCCCTGGGTTAGGAGGCTATGTGATTGTCTTGTCCATAGGAATTGCTTGCAGGAGGAGGCTGGCACATGCTATTTCGCTATAACCGTTCAGCTTGCATGCCCCTGACAGTGGAGATGTTGATCTGCAGAGCTTGTGACCATGTTCAGCACCAGAAAAAATGTCCTTAGCTAAGAAAAGAGAAAGTGATTGCAATTAAAGTAGGTGTACACGGCATCGATATTCCGATCAATCCGTTCGATTGGCAATATCGCCTATGGGCAATATCGATCGGTCTATCAAAAAAAAACTCATTGGGCAATGGAAAATTTTCCATCTACCAAACCAGATCTTCTATAGATTTCAAGCTGAAATCTATGGAATATTGTCTTGTGCAATCGATTGTTCTTCTGATCGGATTTACGATAGTTTTGGACAATTGCTAATCTGATCGGAAGAATATTGGACCGTGTATGCCCACCTTAAGGGGGAAAAAAACAGTGGGAGAGTCTTAACAACACTGCTAAATACTGTAATTGATTTGCAGGTCACATTTTTTATTCTGTCAAATTAAATTTTGAGCAAACATAACTTGGTTATGGAGTATCTATAATTTAGAGAGAAAGAAACAGACAAAACCGGATTTCAAAAGCAGGTCTATTCCTGTCTATTTCCACCCTTTTAAATGATGTAAAATGAAATTAGAAATAATTCCTGAAAATGAACAAATCTATTACTGTTGATGCACTGTCCATGCCTACTAATATCGCCACTGGTTAACAGAAAAGCTTGCCCCATTCAACCCCCCCTTCTGCCTAATGTCTATACTAGCAAAAGCTCCATATAGACATGTTATAGCACATGCAATGCCCGACTGCATGACGATTAAAGTCTTTGATGTACAACCCAGCGACCAAGCCTGACGCCCCATAGAAGAAAAATTGTTCACCAAAACAAAGTAAAATTTGGGCGGCTTAAGGTTTACGGTGTTGGTTTCATACCAGGGGTGAACATTCCCTTTAATTTTGGTCACTTGGGGACGTCATTTTGTGCGACTGTACCTTTATTGATTAACTAACGATTGTACATTTAAGATTGCTGGCATAATTTAGATCGGTGATCATAATGGTACGATGTCTGAACAATTGTATGTTAAATGATCATAAATGTATTGGAACTTTCCGATACCACAGGTTTTCAAATACCATCCTCATTTATTCATTTTTTTTAAGGAACATACATTCAGTGTAATTGGCATAATGTTTTTACTATGACTACATAGTCCGTCCCAGCCCCTTCCCAACACTCAAACAATTTCTTAAAATGCTTAACTATAGCATCATGTAGGCCAAATTATGTAACCATGCAGGGTCCTGGTGCAGGGCGGTAACTAGAGGGGCAGGGGAGCAACCGCAGGGGGCCCAGGAGCCAAGGGGGCCCCATTTTTCTTATAGCAGATATAGCCTCCTTCCTGTGGATGAATCACAGATAGGGCCCCATCATAGTTTTGCTGGGGGGCCCAGTGATCCCTACTGTCCTGGTGACAGATGTCAGAGGATAGAATCTCTACTACTATCATATACCTACTACCTGAAGTTATACTCCCCGTTTATTCTAGAAAAATAAATAAAACTTGTTTTAGACTATTTACAAAAATGTACACTTAGGCTGTGGCCACACTACATTACACTGTGGAGTAATTTCTATCCACACTTACACCTGGGTGGACTCTAGTCACTTCTAACCTCTCCTTATCCACAAGTTTCTGGCTCAGACATGAAAGTCTCAATTCACTCACGCGATGGCTAAAGCTAGTTTGTGTCTCCCTGTGTAGTGAAAGATAGCCTATTTTATGCAAGATGCTTTTGGGTAAGATTTACAGGTAAAGCCTTGTACAAAAGTTAAATAATTGACAGTTTCAGAAGGAAACTAGGGAATGTACAGATTACTAATACTTTGGGGTGAATCTAAAAACCTGAGGTTCGGAAAGTTTGATATTGAGGGTTATTGTAAAGTACGCCACACATTTATGACCACAGTGTGTACATTTCCGACCATATGGCGGTACAACAACAGTAAGTCCATTACCGCCATATATGTTATAGGCTTAGGGGCCCCCAAGGTGGCCACGACCCGCGCAACCCGCGGGTGGGGGTGACAAGGGGTGGGGGTTTGGTTGTTTCTGGAGGTGGGGGCTTGGGCATTCCAGGGCGTCTTCACTAATTGGCTTACCATAGATTACATAACGCTACATTTTTAAAGAAGAATCCGATAGGTCTACCCCACATTTAGCCAACTCATGTAAACATCATTGATACAAGGAATTCATGAGAGCTGGAAGGTCACAAAATTAAACAAGTCGGATTTCCATAAAAATATTTACATTTAAGAAAAACATTTGTCATGCATTTTACAATAGAGAGCTCCCTCGTGTGTGCAACATTGATGTATTTTTTTAAAAGGTTTTATTACAAGTTACAAGACATTAAATTTTCTAAAATATAATTCAATGTACTGTTTTCTTTACATTTTTACCCTGCTACAGTTTATACAACTTTTTTTTACTAACAGTGTGCCACACAGAGGTGTGTCGAGAAATGTTTATATTACATATATTACAAACCTATCTTGGATTACTAAATAATATATTGTTTGTGATGACAGTGTGTGGGACTTGGCCTGAAAGTATTGGTATTAGTTTCTTTTAGTACCAATAAAAGGCCATCTCATTCTAAAAAACACCCCAAGTGTTCAGGGACGTAACATCCAGGGGAGCAGAGCAGGGCCTGCAACTGTAGGGGGCCCAGCTTCTTATTCTTCCTATGATAAATATAGCTTCCTCCCAGAAAACCACTGGGACCCCATATAGATTTGCAGGGGGGTCCAGTGATTCCTAGTTAGGCCACTGCAAGTGTTATGTTAGATTAGTGAAACAAGGAGACATTCCTTGTCTTCATGGATAGACTGTCTGGGGCTAAACTGATATCTGGAATGTTCTAAAAGCAAGAGATCTGGTAGTCATAAGAATATAAAACTAATATACAGCCAGGGGCATAACGTGCAGGGCACAGGCCCCCCCATGAGATTGGAGCCCAGGAACCCTGAAACCCACCCCCTCCCCAGACTGAGGTCCACGATCAGCTGTTTGTAACCAGCTGATCATGCATTGAAGGACTGTTTTAAAAGCCGGACAGAATTTTGGGTCCGGTCTTTTAAAGGGCAAGTCCACCCTAAAATGAAAACTCACATACAGGTAAATCACCCGCCAAAACCCTAAACGGTAATAGTTTGAAATCTGAAATATATAAGTCTAACCTGAAATCCTGCACAATGTCCTGGTGCCCCTGTTTCTGCTTCCTGGTTCTTCCAGTTAGTAACTGTCAGTTATGGATTTGACAGTTCACATCACAGCCTGTCTGTCCTCTCTGAGCATGCCCAGGCTCAGTACGCTTATAAATTACTCAGTTTCCATGAGGAATCCAGAAGCATAGCAGGCACACAGTAATGAATTCATAACAAAGTATGATATTTTATACAACATATTTTAAAGAGACCATTCTTTCTAAAAGATGTTCTATGAGGGTGGAGTTGTCCTTTAAACAGCTGATCGCGCATATGCTTCCTTCATACGTGCAATCAGCTGTTTAAAAACAGCTGATCGTAAAGGTTGTGACGGGCCCTCTTACCAACTAGGTATACAGTGTCATAGTATTGGGACAATGTAAATATTAAAATACCACACCCAACCTTTTATGGTTGTATGTTATAAAGGAATGAAAGTACTGGGACTGTATTAGCCTTACCCTTTCCATGTTTAGTATCAATTCAATCCATAAATTGTAACCAATAAGAATAGGCTACTGATGTTTATATGATGTTTAAATCTTATTATATTAATGCGAAAGAAACTTGGCTGTGCTGAAATGCATGGAGACAGGTCGTAAATCCAGAAATTCCTGGACACTCCCGCCTCATGCTTATTTAAGGAGGGGATTGTTCCAACACAACAAGGGCTTAAAAATCATTGTAACCCCTATAACTTATTTCATAACGAGGGGCCATTCTGAATGGGCATGGATCTTATGTTTCTTCTCGTCCTGATACACAAGACTTCTAGTAGTAGTTAGGGTCTGTAAATTTTTTATCCTATTTTTTTTTATTTGTAATATTTTTTGTTATTTATTTATATATGCATTGTCCATTCATCTATAATGTAATGCTATTTTTGGCCGACCGACCGATCCATGCACTATTGGTCAGTCAGCCGAAAATATCTGCTGGTGGGGGTGGCCGACCGTGACTGACCTTGTCTGAATCGTACGAACGGACAATCGGATGTGTTTGTAAATGCCGGGCAATCATCCGGTTCACTATGGGACCGCACATCAGTCGCTAGACCTGTCGGCCGGAGCCACAATTGCCGCGACCGCAGTCATTTGTCTCGGCCAAGCGCTCGCGACGAAATATCCTGCAGTGTGTACCCAGCCTAATAAGTTTGTCTTTGATGCTCTAAAAGAACTCAGGCAGCCTGTTATAAATCAATGTGAGAATGAATGGCATAACCCTTTTTGAATGCTTGGTGTTGTAATGCTAATTACGGTTTAGTGTTAACCATGTAGTTGCCAGGACAGGGGTGTGCATAGCCAAGGAGAGTCAGAGTGATTGTGTGCCCAATGACTGACATTTGTGACACTGTTTTTGTCAACATAGTATAACTTATGATTTTACAGTGTATGGTTAACTATACACAGTAAAAAAGAATACACATTTTAGAATAATAACACAATAGTCAACATGAGCACAAGGGTCTGACAATCACTGTTAAGTTAATAGCACGTGAACCTAATTTCTTTGCTTTACACCAACTAAATGCAACAGAGTTCATTGTAGATTTTTGAACTAAGCTCAGTCTGGTCTCTTACATCTAGTAGAAATGCTGGAACTGCCAAAAACGTTATCAAGTACATCTGTGCCAGCAGGGGGTCTCTGGGGGGGTTTGAGCTGTCTGATCTGAGTGGCTGCTGCTGTCACACACCCCAGTGAGCGGCCTCAATTTCTGTATGGGCATGTATTGCCTTGACAACACTGTATGGGCAATGTGATTCTATTTACTGACTTATAGATTCATCTGTAGTTTCAAATAACATATATCCATCTGAATTTTTTGATGTAAATAGATGGGGACCTCAATTTTCATAGCGATAGACAATACTTAGTAACTTTGAATTTCCCATGATTCTTGGTTACTTAGGAACCGTTAAAACATTTTCAGTCCTTTTCCCACATTTGTAACTTTTCTAAAGCATGCTGCAGGCTGCATTGGTTTTAATGCAAGTGTTTAGTTTTAACTGATTAATTAAATACACCTTTTATTTTATCAATTTCAAAGGTTTTTCTAGATTTAAACGTAAAATCTATCAACTTAAAGGGAAACTTGGTCTCCATGCAAGTTGATTTTAAATAAAAAGCCAGTTTCCTACCTTTAAAACGAGGCATCAACCACCTCTCTACGTGCTCCACACCCAAGATATAAAGAACATTACAGACCATAAAGTTAATGGTGGTGAGGATGACATGGGACATTCCTAAGGCTGCTCCTCCACTTCGCCACCGGGAGCACAGCCTCAGACTTCAGTGTGTGGAGGAGACGGAAGTTCCTTCCCCTCCTTGCTGTGTGAGGATCCCCACAGAGAAGGTAAGGGAATCTACAGCCCTACTCTCCCACTATGTTCTCACTCTGCCTGAAAGCTGTTTTCATACAGTTTTCTGTTAGGTGGTGGTGTTTGAGTGAGGATGGCCCTGTGAGTAGGCAGGATCAATGCACCTGTGAGTGGGCAGGACCAATGCACCTGTGAGTGGGCAGGGCCAATGCACTTGTGAGTGGGTGGTGCCAATACACCCACGATTGGCAGGGCAATGCACCCACCCCAAATGGGGCTGTAAGGGAATGGGCCATGTGGCCCATGAGTGGGAGGGACCAGGGGGCTGCAAGGGCAGGAGTAGATATAGGGAAGAGATACTGTCTCACGTTTCAGAGCAGGAACAGGAAGTGCAGGGGACCTTTGATGTTGCTGCCATATCACACACAAAATGTAAATATCTCCAAAACTATGCAAAATAAACAATAAAGTAATTCTCAGGAGAGCAATTTCTATCAATTTACCTAAAGTCATTTTTGGACCACAGTTCCCCTTTAATGCTGATTAACATCAACTTTAAATGCATACCCTCTAACATTTTCCCTTTAAAGTTACATTTTAATATAATTATATAAAATAATATTTTGTTTTTTGTGCTTCCACATCGCAGTGGGCAACTATGGGCCTAGCTTTGGCAGAGTTCTGGACCATACCTCCCACTCTTGCAAGATGTTCTGGAATCTGTAGCTCACAGTTATGCCTGTATTGTCAAAGTTGTGCTGATCATCCAGGAACTTCACATTAGAATTTTTCAGAAGGCGAAGTAGAAGTATAAGAAATCTCTATTGGTGGTGGGGCCAGGTGACAATTTAGATCCAAACATTGTAGAAAATCTAATCAGCCCTTATGAAAAACACTTTTGATGGGTTCTCCTACCACGAAATGATCAAAAAAATAGTTTCATAGTGAGGATATCCTTTTTCTCCAGAAGATTCGAGATATTGGAACACACTCCAAAGGTTGATGCACATTAGCAGTGGTGGCTAGAAAGGCATCTCTAGCCGTAGAGGACGGTGTAAATTTAAGAGATTCAATGGAAAACACCAAAATTCTCTTTTTAAAACATTATAGATGGTAGCAGCTTTAAGACCAGTAGTAGCTAGCACAGGCCTGTCTTGAGCAGCCTGGTTCTGGCTGGAAAAATTGATCAGGCTCTCCTCAAGGGCACCCCAGGAGAAAATCAGAGAGAAGCTCCTGATGTTATAGATTTTTATCAGTGAAGCATCACTGGATGCTTCACTTTTAGCAAAGACATCTAGTATCTCTGTAGTTCATAGAAGATCCCTGACTGAACAGTGGAAGATAGACACAGTTGCTAACAATATCGCCTATTTACCCTTTTTAAGGAAAATTATTATTTGGTTCCAGGCTAAAAGATATATCTAAAATGTTGATAACAAGAAAATAATGATGGTTACCAATGGAGAAGGCCAATTCCCAGGTTGCTAACAGTATGTGTTGAACTTGCCAGTTTGATACCAGTAATATAATAATTCCCAGTTTGCTACCAGTATTAAACGGAATTCCCAGGTTGCTACCAGTTAGTGATGAAATTTCTATTTGATATCAGTATATAAGAAATTCCCAGTTTGCTACCTGTATTTAGAGATTTCCAGGTTTCTACCAGCATATGAAAATTTCCCATTTGCTACCTATATTTAATGAAATTGCCAGTTTGCTACCGTATATAATGAAATTCCCATTTTGCTACCATATTTAACGGAATTCCCAGGTTGCTCCCTATATTTAATGAAATTGCCAGTTTGCTACCATATATAATGAAATTCCCAATTTATTACCTGTATTTACAGAATTCCTAGGTTGTTACCAGTATATGTGAAATCCCCATTTGCTACCGTTATAATGGAATTGCCAGTTTTAGTATTAATGAAATTCCATTTGCTACAGTATATAATGGAATTGCCATTTGTTACCAATATTAAATGAAATTGCCAGTGTGCTACATATGTTAATAAATGTCGTTTGCTACCATTATACTGAAATTGCCAGTTTGCTACCATTATATAATGAAATTGCCATGTGGCTATCATTATTTAATAAAAATGCCAGTTTTGCTACCATTATATACTGAAATTGCCAGTTTGCTACCAGTATATAATAAAAAGGCCATTTTTTAACCAGTATATATATGGAAATGTCAGTTGCTACCAGTATATAATGAAACAGCCATTTTTTTAACACAGTATATAATGAAAAAGCCATTTTTTAACAGTAGATAATGAAAAAGCCATTTTTTAACAATGATAATGAAAGGCAATTTTTTACCAATAGATAATGAAAGGCCATTTTTTTACCAGTAGATAATGAAAAGGCCATTTTTTACACAGTATATAATGAAAAAGCCATTTTTTAACAATATACATGAAAATGCCATTTTGCTACCAGTTACACTGAAATTGGCAATATCAGCATATTCTGGTAGCAAAATGGCAGTTTGATACCTGTATATAATGAAGACCATTATTTTTACCAGTATATAATGAAAATGTCAGTTTTGCTACCAGAATTTAACTGAAATTGCCAGTTTTCTACCAGTGTACACTGATTGCTAGTTTGCTATCAGTATATACTGAAATTCCCAGTTTGCTAACGTAGCTCACTTTAAATGCAACGGTCCATGTGGTCTGCCAGCCCACGCCCCCTATATGCAGTTTTTATATCACTAAAACTTAAAACTGTCTTGGTTGGCGGTTGAACTACACCACCATCATCATCAAACAAAAGAAATTTAAAAACTGCAGCAATAAATGCCACAACAATGCATGGTTAATGGTCGAACTAAACCACCTAACATCCCTTAGACTGCAGCTACATTATCAATGGACGTTAACATGCATGTAAAGTGCAATCACAATACAGCACATTTCACATGCATTCCTTGTAGTTGCACTGCAATTTATGCAATACTGTTCGATCAGCAAAAAATGGTGATAGCATGTGGTGAATGGCCACAGACGTTGAGTGATTTAAAAACTGCATCATTTGGGGCACAGTGAATATATATCACAATTCATGGTTAAAATGATCTTGGTTGAGGTTAAAGGGCATGTCCACCCCCAAAACTATAATTTCCCCCACTACTGGCCCCACTCTGTAGTGTAATAAAATCCTACCACACATCCCAGCTCAAATGGTTTCCCCTGTAATGTCCCCCCCAAAGTCCAAAAAACTGTCAACCAGGAGCATTGCAAGGAGGGAATTTGTTTCCACCTCTGAGGCTTCCTCTCAAGGTTTTTGGCTTGTCCAGAGCAGCCCTCCCCCTAGTGTAAATCCCTTTGAAATATTGTAGGGTTTCCTCTCTCGGGTTTGACAGTTTTTTGGACTTTGGGGGGGACATTACAGGAAACCATTTGGAGCTGGGATGTGTGGTAAGGATTTTATTACACTACAGAGTGGGGCCAGTAGTGGGGGAAATTATAGTTTTGGGGGTGGACATGCCCTTTAACCATCAACCAAGATCATTTTAACCATGAATGTGATATATTCACTGCTGCCCCAAATGATGCAGTTTTAAACACTTCAACGTTGTGGCCATTCACCACATGCTATCACCATTTTTTTGCTGATCGAACAGATTATTGCATAAATTGCAGTGCAACTACAAGGAAATGCATGTGAATGTGCTGTATTGTGATTGCACTTTACATGATGTTAACGTCCATTGATAATGTAGCTGCAGTCTAAGGGATGTTAGGTGGTTTAGTTCGACCATAACCATGCATTGTTTTTGGCATTTATGCTGCAGTTTTTAAATTTCTCTTTGTTTGATGATGGGTGTGTGGTGTAGTCAACCGCCAACCAGACAGTTTTAAAGTTATTTAGTGAATTAAAAACTGCATATAGGGGCGTGGGCTGGCAGACCACATGGACAGTTGCATTTAAAGTGAGCTATCTGTAGCAAACTGGGAATTTCAGTATATACTGATAGCAAAATAGCAATTTCAGTGTACACTGGTAGCAAACTGGCAATTTCAGTAAATTCTGGTAGCTAAACTTGACACATTTTCATTATATACTGGTAAAAAAAATGTCTTTCATTTATACAGGTATCAAACTGCCATTTTGCTACCAGAATATGCTGATATGCCAATTTCAGTGTTACTGGTAGCAAACTGGCATTTTCATTGTATATTGTGTAAAAAAATGGCTTTTTCATTATATACTGGTAAAAAATGGCCTTTTCATTACTAATGGTAAAAAATGGCCCTTTCATTATCTATTGGTAAAAAATTGCCTTTCATATATATTGTTAAAAAATGGCTTTTCATTATCTACTGTTTAAAAATGGCTTTTTCATTATATACGGTTAAAAAAAATGGTTGTTTTCATATACTGGTAGCAATCTGACATTTCCATATATATACTGGTTAAAAAATGGCCTTTTATTTTTATATTACTGGTAGCAACTGGCAATTTCAGTATATACTGGTAGCAAAACTGGCTTTTTATAAATAATGATAGCACACTGGCAATTTCATTATATACTGGTAGCAAACTGGCAATTTCAGTATATAATGGTAGCAAACTGACATTTATTACATAATGATAGCACAATGGCAATTTCATTATATATTGGTAACAAATTGGCAATTCCATATATATAGTAGCAAATGGAATTTCATTATCTACTAAACTGGCAATTCCATTATATACTGGTAGCAAAATGGGGATTTCATCATATACTGGTAACAACCTAGGAATTTCTGTAAATACAGGTAATAAATTGGGAATTTCATTATATACTGGTAGCAAACTGGCAATTTCATTAAATATAGGTAGCAACCTGGGAATTCGTTTAAATAATGGTAGCAAAATGGGAATTTCATTATATACTGGTAGCAACTGGCAATTCATTAAATATAGGTAGCAAATGGGAATTTCATCATATGCTGGTAGAAACCTGGAAATTTCATTAAATACAGGTAGCAAACTGGGAATTTCATTATATACTGATATCAAATAGAAATTTCATCACATACTGGTAGCAACCTGGGAATTCCGTTTAATACTGTAGCAAACTGGGAATTTCATTATATACTGGTATCAAAATGGCAAGTTCAACACATACTGTTAGCAACCTGGGAATTGGCCTTCTCAATTGCGTTAACCATCATTATTCTTGTTATCAACATTTTAGATATATCTTTTAGCCTGGAACCAAATAATAATTTTCCTTAAAAAGGGTAAATAGGCGATATTATGTTTAGCAACTGTGTCTATCCTCCACTGTTCAGTCAGTGGGATCTTCTATGAACTACAGAGTATATAGATGTCTTTGCTAAAAGTGAAGCATCCAGGGATGCTTCACTGATAAATCTAAAATCAGGAGCTTTCTCTGATTTTCTCCCTGGGGTGCCCTTGAGGAGAGCTGATCAATATTTCCAGCCAGAACCAGGCTGCTCAAGACAGGCCTGTGCTAGCTACTACTGGTCTAAAGCTGCTACCATCTATAATGTTTTTAAAAAGAGAATTTTGGTTGTCTTTCCATTGAATCTCTTAAATTTACACCGTCATCTACGGCTAGAGATGCCTTTCTAGCCACCACTGCTAATGTGCATCAACCTTTGGAGCTGTGTTCCAATATCTCGAATCTTCGGAGAAAAAGGATATCCTCACTATGAAACTATTTTTTTTGATCATTTTTCGTGGTAGGAGAACCCATCAAAAGTGTTTCTTCATAAGGTGATTAGATTTTCTACAATGTTTGGATCTAAATTGTCACCTGGGCCCCACCACCAATAGAGATTTCTTATACTTCTACTTCGCCTTCTGAAAAATTCTAATGTGAGTTCCTGGATGATCAGCACAAATTTGACAATACAGGCATAACTGGAGCTACAGATTCCAGAACATCTTGCAAGAGCTGGGAGGTATGGGTCCAGAACTCTGCCAAAGCTAGGCCCATAGTTGCCCCATGCGATGTGGAAGCACCAAAAAACAAATATATATTTTATATATATTAATATATAAATGTAACTTTTAAAGGGAAAATGTTAGAGGGTATGCATTTAAAGTTGATGTTTTAATCAGCATTAAAGGGGAACGTGGTCCAAAAAAGACTTTAGGTAAATTGATAGAAATTGCTCTCCTGAGAATTACTTTCATTGTTTATTTTGCATAGTTTTGGAGATATTTACATTTTGTGTGTGGATATGGCAGCAACATCACCAGGTCCCCTGCTCCTTCGCTCCTGCTCTGAAACGCTGAGACAGTATCTCTTCCCTATATCTACTCCTGCCCTTGCAGCCCCTGGTCCCTCCACTCATGGGCCACATGGCCCATTCCCTTACAGCCCCATTTGGGGTGGGTGCATTGCCCTGCCAACCGGGGTGTATTGGCACCACCCACTCACAAGTGCATGGCCCTGCCCACTCAAAGGTGCATTGGTCCTGCCCACTCACAGGTGCAATGATCCTGCCTACTCACAGGTGCCCATCCTCACTCAAAACACCACCCCTAACAGAAAACTGTATGAAAACAGCCTTTCAGGCAGAGTGAGAACATAGTGGGAGAGTAGGGCTGTAGATTCCCTTACCTTCTCTGGGGATCCTCACACAGCAAGGAGGGGGAAGGAACTTCCTGTTCCCTCACACACTGAAGTCTGAGGCTGTGCTCACCGGTGGCGAAGTGGAGGAGCAGCCTTAGGAATGTCCATGTCATCCTCCACCCATTAACTTTATGGTCTGTAATGTCTTTATATTGTGGCTGTGGAGCACAGAGAGGTGGTTGATGCCTCGTTTTAAAGGTAGGAAACTGGCTTTTTATTTAATCAACTTGCATGGAGACCACAGTTTCCCTTTAAGTTGATAGATTTACGTTTAAATCTAGAAACCTTTGAAATTGTATAAAATAAAAGGGTGTATTTAATTAATCAGTTAAAACTAAACACTTGCATTAAAAACCAATGCAGCCTGCAGCATGCTTTAGAAAAGTTACAAATGTGGGAAAAGGACTGAAAATGTTAACGGTTCCTAAGTAACCAAGAAATCATGGGAAATTCAAAGTTACTAAGTATTGTCTATCGCTGAAATTTGAGGTCCCCATCTATTTAATCAAAAAATTCAGATGGATTATTGTTATTTGAAACTACAGATGAATCTATAAGTCAGTAAATTCAGAATCACATTGCCCATATACAGTGTTGTCAAGGCCATCACATTGCCCCTACAGTAACTTGAGGCCGCTCACTGGGGTGTGTGACAGCAGCAGCCACTCAGATCAGACAGCTCAAACCCCCAGAGACCCCCCTGCTGGCACAGATGTTACTTGTAAACTGTTTTTGGCAGTTCCAGCATTTCTACTAGATGTAGAAGACCAGACTGAGCTTAGTTCAAAAATCTACAATGAACTCTGTTGCATTTAGGTTGGTGTAAGCAAAGAATTAGGTTCACGTGCTATTAACTTAACAGGGATTGTCAGACCCTTGTGCTCATGTTTGACTATTGTGTTATTATTCTAAAATGTGTATTCTTTTTACTGTGTATAGTTAACCATACACTGTAAAATCATAAGTTATACTATGTTGACTAAATAACAGTGTCACAAATGTCAGTTCATTGGGCACACAATCACTCTTGACTCTCCTTGGCTTATGCACACCCCTGTCCTGGCAACTACATGGTTAACACTAAACTCAGTAATTAGCATTACAACACGCAAGCATTCAAACGGGTTAATGCCATTCATTCTCACATTGATTTATAACAGGCTGCCTGAGTTCTTTTAGAGCATCAAAGACAAACTTATTAGGCTGGGTACACACGCAGGATATTTCGTCGCGAGCGCTTGGCCGAGACAAATGACTGTCGGTCGCGGCAATGTGGCTCCGGCCGACAGGTCTAGCGACTGATCGTGCGGTCCCATAGTGAACCGCATGATTGCCGGCATTTACCAACACATCCGATTGTCCGTTCGTACGATTCAGACAAGGTCAGTACAGTCGGCCACCCCACACCAGCAGATATTTTCGGCGACTGACCAATAGTGCATGGATCGGTCGGTCGGCCAAAAATAGCATTACATTATAGATTGAATGGACAATGCATATAATAAAAAATAACAAAAAAATATACAAATAAAAAAATAAATAGGATATAAAAATTACAGACCCTAACTACTACTAGAAGTCTTGTGTATCAGGACGAGAAGAAACATAAGATCCATGCCCATTCAGAATGGCCCCTCGTTATGAACTAGTTATAGGGGTTACAATGATTTTTAAGCCCCTTGTTTGTGTGTGGAACATCCCCTCCTTAAATAAGCATGAGGCGGGAGTGTCCAGGAATTTCTGGATTTACGACTGTCTCCATGCATTTCAGCACAGCCAAGTTTCTTTCGCATTAATATTAATAAGATTCTAAACATCATATAAACATTTCAGTAGCCTTTCTTATTGGTTACAATTATGGATTGAATTGATACTAAAAATGGAAAGGGTAAGGCTAATACAGTCCCAGTATTTCATTCCTTTATAACCATACAACCATAAAAAGGTGTGTGTGGTATTTTAATATTTACATTGTCCCAAATACTATGACACTGTATACCTAGTTGGTAAGAGGGCCGTCCAACCTTTACGATCAGCTGTTTTTAAACAGCTGATGCACGTATGAAGGAAGCATATGGCGCGATCAGCTGTTTAAAGGACAACTCCACCTCATAAAGACATCTTTTAGAAAGAATGGTCTCTTTAAAATATGTTGTATAAAATATCATACTTTGTCCTATGAATTCATACTGTGTGCCTGCTATGCTTCTGGATTCCTCATGGAAACTGATAGAATTTATAAGCCTGTACTGAGCCTGGGCATGCTCAGAAGAGACAGACAGGCTTGTGATGTGAACTGTCAAATCCATAACTGACAGTTACTACTGGAAGAACCAGGAAGCCGAAACACGGGGCACCAGGACATTGTGCAGGATTTCAGGTTAGACTTATATATTTCAGATTTCAAACAATACCGTTTAGGGTTTTGGCGGGGGTGATTTACCTGTATGTGAGTTTTCATTTTAGGGCTGGACTTGCCCTTTAAAAGACCGGACCCAAACTTCTGTCCGGACTTTAAACAGTCCTTCATATGCATGATCAGCTGGTTACAAACAGCTGATGTGGACCTCAGTCTGGGGAGGGGGTGGGTTTCAGGGTTCCTGGGCTCCACTCAATTCATGGGGGGGCCTGTGCCCTGCAGTTATGCCCCTGGCTGTATATTAGTTTCTATATCTTATGACTACCAGATCATCTCTTGCTTTAGAACATTCCAGATATCAGTTTAGCCCCAGACAGTCATCCATGAAGACAAGGAATGTCTCCTGTTTCACTAATCTAACATAAACACTTGCAGTGGCATAACTAGGAATCACTGGACCCCCCTGCAAATCTATAATGGGGTCCCAGTGGTTTTCTGGGAGGAAGCTATATTTATCATAGGAAGAATAAGAAGCTGGCGCCCCCTACAGTTGCAGGCCTGCTCTGCTCCCCTGGATGTTACGTCCCTGAACATTGGGAGTGTTTTAGAATGAGATGGCCTTTTTATTGGTATAAAAGAAACTAATACCAATACTTTCAGGCCAAGTCCCCACACACTGTCATCACAAACAATATATTATTATAGTAATCAAGATAGGTTTGTAAATAATGTAAATATAAACATTTTCCGACACACCTCTGCTGTGGCGCCACTGTTAGTAAAAAAGTTTGTATAAACTGTAGCAGGGTAAAAATGTAAAAGAAAACAGTACATTGAATTATTATTTTGAAAATTAATGTCTTCTGTAACTTTGTAATAAACCTTTTAAAAAATAACAATCGATTTTGCCACACGAGGGAGCTCTCTATTGTAAAATGCATGACAAATGTTTTTCTTAAATGTAAATATTTTTATGGAATCCGACTTTAATTTTGTGACCTTCCAGCTCTCATGAATTCCTTGTATCAATGATAGTTTACTGAGTTGGCTAAATGTGGGGTAGACCTATCGGATTCTTCTTTAAAAATGTAGCAGTTATGTAATCTTGGTAAGCCAATTAGTGAAGACCTGCCCTGGAATGCCCAAGCCCCACCTCCAGAAACAACCAAACCCCCACCCCTTGTCACCCCCACCAGCGGGTTGCGCGGGTCGTGGGCCACTGCTAAGCCTAAAAATTATGGCGGTAATGGACTTACTGCTTGTTGTACCGCCATATGGTCGGAAATGTACAACTGTGGTCATAAATGTGTGGCCGTACTTTTACAATAACCCTCACTATCATAACTTCCGATAACCTCAGGTTTTTAGATTCCACCCCAAAGTTATTAGTAATCTGTACATTCACTAGTTTCCTTCTGAAACTGTCAATTATTTAACTTTTGTACAAGGCTTTACCTGTAAATCTTACCCAAAAGCAATCTTGCATAAAATAGGCATTATCTTTCACACACAGGAGACACAAACTAGCTTATTAGCCATCGCTTGAGGGTGAACTTATCCTGTCTGAGCCAGAAACTTGTGGATAGGGAGGTTAGAAGTGACTAGGTCCCACAGGTGTGTGTGGATAGAAATTCTCCACAGTGTAATTGTGTGTGGCCACAGCCTAAGTGTACATTTTTGTTCCATTGTCTAAAACAAGTTTTTATTTATTTTTCTAGAATAAGCGATGGTAGTATAACTTCAGGTAAGCTAGGTATATGATAGTAGTAGAGATTCTATCCTCTGACATTGTCACCAGGACAGTAGGGATCACTGGGCCCCCCAGCCAAAAACTATGATGGGGCCCTATCTGTGATTCATCCACAGGAAGGAGGCTATATCTGCTATAGAAAAATGGGGCCCCCTTGGCTCCTGGGCCCCCCTGCGGTTGCTTCCCCCTGCCCCTCTAGTTACGCCCCTGCACCAGGCCTGCATGGTTAACATAATTTGGCCTACATGATGCTATAGTTAAGCATTTTAAGAAATTGTTTGAGTGTTGGAAGGGGTGGGACGGACTATGTAGTCATAGTAAAACATTGATGCCAATTACAATGAATGGATGTTCCTTAAAAAACAATGAATATATGAGGATGGTATTTTGAAACCTGTGGTATCGGAAAGTTCCAATACATTTATGATCATTTAACCATACAATTGTCAGACAACGTACCATTATGATCACGATCATAAAATTATCCAGCCATCTTAAATGTACAATCGTTAGTATAATCAATAAAGGTACAGTCGCACAAAGACGTCCCCAAGTGACCAAAATTAAAGGGAATGTTCACCCCCTGGTATGAAACCACACCGTAAACCTTTAGGCCGCAAATTTTACTTTGTTTTGGTGAACAATTTATTCTTCTAGATGGGCGTTCAGGCTTGGGCGTCGTGGGTTGGTACATCAAAGACTTTAATCGTCATGCAGTCGGGCATTGCATGGCTATAACATGTCTATATGGAGCTTTATGCTAGTATAGACATAGGCAGAAGGGGGGGTTGAAAATGGGCAAGCTTTTCTGTTAACCAGTGGCGATTTAGTAGGCATGGACAGTGCATCAACAGTAATAGATTTGTTCATTTTCAGGAAATATATTTCTAATTTCATTTTACATCATTTAAAAGGGTGGAAATAGACAGGAATAGACCTGCTTTTGAAATCCGGTTGTTCTGTTGTTCTCTCTAAATTATAGATACTCCATAACCAGTTATGTTGCTCAAAATTAATTTGACAGAATAAAAAAATGTGACCTGCAAATCAATTACAGTATTTAGCAGTGTTGTCTAAGACTCCCCACTGTTTTTTTCCCCCTTAAGGTGGGCATACACGGTCCAATATTCTTCCGATCAGATTAGCAATTGTCCAAAACTATCGTAAATCCGATCAGAAGAACCAATCGATTGGCACAGACAATATTCCATAGATTTCAGCTTGAAATCTATAGAAGATCTGGTTCTGGGAGATGGAAAATTTTCCATCTTGCCCAATGAGTTTTTTTTGATAGACCGATCGTATTGCCAATAGGCGATATTGCCAAGTCGAACGAATTGATCGGAATATCGATGCCGTGTACACCATCTTAATTGCAATCACTTTCTCTTTTCTTAGCTAAGGACATTTTTCTGGTGCTGCAACATGGTCACAGTCTGCAGATCAACATCTCCACTGTCAGGGGCATGCAAGCTGAACGGTATAGCGAAATAGCACCTGTGCCAGCCTCCTCCTGCAAGCCTTCCTATGGACAAGACAATCACATAGCCTCCTAACCCAGGGGGGGTTCTGAGCTTTTAGCAAAACACAACACGTGAGGTACATCCAGTTAAGGGAACTAAACATATTTTTTTTTACTTCTAATGTGAAAACTTTCCTCCCCTGATCACCCATGCATTGCAAGATACTATTCCAGTATGTTGCATTTCCGTCATGATTGAAGTGGATTATGTAACTAGAAGGCTTACATTTACTTGCCAGTACCTGTCTCTGTACATTTACTCTTTACAACAATGTTGTAAGCATGTGAATCGACTGGCCATGCCCTCTGACCCCATTATTATTGGGGGTAGGACATATACTTAGATTCCAGTGCAAGGAGGGAAATTGTTTCCACCTCTGAGGCTTCCTCTCAGAGGTTTTTGGCTTGTCCAGAGCAGCCCTCCCCCTAGTGTAAATCCCTTTGTAAATATTGTAGGGTTTCCTCCCCCAGCCCCAACTGCATTATTATTTTCAGAAACTCCCCCGATCTTTACTTATATTCCCTCTCTCCTCCGCATCCGTGACTTGCTGCCTCTCAGCCAATCACGGACGCGGCTGCTGGTCCGGCCCCCTGCTTGCAGTTTCATGCAAGCAGAAGGCTGGGCAGTGTGGCGGAGAAGAGAGGGAAGGTAAGTAAAGATCGGGGAGTTTCTGGAAATAATAATAATGCGGTTGGGGCTGGGGGAGGAAGCCCTACAACATATACAAAATTTAGAAAAGGGGTGGACATGCCCTTTAAACTACGCTTTTCAGCACTCCTTACCAGACATAGGGCTAGATTTATAAAAGGCTTTGTGTCGCTTTTTAGCGATACCTCACCTTTACCGATCGTTATGGTGATCATTAATTTACGCTCACTATTGGAAATCTACAGTAACGATAACCCACGGTATCACAAAATTGCGATACCGCAGGTTTTTAAATATGGCCCATATTTATTGCTACCATGAAAGCAGTGGAATAACTAGGAATCACTGGGGCCCCCTGCAAAACCATGATGGGGCCCCTATCTCTGCTTCATCTACAGTGGTTTTCAGAGAGGAGGCTATATTTGTCATAGGAAAAATAAGACGACTGGGCCCTCCTAACTTCCAGGCCTTTATTCTTACCATCTTGGTTTAGGAGGAAAACCTTTTTTGTTTTGTTTTTTTTCTTTTTGTTGGTAATTGCTTTATATGCTAAATATGAACTTAGGAATTCTAGTAAGGTTATATGTAATATTAAATGAGATCATTCACTAATGCAAATTTATTTATTTAAGGTACTTAAATTACAAACCTATAATGTCAGAGGTCTAAACTACCGCACAAAAGACACTCTTTTGCAATCACTATACCAGTGTTTCTCAACCTTTTTCTGTGGGGAACCCTTGAAACTATTTTCGTGTCTCGGGGAACCCCAACATAAAATTATAATTATGATATTATTCTTATTTTCTTTCTCAGTCCTCAAATCATCAAATACATAATTTCTACAAATATATGATAGATCTATAAATATATCTCTATTGAAAAGAAATGCACTCAAATTCATTGCAGGGGGGGGACCCTTACATAAAACCGTTACTTTTTATTTATCTCTCAGACATCAACACACTAAACACATAATTTATTACAGAACATGGTAAAATAATAGAAAATCATCTTTATTCATTACAATAGTGGATCTATGCAGTTTCTGTCCATCTCTTGGGAACCCCAATGCAACCTCTCTGGGACCCCTAGGGGTCCCCGACCCCTGGTTGAGAAAACACTGCACTATACAATAAAACTGACATCCTACATCTCCAAGAAACACATCTAATTTCCAAACATGAAAATCTTCTTCCAAACGTAAATTATTTACCAATATACAAAGCTTCATTTTAACCCCAAAAAAGACAAGGACGTAGCGCTTTTGAGATAAAAAGTAAAAGTAATCCTAGATAATACGGTAGATATTTAATACTACAATGTAATTTAAACACACAAATACACAATCATTAATGTTATACACTCCAAACAAACACCAAATAAAATTCGTTACAGGGGGTTTTAAATTAACATTGGACCTCTAACATGGATACAACTAGCAGACTTAAACAACGCTATAACAAAGATTTCAGCATTTTATGGACACAGGGAGAGTCAATACCTATTTCTCCTAAAACACAACATATTTTCAAGATTAGATACTCTCGTCTCTTTCCTGACCAATGACTCCTACAAGACTCAAAACAGCACACATACATATGTGCACCCTCTCAGATCACACTCTAGTTTCATTTACAGTGTCAGAAGTCATACAATCAAAACTAATATGGAAATTAAATCCTTATTTGCTCCCAGAATCTCCCAGAAACTGATTCTATTGTCAATACAGCACTGAAAGAATATTTTGAGTTTTAAAGGATAACTATCGTGTATATAACGTTTGTTTAGAAAAAACTGTTAAAATGAAAAGTACATGGGATAAGAACTGGTAATTCCTACCTCCCCATATGTTTCTGTGAGGTGCACCAACCCAAAGAAAACTGATAGTCCAGGACCACACTGGCAAAATGAAAACTGTTAGTGTTGTCATCCTCAATGAAGATTTGTGAGGCCAGGAATAATCAATCCAACCTCCCTGCCCCAGGTACTTTCCATTTTTAAATATTAGTATTACTCTACCATGTCCAAACCCAAACAAGCCGGAGGAGTAAATTTTACAATCCTTAAAAAAAACTATCATGCTCTACACTCAAGCAATAATGATTCTGCAATGCAGAAAACACAGGAAAAAATGGGTCAAAAATTTCAAAACTAATCGCCTTATCATGTTACAAACTTACAACACAATTTACATTTTAAAAATGTGTTTTCCACTGGGAGGTTATAAAAAATATATTTTAAGGTTCTGCAGAACTCCAACAATGATTCAAAATTGGGTATTACAGTCACTCTCACTTTGCGGAGAAATTGTAAGGGTAACAGTTTCTACATATATGGTGGGATTGTCTTTATACTCCTAAATCTATACGAATTGTACAATTCCATACAATCTGTCACTTTGAGTGAAAGGTCGCGAGGCAGCCAAGGAAAGACGCGCTCTGCAAGGAGGCGTGTCTTCCTATTGGCTGCCTCCGGACTTCACTGACAGTGCCAGTGGGGGAGTCGGACCGGAGCGACGAGGGAGATTAGTAGTAGTAGTGCAGGATTTTGTAAAGTACCCAGAGGTGAGGATTAGCGTTTAGGTCCTCACCCTAGGTACTTTGCAGGAATGGATTGGGGGAATAGTAAGGTAATGTCTTAACCAATAAATAATGGGGTAGAGGGCATGGCCATCGATTCACATGCTTACAACATTGTTTAAAGAGTAAATGTACAGAGACAGTACTGGCAAGTAAATGTAAGCCTTCTTAGTTACATAATCCACTTCTACATGTACGGAAATGCAACATACTGGAATAGTATCTTGCAATGCATGGGTGATCAGGGGAGGAAAGTTTTCACATTAGAAGTAAAAAAAATATGTTTAGTTACCCTTAACTGGATGTACCTCACGTGTTGTGTTTGCTAAAAGCTCAGAACCCCCCCTGGGTTAGGAGGATATGTGATTGTCTTGTCCATAGGAATTGCTTGCAGGAGGAGAGCTGGCACGGTGCTATTTCGCTATACCGTTTCAGCTTGCATGCCCCTGACAGTGGAGATGTTGATCTGCAGAGCTGTGACCATGTTGCAGCACCAGAAAAAATGTCCCTTAGCTAAGAAAAGAGAAAGTGATTGCAATTAAAGTAGGTGTACACGGCATCGATATTCCGATCAATTCGTTCGACTTGGCAATATCGCCTATGGCAAATCGATCGGTTCTATCAAAAAAAAACTCATTGGGCAAGATGGAAAATTTTCCATCTACCAGAACCAGATCTTCTATAGATTTCAAGCTGAAATCTATGGAATATTGTCTGTGCAATCGATTGGTTCTTCTGATCGGATTTACGATAGTTTTGGACAATTGCTAATCTGATCGGAAGAATATTGGACCGTGTATGCCCACCTTAAGGGGGAAAAAAACAGTGGGAGAGTCTTAGACAACATGCTTAATACTGTAATTGATTTGCAGGTCACATTTTTTTATTCTGTCAAATTAAATTTGAGCGAACATAACTTGGTTATGGAGTATCTATAATTTAGAGAGAACAGAAACAGACAAAACCGGATTTCAAAAGCAGGTCTATTCCTGTCTATTTCCACCCTTTTAAATGATGTAAAATGAATTAGAATATATTCCTGAAAATGAACAAATCTATTACTGTTGATGCACTGTCCATGCCTACTAAATCGCCACTGGTAACAGAAAAGCTTGCCCAATTTCAACCCCCCCCTTCTGCCTAATGTCTATACTAGCACAAAGCTCCATATAGACATGTTATAGCACATGCAATGCCCGACTGCATGACGATTAAAGTCTTTGATGTACCAACCCAGCGACCCAAGCCTGAACGCCCATAGAAGAATAAATTGTTCACCAAAACAAAGTAAAATTTGCGGCCTTAAGGTTTACGGTGTGGTTTCATACCAGGGGGTGAACATTCCCTTTAATTTTGGTCACTTGGGGACGTCATTTTGTGCGACTGTACCTTTATTGATTATACTAACGATTGTACATTTAGTTGCTGCATAATTTTAGATCGTGATCATAATGGTACGATGTCTGAACAATTGTATGGTTAAATGATCATAAATGTATTGGAACTTTCCGATACCACAGGTTTTCAAATACCATCCTCATTATATTCATTGTTTTTTAAGGAACATACATTCAGTTGTAATTGGCATCAATGTTTACTATGACTACATAGTCCGTCCAGACCCTCCCAACTCAAACAATTTCTTAAAATGCTTAACTATAGCATCATGTAGGCCAAATTATGTAACCATGCAGGGTCCTGGTGCAGGGGGTAACTAGAGGGGGCAGGGGGAGCAACCGCAGGGGGGCCCAGGAGCCAAGGGGCCCCATTTTTCTTATAGCAGATATAGCCTCCTTCCTGTGGATGAATCACAGATAGGGCCCCATCATATTTTGCTGGGGGGCCCAGTGATCCCTACTGTCCTTGGTGACAGATGTCAGAGGATAGAATCTCTACTACTATCATATACCTAGCTTACCTGAAGTTATACTACCCATCGCTATTCTAGAAAAATAAATAAAACTTGTTTTAGACATATTTGAACAAAATGTACACTTAGGCTGTGGCCACAACTACAATTACATGTGAGTAATTTCTATCCACACTTACCCCTGTGTGGACTCTAGTCACTTCTAACCTCTCCTTATCCACAGTTTCTGGCTCAGACATGATAAGTTCAATTCACTCAAGCGATGGCTAATAGCTAGTTGTGTCTCCCTGTGTAGGTGAAAGATAATGCCTATTTTATGCAAGATTGTTGGGTAAGATTTACAGGTAAAGCCTTGTACAAAAGTTAAATAATTGACAGTTTCAGAAGGAAACTAGTGAATGTACAGATTACTAATAACTTTGGGGGAATCTAAAACCTGAGTATCGGAAAGTTATGATAGTGAGGGTTATTGTAAAAGTACGCCACACATTTATGACCACAGTTGTACATTCCGACCATATGGCGGTACAACAAGCATAAGGTGGCACATGCACCCGGGAATCGGCACAATCGAGCGTTACGACGCGATGGTGCGCGACTGCGGTTTCGTTCGCTTGCATGGTTTTCGCCTTTCACTATTGCGCAGCGTATTACCAAATGTGAACGCATCGTTATACGAGCAATCGCATTGATTCCCGGTTCATTTTACGAAATCGCGCCAAACCGGGCAAACGCGGCAAAACGCGCTATTAGCCTAGCTAAGTCCATTACCGCCATAGTATGTTATAGCGTAGGCAGGTGGCCACGACCCGCGCAGACCCGCTGGTGGGGTTGAAAAGGGGTGGGGGTTTGGTTGTTTCTGGAGGTGGGGGCTTGGCATTCCAGGGCAGGTCTTCACTAATTGCTTACCTAGATTACATAACTGCTACATTTTTAAAGAAGAATCCGATAGGTCTACCCCACATTTAGCCAACTCAGTAAACTATCATTGATACAAGGAATTCATGAGAGCTGGAAGGTCACAAAATAATAAGTCGGATTTCCATAAAAATATTTACATTTAAGAAAAACATTTGTCATGCATTTTACAATAGAGAGCTCCTCGTGTGGCAAAAATTGATGTATTTTTTTTAAAAGGTTTTATTACAAAGTTAAGAAGACATTAATATTTAAAATAATAATTCAATGTACTGTTTTCTTTTACATTTTTACCCTGCTACATTTATACAACAGTTTTTTACTAACAGTGTGCCACAGCAGAGGTGTGTCGAGAAATGTTTATATTATTTATTTACAAACCTATCTTGGATACTATAATAATATATTGTTTGTGATGACAGTGTGTGGGGATTGGCCTGAAAGTATTGGTATTAGTTTCTTTTAAGTACCATAAAAAGGCCATCTCATTCTAAAACACTCCCAAGTGTTCAGGGACGTAACATCCAGGGGAGCAGAGCAGGGCCTGCAACTGTAGGGGGGCCCAGCTTCTTATTTTCTTGATAAATATAGCTTCCTCCCAGAAAACCACTGGGACCCATTATAGATTTGCAGGGGGGTCAGTGATTCCTAGTTATGCCACTGCAAGTGTTTATGTTAGATTAGTGAAACAAGGAGACATTCCTTCTTCAAGATAGACTGTCTGGGGCTAAACTGATATCTGGAATGTTCTAAAGCAAGAGATCGGTAGTCATAAGATATAGAAACTAATATACAGCCAGGGGCATAACGCAGGGCACAGGCCCCCCCATGAGATTGGAGCCCAGGAAACCTGAAACCACCCCCCTCCCCAGACTGAGGTCCACGATCAGCTGTTTGTAACCAGCTTATATGCATATGAAGGACTGTTTAAAAGTCTGGACAGAAGTTTGGGTCCGGTCTTTTAAGGCAAGTCCAGCCCTAAAATGAAAACTCACATACAGGTAAATCACCCGCCAAAACCTAAACGGTAATTGTTTGAAATCTGAAATTATAAGTCTACCTGAAATCTGCACAATGTCCTGGTGCCCCGTTTCTGCTTCCTGGTTCTTCCAGTTAGTAACTGTCAGTTTGGATTTGACAGTTCAATCACAGCCATGACTAATGATCCCTGTCTGTCTCTTCTGAGCATGCCCAGGCTCAGTTACGGCTTATAAATTACTCAGTTTCCATGAGGAATCCAGAAGCATAGCAGGCACACAGTAATGATTCATAGGACAAAGTATGATATTTTAACAACATATTTTAAAGAGACATCTTTCTAAAAGATGTTCTTTGAGGTGGAGTTGTCCTTTAAACAGCTATTGCGCATATGCTTCCTTCATACGTGCAATCAGCTGTTTAAAAACAGCTGATCGTAAAGGTTGTGACGGCCCTCTTACCAACTAGGTATACAGTGTATAGTATTTGGGACAATGTAAATATTAAAATACCACACACACATTTTTATGGTTGTATGGTTATAAAGGAATGAAAGTACTGGGACTGTATTAGCCTTACCCTTTCCATGTTTAGTATCAATTCAATCCATAAATTGTAACCAATAAGAATAGGCTATGAAATGTTTATATGATGTTTAGAATCTTATTAATATAATGGGAAAGACATTGGTGTGCTGAAATGCATGGAGACAGGTCGTAAATCCAGAAATTCCTGGACACTCCCGCCTCATGCTATTTAAGGAGGGGATGTTCCAACACAACAAGGGGCTTAAAAAATCATTGTAACCCCTATACTTAGTTCATAACGAGGGGCCATTCTGAATGGGCATGGATCTTATGTTTTCTTCTCGTCCTGTACACAAGACTTCTAGTGAGTAGTTAGGGTCTGTAAATTTTTATATCTATTTTTTTATTGTGTAATTTTTGTTATTTATGTATTATATGCATTGTCCATTCAATCTATAATGTAATGCTTATTTTTGGCCGAACGACCGCATCCATGCACTATTGGTCAGTCAGCCGAAAATATCTGCTGGTGGGGGGTGGCCACTGTGACCGACCTGTTGTCTGAATGTACGAACGGACATCGGATGTGTTGGTAAATGCCGGGCAATCATGCGGTTCACTATGGGACGCACGAATCAGTCGCTAGACCTGTCGGCCGGAGGCACAATTGCCGCGACCGACAGTCATTTGTCCCGGCCAAGCGTCGCGACAAATATCCTGCAGTGTGTACCCAGCCTAATAAGTGTCTTTGATGCTCTAAAAGAACTCAGGCAGCCTGTTATAAATCAATGTGAGAAGAATGGCAATTAACCCTGTTTGAATGCTTGGTGTTGTAATGCTAATTACTGAGTTTAGTGTTAACCATGTAGTTGCCAGGACAGGGGTGTGCATAGCCAAGGAGAGTCAAGAGGGATGTGTGTGTCCAATGAACTGACATTTGTGACACTGTTATTTAGTCAACATAGTATAACTTATGATTTTACAGTGTATGGTTAACTATACACAGTAAAAAAGAATACACATTAGTAAATAATAACACAATAGTCAAACATGGCACAAGGGTTGACAATCACTGTTAAGTAAATAGCACGTGAACCTAATTTTTTGCTTTACACCAACTAAATGCAACAGAGTTCATTGTAGATTTTTGAACTAAGCTCAGTCTGGTCTCTAAATCTAGTGAAATGCTGGAACTGCCAAAAACAGTTATCAAGTACATCTGTGCCAGCAGGGGGTCTCTGGGGGGGTTTGGCTGTCTGATCTGAGTTGTGCTGCTGTCACACACCCCAGTGAGCGGCCTCAAGTCACTGTATGGGCAATGTGATTGCCTTGACAACACTGTATATGGGCAATGTGATTCTGAATTTACTGACTTATAGATTCAATCGGTAGTTTCAATAACAAATCCATCTGAATTTTGATGTAAATAGATGGGGACCTCAATTTTTCAGCGATAGACAATACTTAGTAACTTTGAATTTTCCATGATTCTTGGTTACTTAGGAACTGTAAACTTTTCAGTCCTTTTCCCACATTTGTAACTTTTCTAAAGCATGCTGCAGGCTGCATTGGTTTTTATGCAAGTGTTTAGTTTTAACTGATAATTAAATACAACCTTTATTTTATACAATTTCAAAGGTTTCTAGATTTAAACGTAAAATTATCAACTTAAAGGGAAACTGTGGTCCCCATGCAAGTTGATTTTAAATGAAAAGCCAGTTTCCTACCTTTAAAACGAGGCATCAACCACCTCTCTATGTGCTCCACAGCCCAATATAAAGACATTACAGACCATAAAGTTAATGGGTGGGAGGATTGACATGGACATCCTAAGGCTGTCTCCTCCACTTCGCCACCGGGAGCACAGCCTCAGACTTCAGTGTGTGAGGGGCAGGAAGTTCCTTCCCCCTCCTTGCTGTGTGAGGATCCCACAGAGAAGGTGGGAATCTACAGCCCTACTCTCCCACTATGTTCTCACTCTGCCTGAAAGGTGTTTTCATACAGTTTTCTGTAGGGGTGTGTGTGTTGAGTGAGGAGGGAGGGCCCACAGCACCTGTGAGTGGGCAGGACCAATGCACCTGTGAGTGGGCAGGGCCAATGCACTTGTGAGTGGGTGGTGCCAATACACCCACGAGTTGGCAGGGCAATGCACCCACCCCAAATGGGGCTGTAAGGGAACGGGCCATGTGGCCCATGAGTGGGAGGGACCAGGGGGGCTGCAAGGGCAGGAGTAGACATAGGGAAGAGATACTGTCTCAGCGTTTCAGAGCAGGAAGCAGGAAGTGCAGGGGACCTGGTGATGTTGCTGCCATATCACACACAAAAATGTAAATATCTCCAAAACTATGCAAAAATAAACAATGAAAGTAAATCTCAGGAGAGCAATTTCTATCAATTTACCTAAGTCAATTTTGGACCACAGTTCCCCTTATTGCTGATTAAAACATCAACTTTAAATGCATACCCTCTAACATTTTCCCTTTAAAAGTTAAATTTATATATAATATATATATGAAATATATATTTGTTTTTTTTGTGCTTCCACATCGCAGTGGGCAAATATGGGCCTAGCTTTGAAGCAGTCTGGACCATACCTCCCAGCTCTTGCAAGATGTTCTGGAATCTGTAGCTCACAGTATGCCTGTATTGTCAAAGTTGTGCTGATCATCCAGGAACTTCACATTAGATAATTTTCAGAAGGCGAAGTAGAAGTATGAAAATATCTATTGGTGGTGGGGCCCAGGTGACAATTAGATCAAACATTGTAGAAAATCTAATCAGCCTATGAAGAAAACCATTTTGAGGGTCTCCACCACGAAAAATGATCCAAAAAAATGTTTCATAGTGAGGGATATCCTTTTTCTCCAGAAGATTCGAGATATTGGACACACAGCTCCAAAGGTTGATGCACATTAGCAGTGGTGGCTAGAAAGGCATCTCTAGCCATAGATGACGGTGTAAATTTAAGAGATTCAATGGAAAGACACCAAAATTCTCTTTTAAAAACATTATAGATGGTAGCAGCTTTAAGACAGTAGTAGCTAGCACAGGCCTGTCTTGAGCAGCCTGGTTCTGGCTGGAAAATATTGATCAGGCTCTCCTCAAGGCCCCCAGGGAAAATCAGAGAGAAGCTCCTGATGTTATAGATTTTATCAGTGAAGCATCACTGAGTGCTTCACTTTAGCAAAGACATCTAGTATCTCTGTAGTTCAGAAGATCTGACTGAGACAGTGGAAGATAGACACAGTTGCTAAACATAATATCACCTATTTACCCTTTTAAGGAAAATTTATTGGTTCCAGGCTAAAAATATATCTAAAATGTTGATAACAAGAAAATAATGATGGTTACGCAATTGAGAAGGCCAATTCCAGGTTGCTAACGTATGTGTTGAACTTGCCAGTTTGATACCAGTATATAATGAAATTCCCAGTTTGCTACCAGTATTAAACGGAATTCCCAGGTTGCTACCAGTATGATGAAATTTCTATTTGATATCAGTATATAATGAAATTCCCAGTTTGCTACCTGTATTAATGAAATTTCCAGGTTTCTACCAGCATATGATGAAATTCCCATTTGCTACCTATATAATGAAATTGCCAGTTTGCTACCAGTATATAATGAAATTCCCAGTTTGCTACCAGTATTTAACGGAATTCCAGGTTGCTACCAGTATGTGATGAAATTGCTAGTTTGATACCAGTATATAATGAAATTCCCAGTTTGCTACCTGTATTTAATGAAAGTTTCCAGGGTTCTACCAGCATATGATGAAATCCCCATTTGCTACCTATTTAATGAAATGCAGTTGCTACCAGTATATAATGAAATTCCCAATTTATTACCTGTATTTACGAAATCCTAGGTTGCTACCAGTATATATGATGAAATTCCATTGCTACCAGTATATAATGGAATTGCCGTTTGTATATAATGAAATTCCAATTGCTACCAGTATTAATGGAATTGCCAATTTGTTACCAATATATAATGAAATTGCCAGTGTGCTATCATTATGTAATGATAAATGTCAGTTTGCTACCAGTATATACTGAAATTGCCAGTTTGCTACCAGTATATAATGAAATTGCCAGTGTGCTATCATTATTAATAAAAACAGTTTTGCACCAGTATATACTGAAATTGCCAGTTTGCTACCAGTATATATAAAAAGGCCATTTTTTAACCAGTATATATAATGGAAATGTCATTTGCTACCAGTATATAATGAAAAAGCATTTTTAAACTAGTATATAACGAAAAAGCCATTTTTTAACAGTAGATAATTGAAAAGCCATTTTTAAACAAAGATAATGAAAAGGCAATTTTTTACCAATAGATAATGAAGAGGCCATTTTTTACCAGTAGATAATGAAAAGGCCATTTTTACCAGTATATAATGAAAAAGCCATTTTTTAACAATATACAATGAAAATGCCAGTTTGCTACAGTGATACTTGAAATTGGCAATATCAGCATATTCTGGTAGCAAAATGGCAGTTTGATACCGTTATATCATGAAAGACATTATTTTTACCAGTTATATATGAAAATGTCAGTTTGCTACCAGAATACTGAAATGTAGTTTGCTACCAGAATTACTGAAATGCCAGTTGCTACAGTGACACTGAAATTGCAGTTGCTATAGTATTACTAAATTCCCGTTTGCTACCAGTAGCTCACTTTAAATGCAAACTGTCCATGTGGTCTGCCAGGCCACGCCCCCTATATGCAGTTTTTATATCACTAAAACTGTCCTGGTTGGCGGTTGAACTACACCACCATCATCATCAAACAAAAGAGATTTAAAAACTGCAGCAATAAATGCCACAACAATGCATGGTTAATGGTCGAACTAAACCACCTAAAATCCTTAGACTGCAGCTACATTATCAATGGACGTTAACATGCATGTAAAGTGCAATCACAATACAGCAGTTTCACATGCATTTCCTTGTAGTTGCACTGCAATTTATGCAATAATCTGTTCGATCAGCAAAAAATGGTGATAGCATGTGGTGAATGGCCACAGACGTTGAAGTGATTAAAAAACTGCATCATTGGGGGCAGCAGTGAATATAATACAATTCATGGTTAAAATGATCTTGGTTGAGGTTAAAGGGCATGTCCACCCCCAAACTAAATAATTTCCCCCACTACTGGCCCCACATCTGTAGTGTAATAAAATCCTTACCACACATCCCAGCCAAATGTTTTCCTGTAATGTCCCCCCCAAAGTCCAAAAAACTGTCAAACAGGAGCAGTGCAAGGAGGGAAATTGTTTCCACCTCTGAGGCTTCCTCTCAGAGTTTTGGCTTGTCCAGAGCAGCCCTCCCCCTAGTGTAAATCCCTTTGTAAATATGTAGGGTTTCCTCCCCAGCCCCAACTGCATTATTATTTCAGAAACTCCCCCGATCTTACTTATTCCTCTCTCCTCCGCATTCTAATCCGGACCGCTCCGTGACTCTGCCTCTCAGCCAATCACGGACGGGCTGCTGGTCCGGCCCCTGCTTGCAGTTCATGCAAGCAGAAGGCTGGGCAGTGTGGCGGAGAGAGAGAGAAGGAAGTAAGTAAAGATCGGGAGGTTTCTGGAAATAATATAATGCGGTTGGGGCTGGGGAGGAAGCCTACAACATATACAAAATTTGAAAAGGGGTGGACATGCCCTTTAAAACTACGCTTTTCAGCACTCCTACCAGACATAGGGCTAGATTTATAAAAGGCTTTGTGCCGCTTTTAGCGTACCTCACCTTTACCG